>OZ018323.1:56406633-57606633 GCA_963969495.1 Ceratothoa steindachneri | reverse complement strand
AAAGATATGAAAGCGACCTCTTGCACTTCACGTCTGGAAGAATGTGTAACAGAGGACAATGACGTAGGAGGAAATCGAAGAGTAACCTCTTCGGACACCAGGGAGAGCAACGATAGGCAGGACATTTTTACGCGTTCTGGGAGACGGATTACGTTCGCCACAGATCCGTCATTCTTTTATTTTTAAATCTGTTGACGTTCATTTCATTGCCCCAGGCTATTGTACTAGAAAAGAATGAGGCAAATTATCCCCACGCCAAATAATTTTGTACATAGCACTTTGCCTGTGAAACAACTGTATATACCATGTATTGTAGTCATTGCCTATAGTATTATCAGAGGGACTAGTTGAAGAGGTAGAGAGAACCAGAATTAATAAAAATATTGATATGGGTGTTAAAGAAATGTAAATCTGCAGCATTATAGATGAAAAAAACTGTGTACCCATAGTCGACGGATATTAGTTCTTCATTTCTAATACTCCGTGGATCGAAGAGGAGTTTGGGAGTGACGCCCAAATTGCAAGGTGAAGTGGGTTCAACTAGGAACCTCACAAATGAGCCACCTGTTGGACCTATGAAATTCTGAGATTGGGCACACATATTAAATATTGAAATAATATGCCATGAAATAGTAATAAACCAATGTAGAATAAAGCGAACTATATATATATATATATATATATATATATAATGTTCAATCACAATTGTACATGTGTAGCAACGCCCGAATTGCAAGGTGAAGTAGGCTCAACAAGGAACCTCACAAATAAGCACCCTGTTGGACCTATGAAATCCTGAAATTGGGCACACATATTAAATAGTGAAATAATAAGCCATGTAGTAGTAATGAACCAATTTAGAATAAAGTGAAATACTTATATCACAATTGTAAATGGATTAAGAAAAACATGAGTGCAAGTAGCCAACGAATAGCCAACGAATTTTTGTGTGTTCCCACGCGAACACACAAAAATACACATGCGAGGAAACAGCAGAAAGGTCTTGATACAAATAATGAGGCAGACGGAACGGAGTCGCGTTTGCCAAGCTAAAGTTGACGTGGGCCTGCGAAATGACAAAATCAACTTTCCTATCGCCTTGCTATCGTTGCCAGCCTGAACGGGCCAAGGAACAAACGAACATACCTCTGACCTTATAAGCTCCGCCCCACGTCTAGATTAGGAGAAAAGAAGTCACACCCCCTTTATTGGAAGCAGTATAAATAGACGTGTTAAAACACTTCACATAATCATCATTCATTTGTCATTATACTCATTCTGATTTGTTCATGAATATCGTCACGAGTCCGTTCTTCGTCCTTAAGTCCAGACGTGCTTGCCTCAACTATCTAACGTACAGTGAAATTTACAACAAAGCTGCTAAGACTCAACTATCTCGCTTGCCTCCAATTAAAGTAAAATACCATTTTCCTTTCGAGTCCTTCCTGTAACCCAGTGATAACCAGGTTAGCTTTCAAACCCAGCCTATACACGAATTCCCCGTAAGAACTTTGGGAGTCAGAGCAAACTCGACGGTGAGATCTAAAAGGCCTTCGTTCGCCACCCCTTTACGGGCAACCTTTTCTAATGAATAAAACCCTCCATAAACTGGTGACTCTACTAACCCCCCGAGACATCTATACATCCGAACAGAAAGCTTACAACAGTCTCTTCTGCATGGTAATCGCTTGACTCTTTAATCAATACAGTATCTCTCTCTTTCTTTGCCTTTATATGTTCCCTTAAAAGTATATAAAGACAATTAGAAACATTATGAGAAATTGTGTTATTGATTAAATCATCAAAAGCAGTGACCCCATAAAAAAGAGCTGCGGGAAAAGAAAATATGCATTAAAGTCGTAATACCGAAGCTGATGCGATTGAAAATCGCAAGAAATAAATCACATATACGCTAAAAAAAAGCGTTTAACAATAATAAAAACAATATGAGAAATTTTGTGGCTAGTGAAATAAAGAAATGTTTAGATCATTGAATTGGTACAGTCGCAGCCAATGATTTAGGCAAAAACTGTTCTTTGCCTATTACATATAAAATACTTTGAATATCATTTATTCGGTATTAATATTGTAGATGATTTGTGTGACTACTAAATATTCAGTATAACTTTGCAAATTAATAGTTTTTAGGAAAATTTGGGTTTGGTGACATTTCCTTACTAGTGGGCATCACACGCCTCCTCGTAATTTCATGCTAGAGTCGTATGAAAAATAGTAATTGAATAACCAGAACAGTAAATATAGTTATGAATAATGTCAAGACCCATCAATGATTGATTTTGAATTAATAAATAATCTTCTTTTGTTAAAAAATAATTAGATTTTTTTATTATTACAGGGATGGTTTTGCCAAAAGAAAAATGCCAATTAATAGTTTATTTACAGCGAAATGGTCTCAATCCAAGGGAAATTGTTGCTAAAGGCATTGCATGTGAAAGAACTGTCTACAGGAGCATTAAAACTTCCAAAGAGACACGTTCAGTAACTGTATAAAAGGGGTCTGGTCATCAACGCTTGTCCTCTGATCGCCAAGACAGAGTTTTAGTGCAAAATTCTTTGAAGAATCGAAGTGCCAGTAGCCAACAGCCTGCCTTTGAATTGAAATCACATGGTGTTAGCGCTTCAGCTCGAACAGTTCGACGGTGAATTCTTGTAAAGGGTCTCGCTTCACAGAGTGCTGCCAAAACCCGTTTTTGTCGAAGAAAAACGTCAAGGCCAGACTTGCCTTTTGCAATGAATATAATAATTGGTCACGTAAACAATGGGATATAGTTATTTTTTTCTGATGAGGCACCATTCCGCCTGTTTAGCACATCTGAAAAACAGGGTTGTCAGAAGAAGAGAAGGGGAACGCTTGCATCGTTCCCACGGTCAAACATTCTGAAACTATTCATGTGTGTGGATTCTTTTCTTCAAGGTTCTCTATCAATTTTGCCAAAGAACACTTCTATGAATTTAACATGGTATCAAAATGTCCTTAATGACCATCTTCTTCCAACCATTGGAAGGCAGTTTGTTGAGGATAATTGCATTTTTTAACAAGATGGGGCAGGGCATCTTGCCACACTGCTAAGAGGATTAAAGAGTATCATGGAGATAAAGGGATCAAAATTTTGGAGCCCTGACCCAGTAATTCTCCAGATCTCAATCCTATCAATAATTTGTGGTCCATCCTCAAAATATAGGTTGATAGAGAAAACCAACAGATCTTGAACAGCTGAAAGTGCTCATACAGCAAGAATGGACGTCTTTAAACATAGAAACGGTCAAATCATTGGTTTCCAGCATGCCCAGCTGATTCGAGGAGGTTTTAAAAAATAGGGGTCATCATTCCAAATATTGAGAGGGAAATAAATTTCTGTGTAATGCACAATAAATTATCTACATAGTTCCAATATTCTATTATTATTCCTTAATACACTTGTATGCACTCAACCAAATTAAAACTTTGCTCTACACATGGATAATTTTGGTGAAAAATAATAATT
Organism: Ceratothoa steindachneri; assembly: GCA_963969495.1. NCBI lineage: Eukaryota > Metazoa > Arthropoda > Malacostraca > Isopoda > Cymothoidae > Ceratothoa > Ceratothoa steindachneri. The sequence continues at coordinate 57,603,127 of OZ018323.1, read as the reverse complement.
AGCTGTCGAAATCCTTTCTGATTTTAAAATGAGATATTTGTTAATTTATGTCACAATTGTTTTATTATTTTGATCCATTATATTCACTAAATATCATATAGGTCTTGTATTTACTTACATTAATAAGATATTATTATCAAAGTGGTTACAAGAGAAGATAATTGGCATAAAGACCTTAAATTTCAATAGCCAAGAATGGCTAAATTAGTTATAATACAACTGATCCGTTGGCAGCTCTATATTAGCAATAGTGATTGAGATTATAAAACTTTCATTTTGGATCACTTATCAACAGTACACCCTCTAGGTAAGTAATATGCTTCTTAGCACTCAATCTTAGCAAATATCAAGTCTTATCAAATTAATTGCTTCGACAAGTATTGAGCTCAAACAATTCCATATTGAAATTAATACCGAGAATCAGCCGAAGTTTTCTTTTAACCATTGGCTACATTAATTCATTCGTTGCATTGGATATACTCATCTGAAAATTTCCTTTATACATGAAAGAAATTTTCTTCCATACAATTTTTTTATAGAAAACCTCTAGAAGCGAGTAATTAATTTTCAAGGTTAGTGTCTATTGTTTGTGTAAGCCTTCTTTCGTTAATTAGAAAACTGGAATGATTTTTAGTTAAAATTACTTTAATTTTCAGTATCTTCCATTTAAATATTTATAACTCAACCCCGTTAACTAGGATTCGGGAATTATCCGAATATTATTTTACTTACGAATATAAAAGGATAAATTCCCAATAACAATATCAATATAAGTATATTATTGAGACGTCGCTGACCGCGAATTCTTGAGAAAGCATATCCTAGGTGAAGTTTATGATCAAAGCTACACTGATCAATTTTCAAAATATAAATTTTTTCGAAAGGTATTTACATATATTTGTGCTATGGATTGCAAGACAATCAATTAGGTGATGATGATTCAAAAAATGTAGAAACGAGGTATAAATCTAGTTTATCATTTCTTCTTATCAAGTATCGCTCTTCTTAAAAGTTATCTTAAAATACTTTAAAGAGAGACATAGTGGCCCTCATTATTCCACAAGTTTTTATTACTATACGCAGGCAATAAAAAGAATTTGGGGAGTGTAACCCCATGCAATGAAAGCTCATTAATGCCAGTTGCAGGAAATAAAAACTCCCTTAAACAGAGATACTGAGCTCTTTAAAAGGGTCTTGTCTGGAATACAAACCATATTGGATGACAGTCTTTTGAAAGAAATTGCTGAATCAGATCCCTTTCAAAGCAAAAGAGATTTGGGTCAAAACTGAATGTGTCTTCTTCAACTGCCAAAAAAACCCTTTACTGCACACGTTTTTGTCAGCAGATTAATCTTCTAAACGAAGCATTCCATTGCCAGTAAATAGCTTTGGTAAAAAGAATAGTGTTTGTTTTCTATATGACAAACCAGTAAAAGATAAGTTTGTTAAAAGGAACATAAATGTGAAACATTTAGAAATGAAGATGTTAAAAATGGTCTCTCCAACGTTATTTTGTTATAAGTGCTGATTTTAAAAAAAGGAATCGAAAATTTGCCTTCCGTGGGGTGCAGTTATTAGAAATGATAGTGATTTCCTTCTTCATAAATATATGTTAATTAAAGTTCACTGGTATTGTTTTTTCCTACTTAAAAGACGTAAAAACTCTCAGATTGTTCTAATAATATGGTATTAACAATGAAGAAACATTTAATGATACAAGTTGGCATTTTAGCGAAATACCATTAAGTATAGATGCGTTCAATAAATCAATAAACTTTCTCTTAATAAGCTATGAAGCTGAAAACTAATTTCTATAACAAAAGGGATCATATAAAATATTTTATTTTCATATTAAAGATTATATGTTTTCAAAAACTGTATAAAGGCTGATCCTAATAACTTTCGTCCCATTTCCCTTACTTGGATTCCATTGTTAGAGACACGATCGTTAAGCTTCTAGGGATAAATCGGCTAAACAAGTTCAACAGACCTAAGTCGTGTGCTCTTAATTATTCTTAATTATGACCTTAAGACCTTCTAAACTTTCAATAATTCTTGTAGTAACATTGAAACGACCTTAGTAATTATATTAATCGAAAAAGAATGCAAAACAACATGAGGATTTCAAATTTCGTAAGAATCGGCAGAATAGTTACGATATTATTGGCGTAAAACTCATTGAAAGTCAAATATTTACCACTCAACCGATCGACTGACATAGTAAATTATAGAGTCGACTGCACGCGACTAGAAATGAATCGCCGTACGACATTCGACACGTAGGTTCATGTCTAAGTAATCTGCTCGATTATTTTCATGAAATGATCACGATGTTTGACCACGATCGAGCTTTAGATGCAGATTAATTCGATTCCCAAAAGGTTTTTCGACTACTTTCCTAACAAAGAATTAATAAAGCTAAAAGCGCATGAAATAAGAGGCAAAGTACTAAAATGGATTGAAGATGGTTGAAAAAAACTTAGGCATATACGAAATTAGATACTAGGGAAATTCAAATAGTGACTGTGAAAATTTGTAAAAAGACTTGAATAAACTTTTAAATGATCAAAAAGATGGCAGATGCAATTCAGTTTTAACGAGTGTAAGGTAATGCACAAAGTTCGTGATAATCTCCAGTCTCGATTGGATCTTCATTTTTAACTCTCTCTCCCTTCTCACTTCCCTCCTTTCTCTTCTTTCTTGATCCAGCCTCGAGTGGATCTTCCTTCTATTTTCTCCTTCTCCCCTGACTTCCTTTCCTTCCTTTCTTTCTTGATCCAGCTTCGAATGGATCTTCCTTCTATTATCTCCTTATCCTCTGACTTCCTTCCTTTCTCTTCTTTTTTTATCGAGACTCGAGTGGATCTTCCTTCTATTTTCTCCTTCTCCTCTGACTTCCTTCCCTTCCCTTCTTTCTTGATCAAGCCTCGAGTGGATCTTCCTTCTATTTTCTCCTTCTCCTCTGACTTCCTTCCCTTTCCTTCTTTCTTGATCCAGCCTCAGGTGGATTTTCGGGTCTTTGCTCGTTCGTAATTCTGTCATATTCAAACATTAGAATTAATTTTGTATCCCAAAACGGAATGGAATTTTTTATCTTTACGACCCCGGTTTAAAAATTAATGACAATATAAATAATGAAAAACATAGAAATATTTCATCGCTTAAACAGATGTAGAAGGAAAATATGGGCTGGAGGAGACCTAAATAAAATTTCGTTTTACTCTCAACTAAAATAAAAGAGGAAAAGAATAAGATTTAAAAGATAAAAAGAGAAGCAGAGTAAAACCAAAGGACGCTGAATATCCTGTAGTTCATTTAAGAAATTCCTCCAAAGAAAAGAATATTAAGAAATGGATGACTGAAAAAGACGAACAAAGGGCCTAAGACAGACAAGTCACGTCAAATTTTGGGGATGAATTTACATAATTAAAAAATTATTAGGAATTATAAATAATTTATATGTAATGGGATTTAATGGAAGTACGAGTTAATTAGATTAAAACTTAAGTTTGAATCTTAACTTGATTTACAGAAAATCACACACTGACAGGAAAAACGGTGTACGTAGGAATAAATATGAAAATGAATATATAATAATGCTTATTTTTTTTGTAAGTGTTATTTTCTTAAAGGAGTGTTATTTACAAAAAAATGCATTATAATTTCATAATAAAAATAAGGGGAATGATACTCAATTAAACAATTAGTAAATTGAAGCGGCTGAATTATCTCTGCTCAGGTGGTAGAAACCGGTTTGAAATGATCCAAAGATCATTCTGAGCCGTGAAATAGCTAAAATATAGTTTAGAGAATTTCTACTATGAGCTGCTATACTTCAACTACTGTATTTATCGGCAAAAAATGCTACCAATTTGTAACACAAAAATAAGTGCTTTTTCCTACATACAAATCGTAAGGATGCGAGGCTTTTAAAATTCAGGGACAATTGATGTATATAATTGCATATTCATGTATCAAGTTTCGAATAAGGTTTGATTTTTTATGACTACATGACCAAATCAAAACACAGTTCAAACCAAAGATTATATTCTACAAAATTGTTTCAATCCGTTTTAGAGATATTTTCCCTCCAAATCAAATTTTATGTTTCTTGAATAAAACTCCTTAGGCTTTAAATCTAAAACTTGAATTCTGTCTTCGAATACGTCCCTATTAAAGAATCTCCCATTACGAATTTGATATTCTAAAAATATAAAAAAGTGAAATATACGATATTGAACTGAGTGCAGTTCATAACCAAATCAAACAAAAGCTTCCAACACTGGTCAATTACGAAAGATTTGTGTATCTGCAGTGCAAAGCACAACAACATATCTTGAGTGTAGCGAAAGATAGAATGAATATTCTATGGTGGAACTACTGCCCCTTACGCTATATTATCATGACATCTCTTCTTTATATTTAAGATCTTTTGTTTGTCTTTAGACATTCAGATTCGTAATGAAATATTCTTTGATAAAGACTCTCGAAAAAAGATTTAAACAGGATTATTTTATATTCAAAGTGTAATTTAAGAGGCGTAAACTTTGCTTTTGTTGAAAAAATCTCTGAAACAGCTGCAAATATTTGTCGAGTAAAGTCTATTATTTGATCTATTTTCATTTATTTATCTATCTAAGTTAAATAAAAACAAACACACCTCTTCACCGATGAGATGTCCATGTGCATTTTTGTTTATCCATCCATGTATATCCGTGTATTAAAGCTTCCTTACGTCCTGGAATAAGTCTTGTTAATAGGGTGAGAAATGAGGTTTTTAGGGGAGGTTTATCAATAGAGTTGAAAATAGCTTCTTGTTTGGTGTTAATAAAGTTAAAAATGGCTTCTTGTTTTTTTGTTAATAGAGTTAAAGATGTCATCTTATTACTTATTAATTTTTTTTTAATAGATTTAAAAATGTGTTCTTAATGAGTTTTTTTTAATAGATGTAAAAATAGCTTCTTGATGGGGTATTTGTTAGCAGACATATAAATTGGTTCGTGGAGGGGAGGGTTTGTTAATATAGTTTAAAGGGGTTCTTGATTAGTTTTTTTTAATAGTTAAAAATGGATCATTGATGTTTTTTTAATCGAATTAAAAACGAGTTTGATGGGGTGATTTTTAGTAGAGTTAAAAATGGCTTCTTGTTTTTTGTTAATAGTTAAAGATGTGATCTTATTAATTATTAGATTTTTGTTAATAGATTTAAAAATGTGTTTTTGATGTTCTTGATATTTGTTAGCAGACATATAAATTGGTTCGTGGAAGGGAGGGTTTGTTAATAGAGTTTAAAGGGGTTCTTGATGAGTTTTTTAATAGTTATAAATGGATTATTGATGTTTTTTTTAATCTATTTAAAAACGAGTTTTGATGGGGTCATTTTTAGTAGAGTTAAAAATGGCTTCTTGTTTTTTGTTAATAGTTAAAGAATCGATCTTATTAATTATTAGATTTTTGTTAATAGATTTAAAAATGTGTTTTTGATGTTCTTGATATTTGTTAGCAGACATATAAATTGGTTCGTGGAAGGGAGGGTTTGTTAATAGAGTTTAAAGGGGTTCTTGATGAGTTTTTTAATAGTCATAAATGGATTATTGATGTTTTTTTAATCGATTTAAAAACGAGTTTTGATGGGGTCATTTTTAATAGAGTTAAAAATGGCTTCTTGTTTTTTGTTAATAGTTAAAGAATCGATCTTATTAATTATTAGATTTTTGTTAATAGATTTAAAAATGTGTTTTTGATGTTCTTGATATTTGTTAGCAGACATATAAATTGGTTCGTGGAAGGGAGGGTTTGTTAATAGAGTTTAAAGGGGTTCTTGATGAGTTTTTTAATAGTTATAAATGGATTATTGATGTTTTTTTTAATTTATTTAAAAACGAGTTTTGATGGGGTCATTTTTAGTAGAGTTAAAAATGGCTTCTTGTTTTTTGTTAATAGTTAAAGATGTGATCTTATTAATTATTAGATTTTTGTTAATAGATTTAAAAATGTGTTCTTGATGGTTTTGTTAATAGATGTAAAAAGAGTTTCTTGATGGGATATTTGTTAGCAGACATATAAATTGGTTCGTGGAGGGAAGGGTTTGTTAATAGAGTTTAAATGGATTCTTGATGAGTTTTTTTAATAGTTAAAAATGGATTATTGATGTTTTTTAATCGATTTAAAAACGAGTTTTGATGGGGTCATTTTTAGTAGAGTAAAAAATAGATTCTTGACAGAGTATTAAATAAATAATTTGGGGTTCAAATAAAACGAAAGAACTAAGAATCCTTCCATTTTTTCATTTCGCCTGTGTATCATCATTGGACTTGTGCTTTTTGGTTTAATTTTGGTAAAATAAATGAAGATTATAAGCAGAACTCAGAGCCAAAAAGCCAAGGCTGAAAAATAAGTGTTTTTGTTGGTGAAAGGAGGAGAAGGAGTTCGAACTATAGACAGTAAAATGCATTACATCGAAACAATTTTACCACCGCGCCGAGCGGAGCTCATCCACCTTCCTAACTGATTTCTGAACACTTCTACTCGAGACCAGTCTCACCCCACCCCCACCCCCACCGTAACATATGTCTGTAAACTCTATCCATCCTTGCAATCACCACCGTTACATTTGCCACCAATGGGGATTCACCTTCTCTCTCATTCCTGCCTCTTAAATTGTGAGATATTTATACCATATTTTACCAATAACATCCCATAAATCCTTGCCATTTGAGTCGCCCCATCCGTTAATCTTCAGGAATAATGAGCCTGGATTTATTTCCACCTCACCCCACTTTCCCAACCCCTTTTCCTTCTTTTTTAGTTTCTTCTATTGTTTGTCCTCTGCATCTTTCCTACTTTAATTAGCTCTCAATCTCAGGTGAGCTCACACAAAAACCCCCCCGAGTCCGAGGTGCCGAATCTACCGGTGCTTATGGGTCCTATAGTTGGAAGCTATTAAACACTGCACTGGATTCTAATTAAAACTCTTTAATAACCACTCGTTGATTTGTCGTGAATCGGTTTTATCCTTTATTATCCAAGTTGGAGTTCAACAAGAACCGGTAAAAGCTCTTAAATTGTTATCCAAACGGCGAAAACAAGTATTTTATTTCCTCTATCCTTCCATTTTTCAACTCAAAAATCGTCTTTTGCTTCCGAATCCCGGGGCCCTTTACGACATAACCCCAAGGATTAAGGTTTAAAAGAGAAAGAAACTGGCTCTAATTCATTGGACACAAGAGAAATGTGAAATAATATTATAAAAAAGAGTAGAGAAAATCCTCAGTTGTTCTATTACTTTAAATCGCTTGTGAAGGAAAAACACAACGTAAAGCTACAAATTTCAAATACAATCAAAAATAAGTGGAAGATACGAGCTTTGGATGTGTTCTAAGTGTCTGGTTCTTTAACATGAGCAAAGAAGACCTACTATATGTCTACCTTACATCTTCTCCGCAAATGACACCCTTCGTTTTCTTCTGGGTACCTCTTTCATCCCACAAACGTCTCTTAAAACCAATTTTTTCAAATCTAAGGGTTGGCTGAAACCTCACCATTAGCATCGCACATAATCTCCTCTTTCCATTCCTCTAGCTATGTTCCCGTTACACATTTCCACTTGCACATCTTCACTACTCTAATAAAATCCTTCTTGATGTCTCGTTGGTTGCCAATATGACCAGACCTTACTCGCGCTGGATGGCGCTCTACATTCCTTTTCGCAAAGGAATTGATCTTTCGTTTTGACAAAGCAAATCATCCCTTCGTTAAGTGAATTAATCCATTTCAAGGACAGCGAACACCGTTCAAACAACTAGAATTATTCACCCTGTCTTACTCAAATTTATAGCGGAATAACAACGACGTCGATCACGCAGAAAGCAACGAGAGATATGTTAAGAAAATAGAAAAGGTAGACGAAGCAAAAATAATGGAAGATATATAATGATAGATATTATTACAGACATTGGAGCCGGAGGGGCACGCCGTTCTTCCTGGTTTTCTTTTGTAGTTCGGACCTGACTACTGCACCCCTCACCCCCCCGATAAACATTTACGGAGAAGTCAGAATGAGTCTCAAGTTCTATTTCAAAGGATTTTGTTCCAAGACCCACCCGAGGTAAGGAAATAAGTAAGAACTTGAAGGAAAGGAAAGAGGAGAATAAAGGAGGAGAAAGAAAGTGGAGAATGTCTACCTTTACAGTGTCTTAAAATCCTCTCAACCGTAAATTGACATTAAAGAACACGGGAGAAAAGGATGGAGGACAAGGATACAAGAAGAATATTCAAGGAGTCATTAAGAGGAACATACCGGTAGCTTTTCGATATTAATTAGGAAACGAACCTTGCTCTTCATAGGAAAGGATCGCGAAGCAAAGAATTTCCAGCAACAGGCGTGTAAAGAAACAGAGAATTGGCGCAAAAAGGATCAAAAGAACTATCGATATACGCTCGTTCTTGTGACCTGACACGACCTATTACTCCTCACTAGAGAGCACAATCGGGCAAACAAAGAACTAAAGGCCAAAGGACAGACTGGAGGACAAACAGGTCTAATAAATAGATAAGAGCTGAAAAGGAGGAGAGTTTATAAGACTTGCGCAGCAACTGTCCATAATCATAAATACAGAGCCTCGAAAGGGAGTGTTAGAATCATGAAAAGAATCCACGAACAAGCATGTCTTGAATTTGAATGCCTTTGGAAGAGGAGAACTTATATTGCCTCATCCGATATGTTAAAATTTCCTTGTCCCTCTTCTTTTGTCTATTAAATTGGTCTATCTTTATATTTTACCAGAATTATTCTTTTTTGCGTGTTATCTCCAATTTCGTGTCTTTCTACTCGGTTTATACCAATTTATTACTTCAAAGTTTGTCTGTCTGTCTATCTCTATCTCTCTCTGAGGTAGGGTGAAAAAAGGCTACCGCGCTACCCGTGTCTTTGTCTTATCTCCTGGGCGAGAAAGCTACAACCATCTCTTCTTATAACCATGAACGGGGTGGAGGCCACCCGAAAGGATTCAATCATCCAAAGCCTATTTGTGGAATTTCACGATTGATCAAAGGTGGTAGAGATAGAGATGATTTGTTGAGTGGGAGAGCTGCGTGGACTGAGCTTCATTCTGACAGCTTCCATGCCAGATCACGGCGAACTCAGCTGTTGCCGTTCGGATCTAACTTGAATAAGGGGCAACCCTTGAACGCGAGGCTGCGTTTGTCTTTTCCCTCAATTTCTCTCCCTTTCCCCATGACTGAGTGTGCAGAATTCACGGTTTCGAAAATACGCTCATTCATGTATATTCGATGTGTACATGTAATATTCTCGCATCACCTGTTAGCAATCTAAACCTTTTAACGCCAAATATCATTATCATTTGATGCCAGCCTCTCGACCTCTCTTTTTATTATGTACGACAGAGAATCGAGAAATCGATGAATACATCTCGTAAATCATGGAAATAAAAGGAAGAGAAAATAGATTGGGTCACAAAAAATATCTTTGTATGTCGTCTAAGTTTTTACAACTAATTTAAGACCATGTTTGCACCGTTAAGTCTGAAAATGAAATCCGTTTATTTCAATCAGGTCAGGTTTTTGTGTTAGGTTGATTTTTAAAAATTCAATCTTATAACTAAATCAATTACATTTTTATTACATTTTGGCTTGATTTTTTGTCAATATTTCTCATCCTAAATAGGTCTTTAAGATAAAAACATCATTATTTAACACAATTAAATAATTAAATGTTACATAAATTGATTAGTAGACATTGATAAAAGTAATCACATTGATGGGTGTCTTTGATAACAAATGCAGAGGGAGAATAAGAGAAACTACGAATGGTGCAAGGTTCTTTATTACTGATTTTTTGTTCCTTTAGAGCTCACAAAAAATATCTTTGTATGTCGTCTAAGTTTTTACAACTAATTTAAGACCATGTTTGCACCGTTAAGTCTGAAAATGAAATCCGTTTATTTCAATCAGGTCAGGTTTTTGTGTTAGGTTGATTTTTAAAAATTCAATCTTATAACTAAATCAATTACATTTTTATTACATTTTGGCTTGATTTTTTGTCAATATTTCTCATCCTAAATAGGTCTTTAATATAAAAACATCATTATTTAACACAATTAAATAATTAAATGTTACACAAATTGATTAGTAGACATTGATAAAAGTAATCACATTGATGGGTGTCTTTGATAACAAATGCAGAGGGAGAATAAGAGAAACTACGAATGGTGCAAGGTTCTTTATTACTGATTTTTTGTTCCTTTAGAGCTCACAAAAAATATCTTTGTATGTCGTCTAAGTTTTTACAACTAATTTAAGACCATGTTTGCACCGTTAAGTCTGAAAATGAAATCCGTTTATTTCAATCAGGTCAGGTTTTTGTGTTAGGTTGATTTTTAAAAATTCAATCTTATAACTAAATCAATTACATTTTTATTACATTTTGGCTTGATTTTTTGTCAATATTTCTCATCCTAAATAGGTCTTTAAGATAAAAACATCATTATTTAACACAATTAAATAATTAAATGTTACACAAATTGATTAGTAGACATTGATAAAAGTAATCACATTGATGGGTGTCTTTGATAACAAATGCAGAGGGAGAATAAGAGAAACTACGAATGGTGCAAGGTTCTTTATTACTGATTTTTTGTTCCTTTAGAGCTCCCTTCTTAGTTTGTTGTTACTCTGAGGAAGCTTCAGAGGAACGAAATGTCAGTAATAAAGAACCTTGCACCAAAAGTGGATTCTCTTATTCTTTCTCTTCATGTAAGTACATGTAAATTGGATATTAGGCCATCATTGTTCAGAATTCAGGGCATGAACTTCTGTTTCTTCGACTTCCTAGAATGCTCAGACGTAGGGTTGTCTCTCTTCAGAGTCCAACACTAATCAGCCATCATGATTCTGCATCCCAGCGTCCCTGATACTTGGTTTCCATCTATTTCATGTCTCTTCGTGCTCGTCGCTCGAATTTAAGGAATAACATGTTGTTGTACGAAGTTTAGGTAAACATTCGCATTTACCGTTGCAATTATTCGCAATAGCGGATCAACTCCTCCAGATGAAAACTTTTTTCGTAACATTACGCTGCCTCTTACATGGTTGGCAGAATGTTTAACACATTTAGAGTTCTGGCTGTCACTTTCAGCGCGTCTAACAAAGCGGCCATCAGATCCAACTAAATTTAATTTTCTTTCGACGCTGAAATGAATTTTCTCCCAATTCTGATCCTTTAAAAAACATGAGTTTTCGCATATACGAGTCTCGCTTTCTGGTTCTTCTGACTGATGATTGGTTTGGTTGATGGAAAATGACCTTTTAAACCAGATAAATTGAGGCGAGGGGACACTGTGAAACGTCTCACTATTGGCCTTACTTTTTCAAGAAATTCCTGCTGCAGTCCCGGAGAAATATTTAATAGAGAAGCGCCTAATAGCTCTGTTTTTTCGGACAGTGATTATATGGGGTCGACGGACTTTTGCAGGAGATTTATTTTATTTATTTTCATGGTATAAATTCAGAACGCGCTAACTAACAGTCTTGGCCCTTCCTACCTTCCTTGAAATCGCGGAACGAGTCCTCCCTAATGTCTCCAAGCAAACAATTCTCTGACGGAGCTCAGGAATCACTGTCACGTGTGGTGGCATCTCTGCCGAGTATGACAGCAATGGCAGTTTTACAGTTCTTAACTACTGAGAAAATGTTGTCAAATGATTTCAAAAAACTTTTAGAATGTTCCTGAAAATATATTTTTCTTATTGTGTCAATATTTTATTTTGTTAGTTTATTTATTATAATTTCTTTAATATGGGAATAAATCATATAAAATCTTCAAAAATATATTAAATAAATGTTTTTATGTACTATCGAAATTTCATTTACCTACTCATATATTTTAAATTATTTTAATAAAGGAATATCGTTCCCTTACTTTGCTCGGTAGTTTGCTTTTACACACATATATGCAATTTTCTTATGCACATACAGTATATGTATATTTTCCAAGGACAAACATTTATGTATACAGATATATATATATATATATATATATATATATATATATAAATATATAAGGTATAACTTTCAAATTTCGCAATACAAAGCTCGGAAGTGGGTCTGGCATGAGATTAGTTAACTATTTTATTAATTTACTCTTAGAGTCAACTTGATTTATTTAATTAATATTTTCTTAAATTTTATTAGTGCTTCTTATGTAAATGAAGCACAGTTACAAACAATTCTATTGCTAATATAAGTCAGCGACTCAGTTACTTGAGGGTTAGTGACTCCTATTTCCATAGAAAGCATTCATAAAATTTAAGAAAGACAACATTAGTAAAGAAATGAATGTTGGAGTAAAGTAAATTCCCTTAATGTAATGAATTGAAACTCCGCTTCGCCCTTGAAAGAGCACAAGTTTGTCGTTGAAATGTAGCACGAATTCTCACCTGAAATGAAACATTAATTTGCCTTTGAAATCAAAGACTACTTCGCCCTTAAAATGAAACAGTAGCTCACACTTTGGATAGAGTACTAGTTTACTTTTGAAATGAAGCACTAGTTCACCTATGAAATGAAGTAGTAGTTAATCCTTGAAATGAAACAATAATTCTCTCTTGAAATGAAGCATTACTTCATCTTTAGAAATGAAGTAGTAGTTCATTCTTGAACTGAAAGACTATTACTAGCTGTAAATGTAACACCAGTTCACCTTTAAAATGTAAGAATAGTTCACACTTTGATTGAAACACAAGTTCACCCTTGAAATGAAACACTTCTCCTTTGAAATGAAAAATGACTTCATCTTAGAAATAAAAAACTAGTTCCCCCTGTAATGAAATGCTAGTTCGCCATCGAAATGAAAAACTAGTTCATCCTTAAAAATAAGCCATGTTCACCATTGAAATGAACCACTAGTTCGCTCTTGAATTGAAACACTAGTTCACCGTTGAAATGAAACAATAGTTCACCCTTGAAATGTAATACTAGTTACCATGGAAATGATTAACGTTTTGCCCTGAAATGTAACACTAGTTAATCCTTGAAATGAAATACTAGTTCCCACTTGATTGAAACATTAGTTCGCCGTTGATATGAAAAAATATTTTGGCTATGATATATAACACAAGTTACATACCATCGCCAAATTACATACATTGCCGGAATTATAAAGGACAAAAAAAAATATCACCAGTTCGCCTTTGAAAAGAAATACAAGTTCGCCTTTAAAATAAAACATTGGTTCCTACTTGAAATGAAACACTAGTTCGCTTTAAAATAAAAATTGGTTCCTATGTACTTGAAATGAAACACTAGTTTACCTTTGAAATGAAACAGTAATTCAACCTTGAAATGAAACATTAGTTTGCCGTTTAAATTAAACTTTAGTTCGCCAGTGAAATAAAACACTAGTTCGCCCTTAAAATGAAGCACTAGTTCGCCCTAGGAACCCCGTGAAAATCACAGTTCAGATTCATCCTAAAATAAGGAACACTTGATGTATTCCTCCAGACTCGAGAAGAGTTCAGGTCCGAGATAATCTGTTCATCCTTCTCAGGTGTTTCAATCCTTCTTTATCTATTCTTATTACTTTGCATCCATGTTATTGTTTTTCTTTATCTGATCACTTTTTACTTCTTTTTCTCTCATCTCATTTGATCCGTTCATCCCTTTTCAGTCCTTGTCATTCCTTTTTATCCGCTCATCCTCTTTTATTCTTTTGCGGCTATTTTTGCCCTTGTTCATTGCTTTTAAAGTTTTTCGCTCTTTTTTTCATCCAATTCGTGGGGTTTTTTTTACTTACCCATCTTTTTTTCTTCCTCATCACTCCAACCTTTTTCATCTCATTCCATCCATTCTTTCATTTTTATACTTTTTCTTCGTTGCTTTTTTTTTCTCCCGCTCCTTTTGATTCCTCATTTTCCGTTCAGCATTATTTATCATTTTATCACTTTTTATTCTCTTTTATCGTTTTTAAATTTTTTATCATTTCCCATTCGTCCTTTCTATTTATTCACCTTTTCATTTATTTAAATGTATTTTTTCCCTTCGCTCTTCAATGAAGGGCCTTTCCATCGTTGGTTACCCTAATTTCTCCCTCCCTCTCTGGGATCTTTTCTTCAGGGGTTGTTCTCAAAGAGGCTCTGGCCTTTTCGTGGCGAGGGGGGACCCTTGGTGCTGCCAACAAGACTTTTAACATGCCCCTCTTTCTTTCCTTGCCTATTACGTTCTTCCACTGTCCTTTATTTCCCCTCTTACTTCACCTATCTAGTGGCCCTTATAGATACTCAACCTCTGCTCGTCTTATGGATTGATTCCGAATTGTTCTTTAATGAAGGTGAAAGAGGCTGGGCATCTCTACCGCCTTCGTCTACCGAATGCCCAAGGAGAAACCCATCGTTGCCCCCTTTTCTTAGTGCGTAGGAGAACTCCAGCAGCCTCTTAGGTTTCTAAAGATGGTGTGGTGGATCCGTATCCATTCTCCAAGAGGACATACAGGACGTAACTGATTGTAGAGTTGCAGTAGTGCCGGGCCCTTGTAGGCCTCCATGGTGGGGAGTCCCAAGGAATAATGCGAATTTTTTTTCTTTTTGCAATGGCTAGCCATAAACCAAAAAACCTCCCCTTCTCTTAAGGGTTCCTTAGCTCCCCTTTCAGCCTTCCCTCGCTCGTTGTACCCCTATTCCAACGAAGTAGACCCAGATTTAGATTATCATTGCTTTCTTGTCATGAGTTCATCATCTGACACCCCACTTGCAAAAGTCGATTTGTTTAACATCAATAAACCTTTTGAGTCCCGCTGTAGTGAACCCCGTCGGATGTGGTCAAGAGGTAGTGGTGATGTCGTAGTCGAGGTGTCATCCCACTCTCAACACAACCTTGTGCGAAATCTATCTTTGATAGCTGAAATTCCAATAACTGTCTCGCCCCATCCGCGTCTGAATTTTGTCAAAGGTGTTGTCCGTTCAAACGAGCTAAGGTACTACGACCCCACCCGCTTTCAGAGCAAGCTTAGTCCTCAGCGTTTCACACACGTACACAGGGTAACTAAAACATTATGCTCCACTAAAGTCCCAACCGCCACACTGATTTTAACCTTCGAACGACAAGAACTGCCGCAGTATATTAAAGCTGGGTACCTTCGTGTCCCGGTAAGTCCCTACATCGAACTACCTAGACGCTGTTTCAATTGCAATCAATTTGGACATGTTAGCCGTGCCTGTCGGCACCCCCGCTCCAGCGTGAATTGTAGCTCTGACTACCATTGCCCCCAATGCACCAAACAACCTCGCTGTGCCAAACTGTGGGGGTACCCACAGTGCTGCGTCAAAACTCTGTTCTATATTTTTATATGAAAATGAGGTGCTCGCTTTGCGCGACTCCCTACGTCTAGATATAAGAGAGGCCCGCCAGCGTGCTCGAGCACAAACCTCACCACTCGCCCGGCTCTTCTGACGTTTTACGTGACGCTGGACGAAACCGAACATCACGCGCGAGTTCCGACCAGCCTGAAGCACTTCATCCTACATCTACTCGCAGCGTCGGAAACATTCAGAATATGCAGTAGAAGCATCGCTCTCACACCGAGATAATCAATGCAGCTCTCCTCTCTCCAGCAGCTCTAGCTGGAGAGACGCTCAGGGTGAGACACTTGAAGACATCAGACGCTATCTGAAAGAATCCTCAACATCAACCAGTGCCTCCAAGATGTTGCAGTGAGGGTTTTTCTTACTAAGCTTGTTACCGTTTGCTCTATTTACCTGCTTCCTTGTTTATCATTGTCAAGACCCGACCTTTTCAAAACATATAGACCAGTTGCCCGCACCATTCTTATTACTAGGAGATTTTAACGCCCGTCACCCATACTGGTGTGACATCACTTGAAATGCCAAAGGCAGTGTTTTAGAGTCTCTTTTATTATCTGACTTTCTTTGTGTTTTAAACACTGGCGATTTTACCTCTTATCATGTCCAGATAGACTCCTTTAGCTGTGTTGACCTGTCTGTTTGTTCCCAGGATTGTTTTACGGAATTTTGATGGTCAATTCTTGTCGATCTCCATGAGAGTGACCACTAAACCCTATTTTCTTGACGGCCCTTCAAGTTAACCCTCATACGACCATGCCCCTTGAGTGGGACTTAGGTCATTCAGATTAGGAAGATTTCCAAGAGGCATCCTTCAAAAGTGCATCCTTGGGGACCTTCAATGGAGTGGACGCGACAGTAGAATACTTTACATCGACTAGGTTATCTACAATGCAGCAACACAGACCATCCCACGTAGGCAACCCGCCACGGGTCGCGCAACCGTGCCCTGGTGGACCTCGGCGTGAGCAACAGCTGTCAAAAACTACAATTTATCCGATGCCCGATTCGCCAAAGAACCCTTCGTTAGGCTCGCCGAAATTCATGGCTCCGTTACGTTTCATCAATTTCCTCTATGACACCAACCACTAAGATCTGGAAGAAGATTAATAAGATCAGGGGCTGTTTTGTTGATCATCCTACTCCTACACTCAACTTACACGGTTCGTTGGAGAATGACAGCCTGGCGGTCAGCAATGCTTTTGCTGACCATTTCCGCGCCATCAGCAGTGTCAGCCGTTATGATAAGGCATTTCTATCCTACAAATCAAAGGGAGAGTCGCATTCTCTCTGCATAGAGCTTTGTCACTTTGCAGATCTACTTTCCCTGGCCTTGACGAGATCCATTTCGATATGATTCGGCACCTACATCCACACTCTACTCTTTTCTTACTTGATTTGTACAATCTTATATGGTTGAATGGTTGTTACCCCTCATCATGGCGCATTGGGATCATCCTTTCCTTTGTCAAACCGGGCAGGGACGCGTTGGATGCAGATCACTACCGCCCTATAGCTCTCACCAGCAGTTTGAGTAAGTTGCTGGAAAAAACTGGTGTTGGAGCGCCTAAACTGGTTCCTAGAAACCAATCACCTTCTCTCTCTATTTCAATGTGGCTTCCGCAAAGGTCATAGTACCATTGACCTACTAGTATGTTTCGAGGGATCGGTCCGGAAAGCTTTCTCATTAAAGCACCGAGTCCTGACCATATTTTTCGATATTAAGAAAGCCTACGACACAACATGGAGATACGGCATCTTGACGCACTATACGTCTGTGGATGAGAGACCGTTTACCGTTACTTATTCAAAGTTTTTTAGCATCTCGATCCTTCAAGGTACGTGTTGGAGACGCATACTCTGACCTGCAACCCCAAGAGGAGGGAGTTCCTCACGGCAGTGTCTTAAGTGTCTTATGTTTTATAATTTCCATCAATGATATTATTTCGTCTATCCAAGAGGGTGTATCAGCAACTCTGTTTGTCTATGATTTGGCACTATACTGTTCCTTACCTCGCCTGCCATCAGTAGTGCGTCGGTTACAAATGGCGGTCGATGCTGTCTCTAAAAGAGCACAATTTAAGGGATTCATTTTTTCCACGAACAAAACCAAAGCAATGTATTTTCACCAAGGCAGAGGGGTTCTTGTTTCGCCATCTAGCTCCCTACAAGGCGAAGATATAGATTTTGTCTCCGAGTTTCGGTTTCTTGGCGTAACTCTCGATCCAGAGTTATCCTGGTTACCACACCTATGCCGACTTCGAACGGGCTGTCTGCGTAGTATAGAAATTTCAAAAGTCCTCTCACACACTTTGTGGGGCAGTGACCAACAAACATTGTGGACATTATACATAGCCCTCGTCCAATCCAAATTGGATTATGGCTGTCAAATTTACTCTTTGGCTTGCCCTTCAGACCTTAAAATGCTGAACCCCATTCGAAACCTCGGAGTTCGCCTTTCTAGTAGAGCCTTCCGTACTTCTCCTGTCAACAGCCTTTACTGCGAGAGTGGGGTACTTAACCCCCTTTGCCCTACCCTAGACTTCAAATCTGCATGCGATATCTCTGCCGAGTACAGCAAGCCCCTGTATCAGAGGTCTACAGATGCCTGTATGCTACCGAATCAACGGCGGCATATGATAAGTTGCCATCTTTACCCCGCCCCTTGAACCTTTGCATAGTAGATCATCTCTTTAACCTTGGTGCTCCAGGAAGCCTTACCCTTCCATCCTTACTAACCCCTAGTTGGCGTGCTCCTCTGCTCAAGGTATATACGAATATGTAGAGCCTGGAGAAGTCCTCCATGGACCCTCGCATCATTAAGAGCCTGTTCTTAGAGCATTCGATCTCACACAAACAATGCTGCCCACTATACATGGATGGCTCTAAGTCGGACGGTGGCGTGGGCGCCACAGCCATCTACCCAGAAGGAGAATTCTTAACTTTATCTTTGCCGCCCGCAGCATTCATTTTTACCGCTGAACTTTCAGCAATCCTTTTAGCCTTTAGACTCTGCCAGATTTTACCTTTTAATGATTTTGTCATTTTTTTCCGACTCAAGGAGTGTCTTACAGTCAATTAGATCTTTTAATGCGTCCCATCCCCTGGTCACAGAAATTTGTAAATGGCTGGTCCAGAATGCGTCCCGATATAGAATTATTTTCTGCTGGGTCCCTGGGCATGTGGGGGTTAGAGGCAACGAGAGGGCTGATCGGCTGGCCCGCTTAGCACATTTTGTGTTCCCTGAGAACACAGATCTACCTTTTAGGGACTACTTTCCTTCAATAAGAAAATATATTTTTTAACTGTGGCGGCCCTCGAGCCGTCATAGAATGCAGTCGTTGGAGGTGGCCCTTTGCCGAGTTGCATTGGCCACACGAGACTTACTCACGGCCATCTGGTTTCGGGTGATGTTCAAATCAGCCCTTGCTGTCGGTTTTGCGGTGGGGACCAATCGGTTGCCCACCTTTTATTGGATTGAACGCATTTCGCCACTCTCCAGTTGTCCTGTTTCCCGACCCTTTTAACTATCCCTCAACACACCCGTCTTCGATTCATATTGGCAGAGGAATCTTTTAACCCTTCGTTTTTAAAGTTTTTATCACAAAGTGGTCTTCTCCACCTTTTATAGATAATTCGCCTCGTTTTATCCTAGCTTTCATAGAGAATCCATTTGGATTGGGCAGCAACCCATTAGCTCCTCCCCTTAAACCTTATCCTAATTTCCTCTTTTTTACCAATTTGTTCAATTTTGTACCGCAAACCTCTTTCAAGAAACACCTTGAAGAGGATCGTAGTCTCCTCATTGCTATACTCTGCAATTATCTACTCCCCCACTTCATCCATCATTTTTTACCTGGCTGTAGAGATCCCTCTATAAGTGTCCATTTGGAGATCCCTATAAAGTGTCTCAAGAAAAATCTATTAATTCTATTAATAGCTTTACACAGAAATTCTCTCTAGAAATCTTTCATCAACTTTCTCCGGAAATGCCTGAAAGTCTCTAAAGGTTTCTACATAAATTTCTCTGTACGTCTCTTAATATCGCATTAGAACTCTAGAAACATCTTGAAGTCTCCAGAAAAAAAATTATCTAGGTAAAATATAGATAATTCCAAAGCAGTGTGCAAACTTAATCATTAATCCGTTAATTCGTTAAAAATCTTAACGTTAAAAATCTCAGAGCATTAACGTTATTATTTTGATATGATAAAAGAATACAGAAAAAAAAAAATTCTCTTTAAACCACCTCAAAACTGCCAAAACCTTGAAAAAACAAATGCCAAAATTATAAAGGAAGAAAAAAAACGCCTCAGAAATTTCTTAACGTATTCGCGATTTACTGTGGCCACTTCTGTTCCGTTGTATCCCTTTAAGACGGAAACTCATTCCTTCCAACCCATTTTGCAGTATTGACGGAAAGAATTTAACTCCTTTACGAAATTTCTCTTTGCCCTCTCATTTTCCACCTCAAATTGATTGGTTTCTATTTTTTACCCGAGATATATTACTTGCTTACCTAAATCTGCCTCTGCTCGAGTAAGATCTCAGCTCTTTTATTTTGTAGGAATTTCATCTCCCTTTTTTATACTTTCATCAATTTCCTGGTTGTATTTGCTTAATTTTCTTTCCATGATGATATCAAGGCTTAATCCAGGGTGAGTTTTTATTGTTTATTTCATTAACTTATTCAATCAATAGTGGACAAATCTCCCTCATGCTCGCAGCCAGTTACATCTACATACTCCTCTACACATATACTTAGTTACACTGTTGTCTCTTTCATCCCTCCTTTCACGCACAGAACATATTATTCTTAAGTCTACTGAACACACTGAGGGGGTTTCTCGATCCGCACCCCCGTGACGTGGGAAGGATGTCTTCCGATGAACAAAGAGAGGGTCCCAGTTTTCTGGGGTGATTATAAAACAGTAATATCGTACCTATTGCACCCTTTACTCTCTATAAGAACCATACTGTAGTGCCTTCTGGCATGTCAGTAATTGTTATTCTGTTCTTTATGTAAATATCATTATGAGACCGGTGGACCCCTCCGAAGGAAAGGCTCAGGTGGGGTTAATTCATAACCTAATTAAAAAATCGCAATTTATTATAAAGCGATTTCTTTATAACTCATCTTTTTTTTTTAGTGGATAGTTAATGGCACGAGTGTATTGCAGAAACTTAAAAACCATTATTATTATTATTATTTTTACTATTGTCATCATCACTTTCATTGTTATATTATCACGATTATAATTATCATTATTATTGTTATTAAGCTGTGTAACTGGGTGAAATGCCTTGGCACTTCAATTATTGAATATAAATAGAGAGGCTAAATATTCCGCTCCACTCATCTTTAATCAACAAGTCAAGAAATAAATAGCGCCTTCAAATCACAGTCCTTTTAACTGCATAGGAGACGGCCTTTGAAATGAAAAGGGCGTATATACAATGCTGGATGGAAATAAGAGTGTAGCGAGATGTCAGAAAGAATTCCTACTTGGAAAAAGAAACAAAGGTAGTGTAACAAACGAAGGATATTTTAGTCAGGAAAAAGGAGGGAATGGCTGATAGATAAGGGGACTACCTTGGATGAAATAGTAAATAGGAGTAAGGAGGACAAAAAGTTCAGAAACGACTTCCCAAAGATTATAAATACTTGAAAAGGGAAAGGAGATTATAATCTCCCAGAGACAATATGGAATTAGAACAGAGACTCGTATAAAAGAACGTGATGTCCCCCACATATAAAAAGACCATCACCCCCACCACCCTAACCCCCTTTGGCTCTCAGTCATCGTTCATAAGTCCTTGCTTAATCACGGTATTTAGTGGCTATTCACTGCATATAGAGTGGATATTGTCAAGCTTTAGCATGGTTAGTTAGTGAATAATTTTATATAGCAGAAATTTATGAGAGATTCAGTGAATAATTAATAAACATTCATAGGGCATTAATTTGATATTTAGTGAATAATTAAAGGACATTTAATACCTAGGGATATAGTTTCAAGGTTATTTAGTGGATACTTACTTGCTTTGCTGATTTTTAATGGATATTCAATTGCAATTAAATGGATACTTAAGGGGTATTAAGTTGATATTAAGTTAGTATTTCTTGAGTATTGAGTAATAACTTTGGTAGATTGCTAGGTATTTAATGCATATTTTGAGTATTTATTGTATATTTATTGGAAGGGGGATTAAATTTATAGCGAACACCAAACTAAGGCATCTCCTACAGAATGTTTGGATTTTAGCGTGTATTTAGAGAGTATTTAGTGAGATTACCTGACTTCAGGTCATCCTAAACTCCCTCATGTGGTGTCATTTCGCTATCCTCGAGAGGGATGAATTCTGGTTATCTTAAACTCCCTCATGTGGTGTTCTTCGCTATCCTCGAGAGGAGTGAGTTCTGGTCATCCTTAGATCCATTATGTGATCTCCTTCGCTGTCCTCGAGAGGAGTGAGTTCTGGTCACCCTTAACTCCCTCATGTGGTGTCCTTCGCTATCCTCTCTCTCTCTCGAGAGAGAGAGAGAGAAAGTAGAGAGAGATGTGACGTCCCCTTTTCGCAGGAAGAAAGCTTTTGTGTACCCTTGACTTTTTGAACTATGTCGGCGGGGTACCTCTCTTCTGAGTACCCCTGGTAGGGCTTCCCTTGTCGATTTGGTCGGAAACGAAGTTTCAGACTAAGTGCGTCCTTCCTTTTTCTACTCTATCCTTCCCATTTTCACCTTTATCCTATCTCTTTCACTTATTATACAAAAAGAAAAAAAAACTACTCCTATCGTGTGACTCTTACCCTTTTTTCCCTTTATCTACTGATAAGGACATGGCTGCTACCTCATTCGTCAGAAGGGAGGCTTTGGAACCTCTATAAACAACGCCAATCGACGCTCACTGGTTGCGAGAGACTAGGACTAGAGGTGTCCTAGGCGTTGGGGCACGATGAATGGGATGA
The DNA here is from genome assembly GCA_963969495.1 of Ceratothoa steindachneri. NCBI lineage: Eukaryota > Metazoa > Arthropoda > Malacostraca > Isopoda > Cymothoidae > Ceratothoa > Ceratothoa steindachneri. Next base: position 57,580,787 of record OZ018323.1, on the reverse strand, counting down.
GGGTAGTACCCCGTTATCCCCTTCCCTGGCGCGTAATTATTGACCATTCCCAAAGACCGTTGACGGGTGCCTCTGGTAACATGGGTCCGAGGTGACGGCCCGTTGTTCTTAAGTTGGTTACCAGGCCAATATAAAGCCTTGGGTCGAGTCTCTTGGTGTGGCAGGATATCTATTGAACGCTACTCCAAGATTCTGGCCGTCGTGAAGGGAACTAGTAGGAGTTTAGTACGGGGCGTGCTCCGTTGTTCACCTGGTGAGAAATCACTGGCCCCTTCGGGAACCGTCAGTGCTGCTTGGTTGGGAGCCACGGTATGCCGAGGTTTGACGACTTGGTCAGACGAACATCAGCACATGGAGCGTGCCTTCTGAAAGATCTGAAACGTCTCCGATGGATAGGCGGGAGCGACTCATGCGGGCGACCTCACCAACCCTTCTTCTTTTTTATTGAGTGGTCGCAAAGTATTCAGAAATACAAAATGTTCAGCATGACTGGAAATAAAGGACCGGCTTCTCTTAAATACACATGTTCAGTGTGCAAAAAGGACAAGTAGGGCCTGGAATTGCCGGAGGGGTGTTACTCCGAATGCCACCCGGAAAGTATCTGTACTGACTGTGTCCTTAAAAGAGAAGTGCAAGAGCTCAAGGATCTATATAGATCATCTGAGGAAAAATCTAAAGAATTGGAAAGGAAGATGCGGAACCTAGAGTTTAAACACCCGCGTCAGCTTCGCCGTCTCGGGGACAGGATCGTCGAGTTGTCCTCAAGACTAGAGGTCCAGTCGGCTACCAATGTATCTCCCACCGACGTGGGTGGATCCGCCAACGAAACCCTCTCTCAAGAAGCTAGCACTGCATCGGCAGTGCCACACCAGCCTTTCATTGTCCCAGAGCTGGAGTCAGCTGCTGCGGGACTGGCTCAACGGACCAAAAAGAAAAAGAGAAAGAGGAAGAAAGGAAATAAAAAGAAAGGGAAGGTAGAAACAGAAGAATAGAAAACAGAAACAGGAGTTAAACCGGAGGAAGATAGGAAAAAGGAAAAAGAAAGAAGAAAAAGAAGAAAAATATGAAGAAGAAAGAGGAAACAGAAAAGTCTCTTTTGAAAGGGAAGACTCTGTCCTCTGCAGCTAAATGTGCGAGGGTCGTCCTTATCGGTAATTCTCAATCAAGAGATCTGCAACCCATCCTAGTGGTCCGCCTTCGCACCAGTGTGAGGGTAAGCTGCCTTCCAGGACGTGGGAATCACCAGATAAGAGTAGAGGCTGAGAAATTTCAGATTTCTGAGAGTTCAGTCGTTGCCCTGATGGTAAGTGGCAACGACCTCTACTTCAGAGGAGGTAGGGTAGGCCCTACAGGCGATATCCTTCAGACGGTGATGGGGGTTGTGGATAACTGTGGGTTTAAAACCCGCAGACGTTTCGTTGTAGGGGTGCCCCCGAGAAGAGGTCCAAGCCGGATCGCTCACTAGAGGAACGTCTCTTTGAACCGACGCTTGGCAGATTTGTGTACGGTGGAGGAGATCTTTTTTGTAGACCCTTACCGCACCTTTTATGGTAATAACAATCTCTACCAAAGTGATGGGCTGCACCTTTCCTTTAAAGGAAAGGCTGTACTCTCAAACCTAAGACAAGATGTTGTTGAGCGGAATCAAAGGACGGTCCGGCCCAGAGTGAGGGTGGACGTGCGCCAGTACGCCAAAATCACCCCTGGAACGACCTTTGCCGAGGTCGCTCGAAAGGATACCACCACACCACTAAAAGAGAACAGAGAGATAGGTAAGACGGGAAACAGAAGAGCGTATGGAGTCCTACATTTGAGGACTCCTTAAAAGTTCTTCTGTTTAATGCGAGGTCAATCAGAAACAAGTTTCTTGAACTTCGTGGCCTCGGAGTGACGGAAGAACCTTAAATGGTGGCCATAACAGAGTCGTGGTTAAAAACCTCAAACCGAGATTTTGAAGGTGAATTCACGATTCTAGGTTACCAACTCTTCCAAAAAGATAGAGAGGGTGGCTGTGTGATGTTGTATGTCAAAGATAGGCCCAAATCGACGAACTGCAACATTGTATCTGACCACGTGCTACTAGGTGTTAACCTAGACATAGGGCTTGCCAAATACAAGACTCTGCTGCCTTACAGATCCCCTACCTAACTCGTTGAAAAGGACAGGGATTTGTACCGGATGCTGAGTGAACTTGTACAAGACAAAGTGTGTATCGCTATGGGTGATTTCAACACCCAGGTTGACTGGGAAACCAGAAAACCCTCTAGCGAGAACGCACTACTCCTGGAGTTTGCGAACAACTAGTTCCTGACTCAATGGGTGAGAGAGCCGACGAGAGGCAATAATACCCTTGACTTGTTTTTTACCTCTGAGGATGACATCGTTGATGATCTCTCTGTAGGCGAAGAGCTCGGTGGCAGTGGCCACCGACTAGATAGATTTATAGTCAAGGTCCCTAAGGTGGAGTCTGCGAATAGTGAATCGAGGGAACTTGATTTAAAAGAACAGACTTTGCAGGTCTTCCTGCTGGATTGAGTGATGCAAGGTTAGAAGTGTGCGAGGGTGATGAAGATTCGTGGAATAGATTCAAAACTACGTTCATGAGTCTTCAATCACGATTCATTCCTTTGAAAAGCCTCCGTTGGTCTTTTATTCAACCAAAATGGTTTAATCGACATATTGGTCAACTGCTGAGGGAGAAAATAACGGTGTACCGGGAGTCAAAGATTTTTGGTGACTTCAACGATTACCGTAGATTAGCTAGGAGAGTGAAGTCCAGCATAAGGGTGGCAAAGCGTACCGAGTTGCTCCGAGCGGCAAGACTTTACAAGGAGAATCCAAAGTAGTTCTTTGGTTATGTAAACAGCCGTAAGCCAATCTATCGCACGATTGGCCCTCTAATGAATGAGGAGGGGACATTAAGGCACTCAGATGCAGAAAAGGCTTAGCTCCTGAACGACTACTTCTCTTTACTATTTCCTGAAGAGAGTGGTCCCAACCCCCAGCCCACAGATTCCAACTTAGGTGAAAAGTTAAAGGAAATGGACTTCACTCAAGGAGAAATAGAAAAATAGATCACTGATCTAAAGACGAATAAGTCACCCGGCCCGGATGGGCTTCTATCTAAAGTGTTGAAAGAACTGCGCAATGAAGTGTCACGACATTTGAGCACTATCTTTAACATGTCAATCCGGACCGGATGCGTTCCTAGAGACTGGCATGAAGCAGAGGTGACTCCTATCTCCAAGAAAGGAAACCCTAGCCAGCCGATGAACTACCAACCTATTAGCTTAACCTCAATAGTCTGTAAAATCATGGAAAGCATCTTGGTGGACAAAATAACGTCATATTAAGAGTCCAACTTGCGATTAAGGAGTTCCCAGCATGGATTCCGAAGGCACCGGTCATGCCTAACGAATTAGTGGAATTTTTCCACTTTGTTTTTAGTGAGCATGACCAGGATAAGGCGGTGGATGTTATCTACTTAGACTTTCAAAAAGCCTTTGATAAGGTACCACACCACCGCTTCCTTCGGAAAGTGCGTGTGCTGGGCGTAGTCGGAAATATAGAAAGTTAGATAGAGAACTGGCTAAACAGCAGACGGCAACGAGTAGTGTTGAATGGACAGGCTTCTGAGTGGATTCCCGTGACTAGCGGTGTTCCCCAAGATTCTGTCCTAGGACCACTACTATTCATCATCTACGTCAACTACATGGACGGTGACATGGTTGTGAAAATTTTTAAATTTGCCGATGATACCAAGCTTGGTATGAACGTCGCAAAGGAAGAAAATACTGCCCGCCTTCAAAATGATATTGGGAAGATTGGAGAGTATTCGGACACGTGGAAAATGCCATTTAACGGGAGCAAATACAAAGTGATGCATATCGGCCACCGAAACCCCCAATCTCAGTATATCCTTAAGTGCACTGCTATTGAATCCACCGACACTGAGAAGGACTTGGGTGTAACAATCCCTAGTGAACTCAAGTTCTCGAAACAGTGCATTAAGGCAAAGAAAAAGGCCGAAAGGATGCTAGGCTTCTTTAAGCGACAGTTTGGATATCGGAACAAGGAGATTGTACTGTGTTTGTACAGCTCACTTGTTCGACCGCACCTGGAGTATGCCGTAAAATTTTGGAGCCCTTTTTTTCGAAAGGACATCGCGAGATTGGAACGTGTGCAAGCCAGGGCAACCAAACTGATTCCCTCTATCAGACACAAAAGTTACGATGATAAATTAAGGGAATTAGATCTGTTCTTATTGAAAACCCGGAGACTGCGTGGTCAGCTTATTGAGGTGTTTAAAATACTTAGAGGCTTCTATAATGTAGACTACACGGATATTTTCTAACTTAGTGAGGGCAGAACGAGAAATCACGGCTACAAACTTAAACTGAAGTGTTACAACCGTGATCTGTGTGGTAAATTTTTCAAATATAGTACCTCTGGTAGCTGGAACGCACTTCCATTGGAAGTTGTCAACAGCAATTTTGTTGATCAATTCAAGGCAAGACTGGACAAAGTTTTGAAAAGTGGCCGCTTTTGCACTTAAGTCGTTGTGCAGAACTGTGCCTGCTCAACTGTTAGGCCAAAGGTACCCTTTTTGAATGGACCGTAAGGTCACCTAGGGTACTTCTTTTCCTTGTAGCTCCTTGTAGCTCAATTATATAGTCTCCTTCGCTATCCCCGAGAGGAGTGAATTCTGGTTATCCTTAACTCCTTTATGTGGTGTCCTTCACTATCCTAGAGAGGAGTGGGTTCTGGTTATCCTTAACTCTCTCATGTGATGTACTTCGCTATCCTCGAAAGTGGTGAGTTCTGGTCATCCTAAACTCCCTCATGTGATGGCATTTCTCTATCTTCGAGAAGAGTGAATTTTGGTCATCTTAAACTCCCTCATGTGGTGTCCTTCGCTATCCTCGAGAGGAGTGACTTCTGGTCATCCTTAGCTTCATCATGTGATCTCCTTCGCTATCGTCGAAAGGAGTGAGTTCTGATCATCATTAACTCCCTCATGTCGTGTCCTTCGCTATCCTCGAGAGGAGTAAGTTCTGATCACCCTTAGCTCTCTTATGTGGCCTCCTTCACTACCCTTGACAAGAGTGAATTCTAGTCATCTTAAACGGCCTCATGTGGTGTCCTTCACTATCCTCGATAGTGAGTTCTGGTCATCCTTAACTCCCTCATGTGGGGTCCTTCGCTTCTTGATAGGAGTAAGTTCTGGTAATCTTTAACTCGTTCATGTGACCTCCTTCACTACCCTTGATAAGAGTGAGTTCTAGTCATCTATAACTCCCTCATGTAGTGTCCTTCGCTATCCTCGAGAGGAGTGAGTTCTGGTCACCCTTAACTCCCTCATGTAGTGTCCTTCGCTATCCTCGAGAGGAGTGAGTTCTGGTCATCCTTAACTCCCTTATGTGGTGTCCTTCGCTATCCTCGAGAGGAGTAAGTTCTAGTCAACTTTAACTCGCTCATGTGACCTCCTTCACTACCCTCGATAGAGTAAGTTCTAGTTATCTATAACTCTCTCATGTAGTGTCCTTTGCTATCCTCGAGAGGAGTGAGTTCTGGTCATCCTTAACTCCCTCATGTGGTGTCCTTCGCTATCTTCGAGAGGAGTAAGTTCTGATCACCCTTAGCTCTCTTATGTATCCTCCTTTACTACCCTTGACAAGAGTGAATTCTAGTCATCTTAAACGGCCTCATGTAGTGTCCTTTGCTATTCTCGAGAGGAGTGAGTTCTGGTCATCCTTAACTCCCTCATGTAGTGTCCTTCGCTATCCTCGAGAGGAGTGAGTTCTGGTCATCCTTAACGTCCTCATGTGGTGTCCTTCGCTATCCTCTAGAGGAGTAAGTTCTGGTCATCTTTAACTCGCTCATGTGACCTCCTTCACTACCCTTGATAAGAGTGAGTTCTAGTCATCTATAACTCTCCTATGTAGTGTCCTTTGCTATCCTCAAGAGGAGGTAGTTCTGGTCATCCTTAACTCCCTCAATGTTATATAAACTTATTTTACCGTTGATTAAAAAACGAGGGATGGGAGCCGGAATAAACTCAGTTGGATATTTATGTGTTGTTTTTCAGAAATGTGCAAAGAAAAATACAATTAAAAATATTATATTCGCTGTTGTTTTTTCCCCTTATTTTTAGGGTGGATCGTTAAAATTTCTCACAAGAGTTAATTAATAGGGGAAATTAAATGATCAGATTAGATCTGAATTCTAATTATAAAAGTTTTTACCGATTTTGGTTTTAATTAGACTCCCTCTTTTTCTCCATTTCTCTCCGCTCAACTCTTACATACAATAAATTGCCCCTCTTCCTTCGGGCCTTTTGTGTGCTAGCTAAATTCTTACAATTACTTCCCTTTCATCCTGCAAGGGAATGTGAACTGCAGCTGACATCTTGAAGACATGCGTGCTCTACCCCCCCCCCTCATTGCCCTTTGAAATTTTAATCTATTTCGAAATTTGTTTTGAAATTTCAAGGGCTGTGGGAAAGAGTTGCTATGGCAATTATTTATGGTCTGCTTGATGAGGGTGGTGGAGGGGGGGGGGGTCAGGGTTATTGGATGGGAGGAAAGAAATTAGGGAGGAGGATGCTATTACAGAGAGACCGTGGGAAAATAATTTCCTGGATTCCTTTTAAGCCTTCATGCCCCTGTCATATCGAGCCATTATTCCACTTCCTATTTCAGCTCTTCTATTACCTGTAGGTTGAGGTTCGTTGGAATAATTAAATAGTCTCATTGAGGGAATTGAAAACATATTAAACATATTCGTTAAAATAATTGAATATATTCGTTAAAATAATCGAATATGTTCGTTAAAATAATTGATTATATTCGGTAAAATAATTGAATCTATTCGTTAAATTAATCGAATATATTCTTTAAAACAATTTATTATATTCGTTAATATAATTGAATATATTCGTTAAAATAATTGAATATATTCGTTAATAATTGAATTTATTCGTTAAAATATAGAATATATTCTTTAAAATAATTGATTATATCCGTTAAAATAAATTAATATATTCATTAAAATAATAGAATATATTCGTTAAAGTAATCGATTATATTCGTTAAAATAATTGAATATATTTGTTGAAATAATTGAATGTATTCATTAAAATAATCGAATATATTCATTAAAATAATTAATTATATTCGTTAAAATAATTGACCCATAAAATAGTTAGAAAATATTAATTATATACATTGTTTGGAGGTGGTATGTGCATGGAAGAAGAATGGATGGAAGAGGCATGAAGAAAATATACAAGAGTGAGAGTGATGATGTGAGAAGGGTTGGAAGACTGCATAAAAGATGGATTGATTATACGAATGTGCGTGAAAGAGAAAAAGGGGTACCGAGGAGGAAGTGGCTCATACCGTGTATGATAAAAATGCATTGAAGGGTATTGTGAAGGTGCGTGGTAGCTGCATTCCGCCAAAAGATGATCTCCACTCTAACTTCTCAAACCTTTTCACCTACTTCAAATGAACGGAAAATTAGCGCCATACATTTTACTCCTTCTTCCCACACGTCCTCTCACCCTTCTTCACAAATTCAATGCATACTAACATACGACACATATCCATTACACTATTCTGTGTAGACACATACGTGAACTATAACTGTACGAAATGCTACATACAGTACAACATTGCGCCCATCAGTACGCACTGCCTTCAGCGTGGACAAAATAGTGGGTGCTTTTGTACATAAAAGAGCATGAAGTGGGACGGATAAAGTAAGTGGGGCTGAAGAGCGTAGGGTTATTGGTACATGAATATTTCCGTTTGAATAATGGAATATATTCCTAAAAATGACTTAATCTAGGGAGATACCCGGTCTATCTGATGTATTGATTAAAAAGAATATAGTGCTCTGTTTAAGATAGGGGGATCCGAGTCAAAATAAAGAGGTTGTTAATATAACACAAGAACGAGGGGAAAGAAGAAAGGTGAAAAAAGATATTTGATGAAAGAAATAGTCGGTTTTGAGCAGCGGGAACTTTAGGATTCAAATCTTGAGACGCATCGCTGGCCCTCAATCGTGAACGGGTCTTTGTAATGAAATTTGGCCCTAGTTTTGGCCATCCCAGCGAGAGTCGTTTCTGCAAATGACTCGCGATGGGAAGATAAACATCGGAATTAAATCGATTCAAATACCTTTAGTGGTACCCCTTTTTGTCTTTTCGCTCCTTCCAAAAGAGGGGAAGGGGGAACCGACCCTCGAGGATAATCTAAACAAACGGAAATTGAAGGAGAGAGGGGATGTATTTGACAAGGTGTTCGCTACATACTCACTTTTTCTACAGCTCCTTTTAAAGGTTTCAGACAAAAGTCAAAACAGAAAGCGATGCAGTCGAATAAATCGTGTTTAAGACATGGCCATGCTATGTATTTAGAAGGATCGCTACCGCACATACGATAATGAAAAGTTAGAGAGAAATCCAACTTCACAAATTGTTGGATATAAAAAATCGTTACTATCAACGCTTTTCTTAATTAGAAGTTAGTTCGGTCAATCTATAAGTCACTAGGCCTAATAAAAGCTTGTTATATTCGTATTTAACCCTTTGCTGCCCAAATTAAATTATATATATATATAATATATATATATATATATATATATATATATATATATATATATATATATATATATATTATATATATATATATATATATATATATATATATATATATATATATATATATATATATAATAACTCTTAAATCAACATATATATTAAGAATCAAAGTTGCTCGAAAAATATGTGTGTTTCAACTTGGCACCAGAGGACTTAAAAGGGTTTAAGTCCAGGAAGCTTCTCTGTCTATCTAATCTATTGGATCTTTTTAATGGATCTACTGACCAGGGAAGTTTATACTTTGAGATTAGTAAATATGACTAATTTCCAATATATTTCCACTTTCCGAGAGCGGAAATTATTAATCAATCTCAAAGTCAACCAACTCTCAAGTAATCCATTAGATAAGAAAGGTAACCCCGTTGGGTTAAGCCACTTTCTTTTTTTAAATAAATAAGGTACCTCTAAGTTTAAAAAAACAACAACAAAAAGGTTTGTTATAATAAGGACCACGAGTTAAGTTAGTACCAAATTTTGATGCTTTCATATTTGAAACTTTCTAATTTCATTAATTATTTTGAAACAATAAATAATTAACAATTTTTGTAATAAAAGGCACAAACGAACATTTACCTTTCTTCTACCTTGCTTAGTTTATAGAACGTGCAAATTGGGACTAGCTCCCGCCGTATTTCCTCATTCTTCCGCCCGAAGGAAGGACATAAATAACCGATCGATCCTAAATAAACAGGCAGCCGAAGAGCGCCGAGGAACTTAAGCGCAATTCAAACCGATTTTAATTATCTTACTTTTTCTTTCTGAATAAATATTTATCTAAACAGGTACCTAACCAGCCCCACTCGCCGATCCCTGATCTGTACAGTTCTAATACGTTCCTGGTCAGAGACTGGGTATTATCTCTATTGTTTGTGAACCAGCTGAAGTTAAAAAATGGCGAGAAATATTTTTAGAACATTATTTTTCAAAAGACAACTTCTGAAAATTAGTTGATCAGAAGTTTTTAGTATTATCACATAATTTATTGGTTTAATTCTATAATATTCGCGTTTATATTCCTAATGGATTATGGTCACTTGCCACATAGCTACAAAAGGAATTTGAAATTAGAACGAATCCTTCATACTCTAGGAATAGTGTTAACCCAATCAAGTGATCACAGTTTAATATATATATATATATATATATATATATATATATATATATATATATATATATATATATATATATATATATATATGTATATTTATCAAGAACGCGAGTGAATGATGGAAATAAATCAATCAACCCCGAAGAAAAGAGGAGATAAACGGAATATTTTTTTTCTTTGAAAAAATTAATTTCTTAATTGCGTAAAAGTCGTACAGAGGTGGGGAATGAACCAAGCCCATTAAGGCAGTAAGCAACTGCTTTGATCTCAATGAAAGACACCCCTTTCAGTCCTTCCTATCGACCTAGCAAACCATGCCTTCAAAACTTGTCTTTTAGAGGGAATTTTTATTCTCCCGCTTAGTTGAGTGGTCTAAGGGATGTCTTTAATTGGAAATCAAAGCGGTTACTCGCTCCCTCAGTGTATTCGGTTCGATCTCGCCTCTGCACGGGTTTTTTTGCAATTAAGAAAATTCATTTTTCCGAAGAAAAAAATAGTCCGTTTGCCTTCTCTTTCCTTGTGGCTTGATTGATTTATTTTAATATATGTAGGATCAGGTGGACACGGATCGCACTGCTAGTGGGTTTTTAGTCATCAAAACTTAAGTTTTAAAGTTAACAGAAATCAAAAGTGCCCAACAGGTAGCTCATATGAATACCTTTATTTTCCACATACAGAACTTTAAAATGTGTTTACCAGTTCAGAATTTTGGTGTCGTTTTTGAGAAAAAGTGTTTTCGTAGGGGTCGTGACTATGTAGGACACGCTCTGTACGCCCTTGGTAGCATTTTTTCTAATTTTTTGATATGCCACAACTGAAATTAGAGGATCTACTACTACTAAATGATACACAAATGTTATGAAAAGACATATAATATAAAAAAATTGTTATAATTGTTATTTTACAACATTTTTACATAGGTATCAAAAATAATATAAAAAATAATAAATTTCTTAATTTTATAGGACATTATTGAGCAAGTAATGCAGAGCCTTCATTGTTTATAAATGCATAAATATATTAATAATCTCATTAAGCAATGTACAATCCCCATCCAACTGTAATAATGCAACTGGAAAATTGAAATTTTCAAAAATATTATAAAAATATAAACACTTATCCTATTACTTAATCCACTTAGCACAACACTGTATATACTTAAATATTGCATCTAACTTAAAATAATGTTAGATAATAACACAAATAACATCATTTAACACAAATAAAAATGGTCAAATTTGCACTTTGATATCTTATATTTTTATTAATTTTGGGGTCGCTTTTTTTCACATTTAAAACACCATACAATGTTACGTGAATATCATACAGTAGTTTTAAAACGAAATCTTCATTAGTATAATTAATTTTCACGAATTCCCAAATTTTGTACGTTCCGTGCACTACGCACCATTTTATGTAAACTGTAAACACAGAATTCCACATGCTGGTCACCGTTATTAAATCACATTCATTTTCTACCCCAATGGTTATATTCACCTTAGAAACCATAAACAGCGAAATGACGCAATATTGATGAACACTGTGGACTATAATGTAACTCGTAAAAATTACATCAGACACGTAAAATATTATCAAAAAACTTACCTTAAATCAAAAATGGCGTCGGAGCTCCGCGGGAAGAAGAGGGACTTAACGCACATCAGACCCGTTTTCTATGCCAAAGGTAAACTAAATAAAACCCATATTTTAGCAAGAAGTCCTTTTGTACGATCTGTGTCCATGTACGGTCTGTTTCTAGTTCACCCTATATTTAAGAGATGAATTGCGCTTTATTTTTAGAAACATTAAAAATATTGTGATGTAATTAGTCACTTTGATTACCATTCAAAACAGCTGAAAAACACTCAATACATCACTAGTATTTAATCCAAACTGTTAGAAACATTTTACCCTGATATAATTTCCCATTTGGTTGAGGAAAACTTGTATTAAATTGTTGCATGGCTGCAATGTTCTGTTTAACATAAAATGATTTAATGGATTACTTCTGGGCCTCGCTAACAAATAGCCTAGGATTTTGGAGTCGCAGTCCAGAACTTCAAACTTATTTTCTTTTCTTGTTTCTCTATACTATAGATTTAATTTTCTTAAAATCTCTTCCTCTAGAGGTACGTTATCCACGGAGGCACTTTAGAATAACATTTTTCATCTTTGTGTAATCTAATTCTCTTTCTTTGTGTTTTACATTACCCAGGTCCATCTTAAAGCAAATCGGAAGGGCTGGGTGATTATTTGGTTACCTGGAAACGCACAAATAACAGACGTAGAGCACATTTAATTATGTCCAAACTTTCCTTTCATCATTTTATCTGTACCTATAAGACGCTCAAGCTGTTTCCCCGGCGAAAACTTTGTTCACTCATAAATAACGGTCATTCACGCGTGCGCGTAAACTGCTGGCGCAAGCGATTAAACTTTACTCATTCTAAGTCTATTATATGTAATGATATTATATGATCGGGAGAGCGCGTAACTCTCTTTAATCTGCTTTCACCCAACAAATAATAATAATAAGCAAATAAAGATATTCTATTACTACAATATAAGAATTACAAACAATTTGCATCTGTATTTAAATGCGACAGGACTTTTTATTGAGGGCAAAGGTGGGTACCTATGCTAGTTATTTTAGAAATGAGCTTTCCCTCACTGGTTCCCTGGACTATTCCTGGATTTATTAGGTGTATCTTGTCTTTCTATGGCCATTCATCTGATTTGGTTAGATCCCTTACCTTTTAAATTTGAGTACCCTTAAGTAAGTCCTGGGCTCGAGGCTATATTTCACAGTTTCCTGGACAAATTGAAATGAACGGGGACAGTCGTAGACGAATGTAGCTGTATGCATTGTTAATTGTTGTTGATCTTTAATATAATGGAGGCAAGTTTGTTTTTTTATTGATAAAATCAGGCTCGATTTTATTACTCTGAGGTTACACTTAGACTAGTAAAGCCAGCATTGGCCCCAAAGGAATATTTTAGGGTTGTTTTGTGGATATTTTTTTGTGCGACCTTAAACTAGTCCTGCTTATGGTACGACCATTGCTTTACCAACTAAAATTTAATCATTTTGCAGTCATAAGGGCATTATGATGGACCTGGTTGAGATTTCGTGCTAAATGTATTTACATGTACAAAAAAATAATGAAATTTAAATGAGACTCCGATTGCTTAATCTTAAATAAATTCATTTAGGTCGAAATGATTAATTAGGCGGAAAATTGCGGCTGGATCTTCTTGAGAAAGTCTTCCCAGGCAAGTACTAATCGATTGGATGATGTTTGATGGTGTGAGTCCCCAACTCATTCCTAAGCAAGAATCATCTCTTTGGCTATTTGCTATGATGATATGCAACATGTAATTAAAGGTGGTTTTGTTATGAAATTGTGTGTATTGTTCTTATGATGTAAAGAGGCCGATGCGATCATACGAAGGATCCAACACCTTTTCCTTTAAATTGCTTTATTTTATTTTCCATATAGGACATTATGTAAATTTAGTGATGGATCCTAATGGAGTTTTATTGGGTAGTTGGTCACATATCACAAACCAATTACTCATATTTGGGTGTGGATATAATAACCCTCAATTAAATTATGAACATCTATTGATTTATTTTCCAACTATCTTGAGCTTCTGTTATGACGAATCTTCGAATTTTATTAGAGCGTCGTCAATGTGACGCAAGGTGATAATGAATCAACAGTGGAGAGACAATTTTGGAACTAATCTCCACCTCGGCTTACCATTTCAACTGTCTGAAAAATTTTAAGTATACCGTACTATGTATGAGGTGTACAAGCAAGTGACGGGGCTTCCAAAGACATCAACAGACGCTAAGACTTCTAAGGAATTGCTTCAACTATTCAACCGATCACCACGAAAATCTGAGAGACAATTTGCTCTTGAAACATCGAAAAGAAAGACAAATGTCCAGAGGATTCTGAAGAATGCTAAATGGCAATCCTATGTCACCAGATTAATATCTGCCGTGAATGAGGATTATTCAGATGGTAGAATCAAATTTGGGGGATGGTTTCGTGTAAAAAATAAAACAGGATGGGCTGGATGGAGTTAGTACTTTCGTTGTCTTAACATTTTCAAACTCAACAGATTTGAAAAAAGGCGGAAAATTAAGACAAACTGCCAGAAATTCCAAATAATCCCAATAAACTGCCGGAAAGTAGACGATGTCATCGTCAAAGAAAGTACTAACTCCGATCACAAATATATATACACAAATATATATATATATATATATATATAAAATAAATAACTCACAAAGTAGCACGTGAGGTCCGCAATGAATGCAATTTCCCGATGGGAAAATGAAAAGGTGGTTCCAAGTACTTTATAACTTTATTCAGTTCATTCGCAAGGATAACTACACGAGAAAATAATATAATAAGGGTATATATATATAAGCTAGTAAAAGATAAAGGACCGCCTCTAAGACAAGAAATCACCAATGAGGAAGTAGGAGAGGGATGGGTAAATATACATTAAGATTTAGCTATAACAGGTAGCAAGGTGAAACCGAGAGGCAGAAAGAGTCAAGAACAGAGCGAAAAGGGTTAAAACGATTAACGGATGAAGCGATAGTCTAAAGAGGGAAATTAGGAGAGACACGAGAAGTAAATTGAAACGAAGGGAAGAAGGATAAGGAGAGAGGAAGAGAAATAAAATAATGTTAATACAAAATCAATGCAATAATTAAATTGACAAATTGGGTTCCCATAAAAATGAAAATTGCAAAAAAATTAGAAACATAAGTCAAAGTTAATTTCTTTAAGAAAGAGTTTTTTTCATAGCAACATCAATTTTAAAAAGGCCACGGGAAATGTTAAAGTTATTAAATTGGCTTATACACGAACATTCAACAAAGTTTCTTTTAATTGAGTCATTTGAGCGAAAAATAGATTTTGCTGAATTCCAAACTAAGTGGTTATTTTCCGACATATATATATATATACATATATATATATATATATATATATATATATATATATATATATATATATATATATATATATATGAAAGAGAGACAGCATACTAATGCCCCGCCCATGTACAACGAAAGGGCACAAAATAGAGAAATATTATTAAAGACGGATATGAAGAATAAAACCAAAATAGATAAGGTCTACTTCAGGAAATTCCAACTGTGTGAACAGAATGTAGACATTTAGGTCACTAAGATAAATACATACACACCTAATAAAAATAAACGAGAGAAACATAACTAAATTAATAAATCAAAGGGATAAGATTTAAAATGGACAATTTCGTTATAAATAAGCTTTTTAATACAGGGTCCAGTTTAAAGAGGCCGGGGGATATATTAAAATTAGGCGAGGAATTAATGAATGACCATTCAACAATATTTCTTTGAATAAAGTCATCAGATTTGTAAATAAATTTAGCCCAATTCCAATTGATAGGGTGACTGTTTTCCGATAAATGGACAAAGGAAGCACTATTACTTTCAACCCTTCTAATATTGTATTTATGTTGCGTCAAGCGTACACTTAATGATTTACCGGTTTGCCCAAAGTATTGCTTAGGGCAAACTGAAAAATTGACAGAATAACCCCCCCCCCCTATACTAGAGGCGGTGAAACAAATAAAAGGACTCAGAAAACGATAAAATAAGGGAGTTCTTAAAATTATATGCAGGGGGGATTTCAGTTCTGAAAAAAAAATTTCAGGCAAATCTAGGCATCCTTCAAGAAATTTTTGAGGGTAGCAAAGATTGTTACCAATTTCAAAGATCTTGGAAATCTCAAGATCCAAGAATTCCGGGCTGGCATATATAATCTTATATTTTACTTACATGATTTTTTGGAAATAGTAATTTTTAGTCGCGGGCGACTGTATATCTCACTATGTCAGTCAGTCCCCATTTTGCTTTTTTTTTTGTTTTAGTATAACATTGTAACTACTCATCCGATTCTATCGAAATATGAAACCATTATGTTGTTTTGCATTCTCTTTCGAATAATATAATTGCCAAAGTACTTCCAAGGTTAGTCCAGGAATTATTGAAATTTTGGAAGGTCGTAAGGTCATAAATCAGAATAAGTGAGAACACGCGACTCTTTAGTCAGCAGATCTTGTTTTTTTCTTAGTGGACGTGATAACTCTCTCCTCTTTCTCTCCCTCATCTCCCCCTCCTCCTCTCTCCGTCTCTCTCCCCACCTATCTCCCTCTCCTCCTCTCTCCGTCTCTCTCCCCACCTCTCTTTCCCCTTCTTCTCCTTCTCCCATATCTCCCCTCCCCTCTTTCCCTTCTCTTCTCTTCTCATTCCCCATCTGTTCCTCCCTCTCTACCTCTCCCTCTCCCTATCTCCCTTCCCCTCTCTACATCTCCATCTCCCTATCTCCTCGTCCCTCTCCATCTCCCTCTCCCTCTCCCAGGCTGACTCCCCCATCTCTCCCTCTCCCTATCCATCTCCTCCCTCACTCCACACTCTCCCCTGCCCCCTCCCACCTCTCTCTCTCTCTCCCTATTTTCTATCCCTCCCCCTCTCTCCATGGAGGTGATTGGGGTAGAAATGATTAAAATAGTTTTAAAAGATAAAAGGGGCCGAAGGTCAACAGCCCGAAGGCGAAGGGCTGGTAGCAGGCGAAGCGAAGCGCAAGCTCCCCCGTAATAGTGGGGTAGCGAAGCCATGTCTTATATATATATATATATATATATATATATATATATATATATATATATATATATATATATATATATATATTAAGAGGGTGTTGTGCGTTGTCAGGCGTATACGTATTTTTAGGATAAATAAGGAGGTTAAATATAGGAAGTTCATTACTATATTATAACTTCTTGGTACCGATGTTTCGGGTAGGAACCCATTCTCAAGGATGTGAGATTATAAATATATACAAACATAAGATTTTTAGATAAGTTATCAGATATTTATAAATTAACTATATGGGAAATGAGAAGCAGCAGTGGTGGTAATATTCAAATTATAAAAATGCAGGGCTTTTAACTATTAGGGAATAGGAAATATGTTTTTGTTTTTAAATAAAATTGAGATTAATTAGTTTTGGGTGTCTTCGTTGTAAAAAAAGGGAGATAATAGAAATATTTGAAAATAGGAGTTGTTATGGAGGGAAGTGGACTTGGTGTGCGTAAATTCGTGGGTGATTATATTTGTAGTAAAAGTGCAAATTAGCTTGTGTCGGAGTTTAAAGTAGGAGTTTGTAAATCTAATATAAAGAGATTCCAGTGTACTCGTACGTAGTTGGTTTTCGGTATTTGCTGTGTCTTTAATTGGAAAATTATTTAAGTTGGGTTTATGGTGTGATGTCTGTTTTCGTAGTGTGTTCGGATAGGTGAGAATTGGGGAGTAGTGAGTGCGGCTTCCAGTTCTGTTGTTGATGCCTAAATGTGCGCAAATACGGGTATATAGTGTGCGCTGTGTCGATCCCAAATACACCTCGGAATTACATCTCGAGCAGATAAATTCATATGTATATGATGAAGGATCGAAGCAGCGTTGGTATTTTGTCTTTAATGTTGAAAAGATGTTGTACTTTGCGTGTGTTTTGGAAAATTGGTATAAAATGTGTTGCAGGAAAGAAAGATTTAAGAAAGGGTAAGAGTTTGGCCCAGAAAAGTGAATTGAGGGGTCCTATATATGGCAGAGGTACAAAAACCTTCTCTTTCGGGACGTTGTCAGAGGGATCTTTCGGGTTAAATATTATATTGATAAAATTTCGAAGAGTTCGGTCGTATAAGTTTGAAGGATATCCGTTTTGTTGGAAATAGTTAGTGAGGAAAGTGATCTCGTTGTGGAAATTGAGGTATGATGTGGAGAGATTGTAGGCGCGAGAAAGTAAGGTTTTGATAGTTTAATTTGATTTTGGTGGCACAATGACTGAGTAGGTTTTCGGTGAATGGAAGTGGAGAAGCCGTGGGTTGTGCGTGTTATTAGTATGTCTAAGAAAGGAATGGATTCGTTGTCTTCCTTTTCTTGAGTGAATTTAATATTTGGATCTAACTGGTTTATGTACTCTAGCAATTTATCAGATGAACTGTTAGAGCCGAAAAGGGCGACCGTGTCGTCTACGTATCTCCTATAAAAGATAGGACAGAATTTTAATAGGGTTTGTCAAGAGCTTCTTCTTCTTTACACATGAAGAGATTTGCGAGAGGGGCGTCAATAGGACTTCCCATTGCCAGGCCATCTATTTGCTGAAAAGAAGTTTCCATTAAATGAAAAATAGTTTTTGTGAGAAAATGTAAGTAGTATTTTCTTTATTTGTTTCTCATTAAAACAGTGAAAGAGAGAATTGGGGGGAAGAATGCGCGAGAAAGAAAAATACTAATTGTTTCTAAAAGTGTGACACTGGTGTATAGGGAGGATATGTCAAAGCTAGCCATATAGAGTTGGAATTTTTTTTTTGTATTTTTCTTCTTTTAAGTGTATAGAATTTGTGACACTGTATTTGTTTGTGGCAAGGGGGGATGTAATAATTGTGGCAATGAATTTGGCTGTTTTATAATTAGAGAGGTTATAGGTTGCTAGAAGAGGTCGAAAGGGTACATTAGGTTTATGGATTTTAGGGAGACTATAGAAGTTGGCTGTAGGTGGAGCCTGTAGAATAAAGCTGTTTCTAGGTCTCTTCGACAAGAGTGTGCGATTTTTTTAGTGAAAGAAGATCCTATTGACTTAGTCTTCAAGACGGAGGGAGAGTTTCAGCGGGTTTTCCTGCACGAGAGCAAATTTGAATCGGTCCTCTAAAATCATGTGCATTTTTCGTGTATATTCTTCTTTGTTCATTATAACTACACTTCTCCTTTGTTAGGGAGGGTAATGATAAGGTTATCTTTTGAAGATAGTTTTTGAATCAGGGTCATATCATCTTTATGGAAATATAAATGGATTGTAGGAAAGGTTTCATCTTGGGGAAAAAATTCGTGGGCGATGTTTGAAATCCTCAGTTGTGCGGCTTTAAATAGACCTCGTATGGGGAAAGATTTAATTTATTGCAATAGAGTCTCAAAAGTGAATAGAAATTTAATTTTGTTCGATGTATTTGGGGGTAGACAAAAGTCGAGTCCGAATGCTAATTTGTCAGATGGGCAATTGAAATGCAGCCTCCATTCCCGTAACTTCATCGTAAACAGCTTAGTCAACGATTTTATCATCGCATTCCCTGATTAATGACCTTTCCCCCCGTTTTGTTTCTTTGTGTGTTTTTCTTCTTTTTTTCTGATCTGTATGCTATTTATAGACTTTTGTATCAATCGCATTCCCAGTATATGACTGAAAAGGGAATGATAAACTACATACCGAAACTTTTGGTTCCTATACAGTGGTTTCACTATCATATATATACATAAATATATATATATGTATATATATATATATATATATATATATATATATATATATATATATATATATATATATATATATATATATATATATCTTAGTCATCAAGTTTGGCAATTTTTCATTTGAAAATTTATAGTTTCATATGAGTAGACAATTTGCTCTTAAATTCAAATTAATTTTTTTGTTTTTTCACATAGCATTTTAACTTTGTTAGTAAATAAATATCATTTTATATATTTTTTTAAATACTCACTACATTAGGAAGTTTAATTACCCAAACATAGATGATGTTAGAATCGCTACTGTAGTGGGAGGAATAACAGTTACGCGCATATCTATTGGCAACACATCTGAAATTTTGTAATTTACGAATTTCTATACGTTACTAGTTCGAAATGTACATATCATCATCATCATCATCATCATCATCATCATCACTAACTCTATAATATAAGAGGAGGATTTTTTGAGTATTTGAATAATAATTTCATCTTAGTTTGGTTATGACTTTGTTTTTTTTAATCAAAGTTTTTTTCTAATAATTCTTTTATAATATCAAAAAACAAAATGGTGAAGTTCAGAAATAAATATAAGTATCGAAATTTTGTGAATTTTTTAAAACTCAAAGAATTACAAATGGTGAAGTTCAGAAAATTTATTTTATATATCTTCTTCTATAACTATATTTTCGCAACGTGATATTTTGAAAGAGGGAAAATTTAGTTTATAGTTCCTTTTTAAATTATTATAATTGCCAAAATTCAGAAAATTTATAAAAATTTAACCATAGCTGTTTTTTTTTTAGATTTTAAATTTTAATCTTAGTAGCAAAGCGCAAGCTCCCCCACAGTAGGGGGGATTGGCGAAGTCATTGCCTGGTTTATATTATATTTAATTATATTAGCCTAAAAGCTATATATTATAATGTATAAATTAAAATAAAAAAAAGAAGCAAAAGTATTGGCAACATTTACATAATACTAATTTAACAAATCAAATTATTAAAATTAGTAGTAAAGAATGTTCGAGAATGACTGGTGGAATATTCTTGACTAATCCAGGGCTGCATGTTACTTTCACGGAAACTTTTTAGGGGGTTCATTATGGTATTAGACAAGGCTGAAGAATCATCTCTACAATAATTTTGAAATAGCAGCATTGTGAAGAATTATGAACACTCAACATCATATAAGAAGCGTATAATTGAGCTGCACAACCAAGGAAATGGATATAGAAATTTTGGGGCAAGTTTGAATATCCCAATCTCATCTGTAAGGAATATTATTGTAAGATTTAAGGCTGATGGGACTACTTTAAATCGTGTGCGGAACGGACGACCAAGAAAATTAACAGAGAGATGTGCGTTTGTGTGTTCAAAAAATTGTCAACAAGAATCCAAAGGTCAGTTCCAAGGAACTGAAAGCAAATATGGCTAGTGTGATAGAACGGTCTGAGGCCGCTTAAATTCAGCCGCTATCACATGTTTAGAAACACATTGCTACCCACGTGCATCTGCGAGAGGAAGCAGAGCGCGTTATCGCCACTTTAGCCAATATTTAATCAAGGAGGTTCATTGCCCCATTTCGCCTCCATACGTCGATCTCGCCAGATTGAGTTAGGCTTATGGGCAGATAAGGTATTTTCCCAGGCGCGACCGGGGCATTTTCCCGAAGCCTCTCACTCAATTGTCCCCTACGCCAAGGGGATGGCTTCGACTATTTATATCATAGCTTTCCCGATTGAAGCAGATCAGATCCAGATTATCTTCGCGAGGCATCACGCCGATCCGGTCTCCCTTGTGCACCATAGGAGCTCTCTACCTCGAGATCCACCATTATTGTCCAGAAGAGGACAATATCCTTTGAGTGCCAAGGTTTGTCCCTCCAAGACGCCAAGTCCACAAGGCCCCCCTATTGTTGAGAAAGAGAACAACGTTAGAACAGCCATTGTTCTTTGAGCCCGTTGACAAGAGACGGTTCTCACCCCCCCTGTTGTTCAGAAAGAGAACAACGTTAGAACAGCCATTGTTCTTCAAGCCCGTTCGTCAAGAAACAGTTCTCATTCCCAAGACATCACGTCAGGATAATTTAATTCCCTCCTTTTTAACGTTCTTCAAGAGAACGCTTGGTTTCAACAATAACCTCCCTTGTTCATCTAGAACATTCCCGATTTGCTGTCACAAACATCGCTCGTACCTCTGAGCCCCACTTTGCTCTCACTATTCGAAGACAGTTCTTTCCCTTTGCTAAGGACAATCCCCGAAGAACCCTTCTGCTGGAAATCACCCGTGGACCGAAGATTCCTTCGCATCGTCTTTCTCTGCACAACAACTTTGTAATTACGTAAGCTGAGCATTACCTTTAATCATCTAACCTTTTGTCAACGCTACCCTGTGCTTTAAATTGTTCAGCGAACCATCCTACCCCTTCACTTTTTATTTGTTTACCTTTTTAAATGTCTCCAAATCTTAATCCTCGGATTAGTCAGAATTTTCCACGACCCTTTCCATTCTCCGTTTATGTAAACCTTTTCTTTTTGTGTGTTGTTGATAGTTTAATTAATAAAACTCTATTTTATTAATGATAGCCATATTATTATCCTTGAGCTTCGTTCCATTTCTTAAGCATATTGAAGATAAATAACCTCGGTCAATCAGATTAACCACGCACTCGAAATATTAGAATAATTCTTCAACGAATAGTTATATATGGTATATCGTCGAGAGCCTATTCTACGACAGCTAGCAATGGAACAATCGTGGACCTGTCAACAGTGCGACGTTACATGAACCGTGAGGGTCTCTATGGACGTGTGCCAAGGAGAAAACCACTGTTGAAGACAGTTCACAAAAGGAGACGGTAGAGTTTGCCAGAGAACATCTTGATGACACTGAAGCAAAACTTAGTAGAATATTATGGTCATTTGAGACTAAGCTCGAGCTGTTTGGCATAAACGACCACCATAACGTTTGGAGAAAATCTGGACAAGCTCTGCTGGAAAAGAACATCAAACCTAATGAGCCAATAACTGCAGCAGCAAAACACCCCCACACCATGATGGAACCACTAATTTATAGTTGTGAATAATATATACATATGTAATATTTATGAATGTCGCCATCAGTTTTGCTTTTGTGTTTTTTTAATAAACACCATGTTCAATGTTAATAATTTTTTTTATCATCATTTATAGATTATAATATATTGATTTTAGGCTGATATAATTAAATATAATATAAATATGTACATTTCGAACGAGTAACGTATAAAAATTCGTAAATTACAAAATTTGAGATGTGTTGCCAATAGATATGCGCGCGACTGTAAATTGATCCAAGTGTTGCAACCCTGACTTCATTCTAGTTTCTTTCCTTTATTTCTCCCACTTTCCGCTAAATTTCCAACTGTACTCTTAACTATCTATATGTTTTACCTTTTCAACGAGGAATTCACTCGTAATTTGTACCTTTACAGCCAAATCCTGCGATCAATCTCCCTCCAATCCTAAGAAGAACAAAAGAATCCGATTTCGAACACGGATTTAAATTGCTCAAAATTTCTAAGCCAGAACCCTTAATTGGTCCCGACCTTTTCAAAAGGCATTCAAAAGGCTTCAGTGACAGATAGAGCAATAATTCTTTGGCTATAACAGCCGTACAATGCTCTTGTCTTGAGCATCGCAAAAATAAGAAGCAAATAATTATCTATTTACCGTAAGCCAACGAATTCCATTGCTTGCATTCATTTCAATCTTGGCATAGTGAACATAGATATAATAAAACCTTTCATCTCCTCCATGGTCCTAAGAGGATACAGATATGGGATTGGAGCTTCCAAAAAGAAGTAATTCACAAAACTTAACGAATTTTGTCATCTCTCTTATATCATACGCCTTTTATCCAAGCTGCTCGTTTATAATTGATTTCGAAAAGGAAACCCAAATACAAATCCTAATAACACATCCCCACTCCATTCCCTACACAGAATTTCACAATTAAAGGACATAAAAAACACACGATAAGATAACTTCTAGCTTTCCCTGTTTGATGAATAGAGTTAATAAAATACGATGCTCCATTAGTAAGCAGCTTATAAGTATATTCAATCTTGTCTGTACTGTTTAAAACAGAGCAAAACCTACCAGAGCCTAATTCCTTATTACGTAGACCACACTCGTTAAAGGAACACTAAAAAAAAGCCCCAATAACAAATATAAGCAGCGTATATCGAATTTCCAGCAAAAAACGCGACAAATCAATCATTGTATAAACTGATCAAATTTCATATAAGCAAACCAATGAACATAAATATGTAGATAGGAAATATAACACAAAAACAACAAACTAACCTATGACATAAACAAATGCACACGAAGAAACTAAGAAACAATTAAATAGTAAAATAAGCGCAAAACCAAAACAAATGCAAGGAAACTCAAAGAAAATTAAGAATAACATAATGGCTTGACCCTCACCAAAACTCAAGGACTATTCACCATGAACATAGTACATTTTATACAAATAATGACAATGATATAAGTCTGGTCACCAGGCGCTTTGCATACCTTTGTAAATATTCTACTTTTTCCTATTTTCACTAATTGATGCTTTCTATCAACTGAACACACTGTACCCCACTTTGTGCCTATGACCCTATAGGTTCAAGCACATTAAAGAGAAAAATAAACAAACAAACCACAGAAAATACGTAGACGACGCGGTCACCCTTTTTGGCTCTAAAAGTTCATCTGATGAATTCCTAGAGTACATAAACCAGCTTCATCCAAATATTAAATTCACTCAAGAAAAGGAAGACAACGAATCCATTCCTTTCTTACACATACTAATAACACGCACAACCGACGGTTTCTCCACTTCCATTCACCGAAAACCTACTCAGACTGGCTCCATTTTCTTAGTCATTGTGCCATCAAAATCAAATTAAACTATCAAAACCTTACTTTCTCGCGCTTACAATCTCGCCTCATCATACCTCAATTTCCACAACGAGATCACTTACCTCACTAACTATTTTCAACAAAACGGCTATCCTTCAAACTTGTACCTAACTTGTTTCCTAACCTTTTTAAACTTGAGCATCCTCTAGAGTAGACTTTTGTCATCGCCCCACCTGTCCAACTAAATTTCCAATACTATACTAAGTTTATCTTTAATAGTAAGATACTCGTAACACTCAGGTATTAGAACAAAAATAATTTGAATTATTTTATTTCTATTATAAAGATTAATGATAAAAATGCTTTAAAAAAACTTATTTGGTAGCTTAACTCAAAATGTTTTTAATGCGATGGTTGACTTTGGTGATTACTGGCTAAAGTGGTGATCTAGCTTCCATGTTGATTAGAAGTAATTTTATAGCTCATTTTACAATTATTTAGGCGGTTTCTTTGTTTAGTGAGAAGCTGTGCATGTAACTGCACTTAAACCGCGTTCAGGCATATAGGAAGTTGGCAAAGCAATAGAAAAAAGTTTGATAGCTTTTCACAGCTTTGGATAGCTTTAAGGAATTTCCTTTTGTAACCAAAGTTCTTGGTATGATTGCTTGAATAGAGTCTGTAATTCGAAGTTTTTCTGTAAGGCAATTAACTCTTCTTGCATTTTAGAGTTGGTGTCATTTTTACAAGCATCAATAAATGGGTTTATCAGCAAGTCAGGTATGTTCATATTAATGAGATCCTGATATCTACACTTAATATCCTTGTACAAAGAGTTCACATGGTCGCAATAAATCAAAGAGGTCATCATCTAATATGGAGTTATCAGTCTCATAATCATTTTCAAATCGCATAAGATTCGGAATTTGAGATAGCTCTCGACAACCAATATTATTGTCCTAGAGTGGGAAAACTTACCCATGAATGTGCAAAGAACAAACATATTTTGCTTTGTTAAGATTTATATCAAAGTCTTGCATTTGCAATTTTAGATATTTGAATATATTGAATAAATCTCTTAATTAGGCAATGTCCCATATGCAAACTAAGAGTTCGTCACTCAAATCGCCACTTTTCTCCTGGAAAAGTGTATGATAGTGCTGAAAGGAGAAATCACTTCAAAAAGTCTCATTTGGATAACCATCTAACTTCAATATGAACAAGGTCAACGGATCTAAATCACGTGCTCTTAATTATTTCAATAATTTAAACAAAAATAATTAACAAACGTATTATCAATTAACAAACATATCATCTGACCTTACGACCTTCAAAACCTTCAAAAACCCATTGAAAAATAAAATAGCTATCATCCGACTGACCGAAGGACCGACGGACCGACGGACCGACATAGTAGCTTAAAAGAGTGGCTTGCACGCAACTAAAAAGGAGACGATCAAATTCTTCATAATTTTTTTTGCGGTTGTCTCTAGATTTGGGAATTAAGAGGAAAGGCATTTTAATTCATTTAGTATTATGATAACAGCAACAAGGAATTTATGAAGCCGATCACTCAACTTCCTAGCAACTAGATTTTGACGATGAATTACGCAATGTATTATGAAGACATCAAGTAACGACTTTTTTTTTAAATCCAAGAAAGCCTCTATACTGCCTTGTTAATGCTGGAACAACTTCTGTTACGCAAGTAAGTATATTGCTCATAGGGATTTCGTTCTCTTTGAAAAACTGCTCAACTCTAGTAAAGATGGATTCACTTTTAGTGTTGTTTCAACTTTCTTTGCAAGAAGTAATTCTTGGGCAATTTTCTTATTTTTAATGAAAAGAACATATCCTAAAAGTAGTGAGTTATTGTCTGGGAGAGTTGATTCGTCCAATTTTAAAGCAAATTGTTGATTTTTAAGTATGTTATATATATGTCTTCAAGGTCACCCTGGAGGGTACCACCTTTGACTATTTGTCGCCACGACTCTGCTTTCAAAGCTTCCAAAGCGCTGGGAGTATTGCGTTCGTCCTTTATGGATCACACTTAGTGTCACGCTGAAACCGTGCCAGTGTACAAGTCTCAGGGCGAGGTCGGTTTCTACGCCGTCATTCCTCTGTTTGAAGTCAGCGTGGCTCTAGCAACCGCTGCGTCTCTTGTTAAAGCTGAACTGGTTGTAATACATCGCTTGGTACGGGAGATAACGCGTCGTGCACTATGTATTTGGAAACCGTATTGTGATCCTTAGTGACTCACAAAACAGCCTGAGTGTTCTCGAAGCATTGGAATCTCCACACTACCTGGTTCCCGGTATAGGATTATCTTCTGCTGGGTTCTTGGACATGTAAGAATGGCGGAGAGTGAGCGTGCCAAAGAGTCCGTGAGTAGTGGGGACCTGTCCAGCGTTTGGTTCTTCCTCTCACCAACTACATGGCAAGGATCAGGGCAACCCTCCGGGCTGCTTGGTAGAGAAGATGGGAGACTGCTGAGGGTAACTTAAAGTTGCGTGTCATTACGCCGCGACTGTTCCCATGGACCTAACCCTCATATCTCTTGTCTCTCGTCTTCAAATTGGGCACACTGCGACAACTACGTTTCCCCTAGACAATTCTGCACATTCTTTTTGAATGTCCAAGTCTGGGTGGACTATCTGACTGCCCTCGACTCTGTAGCGTGCTTCCTTCTTGCTTTCATGCTTGTTGTTTTTTTTTTCTCTGTTTTGGATTTGTTTGGTTTTGGGTGACTTTTGCACCTTTTTTTAATTTATAGATGTAAGCTATGGATAATTGCGGCTATTCATGTCCTAGTAGGCAACTGCCAGAGTAGCGCTGGAAAAATAATGTCATCAACGATTTCATCAATTCTTCTTGGCACAGAATTATTACTAAGTGGTATCACTTTGATAATTCCCTTTGGAGAATGATGGTGTACTACTGTAAGAAGGACTTCATCTATAGCTGGCAAAAGGAGTTCTTCTTTAATTGTATGAGGTATTCCTAATCAGGCAATCATATTGGATATATTGTATAAATAAACAACCCCATCCTCGGAGTTCCTTGATTTGTTTGTCATAAAGGAGTGAATAATTTTCTGTTGTGAAATTTATCTCGTTGAGTTTTAAAATAGGACAAATTTCATTTGTCCTTTTATTAGTATGGAGCTTCTTTAAATGATCGGAAAGCCTGGCTAGCTTCATTACCTCGTTCGAAAATAATATCTCGCAAAGGAGACACAATGGTTGTTCGGTTATTTTTTGTTTTATGCCCGCCCTCGAATTTCGTGGGTGCTTTGTTATAAATATCTCTATTTTTAAAAAAATATGCAAGTGCTAAATAAAGTATATAGACGATATACTCTATATAGTAGTTTCAGTACTTAATGTGGGCAAATCTCTAATTACCATGTTATGACGAAAAATAGATCGGCCGCCATCTTCGAATCGTAAGAAACTATTTAATTTAATTTTGTTTATTTTTGTAAATTCTTCTTCGCCTCAAAATAATCGGTTACGTAGGGGTTTATATAGTTTAGTTTTTTATTTTGTAAAACACTTTAAATATTTCTTTTTTAATTAAGATGCTATAATTGTGTACATATGGGGGCGAACTGGTTACGTAACACGTTATAAACAAATAGAAGCCTAACGAGATTTGGCAATCGCGCCTTTGAATTCGAAACTAAGGATAGGCTTTTTAGAATTAGGGATATTTACAAGTTTTTTTTTAATTGCGAGGGTGTTGGGGTATGGAAGCGAAGCTCCCCATTTCTAAATTAAGTTAAAAATTATATATAATATAATATGATTCGATTGCAATAGCCTATCCCCCCCCTCCAAGCACTTTTTTAATTTGCCCAAGTAAAAACATTGTCTACACTAAAAAACAATTGTTTTTAAACATATATATATATATATATATATATATATATATATATATATATATATACATATATATGATAGTGAAACCACTGTATAAGGGCCAAAAGTTTAGTTTACGAGACTAGTTTCAGTATATAGTTTATCAGACCCTCTTCAGTCGTATACTAGGAATGCAATTGTTACAAAAGTTAATGAATAAAGTACAGATAATAAAAAAACAAAAAGTAAAAACCACAAAGTAACACCAAACGGGAGAAAAGGGTCATTGATCAGGGGGTGTGAGTCTAAGATAGTTGACTAAGCTGTTTACGATGAGGTTACGGGAATGGGGGCTGCATTTCAATTACCCATCTGACAAATTAAAATTAGGAATTTCTCCTATTAATATAGATTCCCATATTTTTCTTTTACTGAAATCGTTACAATTAGATATGATTTGTGCCTGTGAATAGTCAATTTGGTGGTTGAAATTGCTCATATAATTACAAATACTGGATGTGGTACTTACTGCCTCGTCTAACATCGCCTTTATGTTCATAAATTCGTTTTGTTAAGGTTCTTCCGGTTTATCCTATGTAGAATGAGGGACAGTTTGTAGAGCCACACGGGATTAAATATACACCTGCTTCATTTGGCTGATCCACGGGCTTAGGCGAAAGGAAAGATTTAAGGATAGAAAAAGGGTATTTAAATGTGGTTTGGCCTGGAGAAATAACTTTGTTCACTCCTTTGAGGAGGGGAGAAAAAGGAAGGAATAGGCACTTCGTATTACTAAATTTGTTTTTATCCTTGGGACGGGAATGAGTAGATTTTGCTTTAGATAAACTTTCATTGATCACGTGAAGGGAATAATTTAATTCAATTAAACTACAGGTTATATATGTAATCTAGTCTTCTAGAAAGCAAGGGTCACATATCCTAAGTTCTCTAAAAACATACCTGATGCAACGGCTCGCTTAATGTGAATATCATGAGGAGAAAAGAAATGGATATAAGAGTTAGAATGGGTTGGTTTTCGGTACACAGTGACGCTAATTTTGTCATTGACTCTAACAATTTTTACATCAAGAAACAATATACAATTATCTTTTTTTCCACTCTACTTTAAAATTTATAGTAAGATAGAGGTCATTAAGATTTTTAAGGAAATTGTCAAATAAGTTTAAACTATTTATAGGCCAAATCGATAGGTATGTAGATGATGTCATATCGATTTGGCCAGGGTAATTTCCAGGTGTTTTAATTTTACATGTTAATTAGTTTAGCTTGTGGTTAGGCAAAATTTCCATTGTTCAATGCTTAAATAAAATCAACCTAACCAAAATCAATTAACATAAGAACCAACCTAAACTAAATTAATTAACGTATAAACCAACCTTAATTAACATATAAAACCTAACCTGGCCTAAACTAATTGACCTGTAACCCTATTCTAAACTTAACTAATTAGAATATGAGAACCAATCTAGCATGAACTAATTAACGTATAAAACCCAGCTCACCCTAAACTAATTTACATAACTCCTGACCCGATCAAACTAACATATAAAACCAACCTGACCTAAAGTAATTAATATATAAACCCAAACTGAACCTAAACTAATAAATATATAAAATACAACCTAATCTAATTAAAATATAAAGCCCAACGTAAACAAAACTAATTAACATATAAGAACCAACCTAACAAACTAATTAACATTTAAAACCACCCTTACCAAACTAATTAACATGAAACGTAACCTGAACTAAGCTAATTAAGATATACTACCAAACCTAATCTAATGAACATATAAAAACCAACCTAACAAACTAATTAACATATAAAACAACATAGCTTAAACTAATTAACATATAAAACCAAACCTAGTCTAATTAACATATAAAACACAACCTAACCTAATTAAGATATAAAATCTAACCAAAACCTAAATTAATTAGCGTACGAAAATCAAACACCTAAAATTACAATCGCAGAGAAGACTCATAAAATTCAACCTATCCGAAGAATCACTTAATCCCACATTTCTTTATAATATCACATGAGTGAATTTGACAAAAATTAAATCTCATCAAATCGGTTTTTCGTAGAGGTGAAAATTATAGCTTGGCTTCAAAGATACCCAGATTTTTTTAAAATAGATTTTACACCTCTCCTAAAAGACGATTTTGTGCCCTTCGATCGCAATTGTCGAGGCGAAATTAAAATTACCTCTTTTAGCTTCAGAAAGGAGCCCAAAGGGAGTCTGCCAGCATTTATATGACGCTGAAATTTCACTAAACTTGTTAAATCTTCCTCTCATTTTATAGAGTGACTTTTTCTTGTGCGTTCAGAAGAAAAATTAGACCTCAAAAATGGTGGCGCGTACTTGTGCACACGACTACACACCGTAAAGCCAGCACAACATTCATGATGTATCAGGCCGACAACTCAGATTCAACGATTTTGAGGTCGACTTGAGTGTTGCCATAAAACGAGCGCTTGCATGGAGCTTATGGCAACACCGACACACACACACACACACACACACATATATATATATATACCTATATGGACTTAGAAGTACCACTAAAAATGATTTCAGATGTATAGACATTTTGCTCTAAAGGGATTTTAAGCCTAAAGAATCCTTTGTATTTTTCTACAAAATTAATTAACTCCATTTTCGGAAAGGGATTTTTTTACAAGAGTAAATCCTATTTAAGAGAATTTTGCCTTCATGATATACAAGGGCATGTCTTGTAGCATGGGCAACCCTGCTGCGGCAGACATCTGTAGGATTGTGCGCCCTTCCTCCTGCCTCATGCCTGTAGGAGAATCTGCAGCTATACACTTTTCACACATTTTTATTTTCTCCAACTTCACCCCTTCTTTTACAGATTAAGAACTTTGGTACAAAATCTAAAACCAAAATCCCCCCCAAAGTTCAAAATAGAATTCCAGTGTCGATTGTTTAGGTTCTTGTTCAGGTTCTTGTTTGGTTTCTACAGACGGTTATTTCGTTTTCTCAGTTTTGTTTGCGAAGATTTATCTTTAATTATAAAATGTATATCGCATATCTCAGTAACGATCGATTACTTCAGTCGCAGTGAGAGGAGAAGGGTTATTCAAACTACTCCTGGATCCTAAATCATAACAAGGATTAACTTATTTTTATTTTTCAGCGGGTCTTTTATCAGTCTAACGCATACTTTCACTCACACTTGAGTCTATTCAGTCGTTAAGAATGAGAAGATAAACGATGAAGCCATTAAACAGGTAATCTTAAATTATAGGGTCAAAAAGGTGGGTATTTTCAGATTTTCAGAAACAAATTTGCGGAAAAAGAACAAATCTTAGGATCAGATTTAACGTCCCTTGTGGGTGTAGTGGCATTAAGGGGGTTGTCTAAGCAACCCAGTTCCTGTCAAGCTAAAGAAGGTACTTCCTCATTTTATTGCCTGTCCCGTTGTCATGCCGTTCTAACCTCTCTAAATCATCTTAGCTTGTTAAAGCTGTGTATAACCAGTCAGGCCAAATTGAAAAGCGCTGAAAGCTGTTTAGCTTATGTAAGAAGGACTCACTGACTCTTTTGCGCCTGAAAAAGGAAATAGTTCTTGATTTATTGAGACAAGTGCCAATCGCAGAAATTGAACTGAGTTTGGTGGTCACAAAACTGCAATTTGGCGATTCGAGCTTCTCCAAAGACCAGAGGAATGGAATTTCGGAAGTTTTTGAACTTCACAAAAGTATAATTTTCGGATATTGAAATTCCGAATGTTCTTCTTTTTTGCCTGTAAGGGATTTTAGTATATATTTTTCGTTCTTTTTTTTCATTAAATAACACCTAAAAGGATTAAGGAGAAAAACAAGGAACTTTTGAGAAGATTGAAAGTAAAAAAAAAGTATTCCTTGGATTTTTTAGTCTTCCCTAAGCAATGAACTTACACACTCAGTGCCCAAACCTTACAAGTCTATGCGCACAAGCGGATTTCCTGGCGAAATAAATATATTATAAAACTAGGCCTACGTCATTTAATTAATCAAGGCGAATAAATAAAATGACTTCCTTTGTCCCTAACTAAAAATTATATTTCCAAGTCTCGGACGATTTTCAATTATAATTTATTAAACAGAAAATCAAATTATAATTATAAAATCGTTCGAGTCTTGGGAATAAATTTTTAGTGACTTATTCTTTACTCTCTGTAATTCAGGGAATTATAATTTGCATCGACCTGGCTTCTGTTCTTTGATCCGTCTTCAAAGGGGTTGAAAAACTTTAATAAAAAGGCAAACTCCCCTTGTTAATGGTCCCCCAAAAAATGCCGATTAACTGGAAAAAAAATGATTTTTGTTGCATTCATATTGGCAATTGTTCTTGCCTAATTTGGATGTGCTGAATTGAAATCTGAAGACAGATTTTCCACTATACAGATTATTTGTAATTCGAGATTTTCAAAAATTGCCAATTACCTGGGAAAAGAATTTGGGAGGTTGCATTCATAAATTGTTCTTACCTTATTTGGTTCTTTCTTACCTGTATTTTTTATCAACATCGTGTATATTCATTACAATGCCTACTAGAATTTGAAATAAATACAAAGGAACTCAAATATGCAACATAAAAGTATGCATTACTAGTCAAACCTGAAACCTGTATACATTACATCTAAATATCAGTGTCCACCGATGCGATTTAGAAAGAGCGATGAAATATAAAATCTATTTCCATTAATGGCAAGAATCTGCCTTTGTAGCTCTTGCGTTTGAGAACATTGTTAGGGTCATCTAGTTTGATATTCCAGCAGTATTCCGCCATCATATGTCGGTCCTATCGCTCTTGATAGCACTCTTCCATCGCCGTGAGGTATTGGTGGAAACGCTTTCCCTGTTCATCACTTACACCTCCAATTTTCTCAGTGAAATAATCAAGGTGACTCTTCAGAAAATGAAGCTTGACACTTATATTACATCCAAGATCAAGAAAATTCAACAGCATTCTAGCAACCAAATCCTCATAGTTATCAGTCTTTTGTTACCAAGAAAGTTTTATATAACTGCCACGAATGACGACCAGGCTGTCTTCTCCTTATTCATCTTTCTGACAAATTCGACATCGCGTACAAGGGCACGAAATTGAGGTCAATTAAATACGTCTGCTTTGATTTTCTCAAGTTACAACATAGAAACTATGTGTTGAAAGCATTCACTATCTTACTCAATGTCTTCACAAACTGTTTCATCGAGCCAGGCTTGAAATGGAGTGAGGGCAAAATGATTTTGTCTCGACTGACGATCGGATCATTCACAATGTTTGGCTTTGCCCACTTCCAGAGTGTCACGGATTGGCCATTCCTTCAAGGATTGGCCTCTGCAAGAAGTACCTATTATTCCCCATTGTCTCGATAATGAGCAATCACTTATGGTCAGCGCTCGCCTTGTTAGATACTCAAGTTAATCCACATTGAGAATTAGTGTGTTATTTTCAGCTCTTGAGAATGTTATTTAACGTGCTGTTCTTTCGCATTCGTCAGTGTGTTTATAACTTTTAAGATGCCAAGGACCTTTTAAAGATATTAATTAGGTACAAAGAGCTTAGTGCATTGGGTTGAGAGAAAGGTGGATGGTTAAGGGTGATTTTACTGGTGAAAATGAGTGTGAATCTTACAGTACTTCTAATGTATGTAGAGTGATAAGAGTAGGGACGAGCTAGTGTCTTAATATGGGTATTTGTTAAGAAAGTTTCCGAATAGTAGTAGGTGTGAGTGTCAGGAATTTTTTCTAGAATTGGAAGAAGCAATGAGTGGATGGAGCCCGCAGTCGGGATAAATGAGAGAGTGAAAGTATTGTGTGATAGTATGGGATTAATATTTTTGTATATATTGAGTGGTTTATTTTGGAAGGGAGGATTTGCCGCAATGGATAACATGCACTTAAGTTGCAAGGGTGTGAATGTATTAAGTGACTATCTACGAAAGAGTATGGGTATAGGATGTCGGAATAAAGTAGATAAAGTAGGTAAAAGTGAGGGCATTCAGATAAAAGGTAGGGAACAACAGGCGTGAAAATGAACAGAGGGTTAGGAAGGTAGTGTGTAGTAATAACAAGACCATAAGGAATGTCACCTTTGAAATATACTACACAAATAGTAAGATCATAAGAAACAAGACTGATTTGTTAAGAGTGTTAGAGAGTGTAGAAAATTTGGATGTAATTGCGATAACCGAAACATGGATTGATTTGTCGGAGAAAAATTAGAGAGCGAAGCTTCAGATGGATCGTTATCGTATGTTTCATAGAGACAGGAACAGGAGGAAAGGATATTAGGGATATTCTACAGTTGTAAAAACACGACAGTTAAAAGTAACAAAGAGTCATTAGGACTAGACGTTAATGAGGGGAAGGATCAATTTGTTACATAATTTGTAAATAACTGCCTCTGTGGCAGGAGAGAGAACGTACATGTAGGAGTAAACATGTATGTATAATGAGTGATTTTAATGAGAGAAATGTATATTGAAAGCTCTTTTAGGTGATCACGAGGCTGATGAATTTTGAAATATGGTGCAGGATAATTTTCTTAAACAGGTTATAAACTAACCCTACTAGGGGTGATAGTATATTGGATTTAGTTCTAATGAATGAGGAGGTGGGTATTAGCGATATCAACATTGGGGAATTTTAGGAAATAGCAACAATTGTGAAATTAGATTTAAGTTAAAATGCAACGGGGTTCTCAATAGAATAAATGAGGTTAAAATCACAGATATTAGAAAATTGGCATATAATGGTCTGAGGAGACACCTGGAGACTGTTGTTTGGGGACTAGTGAGTGAGGTCACGTCAGGTCAGCAATTGTGACATCAATAAGAAAATCGAAGGAGAAGATAACCCTCCGAAGAGAGAAATGGTCAAGATCAGGAATATGAGAATGATTAAGCAGTTAATTGCCAGGCAGAATATGAATAGTCCATTTATGTGAATTAGAACAGAAGCTGTTGACCCTAAATGGATGTCTGATAAAATTAAAGATTATATCTGAAATTAATGGGACATTTATAGAAAAATAAAAGAAAGGTACCTGGTTAGGCCTCATCTTTGACTATAGGATGATTCTTTTACCGTATTTTAGGATGGATATTTATTTGCTTGAGTATGTGCAAAGAAGGATGACTAAGATGAGTGATAGGTTGAGAAACTAACCTTA
Organism: Ceratothoa steindachneri; assembly: GCA_963969495.1. Classification (NCBI taxonomy): domain Eukaryota; kingdom Metazoa; phylum Arthropoda; class Malacostraca; order Isopoda; family Cymothoidae; genus Ceratothoa; species Ceratothoa steindachneri. The sequence continues at coordinate 57,545,671 of OZ018323.1, read as the reverse complement.
TGGTAAAAGGCTTCGGAAACTATATCTAAATACGTTAGAAAGGAAAGGAGTTCTAAAGGACTTGATTGAAGTCTTCAAGTCGGGAAAAGGTTATAATAGGGGACACATAGGTAAGGTTCTTAATTTTAGCGAACATGATAGGACACTTAGGAATGGGATTAAGCTTGACAAGTTTAGGTTAAGGAAAGAGATAGGTAGAAATTAATTTTCAATCGAGTAGTAGATAAATGGAATAGGCACCGTAACAATGTGATGGAAGTATCTTCCCGGTGAAATTGAAGAAGAGAATGGATAAATTTATGAATGAGGATGCTAGTTGGAACTGAACTTGGGGGTCGAAACAGGAGCTGCCTCGTATAAGCTATTAAATCGCCTTTTACGGACTCCTTCCTTTATTATGTTCTTATGATTGCGTCCAGAATAGTGCTTTTTATAGCATGGCCAATCAAGTCTTGTCCAAAACTAAAGTAGCATCTATAATATGTGTATTAATAATAAAATAAGTGCATTAACCTGTACTTAAAATGTACATCAATATGTACTTAAGCTGAGCATTGCATATTAAGTGTAGTCACGTTGATCGGGGGTGGCATATCTGTAGGTATATGAAGCAAAAGATTACTTATACCTTCTTCCGAAGCGTATCGTTAAGGGTGACTTAATCCGAATAATGTCACTGGTCTGGTAATCAACTTTCGCGAAGACTCTTCCCTTAGCAACGCATCAATGCATTTCGGTAATGGGTGAGGATATCGCAGAACATATTTAAAGGAAGGAGCTGGCAAACGTTTGCATTATGTGGATGAGGTGTGACCTCATGGTGAGAGAAATAAACGGTTGTTACTGAGGGATATATATATATATATATATATATATATATATATATATATATATATATATATATATATATATGTATATATATATATATACATATATATATACATATATATATATATATATATATATATATATATATATATATATATATATATATATATATATATATATATATATATAAGTGGCAAACGAATTGATGGACGCAAACTTCAAGCGAAGTATAAACAGGATGACCAGGATAGAGCCATAGATGCCTCGTAGCATTTATTTCAAACGTTTCAGGATTATAACTAATCCCCTCATCAGTGCTAGAGAAAGAATACCAAATACATAGTTAAATGTATACATAATAAGTTAACACGTAATAAAATTGTGAAACATGAATATTAAATTTTAGATTAATTCTTTACATTAGAAATATGGAGGAAAAAACAAACTAAACCAAAGAGAGAATTTCCAAAAAAAGGAAGGAAAATAATTGACAGTGGATTTTATTCTTACACCCCACCTAAAAAAAACAAAAAAACAATGTGAAATTTAACAAATTAGCATGCTTTTTTTTAATGAGTCACTATATTTAATGGGACAGATAATGAGTTATTATTTAGACTGAGTTGAAGTTTTGTAATATAAATTGACTCTAGCAGGTAAAGGTCCGAGATGTTTCTTACCGCATTAAGTATCGTGAAGTTCTCGAGTGTAGCGCTAGAGCCACATTGTGACAGATGGTTTCGAATTGGGGATGGATCAGGTTTTGAAAGGTATAGTCCAGTTCTTTCAGTTCTACCCATATGATACATGAAGCGGGAGTAAAGCGTAAGCCTTGTTGCCCCCACATATGATACAGTGCTACTGCACGTACAACGAAAAACGTATATAATTTTAGATTGCATAATGGTGGGTGGTTGATCTTTGAACTTAAATAATGATCCCAGTCTGAAGTCATTAATGAGAACAATAGATGCTAATAATTGAGGGTAGGCTGAATTTAACACTTTTAACAACTCTTTTTTAAATTTTTCGGATTGGTAACCAAAGTATGCTAAGGAGAGGAAGATCTTTAATTTATTAACAGTTTGTAGTGGAGGCAGAGTCGAGTATTTCTATTGAGAAACAGACTAATTTGTCTCAGAAATAGTGATTTAGGATAGCCATTGGAGGTAAAGAATTTTGTTAAGAATTCGAATTCTAAATGGAGGGCTGGAAAAGCTGAACACAAGTTATATGCTCTATGGAGGAGAGTCAGAATGGCATTACTTTTGAATTTAAAATCACAGAAGCTAAAAAGACTTAAACCAAGGTTTGAAAAAGTGTGTTTTCGGTAAACATTTGACGTGAATTGATTGTCCATTGGGGTAATCTTCACGTCAAACACTTTTTTCAACATAGACACCCCGAAACCTTTTTTTAAAGTTATTTCACCCGATTTGATATATAGAAAAACCTTCGTCAGATCTCTTTTTTCCATCTAAATTTGTTTTATATACGAAATTGATAGTAAAACAGCGCCAAAGCCCTAATGTTAATACATTTTTTTTTACTTCACGATTTGTATGTTTTTTCATTCCAAATCATTCGATATTTATTTTTTCTGAACTCTTAGAAAGAACTTTGATAAAAGCTCGAAACATACAAAAAAACCAGCCCTGCGAATACAAGTTTCAAATAAACCTAAACTCAAAAACATGAAAGGTTACTTGTCCACTAAGCAAAAAAAAAACATTTAAATTTTTTTTAAAAATTCACCAAGTTAAATTATAAAGTTAAGGACCAGGCAATGGCTTCGCCACTTTCCCTACGGGGGTGGAGGCTTGCGCTTCGCTACTAAGATTAAAATTTAAAATCTAAAAAAAAAGTAGTGATGGTTAAATTTTTAGAAATTTTCTGAACTTCGCCAATTATAATAATTTTTAAAAGGAACTCTGAACTAAATTTCCCCCTTTTCAAAATATCACGTTGCTAAAGTATAGTTATAGAAAAATATATAAAAATAAATTTTCTGAACTTCACCATTTGTAATTCTTTGGGTTTTAAAAAATTCGCAAAATTTCGATACTTATATTTATTTCTGAACTTCACCATTTTGTTTTTTTATATTATAAAAGAATTATTAGGAATAACTTTGATAAAAAAAAACATGTCATTTGTTCACTAAGAAAAAAAATTTATTAATTTTTCACCCATCTTCAAAAATCCCTTTATCATCTTCAAAAATCCCTTTATATAATTAGAGAGTTAGTGATGATAATTGATAATAGGATTAAAATGAAAAGATGAAGTAAAAATGCTAGTTAGGTTTGAAATTGGTTAAGATAATATTAGTTAGGTTAAGATAGGTTAGGTTATTTGAACCTAACCTAACCTAATCTAACCTAACTTAACCTAATCTAACCTAACCTAACCTAACATACGAGTATGTTGCAAGATCGATTCAGTGCGTGGTTTTGAACAATTTGGCCAACATATTACTCTTTTTTACCCCTTTGATTAATATTTTACTTTTGTGTTAGTTTCACTGTGTTTGTTCAATTTATTTGTGTAATTTTTTTGTTCTTTAATAAAAGTTATTTTACCGATTATTTTTTCAAGATACTAATAAGTTTTGGGGGGCTGATCAAATATGATTGATATTTGGGGGGTTCATCTTTTAGGATTAAATTTCTTTGAGGTCATTAATTTGGATAGTGTTCTCGGAGCCGTTGTCTAGGATTGATCCCCAAACGGTTGCTATGGCCTTCTTAGCTGATTTTTCTACCTTGAATATTGGTTGGCCTCCTCGGAACTCTTATAACCATTGCTTCGATTGGATTTTGCTTTCTGGATCGAAATGATTAATTCGAATTTCCTTCCTAATAAAAAAAAATCCTTGCTATGAAATCTTCTTCGTCAGTTTCAAATTTGATCGAAGAAATCAAGGGAATGTCAGCTCGTTGAGCAAATCTGTTGGCACCCATCGAACTTATGAATTGCTGAGACGAAGATGATCACCGAAAATCGAATAATCTGAACCATTAAAATCTAAACCTCACTACCTATAAAACCAGTACTACATTTATGGTCTTTTTCTAACAGTTTAAGGGCTGCAGCTATATTTTATTCATTGGTCGGCGCGTGGATGGTCTTCCTTTTCTCTCGTATCGTCATCCTTCAGATTTTCCTTGAAGCTCTTCACCCCCCTCAACCCCCCCTTCCCCTCCCTATTTCTGGGTGGCGTAGATTCTCGAATCAAGTTCTTTTCGAAATTTTAATGACTTCTCTGATCTCAAAAATTGTTTTGCCCATTACTTAAGAAAGTACCTATTTTACGAGGTCACCTTCTTGGAACAGACCCAAATGAGTGAAAATGCCATCAGGCTTTCAAGCATTAATAAAACTGATCAGGCCGATACAGTAACCCTCGCATCAACACTACTTGACTATCCTTTGTACTATCTGTTATTCTCTAAAGCAGGGATCCGCAACCTGCTGCCTTTCGCGAAAATAGTGCAACGATAATGAGAAAATTTAATTGAAGGAAATAATTACATGTTTATTTAGTTTGTGTGATTAAGCCTTCTAGTGAATCCTCGTGAGTCTTAGGCATCGCATAGATCACATAAGCTATACTAGTTAGTTTATTTTACCTCAGCTTTTGAGACATTTACATAGGCACAAAAGTCAATATTTGGTCAGAGGTCACCCCGCCGCCCTTTCTCAAGGTTACAAGCGTCCCGTAATTCAAAAATGGTTGTACATGCCTGTTCTAGAGCGTTATCTCTCTGTGAAGTGAACCCAACCTTCTTTTTTGCGATCATACATATATTATTTTGCATTTATTCAATGAATTAAAATAAGAAACAGTGGTAATGACCAATTAGAACATAAAATCACAAAAAATAATCTATTGATACCTTAATGTATCTTGGGGTTTCACTATTCTCCGACCCGAGTTGGGTTTGGAGAATGAAATCCCAATGAGAAATTTGGTTTATTATCTGTATTGAAATATATATATATATATATATATATATATATATATATATATATATATATATATATATATACAAAGTAAAGTAGCGCGTGAGTAGAGCAATAAATGCAAAAAAAAACACAGGAAAAAATGAAAAGGTGTTTCCAAGTACTTTCGAACTTTATTAAGTTCCTTATCAAGGATAATAAAGGAACTTAATAAAGTTCGAAAGTACTTGGAAACACCTTTTCATTTTTTCCTGCGGGACATTGCATTCATATCTATATATATATACATATATATATATATATATATATATATATATATATATATATATATATATATATATATATATATATATATATATATATGTGTGTGTGAAAGAGAAGAGCAATGCCCCGCCCATATACAACGAAAGGACCCAAAATAGAAAAATAATATCAAAGACGGATGTGAAGTATAAAACCAAATAGATAAGGTCTACTTCCGCAAAATTCCAACCTGTGCGCAAAGAATGTAGACATTTATGTGACTAAACTAAATACATACATACCCGATTGTAGATATATAAAAATAGACAAGAAAGATATAATTAAATAAATAAATCGAAGGCTAAGATTTTAAATGCACAATTTCTTTATAAATAATCCGTTTAATAACAGGGTCTAGTTCAAAAAGACCAGGGCATATATTAAAATTAGGCGAGGAATTAATGAATGAGCATTCAACAATATTTCTTTGAATAAAGTCATCAGATTTGTAAATCAATCTAGCCGAATTCCAATTGATATGGTGATATATATATATATATATATATATATATATATATATATATATATATATATATATATATATATATATATATATATATATATATATATATTTAATCCAGCTGCAAATGATTGATTTGTGTTATTCGTTCACGAATGACACTGAATACTATTCTTTATCTCTTAAACGGGAGAACTGTGCTATCAGGATAATGAACTTCCTCTCAAGCGCCCGTAAATCGCAACCATGGCTAATTTGGTGCTTGTATGGCAAGTCTGTCTCTTTATCACTTTCTTTCTTATTGCAGTATACGTAGTGGTCGTGGTTACGGTTTTCTAGTTCCTTCATTCAAGTATATTTAGTGTGTGTATATGTATACATCTATAAAAATATCAATATTAAGTACCCATAAATTTTATGTCTCGCAATTAAATGGTTCTGCTTTCTGTAATTTTGCTTATTTTTAAGACTAAAATTTGTTTTACCTAATTTCAATTAAGGCTTAATTGAAGCCATTCTAATCTTAAAATTATGCAATTATAATTAATTGCATCCTTCCAGTTTTCGAAAGATTAAAATTTGTATTTTTTAGGTTTGTCAGAGATAGAGAGAGAGAGAGAGAGAGAGAGAGAGTTAGTTCCAAGGATTTACAAGGAAAGAAAGTACTCTAGAAGACCTTACGATCCATTCAAAGAGGGTACCTTTGGACTAGCAATCGAGTGGGCACATGGCTGCTTAATTGTTTTGCGTCCCTAAACGGCAACTTTTCAAGACTTTGTCTAGTCTTGAGAGAGAGAGAGAGAAAAAAAATTAAGCAAGTCTCGCAGATAAAGAGAAAAGAAGTATCTCACAGACGAAGAACATTCTATCGGAACCTTTTGGTAAACTTCCGGAGCGATATCGAAGTCAGACTGGAGCCGGGTCACCACTTAGCGATAAAGGTGATAAAACCATCACGGCCGTGTCTTTGAGATGGCCGGGATCGCTTCCGTTGGCAAACAAAAGAGCTTTCGGTGGAGTCGTATATATTCACCAGCCCGGGAATTATCAAATGAGTATTCTCAGAGCATTCGGGACGCGAGCTGTATCCACGCCGTTTTCACGCAAGCAAGATTCACGCAGTACTCTCACAGTACTCACGCAGCATTTTGAGAGGTCATTGGAATCATCCAAGGACGATGCGCCTTTCTTGAGTGATAACCCGGGAACCTTAGGGCTCGCAGACATAAACCATTATTCGGAACGACGGAGGTCAAAGACTCCGTCAATAACGCGCTTAGCTCCACTTTTCGAGAAGAATACTCTCCCGAGGTAATACTCGAGCTCTCATCCAGAAAATCGTAAGCCATTATTCATTTTCTTTTTTCATCGTCGAAGATGCGTGATGCTCTCCGACCACAAGGCTCACTCGTAGTCTCCTCCCGATTCCTCTCGGGTAATTATTGTGCCTCGTATGTCTCAGATAATATTATTCTTTGTAAATCCATTTCAATTTCCATTTGCCGGACGATTAACATACTAGTTAAAGTGTATCATTATTGTTGATCTCATTTGTTGTTTGTATAGTATTTAAGTTTATTTTTGTTTCACTTGTTTATATCCTATAACCACCTGAAGTTTGTTCAAATAGTATCCAAGTCGGCCAATATTACAATTTGCACTCGTCTTAATCCCCACGTACTTCAAAAGGGAGCCAGTCCCATATTTGTTTGTATATATATATATATATATATATATATATATATATATATATACTTTCATTATTAATCTGGTGTCAGGTTTAAAGGGTCGGTAAAAAGGTTTCTTTTAAAACGCCTTTATAATTGGTGGTTTTAGGATATCAAGGAAACAATAATTCTCTTATTAAATTACTTGCAAATCCGAGATACACGATTGGTAAATATTTAATTGTATCTGCTTGTAAAAGAGACAACGTCAGCGAGTTCTTTTGCGTGTGTTTTTTTGTGTGAGTTATTTCGGGTCACGTTAAATAATTTTTTTGACTTTCACGCTGCTCAGCAGTGCATAAAATTCGGGTTCAACAAACCCGCTACAGTCTCTCGTGTTGGAGGGGTAATTTTTTTTGTGCGCACTGGCGAAGGCATTATGTCGTCGTTCGATATTTTTAAAGCTCAGGGAGAATCTCTGGGTTTAACGGGGGGAGACCTAATGTCTTACATCCTGGAATAAGTACAGCGAGAGAAGAAAGAAGAGAAAAAGACACAAAAGAGAAAGAAAGAGAAGGAAGAAGAGAAAGATAAGAAAGAGAAAACGGAGAGAATTCGAGAACATGAATTATTATAGATGACGAGGGCGAGAAATGAGGCACTATCCATCAAATCAAGGCCCGGAATCCAACAATCTGCGTCTGTGAAGTTACCTGTGTTTAAAGAAGGGGAAGACTTTGCCTCGTACTTGACCCACTTCGAGATCTTCGAGGTAAACCACTGGAATATAAAATCAGACGGTATAGCCAAATTGTTGCCCCTTTTGAACACTCACCTAAGGGACATTTTTATTTCCTGCCCCACCGAGGCAACAATTGGCTATTCCACGTTAAATGCCGAGCTACTCGCTCCCTATAACATGACTCCCGATTTTTATCGTGTTAGGTTCAGGCAGTGCCAAATCCAACCCAATCACAAATTTAGACAATTTTGGTATACCTTACAAAGGCACCTTAATTTCTGGTTGGACGCCTCAAAAATACCCCAGGATTACGATGCTATGATTGATATGATCCTGAAGAACCAATTTTTAGTATCGTTTCCATCCGATATCTGGTCATTTATCAACGACCGAAGATGCACCAGCTTCAAGGAGTGCATAGAAGAGGCTGACGCATATGCCTCCAGTCAAAACTGCTACTCTAAAGAAGGTAGGAAAGTAGTACCATCTTCTCACAAATCGCAGTTGAAGAAGCACAAATTCATACCTAATAACACTGAAAGCTTTGTCAAGATAATAGGCTAGTCTAAAATGAAACCTATTCGAACGCCCATCAAAAGAAGAAGCTCGACCATTCTCTTTTAACTTTCCTTCGTCAGCGTTCCTCAAGAGGAGCGTCGTATGTTATTCATTCGAAATCGAAGGACAGAGCCCCAAGGTTTCCTCACCCTAGGTGGCTCAACCAGTGACCACCCGCTCTCAGGTGAAACAAGAATTGTTTCGAAGATTTCACTAAAAAGCAGAAAAAGTGCGAGTCCCTACCCCTCTCTGGACTAAGGCTCACAGCAAGACGCAAGAATCCATTAGAGGTGGTAAATTGATTTCCTTGTGTTAAGGATAATCTCCTCTACCGCGATGCTCCCCCGGGGATCCTGCAGAGTCCCAGGCATTATGCGTCCCTCGTTCACATGTACGCCTTTTCCTACAAACTTCCCACGACAGCCTTTTCTCTGGTCACTTCAGCCACACAAAGACCGCTCATCTGATATTTAAATATTTTTATTGGCCTGGATCATCGCAGGAAATTCTGTTTTACTGTCATTCCTGCGACATATCCCAGAAACCGGCACCCTTACAGAAGGACATCGTTATTTCGGAACCCTTCTCCCGAGTTGCTATCGACGTAGTTGGTCAGATCCACCCGCTATCTAGTGAGGGCCACAGTTATATCCTCACCATGGTCGACTTTGCTACCCAGTTCTCTGAGGCTATTCCCCTCGAAAAGATTGACAGCGTTTCATGTGCCGAAGTCCTCATCTCCATCTTTGCCCGCGTTGGATTACCTAAAGAAATTTTGTCAGTTTACTTCCTATTTGATGGAGCAGGTAGGAAAACTGTTCATTGTCAGGCGCCTCTTCACCGCCCTATTTTACCCGGCCGAAAATGGTATGTGCGAGGGGCTGAATGGTAATCTCAAGGCGATTTGGCGGAAGATTTTCTTCCGCCAGTGGCTCTTTTTGCGTATAGGAAGATACCCCATCGCACCTTTGAGCTTTTGTATGGTAGGAATTTTTGATAACCATTGAGCATTCTTAAGGAGCTCTTCACTAACCAAAAGTTAGATCAGGAAGTACAATCATCTTACTCATACCTGATCGAGCTTCGTCATAGGTTAGAAGAATGCGCCTAGATAACTAACCAAAATGCTGACGTAAATCTAGAAAAATATAAAACTTATTTCGATGGTAAGTCTAAGGATCGAAGGTTCAAACCCGCCCAGTAAGTTTTGTTGTTGCTCCCAACGGACAATAACAAACTATTAAGCCAATGGAAGGGCCCATACCGGATAATCAAGAAACGTGGGCCATCGATTATTTGGTGGAAACCCCATCGGGGAGGAAGCTCTTCCATATAAACTTCCTCAAGAAATACCATCGTCGCGCAGAGGTCCATCAAATAGTGGCAATAGATGAAGAATCGGCCGTCGAAGCAAATTACCCCCTGGACCCCCTGGGTGTGATCCAAATTGCATGCGTTGAGCAGGACGACGATTACCCCTTGCTCATACCAGATGTCATGAGAGACCCTTCATCAGAGCTCAAAATAAATTACCAATTATCTTCCCTTCAGAGAACCCAGCTACAAGCTACCCTCGATGAATTCAGTGACGTCATTCCTGAAATTCCAGGATGTGCTACCCAATTAGAGCACGATATCCAATTAACTACGCAAGAGGCTGTTAGGTCAAATCCGTACCCTTTGCCCATGCATTTAAGGGAAGGATTTAATGGAAAAGTTTAAAAATTGTTAAAGTTACAGATAATTGAACCCTCCATAATAAACACAAACAAAGATAGTCGGTATAAAGCTCTAACACATATTAACATAACGGCATGAATGCTACAGAATGCACATGAATGCAACAGTGACTAAATCAAAACAGATTTTAGATGGAGCTCGCGTCAGGTTTTCAAAACAGATTGTAATGAGAAGACATGAATAACAGAGATAGTGAGAGAGATGAGCGGCTCTCCCACCACCTATGCAGAAGTTGCGCTGAACGACTGGATGGATAAAATATGAAAGACAGATATATAACTATCAGAGACTCGTTGTTAGATTCGACGTTAATCAGTAGGTCCAAATAATGGAATATTCCATTCTTGTCTTCTATCTCCCTCTATGCAGGAAGAAGGTCAACTTAGATCATTATTTCTCTTTCTGTTTTCTCTTTTTACCCATTTCCTTCTTATCCTAGCCCCCCTCCACGACCGCCTTCTTTCATTCTTTCTTCTTCTTACCAAGATATGGTAGGACCTAGAAGAGGAGGACGTCAGGAAGCATGTCGGGATCGACGGGGCGGAGGGAATAGCCTGCAGCCAAAACACCTATCCATCTTCCACATAAAAGGAAACGATTTACGGCATCCATCAGTCAGTTTGAAACGTTGTCCAAGCATAAAGCCTATTACCATTAGAGGCGGTTAAAACGGCAAGCGGTAAAGGAGAATTATTAAAGAGGAAAGAAGAGATAAATGCGCCCATTGAACTGATTCAAGATTCTTCTTGTTTTAGTGGACGAGGTATATACCCTAAAGAGGTAGGCCATACCCTAAATTCCCTCTCATTTCCATGCTATAACTTCTACTAATTTCACCGACTAAAAGCAACATAACACGACCACCAGAGCACCCAAGCCCACTAAAAAGTATGGTATACTGAACTGCGGAAGGAAGCCACAATAGGTTGCGCGAAGAATGTGGGGTCCCCAGGACTAAGAACCCGAAATTCTGTGAAGGCGCATAATAGCCCTGAAGGGGGGGGTGGTCGTAAAGTGCTTTCATAGGTAGGTTAATAGGGAACCATAGTTTGTTAGGCAATTAGCGAGCACTTGTACTGACTTGCATTACAGTTTTTACTCGAGAAAGCATAAAACAACACAAGTTCTGGAAAAGGGAACAAAGAAAAGATACCTAGGCTCTCGAAACCATGATGTCGGGGGATCATCTCCCACTAGTGAGGGTAGGAACTCTAGAATGCCTCCGAGTACCACTGAAAACCACAGACCACGAGGAACAGGCTGACAAAGGAAAAATCTGAAAAATACTATACGTCTATCTGAAAGTAGCACTTGTTAAGATTATCAACATTCAAAGCGGCTACAGTGTAATCTGCAACGCAGAGAAGGATGTCGAAAAGTAAGTGTCACATGAAGAAATCGAAGTGCCAAGGAAAATTGGATTGGTGCTCAAAATCCATCACCAGCTAACAGCAAATATAAGCGTGATCTACTGGAATGTGGATATATGAGTGGGATCACTTGACAAGAAAGAAATAAGGAGGAAGATAGAAGAAATCATTAAGGAATCAAAGTTAATTATTTAATTTGCCACCACACAAAAGTGTTTAACATTTTGGGTGCAATCACAGAAATAACCTTAAAAATTAACGAGGGCTCCTCATGTTCAACATGGAAATTCCCCCCGGAAAATATAGAAAGTCAGAAGCTGTGAGGAGATGCTCTCGAATGACCTCCGTGAAAGGAAGCCCCCTCGGAAATACCTCTGTCTTCTTTCAAGACCACGTGCGCCTAGAGTGAGAATTTTAGAAAGTTCGAGAAAGAACAGTCCCTCACTGAATCACCCGTCACAGCTGTGTTTGCTTTCAGACAACACTCGCCCCACCCACTTCCCTGCGATAACACCGTGCGCCGCCCTCCTGTCCCTACCCCATGCTTCCCAGCATATCTTACCTCCATATCGTCAGGAAAGTTTTCCTATCTAAAATGACTCGTTATCATGAAGTGTGTTTACATATACTGGCGCCAAGAATCATCTAGGAACCGCCAGGCCTCGAGGCGTCTATCGGACCAGCCACCCTACTATTTAACCCAAAGTTCACCATTTCTTGACGAGATTGAAAGCCCGCCATTCATTCCGTTCAGACTGCCGTCTGTTTCCCCTGAACCCCTGTAACCCCTTGTCGAGTCGTCGTACTTCATCGAAGATCTCGCCAGCAGATCTACCTTCATTAAGCTTTGACCACTGTTCAGAGGAAAGCTATCGAGCCCCCTTCTTCCCGAAGTTGTGCGGCCCTCTCATCTTCAACGCCCTTTCATGATTCCTGTTCTTTCGAGACTGAGACTCCCTGCCGATCTGCAGAATCGACTGGAGTTGAGATTACGTCTCCCTGAGCAGAAAAAATCTCATTCTTCATCACGAAGTAAGCAAACCCCATCTTCGAGTCCTCCTCGTCAGGACTCCCTGAAGTATCTTCTTGAAGACCTGCGCCATTGTCTTCCACCCTCCGCCTCCAACTGGCCCTTCTCCTTCTCCTTCTTTCTCTCTCCTTTTCTCTCTCTCCTTCTCTTCCTCTCTCCTTCTCCTTCTCCCTCTCCCTCTCCCCCTCCTTCTCCTTCTCCTTATTCCTCTCCTTCTTCCTTTCCCTTTTCTTCTCCTTCTCCTTCTCCTTCTCCATCTCCCTATCCTTCCCCTTCTCCCTCGCCCTCTCCCTCTCCTTCTCCTTCTCCCTTTCCTTCTCCTTCTCCCTCTCCTTCTCCCTCACCATGGGTGACTTCAATACCCAGGTTGACTGGGAAACGAGAGAACCCTGTGGCGAGAACGCATTACTCCTGGAGTTCGCGAACAACGAGTACCTGACTCAAGGGGTGAGAGAGCCAACGAGAAGAGACATATCCTCGACTTGGTTTTCACCTCTGAGGAAGACATAGTTGAGGACCTCTCTGTTGGCGAAGAGCTCGGTGGCAGTGACTGACTAATTAGATTTGTAGTCAAAGTCCCCAAGGCAGGGCCTACAACTAGTAAATCGAGGAAACTTGATTTAAGAAGAGCAGACTTTGCAGGTCTACGCGCGGGACTGACTGACGCGAGGCTAGAAGAGTGCGATGCTGTTGAAGACTCTTGGAACAGTTTCAAAACCACATTTATGGGTCTTCAATCGCGTTTTATCCCTCTGAAATGCCCCCGTCGGTCCTCTGTTCAACCAAAGTGGTTTAATCGAGAAATCTGGCAACTGCTTAGGGAGAAGAGAAATGTGTACCGGCAATCAAATAGCGGAGGCTAGCCAGGAGAGTGAAGTCCAGCATAAGGGCGGCTAAGCGGTCTGAGGAACTCCGAGTGGCGAGACTCTGTAAAGAAAATCCCAAGGAGTTTTTTGGATATGTGAACAGCCGTAAACCAATCCATCGAACGATTGGCCCTTTGAGGAATGAGGAGGGGTCTTAAAGCACTCAGATGCAGAAAATGCTAACCCCCTGAACGACTACTTCTCTTCAGTGTTTACTAAAGAGTGTGATCCCATCTCCCAGCCAACGAGTTCCTACTCGGGGGAAAAGCTAGAGGTTATGGACTTCATCGAAGGAGAAATAGAAAAGAAGATCACTGACCTAATGACGAATAAGTCACCTGAAAGAAGTGCGCGATCAAGTGTCACGACAGTGAGCGCAATCTTCAACATGTCAATCCGGACCCAATGCGTTCCTAGAGACTGGCGTGAAGCAAAGGTGACTCCTGTCTTCAAGAAAGGAGACCATAGCCAACCGTCGAACTACCGACCTATCAGTCTGACTTCGATAGTCGGTAAACTCATGGAAAGCATGATGGTGGACAAAATGACGTCGCATTTAGAGTCAAAGCTGCTACTGAGGAGTTCCCAGCACGGCTTCTGAAGGCAACGGTCATGCCTTACGAACCTTGTGGAATTCTTCCACTTCGTCTTCAGTGAGCACGATCGGAACAAGGCGGTGGATGTGGTCTACTAGGATTTTCAGAAAGCCTTTGATAAGGTACCACACCGCCGCTTTTTCCGGAAAGTGCGAGCTCTAGGCATAGACGGAAAAGTAGGCCGCTGGATAGAGAACTGGCTAAATCGCAGACGGCAACGGGTGGTGCTGAATGGACAGGCTTCTGAGTTGGTGCCCGTTACTAGCGGAGTGCCTCAGGGTTCTGTCCTGGGACCACTACTATTCATCATCTACGTTAACGACATATACGGGGACATGGTTGCCAAGATTTGCAAATTTGCCGACGATACCAAGCTTGGTATGAACGTTGCAAAGGATGGAAATACTGCCCGCCTGCAGGAAGATCTTGGGAAGATTGGGGCTTGGTCGGACACGTGGCAAATGCCTTTTAACGTGAACAAATGCAAAGTGATGCATATCGGCCACCGAAACCCCTAATCTCAGCATATCCTTAAGGACACTACTATTGAATTCTCGAAACAGTCCATTGAGGCGGAGAAAAAGGCCCAAAGGATGCTAGGCTACATAAAGCGCCAGTTTGGATATCGGAACAAGGAGATTGTACTGTGTTTAACCAACTCACTGGTCCGACCGCACCTGGAGTATGCCGTACAATTTTGGAGTCCTTCATTTCGAAAGGTCATCACGAGATTGGAACGCGTGCAAGCCAGGGCAACCAAACTGATTCCCTCTTTAAGACATAAAAGTTATGAAGATAGATTAAGACAATTAGATTTGTTCTCGTTTGAAACCCGTAGACTGCGTGGTCAGCTCTTTGAAGTTTTCAAAATACTTCGAGGGTTCGACAATATTGACTACCGGGATATTTTCAAACTTGCTGAGAACAGAACAAGAAATCACGGCTTTAAACTTGAACTGAAGCATTTCAACCGCAATCTGTGCGGAAAAATACTTCGAGGGTTCGACAATGTTGACTACCGGGATATTTTCAAACTTGCTGAGAACAGAACAAGAAATCACGGCTTTAAACTTGAACTGAAGCGTTTCAACCGCAATCTGTGCGGAAAAATTTTCACGTACAGTATCTGCGGTAGTTAGAACGCACTTCCAGTGGAAGTTGTCAACAGTAAATTTGTTGATCAGTTCAAGTCAAGACTAGACAAGGTCTTTAAAAATGGCCGTTTAAGGACGTAAAGCATTTGAGCAGAGATGTGCCCGCTCGACTGCTAGTCCAAAGGTACCCTCATTGAATGGACCGTAAGGTCTTCTAGGGTACTTTCTTTCCTTGTTACTCCTTGTTACTCCTTGTTACTCTCTCCCCTTCTTTTTCGCTCCTTTTTGCTCCCACTCCCCCCCCCCTTCCCCCTCTCTCTACCCCCTATCAATGTTCTCTTCTCGCTAACGCTCTCTCGTTCTCTTTCGATGTTTTGCTCTCGCTCTCTCGATATTTTGCTCTCGCTCTCTCTCTTTCTCTCTCTCTCGTTCTCGTTCTCTCTACAAACTTGGCCGTTCGATGAGACATCTTCCAGCAGGGCGCGTCGCCCGCAGAATCGCCACCCGGTGGTGCGAAGGAGGACTGGAATGAAATGGCACGAAACAGGAAGAAGGAAACTGATACGAGACTCCTCCATCCGCCTCTTATCTTTAGGTTCTCAATAAAAAAATGTTCTCTCTTTCTCGAATGCGCGGGAAATGATCCAAAAACGGATATAGAATAGCCATAGAGGTGCCATTTTTAAATATATTCATGTACCATATTAGAAGCGCTATGGTAATTTTAGTGAGTTCGGGAGGCTGATATATATATATATATATATATATATATATATATATATATATATATATATATATATATATATATATAATCAAATCCTGTAATTACCACGTCTCACACAAGGTAATTAAAATTCTTGGTGTTCACTGGTGTTAAATTTTGACCGAAGAAAATTGATGAAATCGTATTAAATCCTTTGTGTTCTGTATATAATAATTGTTTTTTTATAAATATTTTAATTTTTATATATTTAATAAGTCAAAATGGAAGACTCGCGTTTTAAGGAAATCGACGCATTCGATGCAATTGTAATAAGAGACAACGAATCCATTTCAAATGTGATCCCTACTGACTATCATATTGGTCAATGAGAGCACGTTCGCATCTGGCAATGATATGGATAAAAAATGTAATCAACTAAAGAAACCATCATTATTCTCGATTATAATTCTGCTATAAACAATTGTAAAAGATAAAATTCAGGTGGTTAAAAAATTATATGGCAGCAAAATATTTAAATATAGGTGCTGTAATGCCTAGGCTTTTTGTAAGGAAGTGAGCCTAGGTCTACAAAGGATGGGCGCGGTTTCGAGATCAACTTTCTGAAGGACAACGTTTTCTACTTGTCAATATTAGCTCATCTCTAACATAACAACCGTTCAACGATTATTGTGCAAAAACGTCCTTCACTTGTCAACCTAGAGGGTTCTCCTCCCCCTCCGCCATAATGCACGTCCACAAGGGCCACGTTAGACTCAAGAAAAAATATATTGCGTTAGGTTAAGAAGTTCTTCCTCCACCGGACCTTGCACCATGTGGTTACCATTTACTTAAGTCATTACAACATCAAATAAATGGGAAAGTTAACTCCGTTAAGGAGGAGGTGGAAAAGGATATCATAGATTTCATCATGACCTGAGGATGTGCCAATTTTGAAAGCCTCTCGAGCGGAGGCACTAAAGAGGAGAATTGCCTGAATGAATCAGGATTCGAGGCCACTTTAATCCGTTGGATCTGGATGGCCAATGACCAACGAGGGTTGTGGGAAAATAAACCGCACGACAGGTGGCCTCCACCTGCGTCCCTGATGTTATTGTTTACTTAAAATCTGCCCCACCTGCGATTAAAAGCACCAGCTTCCTATCAGCCCCCCCTAACCCCCCACTCTCTCTCTCTGACTCTGACTCAATCTGTGTTCTTTCTTTCGCTATCTCTATCTGTTTTTCTCTTCTTTCTTCTCCATCCTCCTTCTTATGATATTCCCTCCCTTCGCATATGTGTGTACGTATGTGAGTAATTTTATATGTTCAATAGTGTACGTATTTGTAGAGTAGTACACAATCCTTATTCTTATTCTTATCAGGATTCGTCGGTGCGAACTCTCGGGTCAATTCGAACTCCCGGGTCAATTCGAACTTTCGGGTCAATTCGAATTCAGCAAATTACCCTTCTCATTTTTTCTGAGGTTGCATACCCAGCTCCCCCTTATGACAGCGTACCCACCAAAATTTTATTCTGACATCGCCCTCTCCCAAGGTGAGGGCGGAGAATAAAGGGGAGGCACAACTGGGGAGAGTGCAATGAAGAAGGAATAGGGGAAGAAATAGGTGCAAGATATATATGCGGACTGAGGAAGTAAGAACGAATTAAATAATGACAGGAATATGTAAATATATAACAAATAGCGAGACAGGGCGAGAAAGAAACAAAGTTGGTGTCAGTTGTGCTTAAGGGTCATACATTTTACGGCAATGACCTTTCCTTTACACGCTTCCTTAAGCCTCATCCCTAAATGGAATCTGTCAAGTTTGGGTACCAAGTCTACGCGCCCTAGATGGCCACAAAACATGTACATATACATGCATGCAAAACGCACGCTCTCTTGTATGTAATAACTCCCAGAATGAGTCCCACCACTACTTAGCTCTCAACCCTTGGTTAGTGACGCTCAAGAAATATTCGATGTCATTGAAACCAAGAGAGCAGAGAAATGCACTGGAAGATATTGACGAATTGTATAAAGTAACTGCTATTTTTAATGAGGGTTTATTATATTTTCAAATATTTTATTAAACTTTCGATGAGATTTGTTAAAAAATTAAATACTCTTATCAGATTTTATTAAATTTTTGATGAGAATTTTTAATTTTTGATGAGAATTTATAAAATTTTCGAGGAGATTTTATTGAATCTTTAAATTTGCGATCAGATTTTAATAAATTTTCGATTAAATTTTATTATTAAATCATTAATTTTTCGATCAGATTTTATTAAATTTTTAAGAATTTTTAAATTTTTGACGAACATTTATTGGTTTCGATGAGATTTTATTTAATCATTAAATTTTCGATGAGATTTTATTAAATCATTAAATTTGAGATCAAATTTTATTAAATTTTCGATGAAATTTTAGGAAATCGTTAATTTTCGTTCAGATTTGATCAAATTTTCGATGATAATTTATTATTTTTGACGATAATTCAGTACATTTTATATGAAATTTTATTGAATGATTAAATTTGCGATCAGATTTTATTAAATCATTATTTTTTTAGATCTGATTTTATTAAATTTCCAACGAGAAGTTTACATTTTTTACGAGAATTTATTAAATTTCCGATGAGATTTCATTGAATTATTAAATTTGCGATTAGACTTTATTAAATTTTCGATGATAATTTATAATTCTGGACGAGAATTTATTACATTTTATGAGATTTTATTGAATCATTAAATTTGCGATCAGATTTTATTAAATTTTCGATGAGATTTTATTAAATCATTAATTTTTTGGTCAGATTTTATTAAATTTTCAATGAAAATTTTAAATTTTTTACGAAAATTTATTTAATTTCTGGTGAGATTTTATTGAATCATTAAATTTGCAATCCAATTTTATCAAATTCTCGACTAGATTTTTGAAAAATCGTTAATTTTTCGATCAGATTTTATTCAATTTTCGATGAGAGTTTAATTTTCGCCGAGAATTTATTAAATTTTCATTGACGTTTACTTAAATTTTCAAAGATATTTTTTACAATTTTGAAGATTTTATTACATCTTTGATGAGGCTTAATTAAATTTTCGAAGATTTGATTGAATTTTAATGAAATTTTATTTATTTTTTAAAGATTTGATTAAATTTACGATGAGATTTTATTAAATTTCAGACATTTCATTAAACTTTTGACGAGATTTTATTAAATTTACGATTAGGTTTGATAAATTTCTCGACTAGATTTTTTAAAAATTTTAGTTGAAATTTGATTAAATTTGCGATGAGCTTTTATTAAATTTTCCAGACAAAATCAATTTTAAACAACCCAGCAAAGGCGTCAAAACTTGTGCTGGGAACTTTTTGTATAGCTTGTTTCAGGATACCTTAAATACCCCCTTCCTGTCACAGCATCAAATTTAAGGTTCGCTGGCATTCCCCCCTCCCCACCCTGATTTTCCAATTTTCTCAAAAAAATACACTCAAACACATAAAAATACTCACATGATCTGAATTCAATTTTCTTTTGCCCCGGAGAGAATTTTACTAATTTTGGAGTACTTATCTTTACATTTTTCTCAAAGTATTACATCCTTAAAGAAAATATTTAATTTACGATATTAATAACTGTCACTCCCAATGTATAGAACTCTATATATATATATAAAACCTGTTGCGTCCTTTTCATGTCATTTCGTTCGTTTCAAAAATTTTTCCCCCAAAAGTCTTCACGGAAGGTTATTTTTTACTTTTGGTAATGCCGTGTGTGTGGAGGGGGGAGGGGGTGATTAGGCCAGCATTGGTCCCATTGTAAATGTCTGGATTTTATTTTCGATCTATTTTAGGAAGGTAATATATAAACAATGAACCGCCATAATTGTAAGAATGAAAAAAAAGATGCCTAAATGGACCACTCAACTCAGGATATTAGTGCGATGTACAAGTTGTGCCCGAAATACGAAAAAGAAAGTGTCTCAACTGCACATAAATAAGTTAGAAATTTATTCGTATATTTATTTACACTTATTTTAATATATTTATTGAGTGGATTTCTAACGCCTAGGTACTGGATATAATCCCAGCGAGAATGGCCACAAATCTTCAGCGTACATATAGAGCTGGCCGCCTATTAGCGGACATGCTGAATCCCCCCCCCCGTAAAGAGCACGTTGATATTTATTTCTTGCCACCGTGCTGACGGGACTCAGTGCCCCCTACGACCCCAGCTTAGCCTCTCCTCCTCCTCCTTCCGCAAACTTCTACTTTCTGCCTTCCTGTAGCAACTCTCTTCATCTGCTTCACACGACAGGGCGATATCCTGTGCAGCCTGTTGCACTTGAAATTAAGGAAGGCCCCTTCACTGGGTTGACTTGAAGTCTCTGACGTGGCCGGTGGGAGTTTGTGCGCCTCTTCCTCTCTCCTGCTCATCATTCCTTTCTTCCTACAACTACTCCCTCAACCCTTTGTCTAGGCTTAAGTACCTGACCAGCGAACTCATCCAATGTCAGAAAAAAGCTTTTGGAACCTCTATAAACAACGCCCTTTAATACCTGAAGGTCGAAGGGGGATAGAACTAGAGGAATCCTTGGCGTTGGGGTGGGAATAATGGGAAGATCAGTTTTGGCCCCAATAACCCTTTCATGGTCGTTCTCGGATGCATATGACTGTACTGCTTGTGACACTGCCTAGCCAACTAAAAGTTTCGGTTCCCGTCTCTGGGTCAACCACAACAGATTGTAAGAATTTGGCCTTCCTGACGAGGATCAATACGTCTAATTAAGTATATCCGCTCCCCCAACTATTCATCTTTGGCTGTTCTGTTGGGAGCTGCGGCCTTGGAGAAGGATCGGTAACTGGGCAACTTCTGGTCGTTTTGCGTTGCTGTAGAGGTTAAGATCATCCTCGTTGACGCACTCAGGCTGAACCCTTGGAAGATATGAAACTCCGAAGCAGTATAGAGGGGAGTGGTTGGGCACGGGGCCCAGCCACCCGTATTTTCTTCTTAGTGGTCACAAGTGTATGAGTTTCTGATTGTTGGTAGATTTTCAAAATTTCTAAAAAACTTCGGACTATGCCCCTTTCTCTAAGTCCTGGCCCGACCTTGGTGATGGGGTGGGGAAGGAGCTCAGCAACAAGGGGGGACTCCCATCAACCTTATAATTTTGGCGAAGGGATTTTCCCTTTGCCATCTTCGGAGCCACCCCGGGTAGCTGCACTTCTGTAACAGAGGTTCTCCCCGTCATGTGCTTTCTCAGGGACCCCTCCAATACCCTTGTAACAGAGATGTCATTTCTCACTCTTCATCGTTCCGGGTTTCGGGCTTTTTTTCCTTACTTCCCTTGGTAGAGTTGCGTACAAATGGACCAATTAACAACACGGCAAGACAGAGGATGTGCCGGCTCTGTCCCTACCCACCCGTTGGAGTCGGGCGACCCATTACAACCCCCTTAGAGAGGTGACAGGCGGCATCGTATCCTGGGCTTTGCGAAGATATCTTGTAGATCCGAGTTTCGTGACCTTGATGGGAGACGCCACGACCTCTCAGCCTTTCTTTCCTATGTAGGTAGGCATGCGTTGCGAGTGACATGCATGACGACCAGAGGCCCTAGGAGCCCCGATCTTCATACCGGATGGATGAGGGAATGGTCAGTTGGAGGCCCCTGTCAAGGTTGAGATGGTCTTGAAGGTGCCACCGCTCCAGATTGCAGGGTCCTCTTAGAAGAAATCTAAGAGGATAAGGGATTGCTCTCCTTACGCGGAGGCTCCGGGGAATGAGGGCTCCACTGCCGTTCCGGCAAGCGCTGACAGTACTTTTAGGTGGATTTAGTCGTGGTTTATTGATAGACAGCAATAAAGGTTTCTAGGCACTGATCCACTCAAACCCATCACTCTCCAATTAAACAACCAAACACTCACAGACACCAACATCATCCTCGACGCATTTAGGTCCCACTGGGACACAGTACATACACACAACCCACCTAAATCACACGCGCGAAAGCACTTCCAGGAAGTCCAGGAGTGGTGTCGGCCCATGCTCACGAGCTAAGGCCCGCTCCCTTGATACGATGGAGCTGCTCGACTACAAATCTACTCTGACCACTCCCATCACCATCGAGGAAACAAAACTACATTAAAACAACACCAAAACGTGCCCCCGGCACCTCTGGGCTACCAACCACCCTAAAACACAACCTCCCCGCAAACATATACCCCACACTTACACACCTATTCAACGCCTCACTAGCCTCAGGCCACTTCCCAAAAATATTCAAAGTCTCTCACAACATACTTCTACACAAAACGAACAAAGGTGCTCTATTTGATCACCTAGGCAAAATACTCAAACGCATGATAAATTGCCGCCTACTGGACTACCTGGAAGAGATCACTGCATGCATAACCTAGAAATCTTCTCACACACACCAGCCATGAACCATCTACACTCAACATGGATCGACTACACACAACATACAAAAGTCCTTGGGGTAACTTTTGACAAGACCCTTAGGTTCAATATATATCAGAACACAACACAAGCAAGAGCCTCACGTACAAACACATCGCTACACAGGTTCCACCCTGCGGGGAAAAAAATCAGTTACACCTATACAAAACACTCGTGAGACCTCTTCTCGCGTACACCCCACTGCCACTCGTAAATTAGAGTGACACGTGGCAGCAGAAGAATAGCGCATTTAGAACTCTGCTCTGAAGCGCTCTTGCCGCTCTCCCTTGTACACGATAATGTCCACACTACACGACAACAACAAATTAGCACCCTTCAACACCTACGCTCACAGCAGACTCACAAAACAACTCGGGAAACTCGCCAGAGACCCCTTATACACCACACTACATATAAGACGGTATGCGATGGCACTGCGATACCCTGCGGCCCATGACCACCCACAACCCATACCGTTCTTCGCATAAGCTCAAAGCATCATGAAAAACACGTTTCCGACTAATCAGACACGCTCTCCTTCCTGACCATGCTCAAACCGTCGTCCAGTGACGAACAGCTACCGACCTATCAACTCTTCCTATCCTCTCTCAAGTTATTTCCGCACCCTTTTCTTCTACAATTGCCCGTTCGCCTGTGTTACACAGTGATCCCTCTCTGTCCTTTCTATACACATCTGATCTGATCTGAAAGACGGGCATTCGGTAGCTTCCTTCTGTGGGTGGCGTCAAGGTGAGTATGTTTAAATGCCTTTCTTTAAAATATCTTTTTAATAAAAATTTAAATCAATTAATAATTTGTTAGTGTATTTTAATTTTAAATAACCATTTGTTTAATAAATGTAATGATTTTAGTAATGTTCTATGCAAAATTGTTTTTTTATTTTATGACTAAACTTGATTGAAAAGATTAGGTACGCAATAATTGCTTAGAATTTAGATTTTCAAACGATTTTGCGTTCTTTATCATTTTGATAACTGAATGCTGCGTACATGTATATGTATAGGGAAAGCCTGTAGGTTTTTATTTCAAACACCTTCTTTTTTTGCCTAAATAGTTTATTACATAAAAAAATAAATGAAAAAAACAAGAATATCCAAAATTTATATAAAGAAATATGTATTATATTGCTTGGTAACATATCAATACCACACACACACACTCTTACCGCTCAATCTCTTCTCACACTCACGCACACACGTGCTTTTTTAATTTAGAATTTAGATTTTTCATTGATTATTATTTTTATTCTTCTTCTTTTTTCTTTTTCTAGCCCTCATGAAGTTAACAATGACGAGCAAAATAAGGAAATACTCAGAGACCTACTTACAGTTCAGGTTTACATCAACAGTAAACAATGGCTTGGATATTCCACTGTGTGTACTTTGTCAAAAAACACTGGGTAAGGATTCATTGAAGCCAAGCTTCTCACTTAAAATCTGGAGAAAGCTCATCCGGAATTCAAAGACAAAGATTTCGCCCTTTTCAAGCGTACAGATCCAAGTAGTAGGTTTTTCTAACAAACCAGTGCAGCAGTAAGGGCATCTTATGAAAATTCACTTTTGATTGCTAAACAAAAGAAAGCTCATACCATTGGGGAAAACTTTTTTCTTCCAGCTGTAAAAAAAATGGTATCTTGTGTTCTTGGAGATAAATCTGCAAAAAAAGTTTAACTCTATGTATATCTCTGTCTAACAATACAATTCAACGAGGAATTGCAGAAATGTCAGTAGATATTTTTGAGCAAGTGATTAGTGAAATTTCTATGTCTAAAACTGGGTTTGCACTTCAACTTAACGAGTCTACAGATGTGACAAATTGTGCTCAGTTAATATATTTGCTCGGTAAGTGAGTAATGAAGGCATTAAAGAGGAGCTCATGATGAATGCAGCACTAGAAGCAACAAAAAAAAGAGATGATATCTTCCAAATTTTAGATTAATTTTTCAAGCAACATAGTTTGAAGTGGGGAAATCTGAAGGGATGTACAACTGATGGGGCACCAACTATGTTAGGACGATGGTTTGGTTTTAGAGCTGTGTAATGGAAGTGGCTCCTCATGTGAGACTTATGAATTGCATGATCCATCGGTTTGCCTTATCTTGCAAGGTCCTTCCTGTTGATCTAGCCAGTGTGATATCAGTGGTGGTCATGATGGTTAAGCATGTAAAAGGGAGTGCTCTTAACAGTCGGTTATTCAAGCTTCTGTATAAAAATTTTGGTGCTAATCACTGTGCACTTCTATTCTATACTGATGTACGTTGGTTTTCACGAGAAAATGTCACAAAACGTGTCTATGAGCTTCAGAGAGAATTACTGGATTTTTTCAACATTCCTACAACTGCGAAATTTTTGTCACTTTCTTAAAAGATCATTCCTTCATTCTGAAACTTGCTTACCTAGTTGATATATTTGATGCTCTTAATATGCTAAACTAGTGTCTCCAAGGAAAAGACAACAGTTTGTGAGTTTATTAGCTAATTTCAAAGAACTTCGTGCAGAACTTCGGCTGTGGAGGGGAAATATCCAGTCTGATACCTTGTCTATGTTTAATACTGTAACAGAATTTCTAGATTAAAATCACAATCTGAGACCAAAAACATCACAAAATTAGCAACTGAACATCTTATGAAGCTGGACGAAGAAACGATGGATATTTCTCAGGCCTTGGTGAAGATGAAGTTGTGTATCTTAGGAATCTTTTTACCGCAAATGCTCAGGTGCTGCAGGCTGGGATAGGTATGCAAGAGGAATTTGTAAGGCTCCAACATGATGATTCTGCCCGTGATGTGTACTCTGAGAAAAATTTCTGAGATTTTTAGTTGTCGATGTGAAATTCATACAGATAGATTGCTAAACCTGCTATTCGACCACTATTGTTATTTCCATCAACATGGCTTTGTGACTCAGCATTTTTAGTGCTGTTAGGAATCAAATCAAAATACAGATCAAAACTCAAAACTCCTTAACACAATATTCGTTGTGCTATTGCTAAAGTTTCCCCTCAAATAAATGAGCTAGTTGCAAAAAAACAAGCACATGCATCTCATTAGTATTGCTTAGTTTTGACCTTTGGTACATAGTTTTGAATAGTTTTGTGTATTTTTAATTAATAATGATCATTATGAATAATTATAAAAAATTATGTATGAAGGATCCAGCTATTTTATAAATTACCTAAGTTCAATTCACTGTTGTTATGAGTACTTATAAGAAAGATATGCATGTGATGCATCAAAACATTCTGTATATTACGTGAGTTTAGTGCATTGATGCTATGGATAATGATAAAACAAATGTATGTCAGGGTCATGAGCTTCATTTATTGATGTTATGGATAATCATAAGAATATATATGTAGAGTGCAGTTTACTCAAACAGATTTCATAATAAAATATAAGAGTTTGAATTTCATAGCTTTTTCTTTTTCATCCTCAATTTTTAGGGGTACACAGGAATTCGTAAATATGGCAAGGGGTAAAGAAGAACAAAACGATTGCGAACCTCTGGTCTAGGACAATACCCTCCTTCCTCAATCAGGCACACGATCTCATCGGGCTTGTCAGCGACTGTCATTCTGATCTTTATGCGCAATTCATATTATAGCCGGTGATCTTGTCGAGAATTGGAAAGGGATAGATGGCATACTTTACTCATTATCGATTTCTCCTAGCATATACCAGTAAGACAGTAGAGTGGGAGGAGGGCCTAAGGAATAACCTCCATCGACCCTTATTTTGTGTGTGCGAAATAAGGGTGTCTGAAAGAGACATAATATCAACAATTACAACGATCATGGCTATATTTCTGCAACATCATCGCATATAATTCACAGGAACGACAGATAACTAAAGCGAAAGCACTAAGTAAAGAACTCGAGCAAAAATGCCCCTACCGTCGTAACAATCGAGTTCCAGAGGGACAATATAGATTCTGATTAAACCAGACAAGCAAAGGAATTAATATACCAGTTACCCCTCAAAATCAATAATAACGTCATTTTGTACACGTCGGTGAGAGAACAACGCCATCGAATTTATAATTTCCGAGTTGGCTTGACGAAAAACCCGCCTTTGACGTAAGCAATACGAATATTTCTGAAATGTCCATTTCTTTCATTAAATGATGCTAAACATTGTAAAAGAAGGTAGTAAAGTTAAATAATAATGAAAGCAGAGGAGGATCACTTACCGTGTTTCTTCAGTTTCCGTAAGCTAAAGGAAGAGAAAATAATAGCAATTAATTCATCAGTTGGCACTCCCGAAGCAAACAATGACTGCTTGGCACTTTTGAAGAGGATATATAGAAAGGGTGGTAATATATATATATATATATATATATATATATATATACATATATATATATATATATATATAATGTATATCTTTTATGAGAGCGAAAGAATGATTAAATAAATCCAACATACCGTAAGAAGAAGAAAAACAGGATAATTTTTTCTTCGGAAAAAGTTATTTCATAATTCGAAAAATTCCGTACTGGGATGGGATTCGAGCCAAGCACACTAAGGAATCGACCAACCGATTTGATCTCAATTAAACATAGCCTTAGACAACTCGGCTATGCGGAAGACCAAAAAGTCTTCCAAATAAACAAGCTATCAAGCACGCTTCGCACGGTCGATCGGAACTGTGAAAGAGATAAATTAATTGGAAATTCGAAGGACAAAGGAGAAATTGAGGTAAACACGCGGCCTTGAAGCGTGCCTTGATATCTTGTCTATTCGGAAGATTTTTATTCCGCATAGCCGAGTGGTCTAAGGCTCGGTTTAATTGAGATTAAAGTGGTTGCTTGCTGCCTCGGTGTGCTTGGTTCGAATCCCGCTCCAGTACGGATTTTTTCGAATTAGGAAATAGCTTTTTCGGAAGAAAAAAATATCCTGTTTTTCTGCTTCTTACGGTATGCTGGATTTATTCTATCATTCTTTCTTGTTCATGAAAGATATACAATAGTTTTTTACTAATGCGCTCCCTGTATTTACAGGGAAAAAGTTGACTGGCAATAAATATCCATAACTTAACGATAAATGAAATTAATAACATTAAACAAGTACTAAATGAATAACACTAATAAATGAAGGATGGAATTTGAACGAAGATCACGGAAGCATTTGAGAAGAAATTTATTCTCATCATACCAAAAACAATTATAATTTTAAACCGATCTCAGTAATTAAATAAATAAATGACTAATAATAAAATATCACTCGTACTTACAAACTTAATGGCAAACCTTTTACTTACGGACCCAAGGTAAATAATTCTCATAATACAAAAGATCTTAAATGTGAAATATTTGAAAAGACCAGCTAGGTCTAAAGCAAATTAGACAGGGCTGATGTATCATAGCAGAAACTACGACAGTTTAATGTTGTCGGAAGGACAATTTTAATGCGAGTGAGCTGAGTTGTGAGTGATTCGCACAGGTAGTCTTAACGCGGGATTTTTCCCGCTATGAAGGTATTTTAAATGACGTGGAAATGGTGTTTCAAACTAAATGGATGAGAATGAAAATGATTCAGGATTAAAATGCACTGATACGTAGGGGTCCTCTAGGAGTTTTTATAACACCTCCTCCGACAAAAAAAGGAAAAAGGCTAATTCCCTTATATGTGTTTTAGTTTAAGTATGTTTAGATTTCAACAATTTTATATTATTTCTTTTTTCATTTTTAAAGTTTTATTTAAGACATGGATTGGATCCTTTTCAAACCCTCCACCGCGGCCTTGCGTTTGTGCCGTACACTTTAATCTACCTTGTTATCTATTTTGAAATCTAACTTATCTAACTTAATAGTACTATTAGAAGCTTGTTCCTGGTTAGTTTTGGCCCTCTGCGATACGGATTGCCTAACACCCGAATGCATTATGGATATTTCCATTGGGTATTAGTGGCAGATAGGATATTGCAACACTTGTCCGTCAGCTCTTTCAAGGTCGACGGTCTTAATTTTCCCATCTGCACCAGTGAATAACCTTAATATGAGACCTAACTGCCAAAATGGTCTAGTTTTGGTTTCTGATTTAATCAGTACAACGTCTCCTACTTTAACTTTGTCGTCCCAATTGGATTGATTTAGATCCCTACTGTGTTCTCTCAGACTTAGTAAGTAGTCTGAATACCAGACTTGTTTGAAGTGCTCAAGCTTCTCTTCAGACATTTTTAGAGAAGATGTTAGTCTATCGATAGCGGGAGTATCAGGAGTTCATAGGTCGACTTTTTTATTTACATCAAATTGAATTTTGTCATTTGAATAGGATTAAAAAAATAAATTAGGAGTCAGAGGGACTAAATCTTTATCTGAAGACATGTAAGTGAGGGGGCGAGAGTTGACTGAATTTTGAATGTTTGACAGGAGGGTGAGCAATTCAAAATATTTAAGCTCGGATCGACCTATAGACTTAAAAAGACAACTCGACGTCTCTAATGAGTCTCTCCCAAGTGGACCCCATCCAGGCGGAGTAAAGAGGACTTGTGATGTACTTGATGTTGCAAGTCATTATATGGGATTCGAACTCAGTAGACGCTAAACATGGACTTGGAGCTTTTCGTCCTTGAATAAATGACTTTGCATTGTCAGAGTGCACAAAATCGGGTACGCCGAAGATGTTAGAAAAGCGATGGAACGCTAATAGAAATGACCTAGCCGACATGTCTGGAACCAGCTCCATGTGAATGGCCCTGATGTTAAGGCAGGTAAAAATCAAAATATACATCTAAGATGTATTAGTTGACTAGTTTTTTGACATACAGGTGGCTGGTGAAATCTACCCCTACCGTGTTTATAGAATTTGAAGAAATTCACCTGAGCCTGGGTAAATGTTGTGAACTTAGGTATTGAAAAGAGAAAGAATTGAATTTTCTGCAAACCACCCATTCTGAAAATTCCTTTTTAGGGTCTGTTTTGTACTGGTAACCCCAAAACCTTTAGATCGCAAGATGTTCAGAAATATTTGAAGTCCCAACTGTTTACCTGAAAAATGGCAATCTTGAATTATTAATTTAGTTACATGGTGATCCTTGCCCAAAAGAATGGGATTAACTACGTTGTAATCATAGTAGATGGACTTTAAAATTCTCCCTTTAGTTCTTATAAGATGGACAGGATCTAGGAAGAGATCTTGGTCTTTAATTAATTGGGGAATTTCTAGTTTGCGATCTTGATTGGAGTTTTTCCAAACATCTTCAAGGAACTCATTCTTCACTGGGAATGGGTGGAGCTGCATAATAGGAAGCCAATATAATGAGACAGCATAGCTGATGTCAACATCGGGTTTCTTTCTCATTTTGAAAATAAATTTCATTACAAAGTCTGTTACTCGGTAAAGTTTATTTAAGCTGGAGTATTTGTGGATATCTAATATAGGCTCAATAACTGGATATTGTAATGAGAGTGATGTAACAATTTGATTTTTCTTCGAATCAGACAAACATTTTAGATCGTATTTTGGCCAACAATCTGGGTTTAAAGTCAGCCAGAGTGGGCCATGCAACCAAGTGCATTTTGGTTTCAAACTCCTTAAGAGATATTCCACGTGAGATGTAATTAGCAGGGTTTTCTGCTGTATTTACATAATTTAATTTGACTTCAACATTGAAATCCTGCAGAAGTTCTTGTCTCAAAGTAGAAATGTCCTGGAGTCGGGTTTTAACGAAAATTGGCTGGCTTTTGATCAATTTTAATAATTTAACATCCAATAACAGCCAGGACAATGCAATTTATGAGTCTACAAAGATTTCGATAGAGTTGAATTTACAGTTAAAAGACGATAAAATCAATGGTAAAGTTTCTAAAAGCTCAATACACAGATAAAAGTTCTAAAGAAGGTAGCGTAGGGCTTTTGATAGGAGTTTCTTTTGATTTGGACATGACTAGATTTGAGTTAGAATTAGTTAAAGCGTAAACCACAAACCCATAAGAGGTTTTACTAGCATCGCAAAAGATATTTAAATGTACATTATCGTCTTGTCGAAAGCCGATCTCTTAAAATGGAGTTTTGAAAGCTGTTTGAGATCATTATAAAGAGACTGCCATTTGCTTAATTCATTATTATTAACTTCCTCGTTCCCTCCTACATATCTTACTCACACACTCTGCATAACAATTCTACTCCGAATGGTAATGGGGAGACAAGGTCCTAAAGGATAAAATACTTTTGATGTTTGACATAAAATGCCTCGTTTGATCCTAGAAGGCTCTTTGAATTCCGGATTGATTATTTGAATATTATTTGAGTCTACTGAATAGAGATACACATTTTTCTCTCGACACCGGTCCCATGTTGTTCGGACGTGTCATCTTTAATGAATTTATCTTTAAGTTCAACTGAATTGCTATTCCATGATCTTAATTGGAATCCGCCTTTAAGCCCTAGACTTAGGCCATGTTCATAAAGTTGACTTAAAGTTTCGAGGTTAGAGTTGGTGATTATAATGTTATCATCATCATCACCATCACTAACTATAATTTCAGAAGGGGATCTTTTTGAGTATTTGAATAATAGTTTAATCTTAGTTTGGTTATGACTTATGTTTTTTTATCAAAGTTATTTCTAATAATTCTTTTATAATATCAAAAAAACAAAACTAACTATAATTTCAGAAGGGGATCTTTTTGAGTATTTGAATAATAGTTTAATCTTAGTTTGGTTATGACTTATGTTTTTTTATCAAAGTTATTTCTAATAATTCTTTTATAATATCAAAAAAACAAAACTAACTATAATTTCAGAAGGGGATCTTTTTGAGTATTTGAATAATAGTTTAATCTTAGTTTGGTTATGACTTATGTTTTTTTATCAAAGTTATTTCTAATAATTCTTTTATAATATCAAAAAACAAAATGGTGAAGTTCAGAAATAAATATAAGTATCGAAATTTTGTGAATTTTTTAAAACCCAAAGAATTACAGATGGTGAAGTTCAGAAAATTTATTTCTATATATCTTTTTCTATAACTATATTTTAGTAACCTGATATTTTGAAAAGGGGGAAATTTAGTTTAGAGTTCCTTTTTAAATATATTATAATTGGTGAAGTTCAGGAAATTTATAAAAATTTAACCATGGCTGCTTTTTATAGATTTTAAATTTTAATCTCAGTAGCGAAGCCATTGCCTGGTCTACATATAAAGAGTCTCGAATGGACTGAGAACAGAAGTTATTTTGAAATTTATCTATATGATGTTTGATGACATAATTCAGAACAAATGGAGCACAAGTTAGGCCAAAAACGATGGTAGAATATCTATAAGTTAAGAGCCGACCTTCCTTACAAGTAAAAAAGCAAAATTTATTCTTGTCGCACTCTAATTTAAGATAAATTTGAAGGAAGGCAGATTTAATGTTGGAAATCATGACGTATCTTTTAGTTTTGAATCTGCAAATCAATGAGAAAAGTTAACTTAAGAGGTCTATACACGGGTAAGAAGCCTCCTTTAAACTGAGAGCATTGTCAACTTTTAGACTGCAATTAAACACAAGTCTGATCTTAGTAGTAATTTGTGAAGCTTCTTTTACTATAGGTCTGTGAGGACTGAAAATGTAATTATCATACCTAATTGGCTCTATTGATGGAAATTTGCTCGATTATGCCTTCCTCAAGTTGGGTGTCAAAAACCTTAGAATAAGCGACACATAAACCTCTTTTAGTTTAAGATGAATAAACCTGGTTTAGAGTCGCCAAAGCAATATGTGAGTTAGATGGAATTAGTTGGATGATTTCATCATCCCAAGAAAGTTCAATATAATAACGATTTTGTTTGAATTCGATGGAATTTTTGAAATTTGAAATCATGACGTCGTCTAAACTGCCCGTCTGCTTGTCTTTAATTACAATTGATTCAAGACTGTATAATTATTCAAGCCCCAAATCTAGATTGGAATCAGACTTACTTGTAAGGGATTGAAATATGAAGGTGACGGATGAAGGACGTCGTTGACTATCGTCTCAACATGATCATGAACGGGAAGCCTTTTGATATTGAAAACTTCGTTCTTACTTTCACAAACTACTTCCCCCTCCGTTTTAAAACTTGAGAAGTATAGTGCAATCTCGTCCACAGGAAGTTTCCCACTAAAACCCCCTTGTGACTGTTAGAGTGTGAGTGGAATGTACAGGAGTTATCGTAGATCCCAGTCTGAAACTTGCCCACTCCAACATCCTGACCTGTCTTTACAGTGGGTAGATGTTTGGCTGGGCGACTTCTTGATGTGAGAAGTTTCTTCTTTTTTTATTTTTATTGATTTTCTTGAGTGGTTTGGATAGATTCTGTGTTCATTTCTTGACTTTTCATTGCTTTTATTTCTTTTGTTGGGTTTTGAAGTGCTATTGGCGTTATTTATTTTTTATTATTGGTGTTCCTTTTAACTCTTTTGTTTTACTTTTGACGGTATTTGAATTTTGATTTTTTACCGACGAGGGTGTCGTAAGGAAGTGGACTTCCGAAACGCCCTGTGGCGCATTTGGATTAGAGTTATGCCCCGGGTCCTTGTTTGTTGCGACTTTACAGTGCGTTTGCGGTCGGTTAACGGCTGCTTTAGTCAGCCTCCCTTTCCCTTCTGCCACTGTAAACCCTTGAACGCTTCTGTAAGGAATGACACCCATCGGAGTATTGAACGCCGCACCATTTAACCATTTGATTTTCTTGAAGTTGAGGTGTTGGAGCGCATCCAACACCTGTGGACACTATATTTAGGTCAGCCATTTTATAGCCTGCCTGAAAGATTTGTTGGAAGGCAAGGGAGATCCCTTCTACCCGATGGTCAAGGCAGAAGTTATCCTCCACTAGAAATTCCACATCAAAATACTGGGTATAAAGCGAATTGATGGTTCTATTTTTCCGACATGCTCGTTTTGTGGGCCAATAAAGGTTTTAATTGTAATAGTGTTAGAAGGGAGCCTAGCGAGATCTAATCCCAAGTCTTCGACCAAGTCTTTGAGCGCTGTGATGCGAAATCTAACGGACAACGAACACTTACATTCTTACCCAGACCTGTGAGATCTACAATAAGAGTAGGAAGTATATTATTATTTTGACTACCTTAATTAGACTTCATGCTCCGAGCTATGCTGGCACTAACAATCAAAACCTGATCCCGCAACCGTCATTGTGAAACATCAGGATTAACACAAAGGGCAGTTGTATGGGATCTGGATTGACAAAGGCCACACTCGAATGAGAGTTAAAAGCGTTTCGCGGGACACAACTCATCCGAATGCTTGAAACTGGAACACCTGACACACAGCTTAAGCTGACGACATGTGGCCTTTCTTTTGGTGACTGTATCATATTCAGGACAGGTAAGCATGGAGTGTTCTCCATTACATAGTTTGCAAGTTTTGACAAACGTACCTTTAAGGTCATTATCGGGACTTTGGCTTTTGACTTTGACTATGTTTGAATTTTGTTTGAGGGGAAAACGATTAGTTTGATTATTAAGTTGAAATTTGAGATATGACTTATCTGATTTTCAATTAACTTTATCGTTCTGACTGAGTTTAACGAATGTTTACGTTTGAAAAGTCAGCAAAGATGGCTTTTTGGAGGACTCTATCACCCTCACCTTTGCAGACACAGAAGTAGGCCTTTGTTTTTACTCTAAATTTGATCTCATTTTGGGCTCCAACTTTTCCAATGTTCTGAGGACAACCGAATAGTTGTCATAAATTTCATCAAAGTAGAGTAGTCACTTCCCAAATTATATTTAACCTTTTAAAAATCACTAGAAGTTTTTCAATGAAAACATGGGCCATAAATTTGTTACTTAAAGAGTCTGGTTGGAAAAAATCAACCCCAGGACCCTTTAAGTCATATAGGATGGCACGAGTCTCATTTAAAAATTGAGACAAATTATCTAAATGATCATTATCTACCACTTTAAAATTAAGAATTTTCCTAAAATAATTATCTACAATATATGGGACATCTAAAAATTCCCGTTTAAGTAGATCTAAGGCGACAGTATAATTAAAATCCGTATTTTCGAGATGTTTTATGACAGAGTAGACAGACTCACGAGGATAACAACTCTTAAGGTAAATTAATTTAGCTGAATTTGATAGGTCAGTTTTACACCCAATGTTGTTTTCAAATTGAGAAAGAAAATCATTGAAGTTGTGTCTATCATTGGTACCAGTAAAGTGAGGACATTTCAAAACAGGTGGTTTGGGGTCCTTTATAAGTATGTCTTTTAGACTCAGTAAAATTTCCCTTACCCCTAACTTCTCGGAATCCCCCTCCTCTACCCTACATATTTTAGTGGAGGTGTCCTCCACTAATCTACTCTTAAAGGTTTGGAGCTGAATCATAATATTGAAATTACAATCCAATTGGGATGAAATTTCATTGTCAAAACCTACTTGATTAAGTGAGGACCAATCAAGATTTTCATAGACAGAATTAATTCGGTTATCATAAGTTCCTACTTGTTCTAAAAGGGAACAAATTAGTTTGTTTTGAGTCTCGAACATGTCACCGGTTATTTCTGCTTTCACAAAAAGTTCAGTCAGTCTCTTTAATGTTATTTTGCGTATAATAATTGCACTAGACCGTACTAGACTTCTAACTACATCTGCTGATTCAGCAGCCTTTAGGTCTTTCATGATTGAATCGACAAACCTGAAACAAAGAATTTAAATCGACAAAAATTTGTCTTAAATTTGACAAAATTAA
Source organism: Ceratothoa steindachneri (assembly GCA_963969495.1). Lineage (NCBI taxonomy): Eukaryota > Metazoa > Arthropoda > Malacostraca > Isopoda > Cymothoidae > Ceratothoa > Ceratothoa steindachneri. The sequence goes on along the minus strand of OZ018323.1, from coordinate 57,510,581 downwards.
AATTATAATTGACCTAAATTGAACTACATACACTTAAGCTTAAAAGGGCGTAAACACACTTAAGTGCACTAGAATGACATAAATAGTCTAAAATCGATCTCAACAGATTTCAAAAGACCATCAGACTATCAACAAAATCAATATTAACAACAGACCATAATAATTGTTAATAGGTCACAGTAGACCACGTTTTAAAATAGTCCACAACAATTGAAATCAAATATATTTAAATCTTCGAAATTAGAAATGGATTTAAAGACAAATTTGAAATATGATTAATAATTAAAGAGACCAGAGACTGATAATGGGTCTTATTAAGGCGACTAGTAGCAGATAACACTAACAAGGATGGTCAATAATCACCATGGGACTAGACTCCAAAGAATTAACTTGAAACGCATTAAAATTAACTTAACTTAAAATAGCTTAACCTACTTACCCTAACCTGAATTAGCCTACTTGACGGCTGCCCGCATGGAAGACGTGATCTTACAGTAAATAAACTACAGAATAGACAAAATTTATTAGACCTCTAAACTAGCTTATGCCTAGACGTGATATTACAGTAAATAGACTACAGAATAGACAAAATTTATTAGACCTCTAAACTAGCTCATGCCTTGACCAATAGGCTAGACCGGTGGTCGGCAATCCTTATAGCTAGAAGAGCCATTTTTTAAAGTTTAATGAAAATGTTGCACTGTCGGAGCCGCAATACAAAAAAAAATGGTCTCATAAACCGAAATCTACAAGACTTCAACAATATGAAAATATACCCCACTTTAAAACGACTCTAATTATATTAGGTTGAGGAATAAGTTCTTGCGGGTTTTTTTAATGTTGTGTGATTTAAGTTTTGTTGACGTGATTTGTGCACATAGTAAGAAACAATAATAAATAATGAGAGCAAAATTTGCAAAGGTCAGGCTACGTCTCTTAACAGCGTAGACTATTAGGCTTTTGCTTAGGCTACCTCTTTAAGTTGAGTAATAAGTCATTGCGGTTTATTTAAAAGTTGTGTTAATTTCATTTTTGTTCTATACCCTCAAAATGGAATGTCAAGTTGAAAGAAAGGCGCATTTTCGACACTTGTTGTTATTCATTTTCAATCGAGGCGGGAACAATGCAAACGCAGCCAAAGCTCATCGCGATATTTGTGCTGTGTACGGAGAAAATGCTTTATCAGAAAGGACATCTCAATGGTGGTTTTCACGTTTCCAAAACGGTCATTTCAATCTTATTAACGAAGAACGTTCTGGTCGCCCCATTAAGTTGGATGAAGATCGATTGAACGACCTTCTTCATGAAAATCCTCGTCAATTGACTAGAGAATTGGCTGTACAATTGGTGTGTGATCAGAAAACTGTAGTGAATCACCTTCATTCGATGAGGAAAGTTCCAAAACTCGGTGCATGGGTTCCGCATGCTTTGAGCGAAAGCAACAAACTTCAACGCTTCACGATTGCCGCAGGTTTGCTTGCTCGTCACAAGGCTACTCGTGTATATAAGGACAGACTTTTTCACCGCATCATCCCTGGCGACGAAAAGTGGTGTGTTTATGTCAACATGAACCATCGAAAACAATGGCTTAGCCCCAATAAAAACCACTTCCGCGATTAAAGCAAGGACTTCATCCACGAAAGACGATGCTGTGTGTGTAGGGGGATTATGAAGGCATCATTCTTTATGAGCTCCTTGCGAATAACGAGATTGTCAATGCAGAACTCTACGTTCAACAAATGTATCGACTCGCCGAAGCTTTTCGTGAAAAGCGACCTCATCGACGTTATGGAGTCCTTCTGCAACACGACAATGCTTGTCCTCACAAACGATTAATTGTGAAATTCCGCCGCATCCTACATATTCGCCAGACTTTGCTCCATCGGATTTCCATCTGTTCCGATCGCTCTCCAACAATTTGCGCGGCGTTTCGTTCAATACTGATGTGGAATTAAGAACCTGGTTAGACGAATTCTTCGAGTCAAAATCCAAAGACGTTTATTGCAGAGGCATCAAAATACTAGTTGAGCGTTGGGAAGAAGTCGTAAATAACAACGGAGAATACATTATTGATTAAATTGCCTATTGTTATCAATTAAAAATGAGGTTTTTCTGAAATTGTTAATGGTAATTAATAAATTTGATAAAACCGCAAGAACTTATTCCCCAACCCAATAGTTATATTGTTTAATTAACTTATACTCCCAAAACTAATTAAATTATGTTATATTACTCAGTATGCTTTCATATTATATGGCATATGAGAACACACATAAAACATAGAAATAATAACAATAATAATAATGTTAATCCTTGTGCTTAGTTTTAAAAATATTTTGTTGTTGGTTTTAAGAATTTTTTCTTATATGTTAAATTATCAATTCTGTGTACAATCCCTGTATAGAGTCTTCATAAATAAAATAATATTGTTATTATTAATATTATTATATGATAAATAAAACAATAGGGAAAAATATAACAAAATATAGGTTCTTTGCATTAATATAAATCATAGCATCTTATTTTTGTACAGTACCAGTAACTACTTGTAAAAGAGGAAATTCAATATTATAAAGCACAAATATAATTTTAGCAATAACTTACTCGTACCTAAGATAGTTGATTGATGTGATATCTGTTCCTGAGTTTCCTTGGAGAGCTGTTTCTTAATTTGACTTTTATAAGGTTCATGCTTGAAAAAACTTGCTCACACAAATAAATGGATCCGAAAATGGACAAAATACCAAATGCATAATTCTTGGAGTTTTTGTAGGTGTCTGGTAATGCACTCCATACCTCAAAAATCATCTGATCTTGTTTTTTTTCACAGTTTGTAGTTCTCCCCACTTGTGTTTACCTGCTAGTGTGGCTTGTTGTCTTTCTAACGATTCCAGGTCAGCGAGTAGAATTTTAAATTTTGAAGTCCAAATCTCTTTCTCTTTTAAATCAGCTATTTCAAGCTCCATTTCTGCTCGGTTCACTTTAGAAAAGGCTTCAAAATTTAGAACAGAGATGTCTGCTTCGAGTGGTTTAATCACGAATGACAAAGTTGCCTTTTCCCTTCTGAATTCTTGGAAACGACCTTTAAAAGACATCTCCATCTTCAATACAGCATTTTTTAGGCTGCAAACATCCAACTCACGGCTTGCTGCTTCTCTGTATTTCTTCAATGATGGAAAATGAAGAAACTCATTTTTATCCAGGTCTCTAGCAAACAATGCAAGCTTTCTCTCAAATGAAGGCACTTCTTCTAAAAGGAATAAAGCATTATTTCCCTTTTCTTGCAATTTCCGGCTGAGTTGATTTAAATGTGAAGTGATATCTACCATGAAGTTGAATTTTTCCAGCCATTTAGGTGTTGTAAGCTCTTGACATGCATCACCTTTCTCAAGCAAAAGTGTTTTCTCTTTTCCCAAGCAGGCTGCAAAACGCTCATCCCCTAGGAAAGTCATCGAACTTTGTTATGAAGAAGGAGGTCTGAATATTGGCAATCAGCCACTTTCAAGAGCTCGCGAAACTGTCTGTGGTTCAAACCCTTTGCCAAAATTTTATTTACCATTTTCACCGCTAATGCCATCACTTCATTGAGTTCAGGAGGTAAAGACTGTGCACAAAGAGCCTCTTGATGAACGATGCAGTGAAATGATATCACTTTATGATCCAGCTTTTTATTTAATAGAGAAACAAAGCCCTTATGTTTTCCCATCATGCTCTGTCCCCCATCAGTTGCAACAGAGATAATATGGTTGTTGTTTATTTCTTTTGCTTCCAGACATGAGATAATAGCTCTAAAGCCATCTTCACCTCTAGTTTGACCAGTAAGAGGTACCAAGTCAATGAGCTCCTCTTGAGTGCCCTCAGAATTCACATATCGACAAACAAATGCAACCTGCACTATATCAGTAATATCACATGACTCGTCACAAGAAATAGAAAAACCTGGGGAAGAATTAATGTCTTCTATTTGTTTATTAGTTAAGTCTCTTTCCAACTTCATTGTTCTGTCTCTCACAGTATGTGCAGACAATGGCACAGTTTGTATTTTCTTCACTATTTCATCCTTGTTTCTAAAGTCACTGAAGATATGTTCTGATGCCTTAATAAAGCAATCCTTAATATATTCTCCCTCTGTGAAAGGCTTTCCTCTCTTTATTATTTCATGTCTAATTACAAAACTGGCAGCAGTTGTGCTACTGGACGATTTCAACCACTTTTTAAATACATTCTGACTCAGTGTTTCATTACACTTCAGTTCCTCCATCGCTTTTTTTCTGGCATCTCCATTTGGATGCTTCTCAGCAAATGCACTATGCTTTTTTTCTGAAAATGCCTTTTAAGATTGCACTTTTTATTATTGGACAGCACTTCTTTACAAATCAAACAGGATGGAAGTCTTCTAGAGTTCGGTATGAATGCATAAGTTTGTTCAGTCACTTTTAAATTCTCTATTTTCATCTTCTATTTTTCTCTTTTTAGCAGCCATTATTTTATTCTTAATTTTCTATGTCTTATATCATGTATAATGTATCAACTGAGTGATAATATACGACACATATATGCACAGTTTGAGCTGTAAACAGTGACTGATAAGTTACTTAACGGTCCTAACCGTTTCCTCTCATATTCAGCCGCGTTGGTTCTCTATAACGGGGAATCTTCTTTGACTCGAATTTGTTCGCGAAATGACAGATTTCCCGATTTTATTAGCGTTTTACTTTTTGCAGTGTACAAATCATAAAAATTGATGGCTACACATTTTTTCGAAATTGAATAAAAATATATATATATAATTTTGCCTGAAATGTTTTATTTACAGTATTTGATGTCACCGTTTTGATGAAATATTATTATTATTATTTTTTAAGAAGCTTCTAGAGCTACACAAATGGACTGAAAGAGCCGCAGGTTGCCGACCAATGGGCTAGACCATTGACCCAATCTTATTGATTAATGGCTTTATTTTTAAGTTTAATACTAAAGTACACTTACACTTTCACAACAAAAACCACTAAATTTGACTAGGAAAAAACGCTTAACATCGTAAATTTAACGACAAATTCAATTCACTAAACCAACTTTATTAGAAGGCAAATGGATAACATCCGGTTGGTCGGTTCAGCAAATCTCATTCGAACCTCAAAGCATAACAAAAAGAGATTTCAATTTGCCTAGTTGAAATTCTAATAAGACTAATGATAGTATATCCTAACTTAGTTATTAATTCTAATCATAACTAATCATTAAATAGATGAAACAAATAAATGAAGTAAATAAACAAGACAATTAATTGAAAGAAATAAGTAACTCAAAGCTTCCCAAATGCCCTTGATCCTCGTTACAAATTGAAGTCGCAAATTTCATCTCAAGTTAGTAGTTTTTTATTAATGCGCTCCCTGTATTTACAGGGCAAAAGTGGACGGGCAATAGATATCCATAATTAAACGATAAATGAAATTAATAACATTAAACAAGTACTAAATGAATAACACTAATAAATGAAGGATGGAATTTGAACGAAGATCACGGAAGCATTTGAGAAGAAATTTATTCTCATCATAACGAAAACAATTATAATTTTAAACCGATCTCAGTAATTAAATAAATAAATGACCAATAATAAAATATCAATTGTACTTACAAACTTAATGGCAAACCTTTTACTTAAAAAAACAAAGGTAAATAATTCTTATAATACAAAAGATCTTAAATGTGAAATATTTGAAAAGACCGGCTAGGTCTAAAGCAAATTAGACAGGGCTGATGTATCATAGCAGAAACTACGACAGTTTAATGTTGTCGGAAGGACAATTTTAATGCGAGTGAGCTGAGTTGTGAGTGATTCGCACAGGTAGTCTTAACGCGGGATTTTTCCCGCTATGAAGGTATTTTAAATGACGTGGAAATGGTGTTTCAAACTAAATGGATGAGAATGAAAATGATTCAGGATTAAAATGCATTGATAGGTAGGGGGCCTTTAGAAGTTTTTCTAACAATACATTGTACATTCGCCGCATGTTTACCTCAATTTCTCCTTTGTCCTTTGAATTCCCAATTAATTTATCTCTCTTTCACAGTCCTGATTGACTTTGCGAAGCGTGCCTTGATAGCCATTGTTGGCTTTCACCACCATCAATCGTTTCCTGTAGTTTTTCACTACTGCGCTGCAACATTCCTTTGGTATTTCGGCCCATTTTGCTTTGCAAATTGCCTTTGAATTTTTATGTTCTTGGGACCCCTCAAATGAATTTTGCTCTTCAATGTTCGCCACAAGTTCTCTATTGGGTTCTTATCTGGTGACTGTCTAGGTCGCTCTAGAACGCTTACAATGTATCCACGGAACCATTCGAGAGTAGTTTCGCAGTATGCTTCGGATCATTATGGTGTTAAAAGATCCATCCATCTCCAATTCTAAGCTTGTCTAGAGAAACGAACAGATGTTGTTCTAAAATGATTCTGTAGATTGCCGAAATCATTGTCCCATTTATGATTTGGATATTTCCGCTGCCCTTAGATGAGAAACACCCACACATCATAATGCTATTTCCCCCAAACTTTACGGTAGCGATGATGTTCTTAGGGTCGTAGGGACTGCTGTCTTTCCTCAAGAGAGGACGGCCATTGGTACAGCTAAACAATTCTATTTTTGTCTCGTCTGACCACATCACATTATCCAAGAACTCCGCAGGTTTCTCTAAATGTTCACGTGTAAACTTCAACATTGCAGCTCTGTCTCTGTTCAGCAGCAGAGGTGTCTTCCTTGGCCTGCGAAACTTAAAATCACGCTGGTTCGGTTCATTACTGATGGTACACTTTGTGACCGACGTTCCTGCCGCCAGTAAGTCATCTTGAATTGCCTTACGGGTTGTCATAGGGGCAGCTCTAGCCTTCCTAAGTATTACACCAAAAGTTTGGGGGTAAATCTTCCGAGGAGCACCTGAACATTGAAGTTTTTCTATGGGTCTCACCTTTTTTCACTTTAGAATGAGAGAGCCAATGGTGCTGAAAGGTATTTTCAACTACTGTACATCTTTCGGTAGCTCAACCAATCAATATGAAGCTTTAGGATCGCCTTTTTCTGGTCACTACATAGTTGTCCCCATCCCAGTTAATGAACACTCTTCTGTTTACATCACTCTTCCCGGCCAGGCATCAATAGACCATGCCTCTCCCTTTTCCCCCTTTTTTAATATTCTTTTCCATTTTCTATCCCCCATTGAGTGACAACCCGTCCTGAACCATCATTTTTTTTAATGACTGGTAAAAAAAAGAGTGATTCAAACTGTTTTTTAAAAATTTCCACTGATGTAGTCTGATTTTCTAAACAGCAATCAACCCTTTATTTCCTTAGGTTAAACTTGCTTTAACCAAAGGTGTACACGCAGAAAAGTGTTTGCCTATAGTCTTAGACCTAGTAGGAAAGATAACAAAGAGTGTGATTTTATTTTGGGTCCACATGTAGATAAGTGTCTCGAACGGCCTCCAACCTATCTCTTTCTCAAGCTTGCCTTGAGTGAGGGTGCGAAGAGATTACCGTAAATCGACGAAATCCATCTGGGTTAAGATGGAAATCAAGAAATGCATTCAAATGGGAAACAGATACTACCAAGCTTTGTAAAATAAAGACTCGAATTTATAAAACACTATATATATATATATATATATATATATATATATATATATATATATACATATATATAAATATATATATATATATATATATATATATATATATATATATATATATATATATATATTATGCAGTTAGGTAGAGAAGAAAAAAGGTCAGCTAGGCGATTAAAAGCGTGAAAAAAAGCTTGTAAGCTATTCATTATCTTTATTTTTGCCTAGCTACGTTTCCATCAAAGACATGCTCATCTTCTGGCCTAATAAATTAAAAATGAATTAAGTTTATTTGCTAATCAGTCAGCAGAGAGATAAATTAAAGTATGTAGTAGCTACAATTATTTGTATTTTATAGAGATAAATCATGAATAGTTAATTGTTTAAATATTAAGGGAGAAAAAGTCAAAAATAACAGGGGTGAACCAAAATACTTACACAACTTAGGGCACAAAAATTGTACCTACCCCTTCAATTCATCTCTATGTTAATCGATTAGCAAACAAACCTAATTCCTGTTTAATTTATTAGTCCAAAAGATGAGCGTGTCTTTGCTCGAAACGTAGCCAGCGAAAATAAAGATAATGAATACTGTCATTACTCGGGATTAAATTGCGTTCCTTTTCAATATTTCTCTCTCTCTACTCTTTCTCTCTCTCTCTCTCTCTCTCTCTCTCTCTCTCTATATATATATATATATATATATATATATATATATATATATATATATATATATATATATATTGTGTGTGTGTGTGTGTGTGAATTAAGATAGTATATGTTTACCATGGTAAGTTTTATTGAATGCGACCGCTAATTTGGTATTAATAATTTTCTTTTCAATCCTCTTGATTTATGTATATTCACGGTTTAACTCATGACTAAGCTCCACGAAGTTTATTAAAAACTGAATATTGTATCTTAATTAGGTAGCATTAAAATAATTAAATTTTCCACAATATTTTATTACACTGGCACGTTTTGATGCGGCATGTATCATCTTCAGAGACGCACGTAGCCTCTTTAGAGACGAAGTAGACAATATTACAAGAAATGGGTTTACACATTACAATATGTGGTTGAAGACTTACTAACAAACAAAAACATGAAAACGTATACACGAACTAACTTTGTAAAATTATAACAGATGATGCGGTTAGTGGAGAGCACAGAATGATACCGCCCCGTTTTTATAGCACCGTGGGTGACGCCTTTGTCCTCACCAGGGAAGATCAAATTTCAGTTATCCGTTTCTAGCGGGCCCAAAAAAGTCAATTCTAAACAGTAACGTTATACTTTAGGTCTCTGTTTTCCCTTTGTACAGCAAGAGATCTAAAGTATAAGGTTACTGTTTCGACTGGACTTTTTTAGGTCTGCTAGAAACGGGTGACTGAAACCTGATCTTCCCTGGTGGGGACTAAGGCGTCCCCCAGGGTGCTCTACTAACCATACGAACTAACGCTCATTAGTGCAGGAGGAGGAAAGCTCAAAGTTGAGGAACTTCCAACCGAAGAGTAGGGGACAAAGGTTAAGCTTCCCTTCTTTGGTGATTAGTATCTTTGGCCGAATAGGTTAAGCCGCACTGTTGCTCGGTTCCGTTCTCTTGCACTTTGGAAGTTATACTGATGGCCGGTTATCAACTTTTTCTAGCTACTAATTGCACCATTTGTCGCAAAATTTCTCGAGAGTTTTCCCATCTTTAAAATGTATTTAGCAAAGATAACGGTGGAAAGTAATCTTAACCTTTCCATTTTATGTGATGTAAGTGGGTGACTATAAGGGAATCTCTTGAAATGCATTTTTTGAGGCATTAAAGCGGTTCGCTGAAAAGTCATCTACCTAGCCAGGAACGATGCCCGGCCCGTAGGACCTGATGCAGTGTCGGTTATCAAATTTTGCTCTCTACTAACCACACCATGTGTACTCGTATATTAGATGGGTCCTTTATTTGGCTTCAGGTGCAGGTCTTTGGTTATTCTTCGTAGCAAGGTTGGAGGTCCTTCTAGTCTGGTAATATGTAGCTAAAGTGACCTTTTTCTCAACGTTTGTTGGTTGTACTTATTGGTTAATTATTGCCTTCATTATTCTCTCATCAGTCCGGTATTTTTTACTCATAGTGTTCTTTTAGAAGAATTTTATGGAATTTTCTTTGACTATATTTCGGTTGTCTGGAGGTTCTGTAAGGTACCATCCGTCCATTTCATTACTAATGGCTGTTTGGACTTCGTGATTGCAAAATCCGTTATTGACGAGTACCTGAGTTGCTCTTTTCAGTTTATTATGTCTTTCCTTCCATAAGGTGCAGTGGGTGAAGTCACGGTTGATGTCACGATGTAATTACGCTCTTCTTGTAGCGTTTAGAGCATTCACATTTTGCATTCATGCAAAACCAGGGTGGGTAGCTTTGACATATACTCTGGTGGTTATCGTGTCATTAAAGTTTGTTGTTAAGGTATCTAAGAGTGGTAATTGGTTTTCTAGGCTATGTTCAATGGTACTGTTTAAGGAATAGCAGTCTTTAAAGTCTTTCTTCAGCTTATGTATTTCGTTTTCTAATTGTACATTTATGTAAATATCTTCAATGTATCTGCAGCAAACGTGGGGCTTGGGTCCGTTAAGAAAATACTTTCTTCGACGGCTCCCATATAAACGTTAGTAAACAGAACTCCAAATTCATTCGTAGGGGTAGAATTTTGACTAGTTATAGGCCCAAGGGGGTTTCTAAATTTGTGTGTTTTTACGGTTGCGTCGGCGTATCCACCAAATCGTGGAAACTTACAAGGGTAGAAACACTCTCATGCCTATAATTGGTCAAATTACTCCCCTATCTATAAATTTGGTAAATTCTTAAACAAAATTTTAACGTTCTACGTGCCTCAAAATACGCCTCAAATCTCTGACTGACTTTATCGATATGATTTAATGCACAACCCCTCAAAAAACAATAGCCTCCTTGGATGTAGAACCACTGTTCACAAATGTACAGGGTGCAAAATAAGACCTCCCCAATTTGAGAAGAGCATTGCCTGGTTTATGGGTGAGGTACAGCAGTGGGCCTGGTCACTTTAGGTCCGTGGTCTCATGACGTTTCAGTTATTAACATGTCGTCGGGTGGAAAGTATCGTACTTTTGTTGTCTAAGAGTATGTCAAGCAGGGGAAATCCGAGATAACGACTAAGTGTGCCTTCCTGATACGCTTTGCGCTTGGGCGTCATGATCTCGTTCCGGAAGGGAAAAACAATTCGTCGTCGAGCTTCGAACTTTGGACGAACAGGGTCAGCTTTAAAAGAAAAGGTGCTGTCCGACCAGAGACGAAAAATGTTGTAGCTGTTAGAGCTTCGATAGAGTCTCCCAGGTGTTGTGCACGGAAACACCAGGATCCCGTACACGTGTCTGATCAAATTATCCGCAGAATTTTACACATGCCACTCCACATGCATCTCTACAAAATGGTGGTCATGGAGGAGTTGAGTGAGAGAGATTATGAAACCCGTACAACTTCGTGTGGAGACATTATCCAAAGCGTTCCTCCAAAATCTCTTCTTATCTACAGCGATTAAGCTCATTTCCATTTATCGGGGATGGTTAACAAACAGAACTTTAGGTACTGATCTAACACTAGCCCTCGGGAACAGCATCAGCGACCACTCCATTTGTCGAGTCCTTATTTTTTAAAGAGGACGGTGTAATTATGAATATAATGTCAGATCATTATTGTGAATTGGTCTAGAATTATCTGTCCAAAAGTCAACAATTTACTTAACGATCATGATCTGAAAGATGTATGCTTCCCGTAAGATGGTGCCAGATCGCATACGTTTCGACGTTCAATCGGAATTCTCCAAGAATTGTTTCCGGTTCATCTTGTCTCTTTACGGGGTGATATCGGGTGGCCCTCACATTCGCCTGATTTGTCCTCTTGTGTTGTTTTTTTTCTGTGGAAGCACCTGAAATCACGAGTGTACCAACACCAGTCATGAAATTTGCAAGACCTCAATACAGCAATAACGCAATATATCGAAGTTATTCCACGCAATATGGTCTGCAGTTCAATGGAAAACTTCCGAGAGAGACTTCAATACTGCGTTGACATTCAAGGCTGCCGTATATGAGGCTTCTGGGTTGGAAATGGGAATGCCAGTCCTGTTAGACAATCTCAAGTGCTTAGCAATCCTGCATTTTAGTTGTGGAAATTACAGGCGTTGACAAAAACCGGTCATGAATTCTTCCGACCACCACAAATGAATACGACATCAAATATCCTTAAGAATTAATTTTTCTCATATACGAAAATGACGCTAAATATTCAGGCTTTGGTCGCCTTTGAACAGCTCCGCTTCATTACGACCCAGGGCATCTCATTCGGCCCGTGTTATGCTCGTCTTTACTCATTCCTCGTCGCTTGATTGCTGCTCCTCATTGAAATTTCCCTCCTACAATATAACCGTACGAGTTAAAATGGCGATAGTGAGTTTTGAATATTCTTCTGATGATGATTAAATATCATATAGTGTATAATAATGTGGTATACCATTAATTTGTGAGCAGTCGCAGATCCAGGATAAAAATAGGTGGAGGAGGGGCTAACCTGACCTCCTTTCTATGAGTAGTCTAAAAAAAAGGTATTAATGATTAATAATCGTTAGCAGGCGCAGTATTGATAATAAATAACAGCATCTCATAAAGGAGAGAGCACCGACTCTTATAAGATCCGATTTTTTTTCCACACATCAGAAAATTAGGAATCATGGTTTTTAGACTCCCCCTTATGTGTAAGACCCAATTTAATAATTAATTTTTGAAATTTACTTGTATTATAGACATGTATCTTATAAGATACATTCGATCGCAACGGTTTAAAAAACTGTTTTTTATATAGATTCTATATTAATACATAACTCTTTCTGAATGGTAGAATACAAATATGACTTTAAAAAAAGATGTATAAACATAAACGGGTCTGAAATTTGGGGAAGGTTCCAATTCCCTCAGCCCCCTCCCCAACCCCCTGGATCCGCGCCTCTTTGTGGGAATAATCACCTCGGGGTTTGAAGGTCACTACTCAGTGTTGAACCGCAATAAATTGTTACTAACCAAAGGTTCGTAAGTATTGAAATATGTGTGATTTACCAACATTTTTTCTGGTAAAATTGGGGAGGTGAAAGAATGTTAAGTGTAAATAGAGCAGCGAAAGCACAAGGAGCCTTTAAAGAGATTTACATAGCTGCAATTAGCTGGTTAAGAGTTTCCCAAAAATCGGGGGGGAGGGGTAAATGGAAACAGTGTCGTCAGGACAATGTGGAGATGCGAATTGGCTACAGTCCTGTTGCTGAGATCAGCGGACGAAAGCCATAGTCCCCTCTACCATCTACGTTTAAATAGACTGAGATCAAACGGAGCTTATCAGGCATCCGCTTCGAACTCGCAACGCGCCCCATAAAATAAATTCAAAATTTTCAAACATTAGACAAATATTCGCTTTTGCCAGAAGTCAATACCGTTTTGAATGCTTGGTTTAGCCCCTAAGCCACGAAAAATACCCCCGAACCAATATTCTCCTCTATAAACTCATCTCCTCTCACTCTCAAAAATAAGCTTCACTCCGGTTCAAATAAGTTCCGCCCTTAAATAATAAGCCCTCGCTCTAATGTCCGCCCCACCCATACTTTGTGCGTGTTTTCCTCAGTGCTCATTCACTTATTACGGAGTACTCAGTCTATTATTTTTTTCTACAGCAGGGAATTAATCCACATAATAAGAAAACAGGAAAATTCCACAAGAACCTCTTCGCTTAATTAAAAACATTGATACCCTCGCAGCAAACTGGCGAAGCGAAAAAAATAATCAGGAAAAAGGGGCTGTTTTCTGTCACAGAGGTTAATCTTCCTCAATTGTTCAAATTCCCTTCGATTCAGAGAAATTGACGACAATGGAAAGAAAAAATGGCCTAAAATTGATCTATTTAATGCCATTATCTTAATGAAAAGGTGAATAAATAGTGAAGCGAGGGACTTAAGTTAAATTAGACTGATAATAAATAAGTAATACCAGGGCAAAAACCTGTTTACTAGGGTGAAGCGAAAAACATTTTTTCTGCAATTGATTTTCCCACCACGATGTTTTTAGGGGGCTATCTGTTAAATTCAATCTCCTAAAAGGATTTTTCTATATAATAATTTTAAAAGGTTACTTAACGCCATTGAAAACTGAAAATAATACGATTTTCAACTAAATTTTGACTTTCGTGGATTATATCCGAAAAGTAAATTCGAATTTTGAATTGATTCCTTTAAACAAATAATTATTATATTTTACAGAACAAGCAAACAAAATTTGAAAGTAATCAATTGATATTTGGTGATTTCCCAATGACATATTTTAGCGGCGTACGTGACAATTATGTTTCAGTTGCGCGGATGATCTCGTTGAAAGTGGATGTGTGTGTGTGTGTGTGTGTGTGTGTGTGTGTGTCTCTGTCTAGTGCATATTGTTTTGATCACATTCTTCGATTTGTACTTAAGAACAGTTATTTTTAGTGTACAATAAATATTTATACAGGTTTTATAATATTTCAGAACTAAATAATATGTAAGAAAATAATTGAAACAATTTTTAATTATGGCATTTAAACCTAGAACACGTCAATAAATTGGAAGACCTTTGTTTGGCGCACCCTGCGCCATTAGTGAATGAGTGTTGCTAAATTATAAAGATGCTATAAAATATGTTTTGTTTGAGCTAGAAAAGGAAAAGAACCGCAATGGAAAAGATTCGCCAATTAAACAATTATCACATTAGTAGCGGAGAAGTTAATTTTTATCGGCATCAATCCCTTGTGTGTCAATAGAGGCAGCTAAAAAAAGAATTTTAAATTATTATTCAAAATATTAAGCTTTAATGAGAAATATTAGCAGGAAAAATGTGACATCATTCAAAAAGAAATGTAACTATTTTACAAAGAATGCAGAACAATTGTTTGATATTTCGTATTGTAAATGCGATAGCTTTGAAAACTGTTCTTGTAGCAAAGAAAAGAAGGTACCGCCATTGCAGCAAACGTTTCTGGAAGACCAACGAACAACTAGGAAAATGGGAATAGGTAATATCGATTAAATTCAATCAAAGAAGAATATTCAGAGTGCAGTTAGGAAGAATCGTGGGTATTGTCTCTTTAACTCAACCATCTACTTCGATAGATAATATCGAAGTGATTCTTCCTTCATTCAGTACAGAAACAGAATCTGCTGACGAAGTAAGCGACTATGAGCTTCATTTATCCGGGAAGCGCAAAGAAGTAAACAAAATATTTGCATCCAAGACGCCATCTAAGCGAATAAAATGGTCAGACCTTGCGTTGGCATGTGACAGCACTGGTGTGTCTGATCGAGCTGCAGCTTTAATAACAAGTTCAAACCTTAAAGACTTATCGTCAATTGAAGGGAAAAAAACTTTTGTAATAGTTGACAGGTTAAAAAGTAAGAAGAGAGCATGTCAAAGAACGTACTACACTACAGCAAGAAATTAGATCGGATAAGCCATTATATTTTATTTATTTTGATGGTAGAAAAGATAGCACATTTGTTGTTGAGACGATGGAGGGCACTCATCACAAGAAGAAGATAATGGAAGAGTACATCTCTATGATAGAAGAACCTCGTTCAGAATACCTTGGACACCTGGCAATGAAAACAGGTTCTGCAAAGGCTATATGCAACGCAATATTCTCGTATCTAGAAGCAAATAACATCGCAACTGATGAACTCGTTGCTGTGGGATGCGATCAAGCGTCAGTGAATACAGGAACAAAAGTAGGTGTGATCAGAATGTTAGAAGAAAAACTTAATAGACCACGGCATTTGTTTATTTTCCAGCTCCATGCAAATGAGCTTACATTGCGCTATCTCATCAACATTTTGTATGGGAAAACAACGGGGCCTCATGGATTTGTCAGACCTTAGGAAAACAATTGGATAAACGTGAGACTCTAAGTGTTGTTGAATTAGAGCCAATTTCGCCTAACTTTCCGTCTGCTGACAGAGGAAATATGAGCACCGATCAAAAGTATCTGTTTGATATCCTTCTATCTATCTCACAAGGTAAATGTTCTGCTGAAATGGCTCGTAAGAGTCCTGACAAAATGTCGCATGAACGATGGCTACAACGGCAAATCGTATACTTTGATTATATATTTCGACTTCCGACCCTTCTGACACGGTGAAATCCATTATCTCGTTCATCATGAAGGTGTATGCACCATGCTGGTTTGAAATAAAAGCTAACTCTTCTTCGCAAGATGGAGCACGAAACCTCTTCAAAAAGGTGCAATAACTGCAAGGGATGAATAAACAGATTAAAGATATAGTTGCCCCAGTGATTCAAAGGAATGCTTATTTTGCACATGCAGAAAACATTCTTCTATGTATGTTGCAAGATGAAAGAAATCATATCCGGAAACTCGCATCGAAAAGAATTATGAAAGCACGAGAAGGTTTATAAAAGGAAATTAATACGCACTTTCAAGATCCCAGACATATACTTTGAAGCTGACCGTTGTGACCAAACCTCCGCTGACGAGGACGTTCTCTGATGATCACCTTGAGGAATTTATCCGTCAACAACCTACATTGGATATTCCGTAGTTTCCTTGCCACACAAAAGTGGTCGAGAAATGCATCAAACTAGGCACAGAAGCGTCACCAGCAGTTTGTGGAGAAGACAAACGGGACGGCTATATAAGGAGTATAATTGAGTCCAGGAGAAAAATACCCTCATTAAATACCAAGAAGGATTTCGTAATGAAAGGTAATAAATAACACTACAAAAATCTAACTGCATTGAATAATAGTTAAAATTTAAATATTCGACTGTTAATTGTTCAATTTCTTCTATTTCAGAGTGATGATGATAAAAATCTACAGGTTGCATGGAAACAAACGGAAGAAAAGGAAGGAAAACTTATCGAGTAGTTAATAGATTATTTTTATTCAATAAAATAGAAGTAGAAGTATTGATTGTGAAGTTTTATGGAAATAATATACCCCGTATAGGACATAAATGTTGATGTAGCAACTTGAAGTTTGAAAACAAATAGATAGAATTTTCCAACATTTTTGTTTTTTTTTCAAAATTTGAGTTGCATTGAGGAACCTGAAAATATTGATTTAAAAGTATTAAATTTCAACACAAATAGTTTTTGATACTGGGTGTATCAAAAAATCAGGGTGGAAAGATGAATTTCAAAATTTTTGCAAACCCTCTTTTACGTTCCACCCTACTGTAGACGTGAAACAAAGAACATAGTGCTTTTAACAGTTTATGTAAAGAGAATGCTACTAAACTGTGAGGTTTTATAGAATCGAGACCGTCAAAATTACATAGATCCGCTCTATGGCTAGTCAAAAAGAAAGTAGGGAAGGGGTCTTTGAAGTAGATATAGAGTAAAAAAAAGGAACACGTTAACACTATGGTTTATTGTGTGTTGTAATAATTAAATACTTTTCGGCTAATTTATATTTATTTACACATTTTGATTGACGCGCTTTGAACTACATTGCCTGGAAAAGAGAGTTCAAAGTTGAAATAATTTTATAATTGAAAAGGTTCTCCACGATATTCCTCTGATAACGATTTAATTTCAATTTATGACCATTTTTTCGTGCGATATTTTCAGCGCGTTATCAATTGGCTACGGAGGCACCTAACTTCAAGTAAGAGTAATTTCGCAGTTCCAGAATGAGCTTTGTCGACCTCCGCTGTCCTGCCTCCAATTTAGCGATATCCTTCTGCTAATAAGGAGACCAGAACTGCTATGCATATTACATCTGTGGAACAACTATTTCTCTACTTTTATATTCGAATTTCTTCCAATTAACAGTGTTCTATTTGCTTTTTTAGCTGTCTGGACGCAGCGTTTCGAACATTTGAAGTCGCGCGTAATTAATCCACCGAAATCACGGTCTTCTGATACGTTTGCTAATCGATGATTGCGTAAAGTATAATCAAAGTTTCCATATCGAGAGCTGATTTAAATTATTTTGCACTTATTGATATTAGACTTTACCTACCATATAGCGAACCAATTAAATATCTCGTTTAAGTTTTGCTGTATTTCCTCTCGATCTGAGTCATGTTCCACTATATGACTTAGTTTATTATCATCCACGATTTTGTTAATCTTGCTTAATAGCCTAGAACAGGACCTACCAACTTTTGTTAGTTCACTGCTAACTTTTACTATTTTTTTTTAAATAAGAAGCTTATTTCTCATCTCTGGTTTAAAAATATAAATCTCTGCATTTTAACTGCACTGAAATAATGTTTACTTAATTTTTATGTGATCTTTGAGGTTAATGCTGGTTAATTAAAGCGTTTATGTAAGGTTTATTTTTTGCAAGAAACAAACTGACGTCTCCTCTTTCTACTATTTTCAAGCAATTTCTATCCTTGTTAAGAATATGATTCATGACACTGAACCCAGTTTCGACCGAGTATGACGTAGGAAAAGCCATGAGTAGTGATGAAATCTTGTTCCATTGATTTGGATAGAACTGTGGCATTTTCTTGTTGCCAATGTTTTAGGTATCTACCTTCGCTAAAATTTGTTTTTGATTCAGCATCAAATTTGAATTGCAATAGTTCTTCTTAGCAAGTCATTTCAACATTACTCACGTCTGTGTTAAACATTTCCATCTATGCATCAACTTCAAGGTTGATGATATTTGCAAAGCAATTTTCCAAGTCGGCTTCTGTGACCTAATTTTTGATTGATAACAATCTTGGAAACTGATGTAATTGCCTTTAGATGATGATTCTGCTGAATAAAGTGAGTTTGTCGATAAATAAACACACTACCTTTTTACACTTAATTATTGTCATAACTTTCCTTTGAAGATGCAATTTCTCATAATTTAACTTTGTGAATATGTCATAAAAACGACATCATTATTTACCTCTATTACTTGATGGCACAAACTAAATTCTTTTTCACTTTCCAAAAAATACAGCACAATCTTGGATAACTCGACAAAACGTATCAAGCATTGACCTTTTGAAAGCCACCGTACTGTTGTATGCAATAGTAATTGAACATGTTCTTCATCAGAATTCTGACATAATTGCCGAAACAATCGATCCATTTTAATATTTGTTTTAAACTTATTAATTACATTTTCACTAATATTCAATGGTGAGTGCAGACTTGGGCTCAATTTTTTTTGCAACAAGTTGTTGTCCATTGATAATGAAATGAATACACCGAACGTTAGGGGCTTCTTTTTTCAAGTGCGCTATTAAGCCCTATAGCGGCCAACCATAGATGGAGCCCCTTCGGTCAAGCAGGCAATAATGTTTGTCAGTGAGATGCTATTCTTTTCGAAGTATGCTTTCATTCTTGCAAAAATTTATGTTCCTTTTTATTTGTAATTAATAATCTTCTCATCAAAGAGCATTTCTTCATCGAGTAAATATACAATTATCATAAAAATAGGTGACATATGCAATTAGAAATGCATCATTATCAGTATTTTTCTTTTCATCTATTAACAAAAAGGTTATCTAATGAAGTGTAGATAAAAGTTTCTTTTTAACATCACAGGCCATTTCATCATTGCATCGACTTACTGTTTTATTACTATGTGGAAATATTTCAGGACATTTGTTGTGTCCTAATGTATCATTGTTGAGATTAGCCTTTTACCAATAGTGTGCGCACTGCCACTTTAGCAATAAGTTCTAAAATGCTATAATTACCAATGAGCCCATCTCTGTTCCTGTCCGTGGACCCTTGAATATAAAAGTTACTGTTTTACGTTTTTTTAAATTGTTCCGCAATATCTTAAAAAATTCTATAGGATCATCTTTCTTGTCTAGATATTTGTGTTAAGATATTAAACCAATCGAAACTTCTTCGTCGCTTCATTTGAAAATGATTTATGGCATAACAAACACATTGGCATTAAATTATCTACAAACGATTCGATACAACCATATACTAAATATTCTTGTGAATACAAACAGGAATATATTTTTCTTTGACCCCGTATTTTGAACAGAAAGGGTTTAACTTTTAACAAAAGAAGCAAGCTAATTAAACAAACACCACTTCTTAAACGAGACGAAAGAGTAAGCGAGAGTGAAGGTGAAAAGACGCTAGTTAAATAGGATCAAAGAGACAAAAGTTGTCAAAGGTCACAACAATAGAGAAATACAACTCATGGGAGCGAAAAGGCCTCATTTACGAGGTCCGTGCGCTATGAAAAATTAAGTATAGATATGATTGTCTAGTCTCTTTTGCGAGCGATGTTGTATTGAAAAACAAAAGTGAGTATCGCCCACCAATTATACAAATCGCCCACATATGCGCGCTAATGGCCAAATTGCTAAGCCATGGTCTAGAAGCTAAGACGTTTACGAAGATAACAAATAATGTAGGACGCAAGACTGATTCCTGATGAGCGTCTCTAGTAACATTGGCCCAGTCAGATGATTCTCCACTTATCACCCCTTTTTGTTTACTGTCTGTAAGCCGTTTTCGATCCACCGTAATAGGTTGCCTCTTAACCTGTGCGCTCCAAGCATTCCAATATCCATTATGGGTTCCCTAAATCGAACGCCCTTTTAAAATGAAACTAAATAATGTCTAAAGCTATGTTACTGTTATCTTTTCCCGTCATAGCGTGTAAAAATTCCAACAAATTCTTTAAATAAGAGCGACATAGTGTTATTTATTTTTAATTGATTTATGTTTATCTAAATGATCCACGAGTTGTTTATTTTACAATTAACTCCGAGAGTTTACCCACCTCTGAAGTTGAGCTAATAGGTCTATAATTTGTGAGATCATTCTTCTTCCCCTTTTTTATAAAATTTGGCATAACATTTGCTAACTTAAATCTTCAAGAACAATAGTATTTAAATAGTTGTTAAAATTTATTGTAAGTGGCGTTATGAACTCTTGGATAAAATTTATCTTGACACGGAGATTTCGTACTTTTCAATTTGTTTATATAATTTAGGAAATCGATCCGCAACACTTAAAATTGACAAGTATTTTTTCTCCATAAAATCAATTCCATCGGAAAAAAACAAACAGGAATATGATTTATATCCTTCAGGGTAAAAACCTCAGAAAATTTCCTATTTGTGATTGGGGCAACCTCATCTGTATTGTTAGCTTATTATTTTTAAGTAGCAATATAGAAATTTGAATCGATTTTTTATATTGATATATGCATAAAACCTTTATAGGCTTTCCTTACACATTTAGCGAGATCAATTTTGTAGATTTTTGCTTTTAATTCTCTTTTACTCGATAATGAACATAATTTAGGCGGTTTAAACTTGTTCTTTTTTATATAACTCTAGATTTAAACTTTCTATTCTGTTTTATATAACACTAGATTTAAACTTTCTATTCTCTTTTATATACCTCGAGATTAAACTTCGGAATTTCTTGTGTCTTTGAGAAATCTTTGGGGGGGGGTACATTATCTTTAATTTTTATATATTTCTAAGCTTTCTTCATACACTTATAACATCTTGAGAACGTTTAAATTTTCTAAGGTCTCATGTGCGAATATATGTATATAGCGTATTGGAGGGATTGGCTTCACGTGAAGTTTACTAATGACAGCGAACGTTAGGTGTCGTGGTCACTTGAGACTCTGGGAAGTACCTAAAATATTATTCTGTACAGTTAATGCCAAGAAGTAAAGTTTGGTACTTCATCAAATTTGTCTTTGTGATACATTTTACTCCTTGCACTCAGAAGTTTTCACGTATCTGATAATGTGGATTTCTTCCTCATATAGCGCTTTTTTCAGTATTATTAACCCATGGCGAGCATCAAGTTCAAGTCGAAGTGTTTCCCATTTTTTTAGAACACACTTTTATTCTACCCAATAAATATTTTTTTAATATTTTTTTTAATATTTATGAGTTTTATCCATTTGATGTTTTACTTTACTACCAAAAGCCTTGAAATTTGCCTTTCTGAGATTAAAAATATTTCTTCACCGATGTTTTATTTGAAACCTCACATTTAAGTTAAATAGAATACCTTTGTGGTCTCCTTTGCCAAAAGAGACGATTTCAAAATAATTTTATTCATTTGATATAATCAAATCAGGAATGTTGGACTCGCTGGTGGGATCATTTTCGCTTAAAAAAATCGTTATCAGCTTTTTCATCATTAAAATTTGCATGAGGTAAGTTAAAATCGCCACATAATAATACCAATCGCTATCTAGCAACATTCTTTAGTAACTCAAATAATTCCTCGTCATTCTCCTCGTTTTGTGCGGGGCGTCTATATACTATAGCAAATAAATATTTTTTCAACACCAAGAGTCACTATTAAAATATCTGTATTCGCTATAGTAACTGTATCAAAAACTATTGAATTTAAATTGTCTCCCACATACAAGATGGCCCCGCCCATTTTATTAAAATGTTTGTAATCTAATAAATTAAATTTTTCTATGCATTCTTTACCCTCTGATTTTACCCATCGCAGTTATTGCAATAAAGTCAAACGTTTTAATACCCACGAAACTCGAGAGATCATTGCATTATATCTAATAATCCTGGAATTAAAAGATAGCTTCCTCATTTTTTTATTTCGTGTGACGGGTGATCAACTTTATGCTGACTCTACCCGATTTGCTGAATCTATTCGAAAAAGGTCTTTTTCTGGCAGAAAAGACGTGATGATGCGTAATAAGAGATATTTGCCTGAAAATATAGATCCATTCCATCTCACTTTAGAAACAATACCAAAAAAGGTTGTTGGAGATCTTCGTTACAGATCATTTTCCCCAGAGGCAAAAATTCGCCGATCTTCAGATAAAATATTGCCCATAAATTTGCGGGAAAATAACACGTTTGAAAACGACTTGTTCATTTGCTTTTATTGGAAAATGAAGAATGTTTTGCAAGATTAATGAGATTGCAAGCCAGCTAGCACTTAAAAAAAATAGCAGATTTGGTGCTCTGTCTGTGATTGTCAATAATATTAGCGAAAGAGCGGGGTAAGATGCTAGAATTATACATCGTTTGCTAGAAAGTGACAATTAGGCTTTATATTTATTTCTTAAATTCTTATTCATTTATAGCTAGTTTGCACCAAAAGCCAGAATGGAGCTTTTGAAGTTGTATATAAAAAAAAACTTTCAAAATGTTTTGAAAGAGAAAAGAGTAAATTTGGAAATTTCTAAAAGTTCTAAAAGTTGAAAAACTTGGGTTAGAATCGCATCCATTCAAAAGGGTGTTTTCTTAACAAAGGATTAGTTGAGTGCGCATAGCATACTTATATATTTACATCTATGCATACACGCATCCACTCATACATACATTGAATATATTGTTTTTGTGTAAATTGTACCATCAATTTGCACAAACTTATCGTTTAACGTAGAACCGAACCATGGGCATTAAAAGCTTATAGCAACCGCGTAAAGTCGGCCCGAATTGTAACTTCATCTCGAGACTAACTCCACATTACGTACCTTAACTCAGTTAGATCCAAGTCTATTCATCCCTTATGTGGACAGTGTCCCAAAACAATGTACATATATAGTTTTAAAATATATTTAAGTAGCTGAAATTACCCGCCCAATGGCGGGTCAACAATTTTCTCAAAACGCTACCTCTACCCTCCAAAATAGTTCTCCTCCTTCTCCTTTCTCTCTGTCTTCCCTTTTCTGGTCTTCCCATCCCCCACTCTCTCTTCCCTTATCCACCTTTCTGCCCCTCTCTTTCATCTCCTCCATCTCCCATGTCCTTCTTCTCACTAACCTCCCACCCTCTATCCTCGTCCCCCTCTCACCCCTCTCTCTTTCTTTCTCTCCCCCCTAACATTTTTTTGGCAATAAACAGGAAATGCAAAATTGTTCGATTGACACAGGTTGTATTTCTAGAAAATAACAATGTATTCACCTACCGGCTGGTTGTAAATTCATTTAAGAACTTCCCTGTAAACCACATGTTTAGTTTTTTCTCCC
Source organism: Ceratothoa steindachneri (assembly GCA_963969495.1). Classification (NCBI taxonomy): domain Eukaryota; kingdom Metazoa; phylum Arthropoda; class Malacostraca; order Isopoda; family Cymothoidae; genus Ceratothoa; species Ceratothoa steindachneri. Next base: position 57,486,963 of record OZ018323.1, on the reverse strand, counting down.
GGTGCGTTAAAGCAGCGGTTCCCAACCTCTGGACACATGGGCAAAATGGGACATGGCAAATTTCAGATGGCCCACAGAAGTTTTATCATTTTTAGTCGGCCATAGGGCTAATATATGGGCCACATCTCATTAAATGGGACATCAACTTTGGTAAAGTTGAAGAACGACTACTCGGGCATTTTCGGCAACTTGTTCCTGAGGGCGAGTGGAGCGAGCAGGGGCGTGTGGGGGGTGTAGCCCCCCCATATAGTAACTCATCGTCCGGCTCGAAACCCGCTTCCAGTAACCAAACATATATATGAATAACCAAATGCATATACGAATATATATAAACGCCCGAGTAGTCGTTCTTCAACTTTACCCCAACTTTTATTGACGCCTAGTCTTTGGATTAATGAAATTAAATCCCTGTATATAATTAAAATATATTTAGATTAGGGTGATGGACTAATTACTTCGTGTTTTAATGACTTTTAATTAGTCAGCCGTTCTAAATACCGTTTTATTTGACTAAAAAGAAAATTATTACTGCACAGGTTAATAATTGATTGCTCCAACATTTGAGTTTTGTCACAATTATGTTAAATACAGTTATAACTTATAAACTGTTTTGTTATTATATTCGGTGAGCAACTTGTATTTCTATGGGGGGAGGATGATTTTACTTGCTTGTTTTCATTTATTGTTTCCACCCCCTGCATGTTAATGGGGCTTGCTTCTGGAGTGGTAAATTATCGTACCAATAGGGGGTTTGGTTGCCCGCTTAGTGGTAACGTTGCCACTCAAAAGGGTAAGCTTGGTAGGATAGGGATAACGCTTGCCACCGGCAATGGTAACGAGTTATTTGAATGCGCAACGGAAATATCCCTTCAGCTAGCCTGGTACTTGATCCGAGAAGAGGGTACCAGCTTGGATGAATAAAAGAATCTGTTTATAGATGTAAACGAGTCTCCGTCTATTTATTTTACCTTGCACGCACCAAAATAGGAAGTACTCCGAGTACAATTTCACAATTCGATTTTACAACAAAGTAATGCAGGAATATCGTAGAGTGACCGGACGATTATAATGATCGACTTATTGAATTAATGAACGCGTAAAAATTAAGATAGTAATAATGAAAGACTCTCTCTTTTAATTTCTCTGCAGCCATTTATAAAGGAGAAGAAACATTCATTAAGTCAGCCTCACGCCCCGTCTACAAATGACGTTGGCGCACGTGATTGGCTGCTCATTCCATTGTCTCGCCTCCTGATTGGCTTAAATTAATCCTTTATTTAATTTTGATTGGATGGCGTCTAAACAGCCATACCTCGTTATTGGCCAATATTTCTAGAAGGCGATGCTTTTTTATTAGACATACATTTGTTTAACTTCTGGTTATCTTTGTTACAGAATGGTGAAATGATTTTATCACACGCCCTTTTATTAACTCCAGACATTCTCAGTTTCCCAATGTTTACTCTCCGGCTCCTGTCTGACTTAAGCCCAGATACAGAGACTACCACTTTATTACAGTGAGAAAATCGAGCCTTTACCTCGACATTCTAGACTCGCTCACTCTTCCTTTCCTCGTGTTGCGTTGTGTAGGGTATCTACATGTACACCCATCAGGTGAATACATGTATGCCCTGCATTTTAACTGTTTTATTCAGCTTTAATATTAGTTATAATTATCTTAGATAACAAATTGTAAATTATAGTTTTCAGTGGCGCACTGTGAGTTCCGCAATATTAAATTGCAAATAATGATTGGTTTATCCAAAAGTATTATTGGATGAATTTTTTTAATATAAACATTAAAATTTAATTTTGTTGTATTTAAATTCTAGGTAGTTATTAATTTATTTTTAGTCACATGCGCTCAATCGCGTGCGAATCTATATTTTACTCAGTGCCGGTTTAACCTAGTACGTCCTAAGGGTCCCGCGCTTAAAGGGGCCCCGCGGGGATTTAAAAAATTAATAATAATTAAGTTTTAGCCCTCAGGCAGAGGAGGCCGAGACAAAATAATTATTCATTTTCCTGATCTTTTTATATTATTATATATGATATTAAATAGAATCAAGAACGAGGTAAGAGTCAGTATGGGTCAAACAAGATTGAACCGTCTCTCTCTAATGAGTATTGAACACGAGTTACTGAGGGAAATTAATACGTCAAGGATAATTGAGGAGTTTTCTGTTTCCAGGTCTCGTAAGTGTTTCATGTGAGACACGTAACTAGCTGGTGCGCACTCAGTTCAGCAAATGGATCCAAGATTCTCCAAGGCAGCACATATACTACTGGTATGCACAGTGTTGGTCTTTAAAAAGGAATAAAAAGTATACGAAATAAAACCCTTTTTTTCTGTTGAGTCTTCCCAGCCATACTAGCAGTTTTTTAAATTCCTCAGATATTTTTTTCCCTCTCTGCAAAGGAAAATGGGGGTGGGGGTTGATATATATATATATATATACATATATATATATATATATATATATATATATATATATATATATATATATATATATATATATATATATATAAGGAAGGGGCATCGCTGTTCCTTGTGTTACGGGCCCCGCAGCTCCCTAAACCAGCCCTGATCTTACTATGTCAGTCGGTCCGACGGTCCCCGTTGTTTTGCTTTGTTTTGGTAATAACAGTGTAACTATTCGGCCGATCCTAACGAAATTTGAAACCCCTATGTTGTTTTACATTCTCTTTCGAATGATATGATTGACAAGGTCCTCCCAAGGTTTGTCCGAGGAGTATTAAAAGTTTTGAAAGTCGTGAGATCATAGATTAGAATAAGTGAGAGCATGCGACTTTGATCAGCAGACCTTGTTTCCTCCCATGGTTGATAAGAAGAAACCATTCCGACAGTACTCAAGCGAGTTTTTAGCATACCGATTCATACAGTCTCCAAGCATTATAACAAAGCAAATGTGTCTCATATGTATGAAAGAACTTTCTAACTATAGTGTGCGCTAAGATAAACTTAAATATCATCTTGAGAGTAAGCACAAGGAAAAGAAGGACAAATAATTAGATTATTTAAAAAAAACTCGTGATGATTTTCAAAGACGGGGAGCATTGTTACTTCCTTATCCTTCAAGTATCAGAATAAATTAGACAAAGTTTCCTCGCATCTTAGAAATTCCCAAGCTAATAGCAAAAACAGGAAAACCTCATACTATTGGTCAAGATTGATTTTGCCCTCAATATCTGTGGCAGTTTCTACTGTTATGCAACAGATTTTCCAATAAATTAATGATTCTCTTCCGTTGAGCAACAATATAGTAATGTGGGTTTAAACCAAGTAAACATTTGAATGGAAGATTTAAACGGTTCACACAAAATCTTCGGGGAACGTTTATCATTTTGCCGCTTAACTTTACCTCCTTTGCCGAGAATACACATACAGTATCGTGTGGTGGATCCGAGCTCTGAATATAGGTGAGAAAAGCAGGGGAATAAAGTAGATATCATGAAAGTTTTTTTTTAACATATATAAACACGCACATATATATATATATATATATATATATATATATATATATATATATATATATATATATATATATATATATTTGGGGGGTAGGAGTTGAGTGTGAGTGAGTAGGTAGGAGTATTATTAATTGCCAGGATACTGGCTATTCTACTTTGTTCAGTTGTATTCTTCTATATTAATATCTTTCTCAATGTTACTTCTAATTAGTTTTATTTTAGTTGTTCTAAGTCTTTTTTCTTTTATACTCTGTCTCTGCGTCCGAGTTTTTTCGTTTGGGTACCCTTGCGAGTAGCGTCTCTTCTAATTATTCTTTGTATTTCTTTTATTTTCTCTTACTTTATTTCTGGCATTCTTGCCTATGTTTTTCTTGTTTTGCTTGGGTTAAGTTGGCTTTTACTCAAGTGTATATTGGTTGTTCTTCTCGCTGCAGGTAAAACCTACTGCTCGGGAATGCCTCCTTTATTCGGTTTCGGTTTACTTCCGGTATTCTAAGTTCGTCGTTCATTTCTACGAGCTTTTTATTTATCATGTCCATATTTTATTTGCTCGTTCTTCTAGCGTCTTGTTTATGGGTTGAATTTCGGCTGTTTCTAATATGTCGCGTATTTTCTTACTGTCTCTTCTTCTAGTGTTAGTGATAAGGTATGCTGCTTTGTTTGGGATTTTCTGTATCTTTTTTTTATTAGACTTCGATATGACGTGCAGAGGGATCGGTGAATACACCAGGACCGACTCGACGAACGCTTTGTACAGCGTTCTTTTCTTTTTTTGGCTCAGATTCCCCAGTGTGTAGAACAATTAAGCCTGATTTCGCTGATGCGATCCTGGATTTCACGTGGCTACTGTATCCACGACTTCCTAACTGTAGGCCCAGTACTTTCCCCTCATTTGAATATTGGTACTCTGTACCTTTTATGATTATTTGTCTTTTTTTAATCTTTATAGAGGGATTATTTTGAACTTTTTGATATTTGGTTTAATTTTCCAACGTTTTTCATAATCGTTTATGTTTTTTATGTCTCGTGCTGTAATACGAACCTGCCATCTTGGGTTTGTATAGTTTGTCGAATTATTCAGCTTATATCGTCTGCATATTGTATATTTATACTGTTATGTGAGATTGGGGCAGGTAGATCCACGGTAAAGATGGAATATAAGGTGGAGCTTAGGGCCTCCCCTTGAGGGACTCCTGTTTGTAGGTTGAAAGTGGGGCCTTCTTGACCTTCAATGCTTATTTGTGCCTTTCTATTCGATACATAGTCGGCTATGATTCTTTCCATTTTTACGCCGAGGTTGAGCTGTAAGAGTTTATATTTTAGTCCTTCGAAATACTTTGTCGAAGGCCTTTTCTACGTCGACGTATCCCTTTTTGTCTGTGGATTAAGCTATTTTTTATGTGATTATGGCTAGGGCCATTGTGGAGCCTCTCCCCTTCCTGAAGCCGAACTGTTGTTTGTTGTGTTTTTCGTTTTCTTCGAAGAAGGTGTCCAATCTTTCATTTATTATTTTTTCAATACCACTCTTGCTAATTTGAACTTATCAGGGAAGGCGCCTATGTTTAGGTAGGAATTAAATAGCTCTTTTATGCTATTCAGAATATTTTATGGGGCCTTCTTATAATTGTATTTCGTGAGATCTGTTGTTCCTGGCGTTTTTTGTTTGAAGGTTTTTATGGTATTTTTGATTTCTTCGGTCGATATTGTGGCTCCCAGGCACATTTGTTCGTTTCTGTTGTTTTCTACTTTTGACGCCGGGGTTAATCTGTGGATGTTGTCTACTATGGTCTCGTTGACTCTTCTTTCTGTTGTTCTGTCATAGTTTATGTTATCCTCATCTTCAATTGTATAGATTTTGCTCCAATGAGCTCTAAATTTCTTTTCTATTTCTGCGTTGGTCCTTATGTATTCGTTATTTTGATCTATTATTTTGATCGGCTTTCTTGGTGGTCTGCCTTTTATCGCTTTTATTAGCCTCCATGCTACTTTAAGGCCTTCGGTTGTGGCTGTTTTATCTATTAATCCTTGCCATATTTTTCCTTGTTGCTCTTCTATTAAGAAAATCATTTCTTTCTTCATTCGATTGAGCTCCTTTGCTCTCTGCCGAGTAGTTTCGTAGTCTCTTATTTCTTGGTACTTTATTCTGATGTTCTTTGCTTTTCTTTTCATTTCTGTTGTCCATTTGGGATGTGGTTAGGGTTTATATTTTGTCACTAGTACTGCCTGTTTGTCGGCCTCTATCATTGTCTCAATCAGGTTATCCTTATGCTATTCAGTTCTTCTAGTTTTTTTGCCATTAAGATCTGGTTGTTGGCATCTTTCTAATATTTGGGTATATTTTTGTCAGTCTGCCCTCTTATATGATTTCATTGGTGTTATAGGAATCATTATGGGGTTCTGGTTAATCGTCACCAGGATTCCTATGTGATCGCTGCAGGGGATTTGCATTGGTTCCATGTAGATGTTGTACGGAAAGTTTGAGGATGTTAAAATTATATCCAGCCCGGTGGCGGATCTTCTCCTAATGAACGTTGAGAAGTCTGGGCCTACCCTTTGGATTATTCCCCTGTCCAACAGTATTTCTATATTTTGTCCTGCATTGTTCGACCTTTTTAGTTTTCTGTTTGTATTGGCCATTATTTTAATTTTGCTTTTTTGTCTTCTCCTTTGCGAGTTTGTCGAATGTTTCCTTTTTAAGTGACCCTGTAAGGAGCACGGGATTTGCCTTCCTGGCCACCGTGCCAACGGGACTCAGGGCAAATTCTGGCCCCAGCTCAGCCTCTTCTCCTTCTTTCAGACAGCCTGTATTTCTCCCCTACCTCGTCACTTCCCATACAACCCCTCCCACAACTTTCTCTGGTCAGCCTCTATTTTCACAGGGTAGATGCGGACTTTCTTCAGAGCTAACTATCCCAGATAGGGGCTGGGGGGGGGCAATGTTCCCTAACCCCTGAACTTCGGTTTGGGATGGTGGGTTTTTAACAACCTGCTTCAGCCCCACTCATACCTTCCTCACATCCATTTTCCTTTTCTCTTCATACTCTCTGATTTTTACGCCGCGTCCAAGATGGAGCCGCCATGCTGATGGACTGTCGGGCCACCAGGCGGGAGGAGTGGTCTCGAATGGCGGCACCTAGCTATGCCAGGCCTGTACGCACCCCTTTCATGGTGGGCTACTGCGAGGGGTGATGAGCGTGTGCATCCCGTGGGAAAATTAGGGTCCCCATGTCCAATGATGGAAATTTTGAAAAATCGGTCCCCCTTTCCTCCTTACAATCAACGGAGCCTTCTTCTGGCAGCTGCACAGAAAAAATGGAGGTTTTTCGCCCTCCCTGTGCTTGCTCAGGAGACCCTCCAAATTTCTCTAACCGGAGAGGAGGCTTACTCCTCTCCTTTGCCTACGGGTGTAGGGGACTCACCCTCACCCACTTGTCTGGAGGTGCCTTCGGGCACCTACCTCTTTCCAGCGACAGTGCCCCCTTTACTTTCCAAGGGGACTGCCAAGAAATTCAACAGGCACCCCGTAGCCGACCGCTCCCCATTGAAGCGGCTCAGTAGGGAAACCCCTCTTAGGGAAGAGAGGGAAGCCAGGCCGCTTCGATCGCTTCGCTCAAAAGCCCTGCTGGCTAGAATACTAAATCTAGCGGGGGTCAAGGCCTGTGCCTCCTAAGACGAGACTAAAGACACTGCTGCCAATACGACCTGTGATATCCGGGAAGTGAATGGCCAAATGGAGGCCCCACCCGAGATAGACATGGTCCTTGAGGCAACCAAGCCTTAGACGCAAGTCCGCTCCTATGCAAGGTCCTCCTCAAACGGCTAGGGTTTCCAAGGCAGTACAAGGAAGGGAGAGAACTCCTCCGACCAGTGCCCCTACGACTGCCAGGACCTTCTACAACTCGAAGAAGGACCTTACTGAGGCCGATGCATCTGGTCTGGGGGCTCTTGCCGGCGGAGGGAAGAAGAGGGTTCATTCCCCACCATCCTCTGCTAAAAATAAAAAAACAACAAAAAAAACTAAAAAGATTCGTGGCTCGTCTCCATCAGCAGGGGCTGCGGGAACGTATAAATCTGCTGCGATTTCGGTAAGCGACCAAGCTAAGATCGGCACATCCGGCCCTTTTGCCCCCACGGGTGCGGAGCCCCTGATTATGACTAAATGTGAGCAAGCCGGAGCCTCGATAACATCGGGCTCCCTCAATAAGAGATTACTCGGCGTTTTCGAGCCCGCTAGCTTAAACGCTTACTCGTTATTCGCTCCACTGATGTCACCATGTTGGCTAAGGGCAACATGATCCAAAAGAGGAGAGCTTTAGCTATTGTGATTGGTAGGGAGCCGAAGGTGACCCGTTTCTCGGACGGGAGCCTTCTGGCGAATGCGGCGAATCCCGTCGAGGCGGCCAAGATAAGTTCTCTTCGGACACTTCATAGCACCCCGGTGAGTGTGACCGTGCACTCTACCATGAACTTTGTGAAAGGAGTAGTTTATGCGAGGGAACTCGATGACTATTCCATAGAGGACATCACCTTAGAGCTGGCCAACCATGGGGCAGTCAAGGTCGAACGTGTGATGAGAAAACAGGGAGGGGCCTCGAGACCCACCCCTACACTCTTCATCCCGTTCGACTGTGACAAGCTCCCTGAGTCGGTGCGTGCCGGTTGGTATCGCTAACGCGTGAAGGCATTCGTGCCACTGCAGCGGAGGTGATATTACTGTCACCGCTTCGGCCATACGAATCGCTCATGAAGATGAGCAAAGTCGGGGTCACCCGAAGTATATGTAAATTGTGCCAAGGCCGCACACGATTAGTCCAAATCAGGTGTGGTCAAGTGTATCAATTGCAAAGAGCCGAGCCCCGCATCTTTGAAGCAAAGTGGTGCATATCTCCTTGAGAAAGAAATCCTGGCCGTCCATCCCAGGATAGACTCTCATTCCGTGAGGCTAAGGACTTGGTCCTGGCGCGCCTGGCTCTGCCTAGGAAGTCTTAGGCCTTAATGCTTAGAAAGACATCCTCTGCTCCTGGCCCATCCAGGTTCACGAGCACGGTTGTTTCCTCGTCCATTAGGAACCATTCTGCGGGTTCTACTCAACCAGTGCGCTGCCCTGGTAAAGCTGGCGGTACAAAGGGTTCACATCAGTCCCGGCTAAAACCGGGCTCTTCCCCCTTCCCCCAGTGTGACCGTTGCCCGTAAGGAGAAACGGCCACTCACCTCCACCGAGTCGTTAGACTCACAGGAGGCAACACCCCTAAAGTTGTTCGCCTGGCAATCTTCTGGGGTTCCTAAAGCTGTCCTCTCGAAAGGAGGACAGCAACAGAGGAGCTTCGCTCCTTCGCCCACGCCGAGTGGTGGGCAGAGTGGCTCGGAGTTGATAGATACTTGAAAAGAGTGCCCCTCGACTTCGAAACCGCAACGCCCGCCTAAGGTTTCGAGGCGGAGGGAGGAAAAGACTCGCATGGCGAGCCCAACCTCTCCCAATAAGTTCTCGAAGGCAACAGAGCCTTCAGCGCATTGTCCGGCCAACAGCGCCCCGAGTTCTGCCTCAGGGAAGCGTAAAAGCCATTAGCGTGAGGGTCTTCTGTTCGAGGAGGGCCCCCGCGTCTCCTGCGAGCTAGGCCTGGAGGGCATATTCCTTCAATGGAATTGCCGTAGACTCCGGGCCAACTGGGAGGAGCTGCGGAGGCTCGTATCCTCCCGTTAGCTATATTTTTGCAGGAGACCATGGTAGGCGCGTGTCCCCCTGCCCGCCTTACCGGGGTATAAGGGTTTTGCGACCCCACCACGACGAGATGGGGGTGGTCTGGGGGATGCGCAGTTTACACCCGGCATGATTTCCTCCGTTTTTATTTCACTTTAGATACCTCCTTTCAGCAGTGGCTGTGCAGTTTCACCTGGATAGGAGGTATACTGTTATTTCTGCGTACATTCCATCGTCAACTGACTTGAGGTGGGGGACTTCCGCCGCGTCGCGGCACGGTTATCGAGGCCCTTTCTCTTGTTGGAGATCTGAACAGCAGGCATCCTCTCTGGGGAAACTACTCAATAAATCCCAGGGGACAAGTCCTTGCCGATCTGATCGAAGAGCTTGAGATAGGTGTCCTAAACGTGGATGAGTTTACACATCACTGTCTGAGAACCGCTTCATTTTCTTGCCTTGATCTATATATGTGCTCTCCGGATGCACAGCTTGATTTTGATTAGGGGGTGGTCGATGACCTCCATGGTAGTGATCACTTTCCCATTCAAATATCATTTTAAGGGCAACTGCCGCCTGAGAGCCCACCTCCGTGGTGCTTGGTGCGGGTGCGGTGGCCTGCATTTCAGGAAATGACTGAATTCTCTGTCTCAGTCGAGGAGTTTAGGTCTGTAGATGAGGCCGTTGAGTTCTTCTCCGGCAACCTCATCGCCGCGGGCCTGACTACTATTCCCAGAACGTCTGGCCGTTTTGCACGCCGACCACTCCCGTGGTAGTGTGCCAAGTGTGAGATGGCCCTCAAACAGAAGCGTTATGCCTTCATGCGCTATAAGCGCCACCCGAACGATTTCACTGTCGCTGAATTTCGTCAGGCTAGGGCTAGGTTCTGGTATCATTCGAAGCACGCCCGCCGCTCTTCTTGGCGGGCATATGTGTCTTCACTTAAAGGGAAGATCCCTCTAGCAGAGGTGTGAAGGCGAGTCCAAAAGAAGTCGCGGCAAGTTCTCGCAGGACCCCCCTCCCGTTTTCCAGGAGAATGGGACTGCAATCTCGGACCCCGCGTCCGTGGCGGAATCCTTCGAGACAGCTTTCTCCGCATTCTCTAGCCGTGATGCTGCTCCGCTAGCATTCACTCATTCAATGGACGGTGTGATGTCGACGAAGGCCGCCGACTGGACTTTACCTCCAGATGCGGAGAACTTTTCAACCACAGGTTTACTCTGTGTGAGGCGTTTCGCTCTTTTTTCGTGCGCGGACACCGCCCATAGTCCGGACGATGTCTTGTACGCCATGCTTTGACACCTGGGTGAGCGTAGTATGGTCTTTCTGTTAGATTTGTTCACCAGGATCTGGGTGGAGGGTCTCCTCCCAGATTCCTGGCGAATCGCTACTGTGCTCGCCATTTGCAAACCAGGTAGAGATCACTCTACTCCGACCGGTTTCCGCCCAATCTCTCTAAACTCTTAAGCGTGCAAGTTGATGGAGAAATTGGTAAATGTTAGATTAGCCTATTTCCTGGACAGCGGAGGCCATCTGTCTTCAGCACAGTGCGGCTTCCGCAAGTTCCACTCCAAGTCGGATGCTCTGTTCCGAGTGGAAAATGCCTTCTGCGAGGCTTTCCTTCGTATACAGCACTACGCCATGGTGTTTTTCGATCTGGAGAGGGACTATGATACCACTTGGTGATACGGTATCATGAAGAATCTCTACACGATGGGGCCGAAGGGACGTCACCCAATCTTTATTTATAATTTTTTGCGAGATCGTCGATTCCAGGGGGCCCTGTGAGGAGGGGAGCCTTCTTTGGCCCAATGGAGGAGGAAGAGGGTATCCCTCAGGGAAGTGTCCTCAGTGTCACACTCTTTGCCCTGAGCATCACTGGCATCACATCGGTGGTGCCGGAAGATGTTCTAGTTACGCTCTACGTGGACGATCTTTCGATCTCTTTTGGCGCGGCACAGAAACCAACTCTGGAGCGTCGACTCCAACAGGCATTGAACCACGTCTCTTGCTATGCCGAAGTATACAGGTTTCGGTTTTCATTAGCCAAGACTAAGGTGGTGCACTTCTGCCGCCATCCATGGTTCCACCCTGAACCATACTTGTTTCTTAATGGGGTACGCCTAGAAGTGGTTGGATCGCACCGTTTCATTGGTCTTGTATTTGACCGATGCCTCACCTTGAAGGCTCATATTCTTCGCCTTAGAGTCTCTTGTAGCCGCTCCATGGATATTCTCCGTTTCTTAACGTTCAGCGCTTGGGGTGCTGATAGGGTTACTGCCTTAGTTTTTATTGATTCTTTTTTCGTTAGAAGCTCGACTACGGATGCGAGTTTTATGCAGCCGCAGCCGAGCGTTTATTGCGGAAGGTGGATATGATCCACCACACCGGCCTTCGCCTAGCGACTAGTGCCTTCCGCACTTCCCCATTGAGAGCCTACTAGTCGCCGCTGGGGAGATCCCACTCGCTCTACACCGTGTACAGTGCATTATTTGCCTGTACGCATGAGCTCGGCGCCTCCCCTAGTCGCCAACAGCTCTCAATGCATCCACAGCTGATTTCGGCGGTGCCTATGCAGCGGAGATACGCCAGTCATACATTAAGCCCTTTGGGTTTAAGGCCAGTAAACTCCTTTGAGAGTTAGGTATAGCTCTTGGGCCGGTGGTTCCCCTGGTTCTGCCCAGGATGCAACCTTGGAGGGTACCACATTTGGCTGCTTGTCGCCATGCCTCTGCTCCCAAAGCTTGTACACGGCCGGGAGTGTTGCGTTCGACCTTTTTGGAGCACACCTCGTGTCACGCTGTAACCGTGCCAGTGTATTTTCGATGGCTCCAAGTCCCAATAGGGGGTCGGCTTTCACGCCGTATCCCCCTGTTTGAAGTCAGCGGGGCTCTCTGAGGCGCTGCGTCTGTCTTCACGGCCAAGCTGGTGGCAATACACCACTTGGTACGGGAGATTACGCGACATGCCCGGTTCGCAGACCAGATTGCGATATATAGAGACTCACAAAGCGCCCTGAGTGCTCTCGGGGCATTGGAATCTCCGCATCTCCTGGTTAGCAATATCCGTGACGCCACGATTTTGGCGAGCCGGGCAGATGTCGAGATTATCTTCTGCTGGGTTCCTGGACATGTAGGAATTGCGGGGAATGAGCGCGCCGATGAGGGCGCCAAAGAGTCCGCGAGGACTCTGCGACCGGACCAGCGTTTCGCTCTTCTTCACACCGACTACATAGCAGGAATACGGGCAGCTCTTTGGGCTGCTTGGCAAAGAAGATGGGAGACGGTCGAAGGGAACTTAAAGTCGCTTGCCATTGCGCCGCGACTGTTCCCATGGATCTACCCCCTAATGCCGCGAAGGCTTCAGGTTGCTTCCTGTCGTCTGCGAATGGGGCACACTCTCGGACACAACGCCATTATATGGAGCGATTGCCAGCGCCCTACTGTGAAGACTTCGTTGTCCCCCAGACTGTTCAGCAATTATTGTTGAATGTCCCAGTCTGGGCGATCTCCACGCACGTTACCTGTCCCGGTACCGGGATGAGCGGGGTCGCTACCGCCTTTCCCTTGTACTCGAAACAAGTTCGTGCACATTGACTGGTGGACTTATAGACTTTGAGGGGGGGAGGCCGGCCTCCTCCCCTTTATTTAACTAGTTTTTTTTTTTTTTTATTGTTTGTTTCTCAGTATGTCGCACGCTCCTACGCCTGGGGGAGATGGACCTTCCCCGACGCTGGAGCTTGATTCCTGATTGTTGCCATCTTCCCTTTTGTATCGTTGTTGTGTTTTCATATTCATATTGTAAAGTTTAAAGTAACCTAGTGCTAGTCTGATGTGATTGCAGTGACTTATTCCCAAGTGGGCAATCGCCAGATAGGCTCCTAAAATTAAAAGAAAACCTTTTTAAGTGGTCTTATATCATTGGGGAAGAATCTAATGTGGTTTTCCCATATAAGTTGTTCGATTGCGTTTTCGTCATGGTCGGTTACATAGGTCCATTTGCAAGTGCCTTTTTACAGCCCTTTTTCTGATGTCAGCGGGTCTGGACCACTTTGATAAGGGGTAGGCCTCATGCACAGAGATTCTAAGTTTGAAATCCTTGGCTTCATACCTGCAGCCTTCTTCATTTTCGGTCTATTTTGAGGATTCCGAGTCGGTTGTTTCTTTCGTGTCTTGTATTTGTTTTGTTTTTTACTGTTTCTTTTTCTTCTTTTTGTTTTTAGATTCTTTGTCAGATTGTTCTAATTCGTCTTCGTCCACTGACTCTTCAGTCGCCTTTTTCGCTTTCAATGTGGCTCCCACTTCGAGCATATCTTTCACCTGAAGAGTCTTTCCATCCGTAGCTCCGTATATGAGCCATTTCATTCGTTGTGCAAATCACCTTAAAAACGTAGGGGTGGTGCCCAAATTGAATTATTTCCACTATTTTTAGATGTTGGTTTTCTTTCTCGAGCTCTTTCTTTAACTCCTCCTTGGTATGTGAGCCCACATAAAGGTCGACTTTTCTGAATATGAAGGAGCGGTTAGCCTGGAGCTGTGGCAGTAATTTTGGTTGTAGGCCAATCTTTCCTAGTATGTTTGTTCCTTCTGGCGCTACTAGCCCTTCCACGTCTTCCTGTTTGTGGCACTGGACTACGTAGCCATTTGGGACATCTATGAGCTCGGTGACTGCGATCTTCAACTCTGTGTATAGAGCTCTGATGAGGACCCCTCTCTCGGGTTTGGGTCTCCCAGGCTCTGTTCTCAAAGGGAGCCTTCTATACTCATAGTGTTAGATTTGTAATCTGTGTGGTTCCTCCCGACCCGTAGGCCAAGGCCCCTCTGAATAGGCTGTCAAGGGTGAGGATGATGATGAAGAGTGGATGGACCCGGGTGGGCTACTCTCGAGGGGTGAATAGTGACGGACTTTTTGTTGGCTAGCGCGGAATCAACCATCGCTAGCTGGGGGTGCTGCCTCCTCGAGAGAATTAAAAACCGCGGATGCGTCCTACCATACACTGAGACTGTTGCGTGTCCCTCAGTGGTCTTGGGGAGCCCCCGCAGGCCGAGTTGTTATACTACCGTGTAAAGGGTGCAGCCCGGCCCATTGTCCGGGGTTCCTCTGGTACGGGTTTCTGGAAGTGGGCTAGTCCTCAAACCTCTCTCTACCTGTACCCCCAATTATGCAGAAGCTACTACTGCCTTGCATAGTTGGGACGAGGTCGTTGTGACAGCTTCCATCAGCGAGGGCACTTGGCCCCGGGGTAGGGTGGGAGGAATTAGGCAGTCATATTATTAAATATTAACTGTCCTAAAAGTATTAAGTTCTCTCTTTTTTCCAGTACCTCCCTAAAGGGAGGATTTTGGGTGTGGGAGGCGAAACGGTGTGTGAGTCGATAGATGAAAATAAAAATTATGAAAGTTAAGATGAAAGGCAATGAGTGGTTCTTCCGTTGCCAATATTGTCTTTTTCTTACTTCTTAGTGTAGCAGCTCTTCGGTGGAGAAGTATTGGCAAATAGTTCTCCGAGTTTCCAGTTTTATGAGTGAAAATATATTTCACCGTCGATGGTATACGGAAATTTCCTCTTGGTTTTGCCTTCTGTATCTGCTTTACCAAGCTTGACGCGAGTTTCTTCTTTCTTATTTTCTAGAGAAAGTGGGGGAAAAGAGGGGGTGATTAGCTAAAAATATAGGGCGGGGAAATAGTGCGGAAAGGAAGGAAGTCTTAGATTAGAAGTTTAGGTGCTCGGTGTTCGGGACATCTCCATTGGTTTCTTTTCTGTTGTTTTTTCATTAACTCTTTCTTATTTTTTTCCACTTTGTATTTATTTTGATATATATATATATATATATATATATATATATATATATATATATATATATATATTTTCTAGTACATTCAATTGAATCTTGGGATTGGCTAGGCACTTTTGGTATTTTATAATCTCCCTCTTCTGGATCGAGGATGCCTAGTGTATCATTGGGGAGAATGCTTTCCAACTTATCCCAAATGTCTCTTCCTCTTTTGTAGGGATACGTGTTCAGCAGATCGAGACCTATTTCTTCGTGGAGGCTCCTCGAGGTCCGAAACTCGTACCACTTAGAGCCAGTGATGAAACGGAGGCCTTGGTTCGGCATTCTTTGAAGTTTCGATATGTTCTTGTTCGATGATGCATCGATCTAACCAAACTGATGTATAGCTTTTTCTTATTTGCTACTGTGAGGTTTCTAAATCGGTGGAGTTTGTGGAGTTCAGCTATTGAAAATCCGGTTCTGAAGCTCACGCTTCCGTTTATTCCGGTACTAGAGAGTCTGTAGCCGAGAATTCACGCGTGCGGAGAGTATTCAATATCGGTGTTTCCTAGGAGGAATGGGATGGTACGATGTCTCCTTATTGCAGTTCCAGGGAACTTAGACACGTTAGTTTGGATTTTCCAGCGCTTTTCGAAGTTGGAGATCTTTTCGGCTTCTGCTGACGTGGCTTTAGCCATGGTCCTTGCCGACTTTGTCCTCCGAACTACAACTTGAGTGATATCGTCCGCGTATTGGATATTTTCGTGTTTTTTTCGTCAATTTGTTTAGGGATGTCTCTCGTGAAGATTGTGAAGAGAGTGGTCTCAGGCATCCGCCTTGTGGAACACCGGAAGCCAGATCGAAGGCTTTCCCTGTATGCCCTTTGAAGGCGATAACCACTCGCCTATTGGTTTAATAGTTACAGAGGATCTTTTCGAAGTGGGACGTGAGTTTCATTCATGAGATTTTGTATTTCAGGCCTTCGATCCAATCTTTATCGAAGGCGTTCTTAACATTTCTGCAGACGACATCAATCCAGCATCCTCTAGCGCGCCATGATGCTGCGTGTTGCAGGATATGGGCTATGCCTCTCTCCGTGCCTCGGTGTTCTCTAAATCCGTGTTGTTCTTCGTTCAGTAGATTCTTTTCTGCTAGGTATTTTGCCAGTCTACTGTTGAGGATTTTCTCAAAAACCTTCCCAACGGTCGCCAAAAGTGAGATGAGTCTATATTCATGACCTAGTTTGGGTATAAAGATCATTTTAGAGGTCTTCAGGCCATCCGGTGCTTCTTTTGAATGTCTAATTGTAATTTGGCTGAGCCCCGGGGCTTTAGACTTGAATGAGGAAATTGCTTTTAATAATTCCTCCTTTTTTATTATCTTCCCTTCCTGAGAGTTAACGTGTAGCAGATGGATGCATGTGGTTCCATATAGGTTAAACCTGTCTTCTCTCCTTTCCATATACTCGAGAATTTGGTCCTAAGTCTCTCCGGTTCTTCTTTTAAATGCCTGATTGTAATTTGGCTGAGCCCCGGTGCTTTAGACTTGAATGGGGAAATTGTTTTTAATAATTCCTCCTTTGTTATTATCCTCCCTTCCTGAGAGTTAACGTGTAACCGATGGATGCATGTTGTTCCATATAGGTTAAACTTGCCTTCTCTCCTTTCCACATACTCAAGAATTTGGTCCTCAAAGCCTAGGTAAAAGTCTTCTTCTTCATCATCTGATATTTTGAAGACATTTTCCCAGACTTCGCGGAACAGCTTCTTTTTCTCGCTGGGTGTGACCGCCGTAGTTCCTTCATGCTTGATTGCAGATGGGTCGAGGGTGCGTGTGTTCCCTTTTAATTTGTTATTTGTCGTTCAAAAGGCCTTTCGGGTTTCTCCCAGTGTCTAATTTTACTATGATTCCATTCCACTTGTTTCTGCGTTCTAATCCTAGCGTGGAATTCAACTGATTTCTGAGATACTGAACAAAGCGGAAGTCTATGGGTCTAGTGAAGCCCATGTTAAGGATGATCTCGTAGACGCGGGAGAATCATTGATCTATCACCACTCTCTCTTGTGTGAGTTTTGTAAGAATGGTAATTGTATGTGATGTAAAGGGAATAGCTATAGCATCGGCGTTCGAGATGCAGGCGCTAATAGCAGTAAGCTCCTCATCCAGATCTTCTTCGGATGCATCATTCAGATCAGGGATATCCACTGAGAATGCCCTCCTGTATTCTTCCCAATCTGCATTCCAGAAGTCTTTTCTTGCGGTGACTGGGATAGGGGCAGTTGCTATGGTGATCAGCATGGGCAAATGATCACTTGGTATTAGTGGCCTTGGAGTCATGAGTTGGTGAAAGGGGAAGTTTTGGTTTGTGAGCATGACATCAGGTTTGGTGGCCGACCCTAGGTAGAAATATGTGGGAAAGTCCGGCCCGATGCGCTCTGCAACGCCACTTTTGATTAAGAGATCGATTAATCTACCTCTTTAGTTTGTCGTCGAGTATCCCGCTGCCCTATTCCTAGCGTTAAGGTCCCCAGCGAATAGTACTGGGCGCTCTTTTGTGAAAAGGGTGTATAGGTCATGATAGGGCAGATATGACCAGCGAGGAGGCTGGTAACCCGCGTTTGGCTCGATGTCACCCATAGAGCACCTTAAAATGATCGACAGTGTCGATTCCTCCATTGGATTTCCCGGTCTGAATTGTAGATCATTTTGTACTGCTATTAGCGCTCCATCAAATCTTTCTCCTGTGCAATTCTTTTGTAGAACGTTGAATCCAAAGATCTTTTGTCTGTAATCGTCCTTGATGCTAGTTTTTGACAGCAGAAGAACATCTGGATCCAGTTCTCGATAGATATTGTACAGTTTGTTTT
The DNA here is from genome assembly GCA_963969495.1 of Ceratothoa steindachneri. Classification (NCBI taxonomy): domain Eukaryota; kingdom Metazoa; phylum Arthropoda; class Malacostraca; order Isopoda; family Cymothoidae; genus Ceratothoa; species Ceratothoa steindachneri. The sequence goes on along the minus strand of OZ018323.1, from coordinate 57,469,136 downwards.
TGTTGTTTGCCCATCCTTGCACGATATTTGCCAAGATGGTTAGCCGGTTTCATATGCTATCCCGTAGGTTCGATTTGTTCTTGGCCGTTTGACGGCTAGACTTTAGTTTCTTGTATAGTGATTGATCATAGAGCCTGAAATTTTCGTTATATAATTTTGTTTTGCAGGCAAGTAGAGATGCTGTGATTGTCTCCTCGGTAACTGGAGAGTCATAGCACCACTTGATGTGTCCTTTTCTGACTCCTGCGGCCACGTCCTCTGTAGAGATCTCCTTCTTTTGGATGATGTGTGAGTTTAGAGGTAAGCTGAGCCTTATTTTTTCCCCATCTAGCTCAAGCTCTTCCTCTTTTTGTTCAGAGTCTACTTCCTGAATCTTTGGTTCTTCTTTGTTTTTGCACATGACTCCATGTGCAAATGGTTTGAGCATTATTAACCTTTTAAATCTATCATGGCGCTGATCGGACAATATTACAGTGCTTATGTCTAAAAGTTGATTAGCCAATTGTTTAACGCTAAGGCTGTTATTCCAAAAATAAACATAAGTATGACCATTAAATGTATATCAATCCTGATTGGCTGAATTTTTGTATTGTTATGAATAGATGAAATGACTATTTATATAGGTGTACTTTTGGGGAAAAGGGGTCATAAAAAGTTGTTATTATTATTCAAGAACAAAAGTTGTCATTACTGTTCGCCATTTTGAAACTTATTCCAGGTATATACCTAGGCAAAAAGAATCCATATATATATATATATAGCATATGAAACCGGCTAACCATATATATATATATATATATATATATATATATATATATATATATATATATATATATATATATATATATATATATATTCCTTCTTCCAATAAGGATAAGGAATCGGTTGATCACTCAACCCAGCCTACGAAACTACGAGAGAGAATACCTTACAACGGATCATATAGTATCAAGACGCATCGATGAAATGGCAGAGGATATTGAAAATCAATCAGTTGCACTTCTGCAAGTAAGGAATTTTGCGTTACAGAATGATGAAACACTTTTACCTAATAATCAAGTCATTCTTACGTTGTATGTTAGGTTTTAGATAATAAGAGTGAACTCAGAGAAGAAATGTTTTTTTTTCTCACAGTATTGTGACAGATACCAAAGGAGCAACAATATTTAAACAAGTATTGGATTATTTCCAAGAAAAATATATTGCAATAGGTAACATCATAACATGTGCAATTGATGGTGCTACTGCTATGGTATGTAGATACAGGGGCTTTATTGCATATTAAAAAGAGACTGTCCCTAATGTGATTTTGCATACACTGCGTGGTTCATCGCCAACATTTAATTGCAAAAATTTGAGGAGGACGTTTGAAAGATGTTCTTAATAATGTAATCAAGATTCGCAATCTTATCGACTCAAATCCACTTCAAGATCTTCTTTTTCGCCAAGTTTGCGCTAATAATGAAGAAGTTAGAAAACTAATTTTGCATACAGAGGTGAGATGGCTCTCTAAAGGTAATTAATTGTCTGCGTCGCTTCGTTGAATTATGGGAAAGTGTTGAATTATTCCTGAATGGCAAGGAGCTTGGAGAAGAAAACATAGCTTCAAAATCCGACATTTTCTACTTTCGGATATATTTGAAAAGCTAAATATGGTGAACAAACAGCTACAAGGAAGAGGAACGAATCTCTGAATTTTCAAAGAGGCAAGCAGTGCTTTACTTGGAAAGCTTCGTTTGTTCAGATTGATATCGAACGTAAGGAGTTGCTACATTTTCCTACTCTTACCACTCTTGAGGAGCTGCATGAAGGCGAAAGATGATATTGTCATTTATATCGATCATTTGAAAACTTCACGATGATATGGAAATTAGGTTCAAAGTTCTCGTAGAAATGAAGATTCCAAGTTGGGTGGTAGACCCATTTGAGACAAATACAGCTGATGTTGACATCATACTACAAAAAATCGTCGTTGAGTTGCAGATGAATCAAATTGCTCGAGCTAAATTTAAACACGGACTCCATAACTTGTAGACAAATAATGAAATTGCAACCAAGTTTCCATTACTCTAGGATAATTTTAAATTATATATTATTGCCTTTCCAACTTTTTACCTCGTAGAATCAGGTTTTGGCAGAGTATCTCAGCCATTATCAAAAGAACGAAACTGCCTAGAAATTGTAAGTCGAAGCGATCTTCGTCTGTCTTAAACAAGCATGGATCCTGACATAGAAAAACTTGCTAAACTGTATCAGCCACAAAGATCTCGTTGAATAAATGCATTTTAAACTTATTTTGAAAAGGTCTTTATATTTTGAAGCCATAGAATTATATCTTCACTAACTCTATAATTTAAGAAGGGGATTTTTTTGAGTATTTGAATAATAATTTCATCTTAGTTTGGTTATGACTTATGTCTTTTATCAAAGTTATTTCTAATAATTCTTTTATAATATCATAAAACAAAATGGTGAAGTAGGGTCATAAATAAGATTAAGTGAGAGAAAGCGACTTTGGTCAGCAGACCTTGTTTTAACTGCATCGTTGTTCTGTAGCCTTTTCTGGGACAAAGTGGAAGAGGTAATTGTTCCCAGGCTCACTGATGACAGTGTAATGCTCCTCTTTTGTTTTTGCTGGAAACAATTTTTCACTTCCCTCTGCCTCCATCATAAAATTGGTCACATTAATTTGTCCATCAAAGAGAACACAAGAAATTCCCCCATCCTTCCTTAACTTTCCTCAAACTCATGTTTAATAACTGTCATTACCTTTTCATGTGCTCTCTTAACTTTATTCTTATCAATTACTTCACTTGTATTTTCCTCAGTAATGAATCCAGCATCTATTAAAGCTGCAGTTGGTCTCAATCCGACACCATACCTTATACTAGCAAGAGCAATATTTGGAATTTCATCATAATTCTTTCTATTCCTGGTGGAAGATTCCGGCTCTTGAACAGTTTCAAAAGTTACTTCATCACCCAAACTGTTGTCACCATCAGAATTTTCTGCCTACAGATCTTCACCTTCTGCCAAAAAATGCTCGATTTCCTCCTTACTTTTTCTCTTTCTTTCTGTTATCCTTTCTTTTTCTTTCCTTTCTGAAGCTCTTAATTGTCTATTATGCTCTGGAATATCGGGACCTCGAATTTGAAAAGTACCTTTACTTCCAACCTAATCCTTTTGTCCTCTAATAAAGGCCAGTTCCCTAGTAGGTATTTTTTTCTCTTTAATGCAACAGCAGTTAATGTGAGCTTCAGTCCCACAGCCATTACAACCTACCTCCCCACAACTGGAAATTTGAAATTTGCATGTCAATATATCAAATAACTTATCTAGTTTTGCAATGAACCTCTCTTTTATTTCAATTTTTAATTTACCAAGGAAAACTTTCACTGCCTCCTTCCACACCTCCTTAAGCTTTGATATTATTGTGACCTTCTGATTTACAACAGGTGGTTTGAAGAGAGCATTAGCTTTGGTCCACTGATTAATCAAGCCCTGCCTGATACATGTTTTTTACCAGCTGGTCCACTTCATAATTTCTCCGGTCATCTTCACTCAGGTAGAAGCAGTACCTCAAAATATCTCTTATTGTTGGTAACTCAGACACCATCAGCTCTTGCCCAGTTCTAACAAAATTAGTCAGATGAGAACTTGATTTGGACCTAGTCTTGATTTTTGCCATTGTAACACTAATCGAAGGTATATCTGCAAATGAAATGATGGCACCTAGATTAAGAAATAATCTCTACCAAATAATTATATGCTATTCTAAAATGATCAACAGCATTTACTAGCATTCAAATAAAATGTAGATGCTCTATAAACAGTTACCACTTACAATAGTTACCAGAACTGGCAACATTACTAGAATATTGCCTTCCACTGAATAATGAGTAATGGCTACTTGCAATTTTGGAGTTGGACCAAACTAAATTAAGGGGCATTTTTAACAGGTTTCCTACTTCTCATGTCTCTCTAATACATTTTTACATTTTTCAGACAAATACCTTTCAGACTACATAAATGTATTGATGATAGAAAACGGTAAATTTGATCTTTTGGGGGTAACTAAAATAATAGTAAAATATAGTAAATGACCCAGAACTAACAATATTTCAACTTCAAATTGATGTAGGTTAGATCAATCAAAATTTAACTTTTCTTCCAAAAGTATGTTCTTTTCACCAATATTCATCATTTGAATACCCATCATCACCAGTTTCAGAAAATTCTAGAGTATGACCGGCCCTAATGTTGTAGGCTTTACTAGAATACACAATGATGAACATACGCATACACACTCATGTACGTCGTGGTTTATTTAGTCTAAATCGAAGCAAGTCTTTAAAATTTAATGCTAAGTTAGTTTTTTTTTCAATTAGGTAAATCTAAACAATTTTAGGTTAGCTCAAATTAAATTAGGATTTTATGGTTTAGCGTATTTTGGGTTTGAAATTAGGATTTTTTTAGTTTAGCCTATTTTTTGTTTTGATTAGGCTTTTTTTAGTTTAGCCTAATTTTAGTTGTTAGATTTTGCCTTTTCTGTTATTTTAAAGTTAAACTAGGCTATTTAAAGTAAGGTTTGGCTATCTAAGAGTATATTATGCCATGCCCTTCTGTTCTATGAGTTTAGATCTGGAATCATGGACACAAATATTGAACCTCCTAAAAGTGTTCTTAATGCTGAACTATTACCACCCGAAGTGACCAATGACGCAGGGACAACAGTTTCGAGCATTCGATGGACACTTTAGAACTTCAGCAGCCACCATATCACGTCATCGCAGAACAGTATACCGGATTTTTCATAATTTCTGTTACACTCGGGGGAGGGTATCTTTTGAGAGGTTAACATATGCGATAGAAAAGGTTCCGTCAAACAAACTTAAAGTTATACTTTTCCAGCAAGTGTCATTAAAATGACTTTTCCATTGTGTGCAGCTGTGTGAGGATGGAAGTGAAAAGAATCGAGATCTCTGCTTTCGTGCGCGCGGGCCACAAGTCCCACATCGCCAAGCGGTTCAACGTAAGCCGGGTGACTGTCCACAGAATCGCAAGACCTTAAAGATTGACCTCGTTCAGGCAGACCTCAAGTTGTCAAGCATTTAGCTGTGAGAAAGGCCTTCAAAATATCTCTGAAACTTAAAATGACTGCGCTCGCAACTAAGAACATCTCGGTGGCCACGGTGTCTAGGGTCGTTAGAGGAGGGAGGCAAGAGCTTAAGGGACGCGGAAAGTCTTCTGCTGACTGACCGTATGCGAGAACAACGTCGGGAGCGCTGTCGTCGCCTTCCCAATGACTTGAGGAGTCATGGCAGTCCAATTCTCATTTTTACTGATGACAAAATCTTCAGGGTCGATCCGGTCGTCAACAAGCAGAAAGATCGCGTGGTGAGATTTTGCCAGGCCTTCTGCGAGGTCCGTACGTGTCCACGACCAAGCATTCGGCCTCCCTGATAATAATCGGCTTCGTGGCTTTCAATGGCGAGAGGGTGCCGCCGGTGTGATTAGCAGCCGATACAAAAACACCTTGGACACGAAAGTCCTACCCTGGGTGAGAAAGATCACGAAGAAGGCGGACTACGTCTTTCAGCTGGACGGTGCCCCGGCCCACACAGCCAAGACCTTGCAAGAGTGGTTGGTGTCGAACATGAACTTTTGGTCCTAGGATATTTGTCTGCTGCAGTCGCCCGACCAAAATCCCCTCGACTACAGCGTGTGGGCGGATATCGAGGGCAAGGCCTGCAGGGTCCGCCACAGCATCGTCGAAGAGCACTGAAGTCCTATATCAACTACGTATGGACTAATATGAGGAATAACCTTGTTTGCAACGTGTGCGTGGCCTTAAGGTCTCGCCTGAAGCCCGTGCTCGGCGCCGAAGGCGGCCACATTAATAAATATTAAAATTTAAACACACATGTACTCGTATGTTTTAAAACGTCAAAACTATCATTGTCTCTTTCGTTGAGATCGTCGTAACGAGTATAACAGGACTTTTGCAATACTCGGTACAAGGAAGATTAAAAAAATTAAAGTATCCCGTGAATGAAACGTGTAGGGGAATCGTCCCTCTCCCGTTTTCTCCCAGTTGAGACACGGGACGGTGACTTCAAAAACATCTGGGCCCGGCACCGTGGATCAAACTCGTAACCACAGCCCCTCACCATTCGTCTCCATGAAAAGCCGAACCGCTTAAACGGCAAGATCTCCCCTACGCGAGTATATTCAATTTCCCCTCAAGTACGAAATTGGAGACGCGTTTCTCTCAAGCTCGAAGGCCAGCTGGAGCAGAGGTAAGACTTGCTGAGAAAAACCGTTGGAGTAAGAACCCTCCTGCGGCCAGTCCAAAAGCCCCCATCCCTCCTACCCCTACCCCCAGTGGGGTGACGAGGTATAAATACCAAGTACTTGGGAAAAACGAGGTAGAATACGTGATTCGCCAGGCTACGAAGTCCCCGGCAATAGAGGCCGGGCTACCAAGACTGGAATTAAGAAGAAGCTCATCCTCAAACTAGTTCCCGGTTATCAAACCGAACTTTAAGTTAACTTGTTAAAGTTCAACTTACTCTCGTCAGAGAGACTCCTCCTATCAGAGTGCATCCTAAAGCCAAGGGATAGTCCTCGCCCTTAAGGAATTACGTAACGAAGAAAAAGCTCCCCCTCGAGCCCGTTACCCGGTGGTCACACCAAACTCTAAGTTAACTTGGTTTAGGAACCAAGTTCAACTGATTTTTGTCAGAGAACCCCCCTTCTTCCTTCCCACTATCCTGGTGTAGCACAAAGCACCTTAATATTCCTCGACCTTGAGGACTTCCGAAACAAAGAAAAAGCTCCTCCTCGAGCTAGTTACCCGGTGGTCACACCGAACTCTAAGTTAACTTGGTTTAAGAACCAAGTTCAACTTACTCTCGTCAGAGAGACCCCGCCTATCCTGGTGCCTCCTAAAGCACCATGATAGTTCTCGCACTTGAAGAAGACCACCCCCTGAATACCGTGTGGACCCCCATCTGCTACACTCGCCAAAGTACCTTGTGACTGCCAAGTCATCCAGTCCACCTCCAACCATCTGGTCGAAGCACGCGTCAAAGGACCCACCAGATTCCTGTGGTGTGTGGGCTCATTGAGTTCAAGGTCAAACTCAAACCCGCCGCCAGAACAAACAAGGTATTTAAACTCCGTGTGATAGAATTGCCTAAGGCGGCCGCGCCTCGCTTCTATTACATATTGAAACTCATGCTTCCAACGTGCATCCTGCGAGAAGAGAGTAGCATGGTGTTCTTATCGCCCAACATTTCCCGATTATCTTTCCCCGCTCCAAGTGTAATCAAGGAGGTTCAATCCCCCGTTTGCCCGCAGGCGTCGATCTGGCCAGATTGAATTAGGCTTATGGGAAGATAAGATTGTTCCAAGCGCTAGCAAAACATTCCATGGAACTCCCCCATTGTCCCCTACCATGAGGGGTTGGCTCCGGCTATTTATGCGATAGAATTTCGCGTTTGAATCAGATCGAGATTACCTTCGTCAGGCATTACGCCGATCCGTTCTCCCTTGTGCACCTAGGAACTCTATCCCGAAAACCCCCTTATTGTCCAGAAGAGGACAATATCCTTGAGTGCCAAGGTTCGTGCCCCTCGAGACGCCAAGTCAACAGGGCCCCTTCCCCCCGGTTGTTCAATTGTTCAGAAGAGAACAACTTTAGAACAGTCATTGTTCTTCGAGCTCATTCGACAAGAAACGGTTCTTGCTTCCCTTATATCACGTCAGTGGTAATTTAATTCCCCCATTTTAACGTCTTCAAGAGAACGCTTGGTTACCCCGATAACCTCAATTGTTCATCCAGAACATCTCGGGTATCCTGTCTCAAGGATTGCTCGTACTTTCGAACCCCGCTTCGCTCCCACTCCTCGAAGTCAGTCCTTCCCCCCTCGTTAAGGACAACCCCCCTAAAAAACCCTCCTCCTGGGAAGGAAATCGCCAGTCGGACCGAAGCCTTTCCTTCAAATCGCCTCCACCTGCACGACGACCTTATAAATACGTAAGCTACGAATTGCATTTAACTATTTAACTTTGTGCCAACGTAACTCCGTGCTTTAACACGGATTTAGCCAACCCTTTTCCTTCTTGTTTGTTTTGTCATTTAAATCACTCCAAATCTTAATCCTCCGCTTAGTCAAATTTATTCTATGACCTTTTTCATTTCATGTGTATCTCCCATTTTAATCCCCGGTCATGTAAATATTTTCCATGTGTTGGTTTGTTAGATTAATTAATAAATTTATATTTTATTAATGCTTGCAATATTATTTAGCCTTGGGCTCCGTTCCACTTCTTAAGTATATTGAAGATAAATAAGCCCTCTCCAGGCCTATTTATTAACGGCCATCTGATTAAACCCCGCACTCGAATATAGAATAATCCTCACAAAGAATAGATATATAGTATATCGTCGGGAGCCTTTTCTACGACACTCCAGTAGAGACAATTAGCATTTTTCTTTTATATTGAAGTGAGTAGCCAGTTAACCAATATTATAGGATCAAGTAAAAAAAGCCTTACTTAAAAACTTGAAGTCATTATTGTGTATTTTAAATTCGTAGTATTTCTGTGGTTCGTGTTTTCTTGTGTAGTAAATTGTTAAATTTAAAATATATGTTTATTTTGGGATAATTCCTGTGCGTTTCTCTATATCCTTACGTGTTTGAAGCGGATCTTCCTTAAAAACAACCCAAATTAGCACTCTTAGACAAAAGCATACTTGAAAAAAGAAGTATATTACGATCTAAAAGGTATTCTACGACAAACTGAATGAAACTCAGAAATTGTGACCTCTTGAAATCTTCGCTTGACGGAAGACAGCCAGAATAAGGATTAATTTTGGAAAAGAATTGTGCTAAAATCTTTTTTATCTATAAGTGTTTTACTAAAGTATTAATTTCAATTATTGGTGTTTTGTAAATTTTATATTTTGATACTTTTCCTTTCAATAGCTTAACTAATCCTTTAGTAAAAAAAATATTGCCTGTCGATACTAGAACAACATTGTAAGTAAATTGAGCCATCTCCCCCCTCGCTAAGTGAACAAGATCCCTCGACCGGATAATGAAATGCACATAAAGATCAAAAGAATCGGTCTTTGTTATGGACGAGGTATTGGTTAGTATTGTGTTTTGTCACCAGGTCGGAGTATGTGGATATGAGTAAACCCAATAGATGACCATATTACTTCATCAGCATGGTTCCTGAACATAGGAGTAAAGGGTTGGTATGTTGTGTTGTGAATGTGAGAAGGGAAATGATAGCAGTGTTGCGATTGGTCATGTGCATCATGATGTTCGTGGAGATAGTCACCCCCTTTTCCTGGAGCATGAGTGTATCCACCAATAGGCAGATTGGTTATGGCTCCGCTGAAAGCTTTGGAGAGCCCTCGGAATTAACCGTTACCTCGACGTCAGAAATCCAACGCCGCATCCGCTCGGCTAATGAGAAGCCACGTGATTTGCGATCAAAAATCGACCCAATGACAAGAATTAGTCTGGCCAATGATTAGACAAAATAATTCATATGACATTGTTGAAATTGGAATTTTATTCAAATAAATCATATTTTGATTAAATATTCGCATGTTTTTTTATTATCTTCAACTTACTGATAAAAAAGATTGAAATTTCATAGGAAATAACTTATTATAACCCGAGTAATCCGAGCCCTCAGAAGCGGGACCACAACCTGTAAGTGGAGGTGGATATTTATTTATAAGGGCTGCCAAAAGAAGGCACAGCCTGTTGCCAGCCCCCTATCAAGGCATTTACAGCCTAGGCTAAAATAAGTGTTGGATTCAAACTCTTAACTATTTTGGGGTAAATTGAATATTGTAATATTGTTTTGGAGGTAATATTTTGAACGAATTTCTGTGGAGATTTTGGAGGGAGAAGGCAAGATGCTTTTTTATAAATTGCATATATTATTGATATTGTGTATTGGTGCTGCATGATTTAGTTTTTGACGAGCCATGATAAGGGTGCTTTTTTAAGCAGTGATTTGGACGGTGTTGTGGATGTGGTTTATAGACTGGATGTTGACTCGGATGACTTCTGATAAGCCCTCGCGGCTTTTGTCATCCGTTGAAATATGTTATGCAACTATGTGGCTCATGTGGCTCAAAACTCAGAAATTTAACAAAAAAATATGAATCGATCCACAAAAATTAAATTTAATTCATGAATCTCCTCTATTGAACCAAACCAACTGATGTTAGTTTCCTGAAACTTTAGGTTGTCGAGTCTGATTATGCTTTTCAGTTAGATTAGGCCTTGCTATTTTAGGTTAAGTTAGATTAAGTCATGTAAGGTTATTTGAGGGGAGCTTAGATTAGACATTTTTAGTATAGCTTAATCTAGGTTATTTTAAGGAATCTTAGATTACACATTTCGTATTTCGGGGGGCGGGAACAAACCGGCAGAGAATTAGGCGTTCGATGCTATTGCAAGGTTAAGGTTATGCTAAGGTTTGGTTAGGTTAGGGCCGCGACTTTGCAAAATAGACATATTAAGAAACTTTCATAAGTATCTTTGCATTGAGGTTGGCGCTATATTAAGCGTGAATGCAATTTCAGTGTTAAATTGCGAAAAGAGACTTGGTTAGAAGAATCAAAAGTATCTTCTGAGGTTTATGCATTTCATTTACGCATGGTGCATGAAAATGACAAGAGAAGCCATAATTGATTGGGAAAACTTTCTGCGAGAAGTTTGCGCCAGTTCTTTGCTCCTAAACCTGACCTAACGTACAGACCGTACTTCCACCACAAGCCAGCCTCGAACGCCATAGCATAAACATAGCCGAACCTTAACTTCGCGATAGCCTCGAATGTCAAATTTGCTCCTGGGTCTGTTTCCAAAAAGACCCGGCATTTTTTTCGATAAGTTAAAGTAAGCCGTTTTATGTTAGGTTAAATTGTGATTATAAGGTTGTTAAACTAGACTATTCTGTTATGTTAGATTAGAATTTTGAGGCTAACTTAAAATAGACTGTTAGGTTAGACTAAGTTTGACAAGGGTATTTAAGGTTATTTCGGAGATTTTAGATATTATCACATGTAGCGTGGAATATTCCATAATATCTTAATACATAATTTAAGCAATCAACCTTCACCTAACTTCACCGATTTCCATAGTATAAAGAAACAGGCTCCGTCAAAATATAATGCTGCATCCTCGATCAACATATGCCACAAGCAAAACCACAACTAATCCTTAAAATTACACAAGAAATACTCAACTTTCAAGTAATATAGGGTGCCATACATAAAAAAATAGAGGTTATTAAAGTAATGAACATGGTATGTTAAAACTCCGTCCCAAAACCCGTAGAATCGAATTAACTTGAACTCAAAGCTTAAAACTCAGCTTGAGGACTCTGCTTTTAACGAAATTAAATGATTTTTTCACCGGAGGCAGCGGGTGTCTACCGAGCTCAATGGTTAACTTATCGTCCAACTTGAACATACAAGAAATAACACAGAGTTCATTTATACAGATATACAACATTTTAGAATGGTCGAGTCAATTTCCTGATCTCAATCACATTGAGAATCTATGGAATGTGCTGAAGATACGACTCTACGCGTGAAACCCACGGAATTTGAAAGACGTAAACAATTTCTCTCTAAAAACAAGGATTGTCATTAATCAACCTAGAATTCTGCTAACACGTTACAACAAAATACAAAGGGACTTCTACAAGCTTTAATTGCCAACAATGGATTTGTAACTACATATTAAGTGACATGTGTCCAATACTTTTGTGCTGGGTGTTACAATGTTCTTGTTAACAAATTTGTTAATATCTAATCTTTTTAATTACCAGTTGCTTCTAATATTGTACAAGTATTTACCAAGTTATCTTTTGGACCTTTGAAATGTATATGTTTTTTTTGTTTTTTATACTTTATATTTTTTACCATGTAGCACTTTGAGGTTGTTCATCCAATGTAAAGTGCATTACAAATAAAAAATTTATTATTATTATTTTATTATTTACCAAAGTTAAATATTAAAGGCTTGGAAGATTGCTGTACAATTCATGTTATTCAATGAAGTCGCCTTCGGCCTACTTAACTGAGTGAAAATGTGGTGATTCTTAACTTAAACTCCACCTTCCTGGTGCACGAGGACCTATTAGTCCTTCTCCTTCTCTCAACTACGTGCCACACATGATAGTTCAGGGGGATGCAGTCTGTGGAGTTGAGAAGATAAAGGGAGAGAACGTTTTCCTCGCTACTGACCACCCCAAACACCATAGTGTAGACCTGGAACTTAGTCTTAATGACCCCTAGTACATCTTGGGGAACCGAGCAAGCCAGAGGTAGGTATTGCGAGTTCTCCGCTCACTGGTCCTGGCAGAAATTGTTCTCGTCTGAGAAGAACCAAACCATGCTAGGCTTATGGAGATGCTTCCCTTTGTTTACAAGCTTCTAAGCACATTCCGTCCAATTGTCCTTCACATTTTGCGCCATAAACTGGCTCTTTCTCATCTTGTATGAGTAGTATCGGCTACCATCTTGCACTTTCCGCATAATGAGGGAGACTGACACTCCATTGTGCAATCGGGTTTCAGATCGGGAAAAATTGTGGCCCATTATGGTTTAAAACTCTCGAAAAATGTCCTCTGCTTAAAGTAGAGGTGCACAAACTTCAGCCCGCAAGCCGCATGTGGCACCCGACAGCTTTTAATGTGGTCCGCGTTTCATTTCGGAATTGGACAAAATATTGAAAATTAAATATTGAACATTTTGCCCAAATCTCGCCTTAAACGCGAATTCTGTCACATTTGAGCGCAATATGAACAAGTCCATCGAAGTTAGGAGTCAATCTGAGCTGACTCCTAACTTCGATGACTTATTAATGGCCGAAAACTTGCGTATCCATCTCATTATTTTTTATGTAAGTGCTATATTTTAAAATCAGTCATTTTCAAACAGAATTTCACTCGTAGATAAAATGTAGTATATGCACACAAATACACACATGTAATTGCAATTAGCTTATGTGTAGTCGAAATTTGTATCTGTTTATAAGTGGCCGCCGCTGCTTACACTCATTGCCCCTCCTAATCTACACGTTCTCTTTTGCTCGCGGAAGTTAAGCTACATTGACTGTGGGCAGTACTTGGATGGGGAGAAGCCTTGGCCCTGAGAAATGATCACATGATGTAGAATTGTAAATCGTGGTTCGGATTCCACGTTAATCTGTTGGTCCCCACTTTGATATGTCTGGAAACAGTTTAAAAGAGATGGCAAAACTATGCAAAAATACCCTTAGTTATTAATGTGTAGCTATATCTATGACTATGTAGTTATTGTAGTACATGCACACAAATACACACATGTAATTGCAATTAGCTTATGTGTAGTCGAAATTTGCATCTGTTTATAAGTGGCCGCCGCTGCTTATACTCATTTCCCCTCTCTCGCTTAAAGTGTAAGAGCGAAGTTTGATTGACCTACTTATTCCTTAGTTATTCTTCTTTTTTGTCATCATTATTATTACGGGAATGAGGAAAAGGGATGTGCGATTGATGAGAATCGGTGGAGGATGTGATGGTATATGCAGACGACCTGGTGTTAGTGGCTGAGAGTAAGAGAGAGTTGGAAATATTGATCGAAGCCTTCACTAGAGTGTTAATAGGGTGTTAAAGTGGTGTGCTGAGGGCGAGTAGTTTTAGTGGCGTTGATATTGCCCGATACTGTGTGGAAAAGTGGTAAAAAGTGGAGATAAATATTGCCATTATTATTATTCTTGTGCGTCTTGTTAAAGTTGACTAAACCGGATAGGGGTCGCTGTTCTGGGAAACACGCCGAATTCACCTCCCTCGAGAGGCGGGATAAGGGATTTGGGTAACGGGAGTGGTTGTCAAGTTAATTTATTAAACCACCTTAGTGTGTGAAATGGGAGGGGTTTATTATACGGGAAGGAGAGAAGTGGTCGATGTGTTCAAAAGAGGGTGATTGCAAATGATTGCGTTAATGAAACGAACATGAAGGGGAATGAGCCGATTATCTGGCAACGAAAAAATGGGCTGCGATAAAGTGTAACTCTTGGTGGTAGGAGTGAAAATTGGTAGCAGTGGTTTTAGTCGCATGCATCTGATTCTATTAGTTACTATGTCGGTCGGTCGGATGGTAACCATTTTACTTTTCAATGAGTCTTTTGGAAATAACATCGTAACTATTCGACCGATTCTAAGGAAATTTGAAACCTTTATGTTGTTTTACATTCTCTTTCGATCAAGGTCCTTTCAAGGTTAGTCCGTGAATTATTAAAAGAAAACTAACTATGTGTCGGATTGCTCCACTCGCTCGAAGTTTTGAAGGTCATAAGTTAGAATTATTGATAGCACGCGACTTAGTTCTGTTCACTTTGTTGATTGAGAAATGGTATGATGCGATGTTGAGATATGAATGTGTGACTTCGAAAACTATGTTCCGGAAGCTGAGATGTGAAAGGGTCAAAGCTGCGCATGCGCGTATTGCTTAAACCACGAGACTGAGAAAAGTGCTGCCATAACATAGAGCTGTGGATGGAGCAAGTGGGGACAGCATGAGAAGTGGAGTGTCAGGTGTTCTTAGCGCACCTAACGAGAATGAGAATAGAGGACGGAAGTTAGATTTTCTGAGAGAATCTTGGGTGTGGCAAACAACAAAGATGTGCAGAAGTTTAGCGAAGTTGGCCCAAAACGATTCGGTAAATTTAAGTAGGACGACCGATCGACTACTCAGGTGGAAGAATGTGTTGTGGAAGAAGAAATTTGGTAAGGTTTTTACCACCCATTTCCATTCTACGACAAGTCAGCCCCAAGGGGACTGACTGAGTCGCCCAAACGGAGTCAAACGGTCAGCCCCAAGGGGACTGAGTCGGCCAAACAACGTTGAAAAGAATGAAGGGCGAATAGATAAATAAAGAAATGAAAGTAATAAATGAAAATAGTAATACTATAGAAACTAAGGATGGAAATTAATAGAACAAACATCCCTAAATGATAAAGGGAAGGGGGAGATCTCGTGCAAAATACAGGGACTCAAAGAGTATAAGTTTCCCCCAAGTGGGGGGTGGATTTGAGATGGAAGCGGGGAGAGATATATGTAAGGGGTTATCTGACAGTATAATTGTTCCAAGATTATTTGTAGTGAAGTGAAATTCTTTGGGAAGAGCAAAGAGGGAAGAATGGTAGTGGTTCGACAACCTGACTTTAACCAGGCGGATCCTGACCGGATAATGAAATAGATATAAAGGTCAGTATGCCAAATGACAATCCCTGATGATCCCGAGGGCATCAGAGGCTGACCATCTTTTGAAGGAGAGGTATGTGGATATAGATACCCATCGACAGGATTACTTCAAACAGAGTGTGTGTGTTGTGCTGCGAAGATAGGAGAGGAAAGAAAGGAGTGTTGTAATTGGCTATGTGTGTTATGAGAAGTGTAAAATCTACCCACCCCAAGCGCAAACGTTTGTGCCCACTCTTGCCGGGATCGAACCCGGTACCGCGATGTTGGCAGACCGACGCCGTATCCACTCGGCTAGCACGAGCTATAGAGGGAAGATTGAGAGACTCCTTTCTTTGGGAACAGGAGAGAGGAGATTAGGACCAAGACAAAAATAAGTTACACAGTAATAAGAAAACTTAGCTAAATCTCTTTAAGCAACATATCTCTACATGTCTCTTAGAAGCAATAGCTCAGAAGGATGTCTCTACATATCTCTATGGTTAAAGCGTAAACAAATGACAGATGCGTTTACCTATTCTGACAGACATCAGTAAAACATCGACATTAACGAAAAAGAAAAGAATCGGAAACCAGAAACAACTCAGACTAACATCAGTTTCACATTTGGAGAATAATAGGCAAAGACCATAGAATAAACACTCGGATAATAGTGCAAACAAGAGCTGCGTATGGATATAATAAAAGTTGTTTTTCTTAAATGGAATATAGTCGAGCAGAACACTTTTCCAGGCGAAACGATTGAAAATGGAGGAAATCAAATCTTAAACGGGACATTTTTATACCTAAAATAAGTAAAAAGATGAACTTGCAGACGGTTTAAAGATGAAATGCGATCAATGATAGAAAGTAAGGTGTCAAACTCAAGCGTTGGACAAAATAGTCAATGAAAATTTGTTGGGGAAACCGGATTAATCCTAGGCAACAAACCCCCAGCCTAGGATTGCACTTTAGGGGGGAGGAGGACAGTATCTAAGAATAATATTTTTAGGGGATCATTACTTAGGACTAAATTTTTTTGAAATGAGGCACAACAACTGATAATAGATTAAGGTAAAAAGTCAAGGTAAAAATGTTACTTAGGATTGGATTTGATTAAGATAATATTGGTTAGGTTAAGTTAGGTAATTTGAACTAACCTAACCTAACCTATGTGGCAGGTTCGATTCTATTTGAGTGGTTTTGACCATTTCTGCCATCATATTACTTTTTTACTCTTTATTTAATATTTTACTTTTATGTTATTTCAATTGTCTGTTTAATTTGTTTGTGTATTTTTTTATTCTTTACTAAAAGTTACGAATATTTTACCGATTTTTTAAATATACCAATAAGCTTCTTGGGGGTCGTCAACTACGATTGATATTTTGAAGGTGTCATCTTCTAGGTTTGAAATTTCTCGGGGGGTCATTAATTAGGAATGACGTTCTCGGAGCCGTTGTCGAAGATTGATCCTGGAGACTTTTGTTCAGCAGTGGAACGAGTTGGAAGGATGATATGCACGAAATAAAATGAAAAGATGCGTTTTATCTAAAATGCGTGCATAACAAGAAGTAAAAGAGGGTAATGAAAGATCGTACAATCAAACAAGATCCCCTAATTCATTTTTTTTGGGGGGGAAACACATGAAGAAAAAACAGGATGAGAGTTTTAATAGTGAAAAAGATCAAAGCTACGAATTTCTACAAGACCAGACTCGTTCGGAGAAGATGGGTGGGAAAAATTTAAATATCGAACACTTCTTCTGATGAAAATTATTAGTATTTTATTAGGTTTTGTAGATTTTGCCTCCGGTTGGCGAAAGGTCTCTTTTAAAGGGTCAATGAGTTTCTTTAGTTCTTAATAAAAACATACACGACGCTTTTAATATATATTTATCCATGGTACAATTACGTTTCGTAATTGACACGAAACACACTTTCTCGGTAAGAAAAAAAAATTATATATATATATATATATATATATATATATATATATATAAACTTCAGCGCACCTTGGATAAATATATATTAAAAGCGTCGTGTATGTTTTTATTAAGAACTAAAGAAACCCATTGACCCTTTAAAAGAGACCTTTCGCCAACCGGAGGCAAAATCTTTAAAATACAATAAACTGAAAAGTTATAAAATTCCTTCAAGTTTATTCATTATTTTATTATTATTAAAAGAAGAGATAACACCAATCGGGTCATCTGAGCGAGGTCTTTGAAAAAGTTTTTTAAAATGCTGAAATTTGGGAAGGAAAAATGGGGATTACCTAAAGCGCAATGGACCGGAAGGACGTAAATGTTCTGAACCTGCCCACCCCTCCCTCTGTAATAAGGGTAGGCAGTATCCATGGGGTGAGACTAAGGGTCTCAATTATAAGGAAATTCTTCGTTGGATTACGTTCTCATTCAGAAGATCTAGTATCGACAAATGATGTGCAACAGGCGGCAAGGTGTAATGTACAGATGACTCTCGTATTGCTAAAAAGGGAATTCACTTAAAATCGGAGTGAATTGAATAGGAGCTTTATACCTTATTTAACCTACAATTACATACTGTCAAAGATCTTTCCTTCACTCGTATTATATTATCCCTTTTAAGGGTGTAAGAGTTAATAGTGGGGAAGAATTTTATGCAATCACGCATATTCATTATGACCTACAACAGATTTGTTAATCTGTCGATGTTAAAAATAAGGAAATTTACCCATTTAAAAAAATATATAATGATATTATCCGACAGAACCACCAGCATTAATGCAGAAATACAATAAAACGTGGGAATGATAAAAGCACACTTACGATAACGGGAAACAAATTACGCCACAGAGCGACCTGCCAGAACCCAACAAATCTCCACGGAGGTCAGAGGACGAATGGAGGCTTAAATATCGAAGAGCCCCACATCTCTGGATCTGGGTTGCCAGAATCTTTCATACAAAAATGGCCAATAGTCGCCAAATCTACCAAACATGGCCAGGTGTCAAAATTTTATTGTAGTTGGATTTCTGCACAATGATATGATGATAGAGTTATAGGAAAGCTTTTCAATATCAAATAGATTTTACATGATGGATAGAATAATAAAATCTTACAAGTGCAAGATATTAAAGACTCTCTTCGGGAAGTCTTCATCCTTTTATTCCTCTACATTTGTAGGCAGATTTGACTTCTGAACCCATATAAAAATTTCCTTTTTATAAAGCCTCAGCAACTTCTCCATAGACTTGGACATCTCAGAGTTTCAATGGACAGTCTGAAATGTTTCTCCTTAAATAAAAGAGTTAAATTTACCATTACGATACAAGCTATCTTGTAATCCACATAAAATAAGACTTTTATTTGTTAATTTCACAAACTCTTTAATTGACAGAGTGGTTTGAAATATCGACTGTATGCATGTGTATGAAACGACCAGCCTTTATTCCATTATTTCCCTCTCTAAAACATTGCGTTTGGTTTACATGTCTTAAACATGCTTATAACCGTGTTGCATGCACGTTTTTTGAAGGAGTGGTGTGTACAGACTAGAGATGTATTTGTGACGGTCTTGCCATCTTTATCTATATTCATTTTAGTATATACGTCATTTGATTAATAAATAGTAATATTTTGAAATTAAAAATTGAAAGGAAACTAATATAAGGGTGTAAAAAGAAAGTTCCAAAACGTAATTGTGGCGGACTATGACATTCACAGTCAAATACTTTTGAAACACTACATTTGCCGGCTTTGGCGAATAATAGTAAAAAATGGGACCCATATTTGTTTCTCTTTTGTCCTAACTTCTAAAATGCAGGGGTGGGATTATCCATGGGGGAGGGGTTATTTGCAACGAACGATGTTTGAGGGGAATCGGACCATGACACAATGAGCGGATGGCGATACGGGTTAGGGTACATGACGTGTGACACTAAACACGACCTTTTGGAATTCTTATCTCTGGCCGCCTTTAAAAGCAAATTCCTTTAATTCCTCGAGGTTGTCCTTCGATCACCAAATAAAATTTGGGTACGGAGTGTCATAATGGAAGTCCTTATTATATTCGATTCTCAGACACTGTGATGACGCTTTCAATCATTTTGTGACGTTCTATTTGAGAAACCGTGCGAACTTGCACCAGAATTTTTGACAAACCATTTGAGAAAAGAATGAATTCGCGAAACATTTTGTTACCAACCATTTGAGAAACTGAATTAACTTGTCATACTTTTTTGTGACGAACTATTTGAAAACAGCGAAGTTGTGATACATTTTGAGAGGAAGAATTTGGGAAACGAACGAAATTCCTGCAGATTTTGTGACAACCATTTGAGAAACCAAACGAACATGCGAGAATTTGTTGTGACGAAAATTTCATAAATCTCTTTTGAGAAAACGAGCAAATTTGTGACAGATTTTATGATGAACCATTTGGGAAAACGAGCGAACTAGCGGCACATTTTTTGGACAAAAAATTTGAAAAACTCAACTAACTAGCCACACTTTTCGATGATGAACTATTTTATAACTAAGTGAAATTACAACACATTTTGTGAGGAAGTATTTGAGATATCGAACTAACTTGCGAAACTTTTATTTGATTAACAATTTGATAAATCTAGCTCTCTTGCGACATATTTTTTTGACGAACAATTTGAAAAAATGAGAGAACTAGCGACACTTGGTCTCCAACTATTAGATAAACCCAACGAAATTGCGACATATTTTCGAGACGAACGCTTGAGAAACTGAGAGAACTTGCGCACATTGTGTGAATAACCATTTGAGAAACCGAGTGTAATTGATACACATTTTGTGACAACCATCTAAGAACGAAACGAAATTGCTCCAATATTGTGACCAAACAGTTGTGAAACAGTGAATTTGCGACTCATTTTATGACCACCCATATTGGAATCCGAGCAAAGTTTAGAGAGATTTTGTGATGAACCATATGAGGAACTGAGCGAAATTGCAAGACATTTTGTGAATAACCATTTGAGAAAGACAACAAACTTGCTACAGATTTTGTGATGAACCATTTGGGAAACCAAGTGAATTTGTGACGAACCATTTAAGAAATTGATCCAAATTGCCACATTTTATGTGACGAACGATTTAAAAACGAAAAACTTGCCGCACAATTTGTGGGAACCATTTGAGAAACCGAACGATCTTTCTTAAAATATTGTGAAGAAACATTTAAGAAACAGAGCGAACTTTCGACCCAATTTATGAAGACCAATATTGGAAAACAAGCGAAATTGTGACAGATTTTGTTAGGAACTAAGAGAACTTGCGACACATCTTTTGACGACCCATTTGGGAAACCGAGGACATTTTTGTGCCAGTGTTATTGACTAACCATTTGAGTAAAGGACAGAACTAGCGGAGATTTAGTGAAGAACCATTTGAAAAATCAAACGAACTTGCTATAGAACCATTTGAGAAAACGCGCGAACTTGAGACACATTTTATGACCAACCATTTGTGAAACCTAATGAACTTACGAGAATTTGCAGGGATGAACCATTTGATAAATCGAGCGAACTTGTGACGCATTTTGGAACAATTTGAGAAACCAAGTGAACCTAGGAAACATTTTGATACGAACCATTTGAGAAACCAAACGAACTTGCCTCAGATTTTGTGGCGAACCATTTGGAAACCCGAGTGAACTTGCATATATTTTGTGACGATCCATTTGGGAAACGGAGAGAACTTGAGACACATTTTGTATCCAACCATTTGAAAAAGTAAGCGAACTTGCGATATATTTTGTGACGCCCCACTTGAGAAATCGAATTAACTTCGTACAGATTTGTTACGAATCATTTGAGAAAACGAACGAACTTGTGACACTTATATTTGATAAACAATTTGATAAATCCAACTCACCTGCGAAACATTTTATGACGAGCCATTTTAGAAAATGAGAGAACTAGCGACATATTTGGTCTTCAACCATTAAAGAAATCGAACGAACTTCCGACACATTTTCTTGTCGAACATTTGAGAAACCAAGCGAACTTGCACACATTTTGGGAATAACCATTTAAGAAACCGAGTTTACCTACTACACATTCTGTGACAACCAACGATGATCCGAACGAAATTGTTTTGAATATTCTAAGGAGACAGTTGAGCAAATGAGCGAACTTGCGATACATTCTATGACCACCAATATTGGAAACCGAGAGAAATTGCGACAGATATTATTTGGACAAACCATTTTTGGAACCGAGTGAAATTGCGATTTATCTTGTGAAGAACCATTTATGAAACTGAACGAACTTGTTGCACAATTCGTGACAACCATTTTTGAAGAACCAAACGATCTTGATTCAAGTATTTTTATGAAACATTTAAGATACTGATTGAACCTTCGACATATTTTTTGACTAAAAATTTGAGAAACTGAACTAATATTTCTACACTTTGTCGTGATGTACTATTTGAAAACTGACAGAAATGGGAAAAACACTGTGAGGAAGTATTTTGAGGAGCCGTATCAACTTTCTAAACATTTTTGGACGGCACATTTGTAATACCTAGCCAACTTGTGACACTTTTATGCGATGAACAATTTGATAAATAAAACTCACTTTCGAAAGTTTCTGAGGAATCATTTCAGAAACTGAGGAACTGGCAACAAATTTTCGTGAAGAACATTTGAGAAGCCAAGCGAACTTGCGCAAATTTTGTCACAAACCATTTGAGCAACGGAACGAACTTGATACATAATTTGCGAAACAGAGAACTTTTTTTTACAACCATTTGGGAAATAGAACGAAATTGTGATACTTTTTTCTGGTGAATATTTGAGAAACCGAGCGAATTCGTGCACATTTTGTGACGAACTATTAGAGAAACAGAACGAACTTGCTACAGCGAGCGAACCAGTGACATATTTTGTCACCAAACGATTTGTTAAACTGAGAGAACTTGCGATATTTTTTTGTGACGAATCATTTGAGAAATTGTGACACATGTTGTGACGAACCATTTGGAAAACCGAATGAATTTGCTATAGATTTTGTAACGAATCATTTGAGAAACAGCAAACTTGCGTCATATTTGATGACCATCCATTTCACAACAGACCAAACACAATATTTTCTGTGACGAACCATTTGAGAAAACAAGCGAACTTGTGAGACATTTTTACCCAATTATTTGAGAAACCAAACGAATACTATACAATTATTGTGAGGAAACATGTAGAAGCCGAGCGATCCTGCCACACATTTGTGACTAACCATTTGAATAATTGAGCTAACCTGTGTCAATGTTTTTGTCCAATTATATGAAAAACTAAGCAAACTTGCGACACATTTTGGGACGACCCATTTAGGAAACTAAGCTAACTTTCGATAGAATTTGTGAGGGTCCATTTGGAAAACAAATCGATCTTACGACAAATTTCGTTTGGGACAATTATATGAAACTAGTGAACTTGCGACACATTTTGTGACAAACCATTTTGGAAGTCTAACGAACCTGCGAGCCATTTTGTATCCAAATATTTGAGAAACCGAACGATTTGCCACACTTTTTGTTACGAACTATTTGAAAACCTAGCGAACTTGCGACACATTTTGAGAAGAACCATTTGAGAAACCATGCCAATTTGCGATGCATTTTGTGACGAGCTATTTGAGAAACCTAAAGAAATTGCGGTACTTTTTCTAACGAGTCATTTGAGAAACCGAGCGAACTAGCGACAAATTTTGTGACAAAGCATTTGACAATCCAAACCAGCTTGCCTGATTCTGTGACGAACTATTTGAGTAACCGAGCGAAATTGCGTCAAATTTTGTGCCCAACCATTTTACAAACCCAAAATATTTGCGACACCTTTTTTGTGAGGAACGATTTGATGAATAGATCACACATGCAAAACATTTTCTGACGACCCATTAGAGAAACCAAACAAACTTGAGACAAATATTGCAAGACCTATTTGAGAGGCAGACCAAACTTGCGACACATTTGACGAATCACTTGGAAAAACGAGCTAAATTAGTACACTTATTTGTGACGAACTACTTTAGAAATCGAGTTCATTTGCAACACATTTTATGACGAACCATTTGAGAAACCGATCGAAGTTGCGACGCTTTTTGTGACGAATATTTTGAGGAGTAGAGCGACTTTGCGACACATTTTATGACAAAGCATTTGAAAAACCAAACGAACTTTCAACGCTTTTTTGTCACGAGCAATTTGAAAAAAGGAGCAAACTTTCGACACAATTTTTGACGAACCATTTGGGAAACCGAGCCAAATTGATACATCTTTTTTTGTGGCGAACCACTTGAGAAATCAAGCTTCTTTGCAAAATATTTTCTGACAAAGCATTTTAGAAACCAAGCGAACTTGCAACGTTTTTTGTGGCCAAACATTTGAGAAACCGATCGAACTTGCAACACTTTTTGTGTGAATGTTTTGAGAAATCGAGCGAGCTTGCAACACATTATCTGATCAACCATTTTAGAAACATCACGTGCTTGCAAAATCTGTTTGTGGAAAACCATAAAGATATCGAGCAAACTTACGGCATATTTTGTGACCAAACATTGGTGAACAGAACTAAGTTGCGACACTTTATTGTGACGAACCATTTAAAAACAAAACGAAAATGAGACACATTTTGTGAAGATGAATTTGAGAAAACACACGAACCTCCCACAAGAACCATTTGAGAAACCGAACGATTTTTCGACATTGTTTTGTAACTAACTGCCAGAGAGAGAATACTATGTTAGACTACAATTGGCTAGCTAACCAAGGTTATAATTAGCTAAGTTATGCAAGGTTATTCTAGTTTAGGGTATGGTATGCTATACTAGTCTAGGATATGCTAGGCTAGGCTATAATATGATACGCTTGGCTATATTATGTTAGGTGTGGTTATGCTAGGCTAGGCTATCCTAAGCTAGTTTATAGGAGGCTAGGCTATCCTAAGCTAGTTTATAGGAGGCTAGGCTATCGTATTCAAAGATATATTGGCTAAGCTATAGTAGCCTATTCTAGCTTGTCTATACTAGCCTAGGCTACTCTAGGCAACACTAGGCTAGGCTCTGGCATACAATGCTAAGCGATACCTGGTTAGACTAGTCTAGGCTATAGTAAGCTGAGCTACGCTAGGCAACGCTATACTAGGCTAGGCTAAGCTAGGCTATACTATAATAAGATAGATTAGACTAGAGTCTACTAAGCTAGGCTAGGCTATACTAAGCTAAGATAGGATAAAGTAGGCTATACTACATTAGGTTATACTAGGCTAGCTAGATTATACTAAGCTTGGCTAGGTTAGGCCCGGCACAGTTAGGATATTCTATTTTAGGCTAGGCTATCCTAAATTTGTCTAGGCTTGTCTATAATAGGATAAAATAGGGTACGTTATACTATGCTATGCTTGGCTATGATATGCTATGCTACACAAGGCAAGTTTAGGCTAGGCTATTCTAAGCTATACTAGGCTATGCTATGCTAGACAATACTACGCTAGGCTAGGGTAATCTCTTCTCTGGTATGCTAAAGTATGTGGCTATACTATGCTATTTTAGGCTAGGCTAGACTATGCTATGCTATACTATTCTATGTTATGCTATACTATGCTATAATATACTATGCTATGTTATACTATGTTATGTTATACTATGCTGTGCTATATTATGCAATGCTGTGTTATGCTATACTATGAAATGCAATAATATTCTATAATATACTATGCTCTAATATGCTATGGTATATAATGCTATACTATGGAATACTGTGCTATTAGTGTGTGTCAACCTTTTCAACGTTCTAATTACATAAATGAGGGGTGCTCAAAATTTAAACCCCTACTTATGAATTCTAAAGGGTTTTTTTATAAATATAATTTTAGTTCTACTTGGTTAGATACTTAAAAGTTTTGACTTATTTTTGTCATCTTGGGGAATTAAATGACTATTATTATATTAATAATTATATCTATTTTACTTTTTTTCTTATTTCACCATTTAAAACATATTCATGAGTGTGCTGAACATCACGTGGCCTACAATTGCTTTTATAATTAGGGAAAGACTGGCGACATTCACACATTTGAACACCTAAATTAAAAATAGAAAATAGAAAATAGCAGAGTTGTTGCCATCTCAATTCCAAACTCTGGTTGACGATCTGAAATGTGGATGTGAGAAACTACCCAGCAGCCAATCTTGCCAAGGATATTTACTCAAAAGTGCTTGAAAAGTGGGAACGAGGGAGCAGTTTTGTTCTAGCCCCCTTTGTAAATTCAAGAGTCACAATCTTAAACAGATCCAAAAGAACTAAGAGCAGGCGAAAACATATCCCTTGGGAGAGGAGAGCTACAAGCCTAAGACACTTTCATTATAAAACTAGACAACCTGTTGATATCTCAGGCGCAAGTGTAAAATTATTTCTTGCTGTGAATTTGGCTGCTCTGGTTGCAAAAACGAAACTCAAATTAATTTGAATCCCCTTTGGAGTTGAAGATCTCTGTGAAGGAACTTGCTTTCATTAAAGGTCAGAGAGAAATGATTTCTTCTTTTGGCCCACATCAGGTTTGCTTTTGAGATTAACTTGAGTAAAATAGACAAGTCAATAAGTAAAAGCGACAAGAAGGTGAAGGAATAATAGTTGCTTACTATAAGTAGTCCAATGTTTCAATGCCACCAAGTGAAATAATTTTCTATCCTGAAAAAAATGAAGAACAAATAATTGATTTTCAAGAGGGAAGAAATTGAATTTATGAAGTGACCTTAAAAATACCAACTACATCTTCAAACTCCATTAAAAAGCAACCCGGGAATTATTTAGGGGGGCAATAACATCATAACTATTCGGCTGATTCTAAATTTGAAAATATTATATTATTTTACATTCTCTTTAAATGATATAATTGCCAATGGCCTTCAAAGGTTAGCCCGGGGATTATTTTGTTTTGACAATAGCATCATAACTATTCGGCCGATTCTAACGAAATTTAAAACCATTAAGGTGTTTACATTCTCTTTCGAATGATAGAATTACCAAGATCCTCCCAAGGTCACTCCGGGAATTATTGAAAGTTCTGAAGGTGGTAATGTCATAAATCAGAATAAGTGAGGTCATGCAACATTTTGGTCAGCCGACCTTGTTTTCTTGCAATCAACCTCAACTACATCCAGCCTTCAACAAGTGGAAGACGATTTTACCTCTCCGTTATTTTTCCTGGGTCGAAAACGCCAATAATAGCGAAATAAATACCAAACAAACCACACCGCTAGGAAAAACGTTAAGGGGAAAATAAAACAGGTGCACTTTGGACCTCGATTCCTCGTGTGACAGTCTAGTTCTTCCATGGTTAAGTAATGGCCCTGTGCCAAGACAGGAATTCTGCTTGCTTCAACTCTGACTCCACCACTTGACCTAGCATTTTTGTGGCAGGACTCTAATTTATCTATATAAGTATTATTATTTAGTTTCTTTCATTTAGCTTCTAATTTGTAAAGTATTAGTTTTAGCATCGATAGTCTCTTTAGTGTTAATCTCGTAAGAAACGAGAGATAATGACATCGTCACAGCAACTGAAATACATTAATTCAAACTTAGTTTCTACATGCATACAAGCAAGAAGGAGGATTTATTTCTACAAAATTAAAGCGGAAACCAACGAGGGTGTCCGCTGTAGAAAGGTTACGGGTGATCTGTTATTAAAGTGATGAAGATAAACGAAGTAAATATATGTGAAAGATATAGCTACAGATCCTTTTACAGGGCCATGAAAGATTGCATCTGCGGGTGTTGGGGCAGCTGGCACGCAAAGACACTAATTTTTCTATGTATAATGGCTTTTGGAATACCGTGTACATGCAATATACAGACATGGCCAAAGGTTTTGAGACTATTATATTTTTTTATATTAGAAAAGTAATTGAACTAATCAAAACGTTCCATTTCGTTCTAGTATGTTTGTATCATAATTTTAAGGCAAAATATATAAAAGTTTAGAGCCCAGAGACCATTTCATTAATAAGTACAATAAATTGATGCGTGCAGTCAATATGTACAATGATGTTCCTTGTTCTTCAAGACTGCTTCAATTCGTTTTGGCATACTGAACACCAAATTTGTGATGATATCTTGACTGATATTGCTCGGGGGGGTTTCAGTAAGAACCCGCAACTGTTCTCAATTGGATGGCTTCTATTTCTTGACCGTCAGTTTGATTATGACATACAAGTTCTTCATTGGGTTCAATTCTGCGAATCCCCGGGCCAAATTCCCAAAAGATTTAAACGTTTGAAGGTTTAACAGGTTTAAACGAAAGTGATGTCCAATTTTAGGGTATATATTAATGTCGTGGTATTGTACTTGTTGCTTTAGAGCGCCAGTCTGATCCTATTAATTATGAAAGACAACAATACTTCAATATTAGCTGAGTGGACTTTTTAATTACCTTATTGTTGAGAGAGTGTCACAGCGTTTAATCCGTTTTAAGGAGAAAGCCCGTTAAACACGTAAAGGATCCATTGAAACACCAGAATTATCCAAAAATAAATATATATTTTAAATTTATAAATTAACTACCAAAAAAATAAAATATTTACAATCACCTAATAAGTTTAACGGAGCTAAGCATACTTGAAATCGGACCTATTTCAGAAGCTATTCATTCATGTCCAAGTTGAAAAAGGCTCCAAGTAAACAAACCAATTGCCGATTAGTTTTTTTTATAGTGACACTTTTAGATTAACATTAAACTTCAAATTAAATTCCACTTTTCTAACTGTAAATATGACGGGGTTCACTATCAATTGTTTCTACTTCAGTTAATTTGAGTACCGGAATAAACTCATACTAAAGGAATACGAATATAAATGGTCATTCTAACTTACATGAAAAAAAGGATTGGGGGTTGCCGGATGTCACTAGATGGCTTTTCTCGCGTTTAGTTGTGTTGGGGCGGCCGATTGGGAGGGGGGTAGGGGAATCCGATGTATAATTCTTCGGTTCTACGTAAAAACGCGAAGAGAGGAGTTATACTCTCTGGCTCAAGGAGTGCTCTCCTGGATGCTCTTGAAGCCTTTTTGTATCCTAGTCTTCTTCGAGTGGTTGCCTACTGGATTTTGGGGTACACGAATGGCTTTTGAATTTTCTGGAAAACTTAGATCTTCCTCGGGTATGGTTTCTTCTTCTCTCTTCGGTATTAAGATCGCAATTTAAGAGTCACTCGAGGGTGACTGGTTCTTCTATTATCTAACTTGCTAAATTTTTGTTTGGCACTAGGAATGTTGGTCCAGCCAAGCTTCTTACTAAGCATGTGCAGGATACTTCGGTCTGGCACCGATACAAAACGTAACGTTCTAAGTTATTTCGAAATTTGGGCGAGGGACCAATCTTCTCGAACTGGTCCTCTATCGTCTCTCACCGAATAATCCTTTCTTTTTCCTTCAAAGGCTTATTTATAGCCGGGCGACTGCCCCATCGAAGGGGAAAGAGGCAAAGCCGCAGAGGGGAGATCAAGGAGTGAGGCCGCAGAGGGGAGAGAGAAAGGGTGAGGAGGGTAGCACCGTGGTGCCTAAGTCGGTTTGTTAATTAGAGGCACCACCAACCGTCACCATCCTTGGTGTTCCTTTTGACTGGCACCGCTTCTTGTGGCGATTTAACCACGGGCCTCCGGATCTCGTAGGTAATTGGATCCTTTGAGCGCTGCGTAATGGCCTTTGTTGGTCACCTTGGCACAGCGGCTCGCTCCCGACTACTTATGCAGCGGGGAGGTCAAAAAGGGTAGGCCATTTGACTGTTATTCCGCGGGCTAACGTTCCCACGAATTTCCTCATGTGGCTCGATTCTCTTGCTTTCTCCGCAGGGGGGACTTTAACGTATATGTCCACCTGGCCCTCCAGGAGGTTTTATGTTGTACATAATTCCTCTACAATTAAAAATATGAAAAAACTTATAACTATGGAAGTATATAACCGATGACTTAACTTAAAATTGCTTTCTAGACCCTCGTTCCATCCGTCAACAAACTTATAAATGTCACGATTGTGAAATTCTTTGGGCGTTGATGCAAAATATGAATCTAACTCGTTTTCTACTTCTTCTCTTGATGTCAACCTAAGACCAATGTCAGGAGACTATAAAGGATAAAGCAATATTTTCCACCGAGCTCCTCCAAAAGATCTTTGGTCATTCGAGCTGCGTGAGGACGGGCATTATCGTGATGGAAGATGATACCCCTTCTGATAAGTAAGGAGGGTCACCTTTGCCTGAAAGCTGCTTTCAAACAAGGAAGTTGATTGCAGTAGAATATGGTATTAATTGTTTGATTGTTTTCTAATAGTTTCTAATGGACAATTCCTTCAATATCAAACTATACACTCAACATGATCTTTGGGGGAGGAGGTTCTCCTCTCGGTTGTTGAGAAATTCTGCTTCCTCGACTGATCCACGAACAGCGACGTTTAACGTTGTAATAATGGAGCCACTTATCATCACCAGTAGAAGCCTGCCTTAAAATGGTGCCTGAAGGTGTCAGGAAAGTAATGACTCACAGCGAGCAACACGCTGTTGAAGATTTGCCATGGACAGTTTGCGCGGGACCTTTCCAATCCTTTTCATTTGACGTAGGACAGTCGTATGCATTACATTAAATTGTTCTGCGAGTTCCTTTAAGTTGCAGCAGGATTTGTTGTGACAACAACTTAAGACTTTTCGGATTCAAATTTTTGGGACCACCTGCTTTTAGTCCATCTTTTAGACTGAAATTCTCACTTTGAAAACGGGAAACCCACCTGCAGCTTCATTCATTGACTGCATCATCCCCATAAGTGCTCTGAATGGATTGTTCAGGAGTATTTGCATTGACACCTCTATGAAACTCAGAGTAAAAGAATTCTAATGTGGTCTTTAGATAGGACGAACATAAGGGTGAATACAGAAGAAGATTATGAACAATATTTTTTATAATCTGAAAGAAAAGGTATAATTATTCATTGTAGTATTCCTAAACGATAACAAGAGTCACTACTTTAATAAATACTATCTAGAAATTTATTCTAGAAAATCGGATATTATCTTACTTTGTGACAAAGTGCGCCATCATGCTGAAAAATAAGTTATCATCCCCAAATTAGTCCTGAATTGTTGGGAAAATGTGCTAATGAACTACGTTTTTGTACCAGATTGAGTTCATGGCAGTCTTCTTGGACAAAATTGTTAGTGCTCGAGTTTCCTTGGATGAGAAGCAGCCCCAGACATAGAGAATGTCCCAATGCTCCACAGTTAGTACGACACAGGACACGAGTAAACTCCCATCCCCCCTTAACGAAGGATCTTCCAGAAACTCAAAACAAGCGGCGGGAGGCATCATCAGAGAATGTCACTTTGCTCCATCTTTCAACAGTCTATTCTTCTTCGTGAGATGAGGTTACTTCGAAGCCCTTCTCGACATGAGAACTTTGTCGAAAAATCTTTGCTTCACTCTGCACGCTGAAGCGTTCAAACCTGCTTCTTTCCAATCCTAAGCAAAATTGTACTGGAGGCAGCCTGATCCTTGAGCTGTGAAACTACCAGGAGGCAATTTGGCGTTCATTTGAAGACCGATACCACTGAGACAAGATAAGCTAAATCACCTAACGCCAGATTTGAACCTGTATAAGGATTCTGCTCAGCTGTTGGGTTCGCGCCTCAATGAGAAACTTGTGATGGTACCAGAAACAACGCTCTTTCAGCATCAATACCGCAAAAAAAGATTTCTGAAAACTCATCTCGCTTGATGAGACATCTTCCTTGATCTACTACAACAACATCGCTGACCTGACAGATTCGGTTGTTGTGAAGTATGACACCACAAAATGGAGACATTCCATCGACTCGTCTCAAGGCAGTTCTTCTGAATAACGGTAACAACTTCGCTTTGATCCCTGTTGCACACTCAATTGAAATGGGAGAAACCCATAACAGCATGGAACGTCTGATCTAGGCTCTCAACTGCAAGGACCATGGTTGATCTGTGGAGATTTCTAGGTAGTTTGCCTCGTCCTAAGACTTCAAGGTGTGTACACGAAGTATTCATTTTGTGCCTTTGGACAGCCGAGCAAAACACCATCAATATAATTTGTCTTCTAGATAATAAATGCGTCCCAGCTCACACACTGTTTTTCCCTTCCACCACTGCACATTGAACTGGATCTCATGAAGAACCTCGTGAAGCCGCTAGACAAATTAAGTGGATGATTTAAATTTCTACTGTAGAACTTACAAAGAGTAAGCAGAGATAAACTGGAAGCGCGGATATTTTATAGTCCTCAGCTAAGAGCGCTCATCAAGAACACTCGCTTCGATGAAGCATTGATTACCACAGAAATCTCAGCTTTGCTGACTCGGACATTGGTGACCTCGAACTGCCTTAGCAACCACCGACTAGGTACACGCATGTTAGTAAAAATTCACTTCGTAAGCTGTCATCTGGACTATTTTACAAAGAATTGTGGAGACTTCACCACTGAAGAAGAGGGGGGGGCGCACGTTTTCGCAAGGACATCCGAGTGTTAGAGGAACACTATAAAAGCCGAGATCACGTCCATTTTCTGGCTGAGTACTGCTGGTGCCTAAAAAGAGATGTGATATCTGCATAGCTTGAGAGCTACAAGAACTGTAATGCCTGTATAATGTATATAGCAGTGGAATTATTCTACTAGATGAATCACTTAGTACCAATAAAACAGAAAATGAACATTTCTAAAGTGTTTTATTTTTTTTAAATCACCTGATAGATAATAATGGATGTCATTTTGAAATCAGCGTGAGAAACTGACGTAAGAAAAACAAAGTTTCCATTGACCTTTAAAATCACGCATACCAGTGTTATTGTTTTCACAGAGTATTCGATAAAATCGAATACCGTTTAAAGGTCTTTATGGATCTTTCTTGCTTTGAAAGTGTCGTTTGTTGCGTGTATCAATGCTATTAGCGATAGAACCAATATATAACATTGTAAAATTGTCTTCGAGATATAAAAATTGGTAAACCACATAAGTATTACATTGATATTTTAGCCTAGTTGAGAATTTAGAGCCAAGTTGAGGATTCTGTAATATCAATGGATTCGTTTTTTTTGTTTTATTTTACATTTTTGCGTCGGTCAAGGGTGTTTTTTAATGTTTTCTTAGACCATGATATGCTTTTCATGTTGTTATATAATGTATTTATTCTTTTCGAAATGCTTTATTTCTGTTATTGCTTGGGGAAAGTTAATATTTTGTTTTCATCTTATTTTTTCACAGTTGAGCATTTCCCAGGTGGATGATTTTTTATTTGAAGTCATTTTATTCAATAAAATTGCCTTCAGCCTCAACCACGGGCTCCAGGCAGCCTCTAAATCTGTTGCAGGCCTATTTGACGTTATCTCTCTCTCTCTCTCTCTCTCTCTGTCTCTCTCTCTCTCTCTCTCTCTCTCTCTCTATATATATATATATATATATATATATATATATATATATATATATATATATATATATATATCCCTCTATCTCCCCGAAGAACCGGTCCCAGGTGGAGAAGATCCAGGCAACTCGAAGAATTTCATGGTAATACGCCCCTTTCTGAGAACAACACTCTATCCGAGTCGTCGGGAAACGCGTTAGAGGAGGGAGGGGGCGGACTCGTCAGCGTTCCCTAAAAGTTTTATTTTTTAACGTGAGGTCGATACGGAACAAGTGGGACGAACTTGTGGCTGTATTGGCCGCCGATAATCGAATAAATATCGTAGCGATCGTAGGAACGTGGATCTATACTGACAATCGAGATTTCGGGGGTGAGTTTGCGATCCCCGGTTATACAATGTTCCACCGTGATCGACCTTGTCGAGAGGGTGGTGCAGTTATGGCATACGTCCGGAACTGTTTTCATGCTGTCGAATGCAATGTGAGATGTGGTCACGGGATTTTAGGGCTAGACCTAGATTTTAGCAGCTCCTCCTATCGTGTACTGGTGGTTTACAGGCCGCAAAGACAGTCAGAAGAGTTAGACTCAAGCCTATACCCAGTGGCAGTTTTAGCCTACAAGGCGCCCTGGGTGAACCTCACCTACAGCGCCCCCCCCCCCTCCACAGTGTACATAAGAAGTTTAGGACAGCCCTAACTTTCACAAAACAACTTTTGATTTAACTATTTATTGTTAATTTATAATTTTAAAAATAATGTCAATTCTGAATTTTACAAACTCTTCATCACTTAAATAAAACACAAACATAGGAATATAGTTATGGTACCAGGAATAGGAATAATACAAATGAAATTGCACAACTAACATAAACTACAGAAACAATATTGGAATGTAAATTATATAAATTTCTTATCGTAAAAGTACAGGAAAGTTGATAGAAGATAATAAATAAAATCTACTGCACCACAGCATAACTACCATCTAAATCCTGACTTTTCTCACTTTCCTAGCTGCAAAATCATGAACTAGCTCATCATAAGAAATGTTCTCAGCAACTGTGTGATTTATGCTGATGGTGGCCAGACCAGTGAGGCGTTCCTGTGACATAGTTGATCTCAGGTAGGATTTGATGAGTTTCACTTTCGAAAGGCTCCTCTCTGCTTCAGCAACAGTGACTGAAGAGTAATACCAATCCTAAGAGCAGTCCACAAATTTAGATATATTTCAGAGAGCTCCCTTTCGTGGATAAATGTTAATTGCTCAAGCAAGGACATAGTTTTTAATGGCATGTCTGGCAAGTTTTTCAGCTCCTGTACAAGCCCTCTACCATTCAAGTCAGAATGACCCTTAAACTATAGTGTAGTGCTGAGGTTCTCATATTGTTTAGTCAGCTCCTCAATTGTGAGATTATGGAAATTAGTCAGCACTCCAAACTTCTCTCCCACATTTTCCAAGGTGAAAAATCTTTCCTGAATGGCTGACATTGCAGCATCAACGACTGCATTGAAAAATGTCATCTCCAACTTCTTCAAAGCATCATTTAAGGGCTCATCACATGTTTCATAGGAGAAGTGCCGCTTTGTAGACCTCAGCCTTTCTGTTTTAACACAGCCTCTACATGCATTTGTTCACAGATATCTTTGGCTGGCATCTGTGCAGCAATAAAACCTGTTGCCTGTAATCATAGAGCGCTGTCTCTGTCTTTTTTATGATATTTACTGCAACATCAACTTGCATGTTACGAGATTGCATCTGCTTGCTCACATAAAAAATTTGGCACATCAGGTTGTACCACACCTGAACAAATGGCGAAGCAATATGATCTAACTTCCTCTGCTAGAGATTGGGCCTCAAGCTTTATTACAGAATCTTTGGTGTGATCTCTCACCTCAGCTGCTTAATATCTTAGGGGCTTCACACTCTTGATTTTGCTCTCCCATCTTGTGTCAGACCACATCTTCAAAGTGATATTCGCATGTTTTTTTCAAAATGGTCCATCGTTGTTTGGAGGCTGAAAAAAAGTTATAAAGCTTCTGCAAGATGCCAAAGTAACTTGTGGCATCAATAGATCCCTTGGCAGCATCGGCCACAAGCAAATTCAGAGAATGAGTCCCACATGGAACAAACGGAGCTCTGGGATTTATTTCGAGCAGCCTGGATTGAACACCATCGTTTTTGGCCTTCATGTTGGCCCCTTTGTCGTATGATTGTCATCGACAGTCCATGAAAGGAATTTCTAACTCCTCCAGTCTCCTTAAAATCATAGATGCCAAATGCTGATCAGTGGACTTTTCCGCCTCCAAGAACCACATGAAATGTTCCATGATATGGGGCTTCCCTTCAAGTGATACTGCCCGAATCACAACTGACAACTGTTCAGTGTGGCTGATGTCTGGAGTCCAATCTAGAATTATTAAGAAGAACTTAGATTGTTTGATGTCAGTCACCATTGCTGAAATGGGTCTTGCTGCTCAACAAATCAATGAGCTCGTTTTGTATTTGGTGGCCAAAGTACCTGGTGTAACTGGAGGTCCCTTGTTGGACACGGTTAATGTGCTCTTGCATTATAGGGTCAAATTGTGCCATAAGTTCAACTTCTTTCAAAAAATTGCCATTTGATGATTAGAATAACTTTTCTGTGTATCCCATTAGTGCCAAATTCCTAACTGCCAGAGAATGCACAATAGCAAGAAGATGTGTTAGCACTGCTTCCTATCTTGATATCTCAGCCTCCTGAAGTTCCATCTCCTGCTTGCCAATGGTCTCCCCTCTTTCCATCCTCACTGCCAACTCTTTCCACGTTTTCATAGATTTTAGGTGTTCTGGACTGCTTTCATGTGATGTGAGCAATGAGCCTGCATGCTTCCAGTCTGAAAGTCCCAGTCTTGTTAAATGTATCTTTCTCTTGCAAAATAATGTGCAAAAGAAACAGAAGAGGCTGTTGTTGTTTGATGAATAGACCAGCCAACTTCTGGTTATATTCTCACCACTAATCGAAGACTTCCTGAAATAATGATGGTGGCAACTTCTTCCATCATTGTCGTTTTTAGGGAATACAAAATCAGATGATACTTGAGTTGGTCTTCTGGAAGTCAATTGTGTCCTAATTCGGCCTGTCAGAACTGAAGGCCAATTAGCAGGGTCAGTGGAAAGAGGCTCATCCTCGGCAGTCAATTCAGCTCCAGGCAGTTCTAATGGAAAGAACAAGAGAAATATAAATTAGTATGCACATCTAAGTTAGACAACACAATATTCACAGCATGTGTTATGGTGGTGGTGTTATGGAATAATGATTGTGACTCGTGCGACACCACAATCATCTGGTAACCCCAGTGAATCAGTGATAATAACATTATAATTCATAACTGTTTACATAAGTGTTTACACACACACACTAATAAATAATTTACTGCTTTATATTTGAAATACATCATTTATTATTTTAAATTATTATTTACCATCCTATGTGCAAAAAGATAAATAAATAAATAAATAAATAACTTATCTAAAGAGTCCCGATGGGAAGCAGTGGAAACAAATGGGTCTTCATCCTCTGGATCTGACTGCATTTGTGGAGACACAGGTCTGTGTGAGGCTGTAGAGGTAGATGGTTGCCCAGCCGGGTCCAAAGGCTCCAAAACCATTTCTGTAGAGGCTTGTGTGGCTGCAGAAGTAGATACCTCACCATCCTGGCTAGTGGCAGAGGTTTCAAAATATTTCAAAGGGGACCCCTGCAAATCAGGAAAAAAAAACATAAATGACCAATGCATGAGTTCGCCAAAACAATAATTTAACTTATTGAGCACAAGTTACTAAACATTTTCCTAGCAAACTAGGCAAATTAGGGCTTAGGCTAAATACATACGTGCACCTCAAATATCTCAGAAAGATGTATGATTACAAAATAGCAGTGAGAAGTACTGGCAAAATTCTATACCTTCATCTTTTGCTCGTTTCTCTGCTTCTTCTTTTCTCTTTTTTATACATTGAGCACCTGATAGCTTAGACCTTTTATTATCCATTTGCTTTTCTCAGGCCTTGATGGTTTAGTGTTAAGAATTGTTCTCTTTAATAAGTAACATATGATACAATACTATTCTTACTATATGAGCTTTATATATATATATATATATATATATATATATATATATATATATATATATATATATATATATATATATATATATATATATATATATATATATATATATATATAATATTGGCTTCCCGTAGTTTAGCGAGCATAGCCTAAAATACAAGTCTTTCCGCAAATATCGCCCAATTTCGGTTCCCAATGGCACAAATACATTCAATATTCCATACTCAATTAAAAAACCACGAAAATCAAATTAATTAATTAATTAGACCGTTTAAAACTCACCGCCGTCAAAAATGGGATGAATTGCAACGCGATTGAAAATTTGAGACAATTAGAAAATGAAAGTTGCCAGATCGCTGGTTAAAGGGCAATCATGAAAGACATATTTTAATGATGAAAAACCTTTCTGAGGGGGCGGCAATGCCGCCCCCTCACAAGTGCCGCCCTTGGCGACTGCCCATAGGAAGAACCGCCACTGCCTGGACGCAAAGCTCACCGACCTGATAAATAGTCGCACGAGTTTGGTCATTGGTGACTTCAACTGACGTGGGACACACACACAAACACACTCTCTCTTTCTCTCTCTCTCTCTATTTCTCCCCCCCCCCTCTCTCTCTTTATCTCACAGAGAAGGACTTGCGTGTAACTATAACTAGTGATCTCAAGTTCTCGAAGCAGTGTATTGGGGCGGAGAAGAAAGCGCAAAGGATGCTAGGTTATAATAAAGCGACAGTTTGGATGTCGGAACAAGGAGATAGTACTGTGTTTGTATAACTTCCTTGTCCGACCGCACCTGGAATATGTCGTACAATTTTGGAGTTCTTCGCTTCGAAAGGATATTGCGAGATTGGAACGTGTGTAAGCCAGAGCATCCAAACTGATTCTCCCTATCAGCCCCCAGAGTTATGAAGATAGATTACGAGAATGAGAGTTGTTCTCGCTGGAGACCCGTATACTGCGTGGTCAGCTTATTGAAGTGTTCAAAATGCTTCGAGGCCTGACATTGTAGACTACAGGAATATTTTCCTGCTTAGCCAGAGCATAACAAGAAATTACGCCTACAAACTTGAACTGAAGCATTACCAGCGTGATATGTGTGGGAAATCTTTCACATATAGCATCTGCGGCCATTGGAACGCCCTTCCAGTGGAAGTTGTTAACAGCAACTTTGTTGAACAGTTCAAGTTGAAACTAGAAAAAGTCTTGAAAAATAGCAGTGTGGAGACTTGAAGCGTGGCGCGAGTGCTCTTCTAGAGCGTCAATTTGATCCTTAAGAGGACTGCGCCTGCTCAAGTGTCCACTTAAAGGTGCCCTCTTTGAAATGATGACCGGGCGACGCTCACTGGGAGCAACCAAAGTCAACTTGCCTACCTTATGGGGATGGTCAGATATTAAGCATTTCCAATAAAGGAAGCCGACAACCTTGAGGAAGTGGTAATTAGCCCTGTTTAAAACTCGCTCGATCTCCCCTGAGGCGGCTTTAGCTCGAACAGCAGAGAGGGTTCCACAGGAAGTTTGCCGGCGACAGAAGTCGTCAGGTGTCACAAAAAGGGGCTGGAAAGCAGGCAGAGC
This sequence comes from Ceratothoa steindachneri, assembly GCA_963969495.1. Classification (NCBI taxonomy): domain Eukaryota; kingdom Metazoa; phylum Arthropoda; class Malacostraca; order Isopoda; family Cymothoidae; genus Ceratothoa; species Ceratothoa steindachneri. The sequence goes on along the minus strand of OZ018323.1, from coordinate 57,430,763 downwards.
TAAGGGGTAAATTCGTTTAATTTTCCTTGCCCTGGTCTGGATAGCACGAACATTGTTGAGTTTAGGTGCTGAGGGAGTTCCGGTGATAATGAAAAAAGTTCTCAGTGGAGTAAGGGTTGCAGATGACTGAGGTTGAGCTGGGGAAGTTAAAGCTTTAGAAGCATCAAGGTCCCTAACTTCCGAAATGTTTCTAACCAGTACACTAGCGAATTTAATCGGTGCTCTAATGATTTCCGTCTATCTTTCGAAGTAAGAGCAACGAAGGTAACAGGATACGAGGGAGAATGAGTCAACTAGTCTCAAGTAGTCGGCCACGAAGATTTTCTTGCAGGCGGTGACGTCAGTGTCTGGCAAGACATCCTTAGAGACGACTACGCAAGAGCAACCAGTGTCCCTGATAATGGTCGAAAATCAGGCCCCGCTTATAGTACCAGAAGCATGGAAATGAGGGACACTTCGGTCGGAAAGACAGAATCCCACCTTGAAGGGTTTTGACGAAGACAAGCTATCCTTGAAGGCACGGAGATTCCTTGGGCACTGCGGACGAATGTGGCCAATCTCACCGCATCCATGACACGTCAAGGTGGAGGAGGAATTCTGTGAGGTGCTCTTAGCGGTGGACAAAGTTGTCTTACCCTTCCAAGATGGGTTGGATGGACGCACGCACTTCTTGGGATGATAGCTAGAAGTTCTAGAAAGACTGGGGTAAGCAGAAGTCCAATTATCCACCAGCTGGATTGCTTCCGATAGAGTAGAGGGTCGTGGTTCCTTGATGAAGGTGCGCAGATCAGAATGGAGGGAAGAGAGAACTTGGTCCAAAATCATAAATTCCTTGAGCCCATCAAAAGTGTTACTGACGCCGGAGGCTTCGAGCCATGCCTGAAATAATCGGTCGAGGTGAAATGAAAATTGCTGAAAGGTTACCCCCCGGAAACCTTAGCGCTACGAAACTCGGTACGGTAGCCGTCCGGAGTTTTATTGAAGCCGGTAGGAAGGGCTCTCTTCAAAAGGTTGTAGTCCCTGGTGACATCCATTGGCAGAGCGGTATATATTTCAGCAGCCTTACCGGTGAGTAAACTTCCTAACCTCACGGCGTAACTCTCGGGGTTCACTTCGAGCAATTCAGCAACCCTCTCGAAGCGGTTGAGGTAGTAAGTGATATCCTCTCCATCCTGTAATACAGGAAGTTTAGGTCGACTCACCGAATCAGTAAACTGAACAGGAGCAGGCTACTGGGAGGTGGAGATTTGAGCTAATTCCATCTCCTTCTCTGCTTCTATCTTAGCAATTTGAAGCTGGCGCTCCCTCTCACGCTCCTCCCGTTCTTCCTTCCCTCTTTTAGCCTTCCTGTCTTCTTCCTCTTTTTTAGCCTGTGCTTCTACTTGGATTTGGGCGAGCTGAAGCTTCCCCTTTTGATTGGCGGTCCTTTTCATGTTCCCCACGCTCAAACGCTTGTTGTTGGAGGACATACTGAGCAATTTTATTGCCGATAAGGCCCAATTCGATTGCCTGATCCTTAAGTTCTTTAATGTGGGACATAATGGGAGAAACGAGAGTCAGTACAAGAAATTAAAGTTTAGTCGATAATGAGAGTTATACGTATAGGTTACAAACCCCAAAATAAGTGAAAAAGGTCAACTCTGCAAAGAAGAAAGCACGAGCATCATGAATAGCAAACGAAAAATGAAATGACACTCAAGAGTTAACTAAACAGACAAAAGAATGTTAAATAAAAGGGGGCAAAAATTATTTTAAAAGGGTAAACACACGATGGGGACCACACAAATCCCACACAAGAGGCAATAAACAAACCTCTTTAAAAAAATGATGCTCAAAGTAGCCAAATGTAAGTAGTACAAAGATAAACACGGAAAGAAAAACAAACAACCGTGAATACGAGGCGTATAGCAAACCTCAGAAGAAACCCTTTAAGTGTCAAAAGATTAATAAATTAATACAAACAACGGCTAAGCAAAGTCGTGAAGATTGAGGCAAAAGCAAACCTCGGTAGCGCAAGGGCTAACAAAATCCTATGCACAGTAGGAATTCACTTCCGGGCCACAGACAGTGAATGCGCGCTCGAGGCGACTTAAACACCCAAGTGGATGAGAACCACAACCTAACCTGACAACTTAAACTGGAAAAAACAAATACTGGCTAACTCTAATCCTGTCAAAACCTAATCCTGGCAACACTTAATCCTGGCAAGGTCGCCACGTACGTAAAGTCTATCGCGGAACTTAGTTCACACGGCCCAAAGAAAAATACACACATACAATTTATAGAAGACCAGGGATCTAAAGGCCTACCAGAAATTCACCAGAATTTATCAGGACGGTGCTAAGTTACGAGGTATCCGCAAGCGGTTAAATAAATACACACATAAAAGTACTTACAGTATTATTTACAACAAAATTAAAATGAAATAAATGAACTGTTAACTAATTATACGGGGGTCATCAAACAATAAGAAAAATCACAAATGTTTATCACCATCGAACGACCACAAGTCGTTTTAACCAAAAAGATATTCGCGCATATAAAATTGGGTTCTATGAATAAGTTGTTTAAAGCCGAAACTACACGCGCCGTTGAAGATGAAAATAGACTTCGTTACTTTAGTGACAGCTGTTCCTGGAATAACCTCCGTATTACGTCGCTTACCCGAAGGCCCAAAGTTACAGGAATAACACTTAATTAATTTAAAGGGGACGTAATAAGAAAGAGATACTCCAAAATACCTGATACCAGAGCAATAAAGCAATAATCCACGTCGGGAACCCAGGAGAAAGAGGCTCAGTGATGGGATGGAATTCGACCTAAGTCCACAGGGGTAAATGCGATGACGGTCTTCGGAGAGGATAAACCCACAGACGGCGATATCGTGGTGAAAGGCTTCGAGACCACGTGGAACGATGATTCGATGGCTCAACGATTCGAGAGAAGAAATTAGAGATGAGTGAATTCCCCAAAGAGGAGATGGCGAGGTGACTAGGGAAGAACTTTCACGTTCACAGTGTGAACGGTTTCTCAAGCTCAAGTAGAACACTTGCAAACTTAACTGGAAGAGCACAAATTGATGCAGCCGACAGAGGGGCAGCGACAACGCTGGCAGTAATCAATGGCAGAAAATCCTCGCTGCACGAAGGAATCCAGTACTGGTCTCCAAAAAATTAACAACGTCAAGGTAAGTGACGGACAACGATTCATCGGAACAATCAGGCAGAATCCTCGCAGCAGAATACATTAAAATACCTCACGGCACCATTTATATACTTAGGTGCGAAAGGGGAAAAGGGATGTGGGACACACATGGAGGGGGGGGGGGGGAATGAGTCGCTTTCCCTACGCAAATTAGACAGGTAAGTTACAGTAGTTTAGGCCAAAAATTGTAGCCTCGTAGTGGGTCGACCTACAATAAACAACTTAAGCTATGATGAGAAAGGGAAAGCATGGGAATCAGAGGGCTTACCATTTACAACTAGAGTACCTTTTTTCCTTGTTTCTCCTTGTTACACTTCCCCCCTCCTCTCTCTCCCTCTTTCTCAACTGCTCAACTGCTCTAGGGTGAGAGAGCTTTTGTGCCTTGCTGGTTGCCAGATCAGCTAAAGATCTCGGATGAAGTCGTGGGCACTTAACTTTACTATTTGCTTTAAGACTAGCCGTTTTTAGTTGATTAGTAGGGCTTAGTAGGAAGACAGTTACACCTCAAGCACCCCTGTTGAAAAATCAGAGATCCAGTTTACCTGGGGCTCTCGTGCTGCTTAGTTGGGAGCTGCGGCACGATTGCGGGCGTCCGGCCCAAGGGAGACCTTAGGGCTGGTGTGCTTGGTCAAAGGGTTTCTGTTCGCCGAGTGACCGAAAACCTCCTGTAAATAGGCGGATGTGATTAGTGCGAGAGAAAATCACACAAAAAACTTTTTAATGCGTATGGTCCCAGAGTTTTTAAAGAGGCGAAGAAGAATGGCCCTCTGTTGCGCAAAGTAACCTGAAAAATCTGCAAAGTTTATAGATGGAGTGAAGACTTCGGGGGCAGGAGCTACAAGGAACTCACAGATGCTGTTAGTGTCTGTGACTTCTGCGAACTGGATAAGCGCCTGGGCGAGAGCATCGCTCAACTGAGAGAGAACTCCCTCCTCAAAAGAGCGGTTCACCTCTTAAAATCAGAGAGGTGCAGATGCTCAGGCAAGTGCGAAGGAGAAAAGGCCTCCGCCGTCCAAGAGCAGGAGTCTTCTGCTGCAGGACTGGCTCAACGAGCCAAAAAGAAGAAAAGAAAGAGGAAGAAGGGAAAGAAGAAAGAAGAGAAATTAGAAAGAGAAGAAGAGAAAGTAGAAAGAGAAGAAAAGAAAGTGGAAACAGAGGACGAGAAAGTAGAAACAGAAGAAGAGAAACGAGAAACAGAACAAGATAAGACAAAGGAAGACAAGAAAAAGAAGAAGAAGAAAAATGTAGCGAAAAAGAGGAAACCGGCAAGTCGCTCATGAAAGGAAATATTCAGTCGTCTACAGACAAATGGGCAAGGATCGCCCTTATTGGTGGTTCTCAAGCACGGGGTTTGCAGCTCTTGCAAGCGGCCCGCTTTCGCACTAGTGTGAAGGTAAAAGGCCTGCCAGAACGGAGTAACTACCATATCAGAGTAGAGGCGGAGAAATCTCAGATTTCTGAGAGCTCAGTTGTTGCTCTGATGGTCAGTGGCAACGATCTCTACCTGAGAGGAGGGGGAGGGGGGGGTAGGCTCTATACATGAAATCCTCCACACAGTCATGGGCACAGTGGACGACTGTGGGCTGAAAACCCGCATCCGTGTTGTAGTCGGGATGCACCCGAGGAGAGGTCCAACAAGGACCACTCACTCGATGAACGTCTCTTTGAACTAGCGCCTGGCAGATTTGTGTACAGTAGAGAGGGTCTTTTTGTGGACCCGTACCGCACCTTTTATGGTAAGAATAGTCTTACCAAATGGATGGGGTACATCTTTCCTTTAAAAGAAAGGCCTTTCTGTCGAATATGATCCAGGGTGTCGTAGAGAGGACCCATAGGAGTGTCCGGCCCAGAGTGAAGGCGGACATGCGCCAGTACGCTCTCGTCACTCCTGGTACGACCTTTTCGGAGGTCGCTAAGAGGATTGCCACCGCGCCAACAAGCAAGCCGGGAAACGGAAGAGGGTAGGGAGTCCTACATTCGGGACACCCTAAAAGTTCGTCTGTTCAATGCAAGGTCAATCAGGAACAAGTTTCTTGAACTTCGTAGCCTTGTAGCGACGGAAGAACCCAAGATAGATAGTGGCCATAACGGAGTCATTGGTAAAAACGTCGAACCGAGATTTTGAGGAAGAATTCATGATTCCTGGCTACCAATCCTTTCTTAAAGATAGGCTAGACAGAGAGGGTGGCGGTGTGATGTTGTATGTTAGGGATACATTCAAAACGACTAACTGTAACATTATATTCGACCACGAGCTCCTAGGTGTAGACCTAGAGATAGGTCCTGCCAGATACAGGACCCTGCTTCTTTATAGGCCCCCTGCCCAACTTGTTGAAAAGGACAGGGAGCTGTCTCGGCTGCTGGGTGAACTTGTTGAAGACAGAGTGTGTATCGTAATGGGAGACTTCAACACCAAAGTTGACTGGGAAACTAAAGAACCCTGTGGCGAGAACGTACTCCTCCTGGAGTTCTCGAATAACGAGTTCCTGACTTAATGGGTGATAGAGTCGACGAGAGGCAATAATACCCTCGACTTGGTTTACACCTCTGATGATGACATCGTTGTGGATTTTTCTGTAGGCGAAGAGCTCGGTTGCAGTGATCACCGACTAGTCAGATTTATAGTCAAGTCCCCAAGGTAGAGTATTCGACTAGTAAATCGAGGAAACTTGATTTGAGAAGAGCAGACTTTGCAGGTCTCCGTGCTGGATTGACTGATGAGAGGCAACCAAACTGATTCCCTCTATCAGACACAAGAGTTATGAAGATAGACTATCGGAATTAGACTTGTTCTCGCTGGTGACCCGGAGACTACGTGGTCAGCTTATTGAAGTGTTTAAAATACTTCGACGCTTCGACATTGTAGACTACAGGAGTATTTTCCTGCTTGACCAGAGCAGAACAAGAAATCAAGGCTACAAAATTGAACTAAAGCGTGACCAGCGTGATCTGTGTGGGAAATCTTTCACATATAGCATCTGCGGCCATTGGAACGCCCTTCCAGTGGAAGTTCTCAACTTCAACTCTGTTGAACAGTTCAAGTTGAGACTAGACAAAGTCTTGAAAAATAGCCGTGTGGAGACTTGAAGCGTGGCTTGAGTGCTTTTCTAGAGCGTCAATCTGACCCTTTAGAGGACTGCGCCTGCTCAAGTGTTCACTTAAAGCTACCCTCTTTGAATGGATCGTAAGGTCTTCTAGGGTACCTCTTTTCCTTGTTACTCCTTGCTACTCAGTCGTCTTTCAGTTGTTGTCCTATTTTGATGTGTGACAGTGCCGCTCCCTCTATTTGATTCATAAAGTGCATGCTATTTACCGATATTCATATTGAAAAGTGTTTTTCTTTCTATTGGTTATTTCTTTTATTAAATCCTTCATTGTGAATATAAGTCGTTTATAAAGTGATTTTGTTAAATTACTTATAAAGACTCGTACACTGAATCTCATAAACAACAAATCACCTCTTACGTCTTGAAAAAGGTAGAATTAAAAGTGTATAGTCGTATCATAAGTGGATAGGGTAGTTAGCATAAAGTGGTGAAGAGGAATGACTAAGAGTTGAGTTAGTTGCTGAGTGACCAGCCATCTCTTTGGTTCACAAATCAAGAGTGACGTCATAATTTCTCGGCCAATCCCCGCGTACTATTTTCCCGCCGCTTGCCACACTTGCGAAATCCACCAATCAGTGAGTAGTTTATGTCAATTAGGTTGCTGCCCGGCGCCATCTTGGAATCAACGACGAAAAAGTGAAGGCAGCCGTAAACCACCAGTAAGTGTTTTCTTCTGTATTTTTACTTGTTCTAAATTAGTTCTTAAAAAATATACACTTATTTACAAATTACCTAATACTTAGATAGATCTAAATTATTTTTCCGTGCCTGATACTAAACAAGTAGTTTTACACCGAATAGGCTAAATTGATCACGCCATACTGTTTGACCAAGTCAAATCTCGAACTAAAAATTACCAGGTGCCGAGAGGTTAAAAGCATTCTGCTCTAAGTGTAAGTCAGTAGAGTGGTGCACAGATTTTTCAGAACAAAGCTACCATAGAATTACAGCATCGAGTCCTTGTTTATTTCGTAAACTTGCTGAACGACATGATACAGAAAAAAAATGAACTTATGAACATGATCGCTACCCTCGAAAACAGAATTAACTCTTTAGAACTGAGAGAATGCGATTGTAAAAACAATGAGAACAGAGTAATAAATATTGATAGCAAGGTAGTCAAATTAGAACAATCTGTTGCATTATTAGATAATAAAGTGAATCAGAAAGACAAAAATGGAAACGATTTTTTGCCTGTCAGAAATAAACATCCATCTAAACCTAACCTCACTGAACTGCCTAAAATAGAGACTCATAACAGATTTCTAGCTTTGTCTGAAGCAGAAGATGACACATACTTAATTGGGGACTCTATAATACGAAATAAAATTGATCATTTTGGTGGAAAAAATATTTGAAAGCTGAAATTCAGATGTCACCCCGGCGCAGGAATCAAGAAGGTAAACGAAGAAATCAGTAATTTAAACCTGAAGAATAAAAAATCCCCTGTAATTGCTCATGTTGGAACAAATGATGTTTTATGTGGTAAAAACTTTTCTGAAACAGAAAAATTGATCAATGACTATACACAAATGGTTGAAAAAATCAAATCAAAAACAGATCGTGGATTAATTGTCGGCATATTGCCAAGATTAAAGGGAATAAAGGGAACAATGAGTAGGGCAATTGGCATAAATGAACGCCTGCGAAGGATATGGGAATGGGAGAATATTGATTTCGTCTCCTTTGGATGAGCTTCATTAACAACAAAGGATATTTCGCTCATGGCGGAATTCATCTTAGTACTAAAGGTAAAAAAAAATATGGAGATTTAATTGATTTGAGTCTATATAATATTCTGGAAAAGAAGCGCTCAGATAATATTTCTTCACTAAGGCCTTCGGGAAACGATTCAACCATAGAAGCACGAGTAAACAGGTAAAATATTTAAAAGCTGTCTTTTTAACGCTAGGTCTATTAGGAATAAATTACTAGAGCTTAAAGCGTTTGTAGCACTAGAAACATATGATATAATAGGTATTACAGAGAGCTGGATTCATTGTCATTCGCGAAATTTCATTGGTGAATTTCAATTAGAAGGTTATAAAATGTTCCATAAAGACAGACTAGAAATGGAAGATGGAGGCGTGATTTTATATGTAAGAAATAATTTCTATCCAACAGACTGTAATATATGTTCCCATCAAACAGTAGACATAGATCAAAGATTCTACGACTGCTTAACAAATGAGATAAACAACAAATCATGTTTGGCAATTTCAATTGTGGACGAGTAGACTGGTCTATGAAAACCTCTGACGAGGAAGGATACAGATTAATTAACTTTATTGACGATAACCTACTAACCCAGTGGGTCAAAGAGGCCACAAGAGGTCCTAATATCTTAGATATAGTTTTAACTAGCGACGATAATTTGATTTCCAATCTGAGCGTAGGAGACAAGTTTGCTAATAGTGACCTCAATATAATTTATTTTAATATCAACGTACCATGTATAGGTGGTTAGGTGATTATTGCGCATTACACTAGATAACTCAGGTCACAATAAACCCCCAAACCTATATTTTTGTTATACAAGCGGAATGAAGTTAATTGCTAACGGGAAGTCTGAATTTGCGGACGAAATTTCCTTAGGCCTAAATCGGCAACGTCGTGGGAATACGTGTATTAAAACAAAGATATACGAAAAATATATATTATGGAATGAACAGTTATGATTAAAAAGTGAAATTATACAGTTTATGATTGGATTGAATTTACGCGGGTGAATTAACTTTGCATGAGTTAATGAGAATTAGAGTACACATATGATGATTGATAATTAGATTAACAAATATTAATTAGATTATAGTTGAATGTTAAATGAGTAAATATTATAAATGTATGATAAATATTTATATGGATTGATAAATAGATTATATGAGCAAAATAGATTATATAGTTAAATGGATTGGGTAAATATTAAAGATTGGTATGTATAAATATTGGTATAAATAGATTGTAATTTGAATACATAAATAGATTAAATAAATAGATTACAACGGAGTTGGAAGGGTCTGTAAATGAGAGAAGAATCACGTATTAAAACGAGATTCTTTGAGGACATATTTAGCTAAAAATTAAAATTCCAATATTACAGACCTGATTCCGATGAGCTGAGCAAAGTGAATGAATAAGTATGTGATTTTATTTGAAGATGCTCGAGAGATCAGGCGTACCAATCACACGATTTAAGTTATGGTTGCCAACTCTTTTTAAAATAATATATATATATATATATATATATATATATATATATATATATATATATATATATATATATATATATATATATATATATATATATATATATATATATATATATTTATGATTAAATATTTCCACTTGTAGGGGTGTAGACCGCTACAATACTACCCCACCGAGGAAAAAGCTCGCACAACATAAAATATTCGTCTATATAGCGGCGAGGCCTCCTTACCACGCGTCCAGAACGGGTTATAGTGCCAATTGGCTGACTCGAATGGCGGGTCAGGTGGCGATTAGTAGTGCCGCTCGATTGATACGGGAGATTGTCGCGAGCGAGGACCGAAGCGTTGGGTGACGATTGTTCTGAACCTCCCGAAAAGGCGACAGTCGGGAGTTGCGCGTTGGTCGCTTAATGTTCTCCAGCTGCCGAGAAGTAGTCCTGCAACAAAAAGTGAGGCAGAAGCAGTTGGGAAGAAGAATTGGGGGTGTAGAGATGGTTGGCCGAGGGTTTGCGAGTAAAGAAGTGGGAGGAAAAGTTGCAATTTGATTTGAAAGAGCCGAAGAAGGGTTCGGAAGTGGAGTTAGTTGTTTGGGAAGTGTTCTCTGGAATAGTTGGGTGCGGAAGGTAGGCTGGAAAAACCACTGGACCTATATTAGTGAAAAAGAAAGGTAGTGGCTGTTCCAGCTGAACGGCCTCTATGAAAGCGGGTTTAAACCGATCGATTGAAAGTTGCAAGGGTGTGCGAGTGGAATCGCACCTTTATGTGCTTAATAGGTCTGTCCTTAGAAGGAGGCAGATCGAAGCTTGGAAACTCCCGCACAAGTTGCTGGAAGGGGGAAGCAGTTGCAGGGAGACGAACAAAGAGGAGAAATCTGGTAGAAGGAAAGAATGAACCAATAAAGTTAGTTTCGTGGTTCTGTCAATAAGCTTGCGGCGACGAAAATCGACCAAAAGGTCACGTGCGGAAAGGAGGTCGAGGCCCAAAATTCGAATGTGGACGTCGGCTATGATGAATGACCATGGGAAAACACGACGTAACCCGAGAGAGAGCTCGAGGATACGCCTCCCATAAGTCCTTATTTCCGATGAATTGGCAGCTTTAAGGACCAGATCAGAAGAAGTGCAAGCTTTCTCGACTAAAGAGGCTGGAATGACACTGCATTGAACGACAGTGTCAACCAGGAAGTAGAAACCAGAGAGTGGGTCATCAATGCTAAAGGGAGGACCGACCTAATGAAGAGATGAGGTTGCAGAGGTGACAGACCCACGTATCACTTGCGAATTCAGTTTAAAGTTTCCCCGTGCTGAAGGTGAAATTGGGGAAAGGGGGCCAGTAGAGTTTTGTAGGATTTGATGTGGTGAACTTACGGTAGGTTGAGATTGGGGATTTTGATGATACGAGCATGGCTTTGAGCATTTTTCTGCTCTTGCACCAAATTTGAGTTAATACCAGCAAAAGCCTGAAGGTTGAAATATAGTAGTATGAGCAGCACGACCAGTATGAGGGTTAAAGTTGGCGGTATGAATTGATGCTCCCATAATTAGAGTGGTACCAGCAGCTACCCTGAAAGTTGTCAGGATAGGGGGAATTAGACGAAGGTTGAAAATGAACCTGCCTTGCCTCACTTCTTGTGCTGGAGTTCCCTCGTTGGTTTTGCCTTTTTAGGGAGGATGAACGACTTCTGACTCCTCCGTCCTGCTCACGATGTTGCTCTCAGTGAAGACCCGTTCGCACCTTTAGGGCACGAATGTCCATTTCAACCTCTCTAGAACGGATAAAAGACCCGAAACCTTGGAGGATTCATCCTGAGGAAATCCTGGCCGGTTGTAAGGAGCTCTGGCTGGTGATTTAACCTGAGAAATGGATACATGTGATTGTTTATTTACATCGCTAAACGACCTATGGCCTGCATTTCCCCAGTTCATGAAAGGATTATTATACAGGGCGTCAGCTGCCTCTGCCATTTTCTCCACGTTCGATGGGCAGGACATTAAAAGAAGGGGCTTAATTTGATCTGGCATCCCACACATGAATATCTCAGTTATGAGTGGCTCGAGTTGGTCGAGCTGTGCTCTTCTGGCATGTGCAAGAGCTTTGTGATGGCTCAAAAAATGCGTGGGACGCCTGTCCCCCATTTCCTGCGTATCGAGAATGATCCGCAGGTCCTCTATTTGCGATTTCCCAACTTGCTCTTTGAACGCCCTCTTGAACCTAACCCAAGAATCAGCAATTACCCCATCCAGCAAAATATTCTTAAAACGGAAAAGATACTCAGAGGTAATTTCTGGGCTATGACGATCGTTCTAAGGTCCTCAGGAACTGCCTGGTGTTGAAGGATGAGTTCCTCCATTTCCCACCAGCCAATGGGATTTTGTGAGTCGAATGATGGCAGCTGAACCATAGAGGGAGTGGTAGGTTGTTACTGGGGAAGATGCTTGGGTCGTTGTAACTGTGCCCGAAACTGGGGCGTAGCTTGGGGCTCCGTCATAATCCATTTATAAAATATTAAAAGTGTGTGTGCGTGTGTGTGTGTATGCACAAATCCAATTCACCCGTTTCAAAGTAAAAAAAATGAAAACAAAAAATATCGAATTTTGATTACTCTTTGTCCTTACTACTGTATTGATAATTAGTTCTATGAAATTGCTAAGGAAGAACTTAAGGATGTTAAGGCAAACTTAGGATTCAGAAACGGGCACGTGTCGAAAATGAGAGTCCACGCGAGAAAAAAATGGAACGAGTTAACCGGAATGAGTCGTCCGAAAAAAATGAAACACGTGACGGTGAAAATTAATTTATTATTACGAATGAATGAATGTATGAGTGCGAGATAATTAAACTAGTATGGGCACCATTTAAATGTTGTTAGGAGATTATTGCGCCAATACACTAGATACCTCAGGTCACAATAAACCCAAAAACCTATATTTTTGTTATACAAGGGTATAGCAATGCCTCTGAGCATTCCTATAATAAAAACCAGCCGGGAAACTTAATATATATATATATATATATATATATATATATATATATATATATATATATATATATATATCATCATTTATTATGTATAAAATTCAATTATTTTGTCATATAAATAATTCATGCCATCTTTTAACTTTGTTAATTTAATCATTCATTTATTTTACTCTCACTTTGTCAATTTAATTTTCCAATTAATTTACTTCAACTTTTGTAAATTAAATCATTTATGTTAAACTTAATAATTAATTCCTTCATTTATTTTAATTGCCAAATTCAATTAACGTATACTGTTCCAAACAACATCTCTTAAAGTTCACGCACAAACAAACAAACACACTTTCCCAGCTCGATCAAAAGAGCACGCTCTCTGCCCACTCGACTCTCTGCTCTCTTCGTATAAAGGTCGGTAACCATTCCTTCTACAATTATTCATTTACTTAGTTAATTCCATTTTCTCACAATTCTTTGCAAATTACAATACGAGAGTAAGTCCTCATTATATTTGCTTCTCATTGCAGTCTCAATTCACAGTCCATTATAGATACTTTAAAATACTCTAAATTACTACACTATATTACCTACAACTTAATATTATTTACTATATCAAAGATACTCTAGTATACTCTATATTATTATATTATCATTTACTCTATTATTCACTCTATATTGTTTCACCATATTATTCACCATATTTACTTAACCTACTTATCTCTTTACATTCGTTGATTTTTATAAATATAGTTTTATTTGTGTAATTGTCTTTCTTAACGCCCAAGTCATTATTCCAAAATTTATTTCGCTGTCGCCTTTAAGCCTAAAGCTAACGACAGACATCTTCGATTAAACCAAATTTATGGGTATGGTTTTCGAAAGGCTATCTAGGCTGATTTATTAACCGAAGATAAATTACATTGATAACCATACACTATAAAGGAGAATGAAGTTAATTGCTAACGGGAAGTTTAAATTTGCCTTCGAATTTTCCTTAGGCCTAAATCGGCAACGTCGTGGGAATACGTGTATTAAAACAAAGATATACGAAAAATATATATTATGGAATGAACAGTTATGATTAAAAAGTGAAATTATACAGTTTATGATTGGATTGAATTTACGCGGGTGAATTAACTTTGCATGAGTTAATGAGAATTAGAGTACACATATGATGATTGATAATTAGATTAACAAATATTAATTAGATTATAGTTGAATGTTAAATGAGTAAATATTATAAATGTATGATAAATATTTATATGGATTGATAAATAGATTATATGAGCAAAATAGATTATATAGTTAAATGGATTGGGTAAATATTAAAGATTGGTATGTATAAATATTGGTATAAATAGATTGTAATTTGAATACATAAATAGATTAAATAAATAGATTACAACGGAGTTGGAAGGGTCTGTAAATGAGAGAAGAATCACGTATTAAAACGAGATTCCTTTGGGACATATTTAGCTAAAAATTAAAATTCCAATATTACAGACCTGATTCCGACGAGCTGAGCAAAGTGAATGAATAAGCATGTGATTTTATTTGAAGATGCTCGAGAGATCAGGCGTACCAATCACACGATTTAAGTTATGGTTGCCAACTCTTTTTAAAATAATATATATATATATATATATATATATATATATATATATATATATATATATATATATATATATATATATATATATATATATATATATATATATATATATATATATATATATATATAAAGTTATTATTAAATATTTCCACTTGTAGGGGTGTAGACCGCTACACCATTCACTAAAGGAAAAGTATCTATTACCAAGCTAGAATTCAAAAGAGCAAATTTGGAGGGATTAAAAGAGAGTTTGTCTCATTACAAATTAAGTTCTGGCCATCTAAACGAGATCTGGATAAACTTTAAAGAAAATGTGATGAACAAACAATCAAATTTCATTCCATCAAAGTCATGGAGACTTGGTAATGTTAAACAACCAAAATGGTTGACAGAAGAAATTAAGAAAAGTATTAAAGACAAAGACCGAGCTTATAAAGTGCTGAAATATAAAAACTGGGGCAGCATCAAAGAAAAATATATTCAACTGAAAAGAAAAGTTAAAAGAGAAATTAAAAGATCCAAGTGAAAAGAAGAGATTAGAGGGACTTTAAACTGTAAGTCGAACCCCAAAGAATTCTTCGCACTAGTAAATAGTAGGAAACCAATTAAAAATAGTATAGGGCCTATTAAAGACAAAAATGGCGTTTTACAATACAATGGTGTAAAAATTGCAAATGTTTTAAATGAGTATTTTGCAACAGTATTCACCAAGGATGAATCCGAAGTTATTCAAACTCCTAACACCAGATTTTCTGGCAATAATCCTCTAAAATCAATAGTGTTTTCAGTTAATGATGTAAAGAGACTCATCGATAAATTGAATAAATTTAAATCGCCTGGGCCGGACATCATTTTGCCAAGGGTAATAAAAGAAGTCAAAGATTCTATAGCCGAACATTTAACATAAATTTTTAATCTTTCTCTCGAAATAGGATGTGTTCCAGAAGATTGGAACACAAAGAGTCATCAAGCAATTACCGCCCTATAAATTTAACATCGGTAGTAGGAAAAACGCTTGAGTGCCTTATTGCAGAAAAAATAGTGGAACATATTGAAGTAAATGCTTTATTACGTTAAACTTAACATGGTTTTAGAAAACAAAGATCGTGTTTGACTAGTTTCTTAGAATTCTTTCACCACATAAATTCAATTTATGACACAGAAAGATCAGTTCACATATTGTATTTAGATTTTCAAAAGGCCTTCGACAAAGTACCACACGCAAAGTTAATGACGAAAATTAGAACATTACGAATAATCGGAGAAGTTGCGAATTGGATTGAGAACTGACTCAATAGTCAAGCATCTGATTGGACATATGTTAGTAGTGGAGTTCCACAGGGGTGAGTTTTAGGACCGTTACTCTACATTATATATGTAAACGATATTGACGTCGGATTAATATCAAAGATTTAAAAATTTGCGGATGACTGGAAATTGAGTAAAGGTATAATTAGTGAAGATGACATTAAAGACTTTCAGGAAGATATTGATCAAATTGTGAGCTGGTCTATAAAGTGGGATTTACCTTTAAACCTCGATAAATGTAAAATAATGCACATAGGCAACAAAAATCCCAAAGCTGAATATAAGATTTTCGATAGAACAATTACATGCACTGAAAAAGAAAAGAACCTAGGCATTTACGTAACCAGTGATCTCAAGTTTTCCCAGCAATGTGTAGAGGTGGGAAAGAAAGCCCTAAAGATACTCGGTTATATTAAAAGACAATTTAGCTACAAAAATGACACAATAATCTTGAATACGTTTAATACCTTAGTAAAACCACAGCTGGAGTACTGTGCGCAAGTTTGGTCACCATATTTAAAAAAAGACATTGAAAGATTGGAGAGGATCCATGCCAGGGCGACAAAATTAATTCCGAATTTAAAAACTACAATTAGAAAAGGCGACTGGAAAGGTTAAATCTATTCAGTCTAGAAAGTGCCACAGGTGGGAAGTACGATGTCTTCCCGGAAGGGATAACGAGGCACTACAAGACGAAGTCAGGAATGTACGGAACTTCTCCAGGAGCTCCGTACTTACCTCAATGGTCAGTTGAAACGACCTTTTCCTTAAAGGAGGTAGAATCAGGCTAACGGAACATATAGTCCAGGCATCGATGAAGATTGCAGAGGATCTTCTCTCAAAGATAAGCAAGGCCATGCTCGTGGGAATGCTACCCAGGAAGTTTGCTACAGCGCACGCAAGCAGCAAACTTGTTGGAATTGACAAACGTGTAGGTCACCTTTGTGCCTTGACAGGAGTTAAGTTTGTAGACCTGGTCGACTTGTTCTTCGGATAAGATGACGGAGGACGGGGTCCACCTAAACAAACGAGATGATGGTTTCTGGCCGAGTTAATCGAGAGGAATGCCTTCTGGTTGTTAAGTGTTGCACGGGAAGTGCCAAGCTGCAACTCGACTCAAGACGAGCCGTAAGAACAAGTCAATGCGGGACATTCTACAACAAGAGACCCTGATGAATTGCAACCAGAGTGTAATGGAAGCCCTGCCAATGACAAAGAACAGGTCCCAGGTGGAGAAGATACAGGCAACTCGGAAGAAGCTTATGGTAATACGTCCCTTTCTGAGAACAACACTCCATCCGAGTCGTCGGGAAACGTGTTAGAGGAGGGGGCGTGCGGACTAGCCAGCGTTCTCTAAAAGTTTTATTTTTTAACGCAAGGTAGATACGGAAGAAGTGGGACGAACTTGTGGCTGCATTGGCCTCCAATAACCGAATAGATATAGTGGCGATCGTAGAAACATGGATCCATACTGACAAGCGAGATTTCGAGGGTGAGTTTGCGATCCCTGGTTATACAATGTTCCACCATGACCGACCTTGTCGAGAGGGCGGCGGAGTTTTTGCATACGCTCGGAAATGTTTCCCCGCGGTCGAATGCAATGTGAGATTTGGTCACGAGATTTTAGGACTAGACCTAGATTGTAGCACCTCCTCTTATCGAGTAGTGGTGGTTTACAGGCCGCAGACAGTCAGAAGAGTTAGACTCCAGCCTGTACGCAAAGCTTACCGACCGGATAAATAGTCCCACGAATTTGGTCATTGGTGACTTCAACTGCCGTGGGATTGACTGGAGGAACTGGACAGGCGATGTGGAGAGGAGAAGATTGATCGAGTTCGCTCAGGATAACTTCCTGACACAATGGATAGAGGAGCAAACGAGGGGTGAGAACATGTTAGATTTGGTATTTACCACCGAGGAGGATATAGTATCCGGACTCAACGTGGGAGAGTGTCTGTGCGGGAGCGATCACCGCACAGTCACGTTTCCCGTCCACATTCGATGTGAGAGACGTTCTTACGTCGTTATCTTTAAACCCAACTTTCGACGCACGAACTTTGTGGGTTTTCGGGATGCGATAGCTCGGCTTGTGCCTGCAACAGGAGAAGGAGCCTCAGACAAATGGTTGGAGTTTAAATAAAATTGTATGACCCAACAGTCCGCGTTTGACCCTAGCAGAAGGAGGAGTGGCAAACCCCTCCAACCGAGATAGTTCAATCGAGGCATCGCCGCAGTGATAAGGAACAGGAAAACTACCTACAATAACTGGAAAGCCAACCGTAATGAAAAAAGACTTCTTAAATACATAGAAAAGTGTAGTCAAGTTAAAGCACTGGTACGCAGAGCTAAGCGCAGCGAAGAAGTTCTGGTTGCTTTCCTTTGTAAAGAGACCCCAAAAGAATTCTTCTTGCATGTCAATAGCCGCAAGCCAATTCGCCATAGCATAGGACCTCTGAGAGATGACAATGGCGTGTTACGGAAGTCAGAACCAGATATCGACAACGTGTTGAACGGCTACTTCGCCTCCGTATTTACAAGGGAAGTTGATGGTCCAGCTCCGAGGCTGGGAGTTCATCTCGAAAACCTATGCGAAATAGCCTTAGAAGGAAAACAAAGTAGTAGCCAGACTAGGAAACCTTAACCCGTATAAGTCTCTAGGTCCGGATGGCTTTCTTCCTAGAGTCCTCCGAGAAGTTAGTGAAGAGGTCGCTCCACACCTCACCACCATTTTTAACAAATCTTTGGAAACTGGAGAGGTGCCGGAATACTATAGAATAGCAAACGTAACTACCACCTATAATAAAGGGGACCGCAAATACCCGCGTAATTACCGGTCTATTAGTCTGACATCCATCGTAGGAAAACTACTCGAGGTAATAATCGCAGACCATATAGTGCAGCACTTAGAGTCACTCAACTTGATCTTGGATTTCCAGCACGGATTTCGCAAGAACCGTTCATATTTCACTAATCTACTAGAATTTTTCCACGGTACTTTGAGTGAGTATGACCTTAGTCGAGCTGTGGATAACTTATACCTGGACTTTCATAAAGCCTGTGATAAGATATCACACCGCAGGTTGATAAATAAAGTCCGCGCCCTTAGCATTACCGGCAAGGTAGCCGAATGGATAGAAAACTGGCTCTCGGGACGGAGGCAACGAGTAAAGATCAACGGTATACCCTCGCAACGGACTCTAGTCAGTAGCGGGGTGCTCCAGGGCTCAGTGCTTGGGCATCTATTGTTCATCGTCTACATCAATGATGTAGATGAAGAACTAATATGCTGGATAGCTAAGTTTGCCGACGATAGCAATCTAGGAAGTAGCGTGAGCTCGTGAGAAGGAGTAGAACGCCTGCAAAATAGCCTTCTCAGGATAG
Organism: Ceratothoa steindachneri; assembly: GCA_963969495.1. Taxonomy (NCBI): domain Eukaryota; kingdom Metazoa; phylum Arthropoda; class Malacostraca; order Isopoda; family Cymothoidae; genus Ceratothoa; species Ceratothoa steindachneri. Next base: position 57,411,966 of record OZ018323.1, on the reverse strand, counting down.
GCTAGTGGTTAGAAAGGTAGCAGATGCCATTTAAACTTGACAAGTGCAAAGTAATGCACATCGGCCATGCTAACCGTCGGGAAAACTACTCCTTGCTAGGCAAATAATTAGATACCACTGACCTTGAGAAAGATTTGGGCGTGTTAATCAGCAGTGATCTAAAGTTCTCCAGGCAGTCCCTCCAGGTGGAAAAAGAGGGCCCAGCTAATGCTGGGGTACATAAAGAGGCAGTTTCGCTTCCGAAATATGCAGATTGTTCTCGCCTTGTACAACTCTCTAGTCCGGTCACATCTTGAATGCGCCGTACAATTCTGGTCCCCAACCCTGAGGAAGGATATTGAACGGCTGGAAAAGGTAGAGGCCAGAGGCACAAAATTGATCCCCTTCCATAGACATAAAAGTTATCAGCATAGGCTACGAAAACTGTGCATGTTCTCCTTGGAGACGCGCTGGTTAAGAGGCCAGCTGATTGAAACTTCTAAGATAATGCGAGGAGTTGAAAACGTAGATCACAGGAGGCTGTTCACGTTGAACGCAAATACTACACGTAAGCACCGTTACAAACTGGAATTACCGTAATTTCATACTAGCATTTGCGGAAGCTGGTACGTGGAATCTTCTACCCACAGAAGTGGTGAACAGTTCGTCAGTCGAACAGTTCAAATCTCGACTAGACAAGATAATCCATACTCTGACCTAGATGGTGCCACCTTAGTGTAGATTATAGATCTGAGTAAAGTAGATAGGTTTCAACTTTTTGTATAAAAATTTCCTGTTTGTGTTCTTTTTAATTAAGCACATTCAGGTATAGTTTCAGCTTTCTGGCCCGCAAATGCGGGTGGAAGAGGTGGGCGGGGAGAGCCTTCATTTATGCTATACTTTCTTTTATGCTATAGGTTAGGGCTTTCCCAAAATAGTACCTCCACGGTATGGTCAGCAATGTTCTTTGAGGTACTACTATTCCTTGTGACTCCTTGTGACTCTCTCTATTACTCTCTTTCTCTCTCTCTATCTATCTATCTATCTCTCTCAATTACCACCTTGCCGTCGGTTAGAGAGCTTGTGCGATCTGCTTGAGTTAAGCTAGCTAAGTTGGGGGACTCTTAGTCCGGCAGAGTCACATATGCCAGTAAGGTAGTTTTAGTAAGATCCAAACTAAGATTATCAAACTTCTCTACCACTTCTTTGATGCGTCTCCTTGTATCCCCCTACTAACCTCTTCGTTTCTGTTAGTACTAAGTTTCAACAACTCTCTTCAACTGTCAAAAAAAAACAACAAAAAAAAACAACCATCTCTATTACACAAGTTTTTAGTCATAAAGGCCTTACCAGCTACCTTAAAAAGGGGGAGAAGAGAGGCTTTGGAACCTCTCCCCCCCCCCTTTCTCTCTCTCTCTCAAGAAAGTAGAGGGAGAGGTGACGCGCCCTTGTCGCGGGAAGAGAGCTTCTGTGTGCCTTTGACTTTTCAAGCTCGGCGGGGGTACCTCTCTTTTGGGTACCCCTGGTCGGGCTTTCCTTGTCGATTTAGTCGGAAACGAGGTTCCAGACTAAGTGCGTCATTCTTTTTTCTACTCTATCCTTCTTCTTTTTCACTTTTATCCTATCTCTTCCACTTATTATACTCGTATAAAAAGAAAAAACAACTAAAAAAAAAACCCTACTTCTATCGTGTCACTCTTACCCTTTTTTCCCTCTATCTACATATAAAGACCTGGCTGCTACCTCATGCGTCAGAAGAGAGGCTTTGGAACCTCTATAAACAACGCCAATCGATGCTCACTGGTTGCGAGAGTCTAGGACTAGAGCTGTCCTAGGCGTTGAGGCACGATGAATGGGATGAGGGTAGTGCCCCGTTAACCCCTTCCCTGGCGCGTAATTATTAATCATTCCCAGAGACCGTTGACGGGTGCCTCTGGTAGCATCGGTCCGAGGTGACGGCCCTTTGTTCCCAGGTTGGTTGCCAGGCCAATAAAAAGCCTTGGGTCAAGTCTATTGGTGTGGCGGGATATCCATTGAACGCTACTTCGAGATCCTGGCCGTCGTGAAGGAAACTAGTTGGAGTATAGTACGGGGCGTGCTCCGTTGTTCACCGGGTGAGAAATCGATGGACCGTTCGGGCACCGTCAGTGCTGCTTGGTTGGCAGCCACGGAACGCCGAGGTTTGACGACTCAGTCGGACGAACAGCAGCACGTGGAGCGTGCCTTCTGAAAGATCTGAAACGTCTTAGATGGATAGGCGGGAGCGACTCACGCGGGGAGAACTCAACAACCCCCGTTTGTTATCATTAATTGGTCACGAGTTTTCAGAGAGAGAGAGAGAAAGCGTTCAAAATGACAAGCAAAAAAGGACCCGTTCATCTAAAACGCAACTGTGCAACATGCCAGTTAGAAAAGTGGTGCGTTGACTTTCCGGAGGGCTGCTACTCAAAATGCTGCCCGAAAAGTATCTGCACTACTTGTATACTGACCGAGAGGTGGAGAAACTAAAAGACCTCTATAGAGCCTCAGAGGAGAGAGCTCAGATTCTTGAGATAAAGGTGAAGAAACTTGAAGCCCTTCATGCAGCTCACAGTCGATGCCTAGAAGAGGCATCGCCCACTGACGTGTCGGAATCTTCTGGTGCCGTAGTTCTTACCTAAGCGGAGATTCTGGCATTATCCGAGGTTAAGCCAGCTGAGGCAAGAGAAAAAGAGAAAAAGAAGAAAGGAAAAAAGAAGAAAAAGAATAAAGTTGAAAAGAAAGAAGAAGAACCTAAAATAGAAGAAAAACGGATAAACAAGAAGAAAATGGGGAATAAGAAAAAAAAGGATAAGAATGAAGAGAGTAAAGAGGAAAAGGAGAGGCCTCTTCCACAAGGGAAGACCCCCGTCTTCAGAAACTATGTGTCCGAAGGTCACCCTCATTGGTGACTCGCAAACACGGGATCTGCAGCCGCTGCTAGCGGCCCGCCTTCGCACTAGCGTGAAGGTAAGCTGCCTGCCAGGGCGGAGTAACCACAACATCAGAGTAGAGGCAGAGACAGCTCAGATTTCTGAGAATTCAGTTGTCGCTCTGATGTTGAGTGGCAACGACCTCTACCTCAGAGGGGTATGGTTAGCCTCAGTGGTAAGACCATCCAAACGGTGCTGGTAGCCGTGGATGACATAGGGCTTAAAACCCGCAAACGTGTCGTGGTTGGGATGCTTCCGAGAAGAGGTCCATCCCGAACCGCTCACGAGAGAAACGTCGCAGTGAACCGACGGTTGCGGATCTGTGCACGGCAGAAGGAGTCTTCTTTGTAGACCCCTACTGCACCTTTTACGGGAGAAACGACCTGTATAAAAGGGCGGAGTGCATCTTTCCTTTAAAGGGAAAGCTGTACTCGCAAACATGATCCAGGATGTTGTGGGGCGCACCCAAAGAAGTGTCAGGCCCCGAGTAAAGTACTGACTGACGAGAGGTTAGAAGTGTGCGAGGCTGTTGAAGCCTCGTAGAACAGTTTCAAAACCACATTCATGATTCTTCAATCGCGTTTCATCCCTCTGAAATGCTCCCGTCGGTCTTCTGTTCAACCAAAAACGGATAAACAAGAAGAAAATGGCGAATAAGAAAAAGAAGGATAAGAATGAAGAGAGTAAAGAGGAAAAGGAGAGGCCTCTTCCACAAGGGAAGACCCCCGTCTTCAGAAACTATGTGTCCGAAGGTCACCCTCATTGGTGACTCGCAAACACGGGATCTGCAGCCGCTGCTAGCGGCCCACCTTCGCACTAGCGTGAAGGTAAGCTGCCTGCCAGGGCGGAGTAACCACAACATCAGAGTAGAGGCAGAGACAGCTCAGATTTCTGAGAATTCAGTTGTCGCTCTGATGGTGAGTGGCAACGACCTCTACCTCAGAGGGGGTATGGTTAGCCTCAGTGGTAAGACCATCCAAACGGTGCTGGTAGCCGTGGATGACATAGGGCTTAAAACCCGCAAACGTGTCGCGGTTGGGATGCTTCCGAGAATAGGTTCATCCTGAACCGCTCACGAGAGAAACGTCGCAGTGAACCGACGGTTGCGGATCTGTGCACGGCAGAAGGAGTCTTCTTTGTAGACCCCTACTGCACCTTTTACGGGAGAAACGACCTGTATAAAAGGGCGGAGTGCATCTTTCCTTTAAAGGGAAAGCTGTACTCACAAACATGATCCAGGATGTTGTGGAGCGCACCCAAAGAAGTGTCAGGCCCCGAGTAAAGTACTGACTGACGAGAGGCTAAAAGTGTGCGAAGCTGTTGAAGCCTCGTAGAACAGTTTCAAAACCACATTCATGATTCTTCAATCGCGTTTCATCCCTCTGAAATGCTCCCGTCGGTCTTCTGTTCAACCAGAGTGGTTTAATCGAGAAATCGGCCAACTGTTTAGGAAGAAGAGAAATGTGTACCGGCAATCGAGGATCTCGGGTGACTTTGACGAATACCGGAGGCTATCCAGGAGAGTGAATTCCAGCATAAGGGCGGCTAAGCGGTCTGAGGAACTCCGAGTGGCGAGACTCTGTAAAGAGAATCCCAAGGAGTTTTTTGATATGTAAACAGCCGTAAACCAATCCGTCGAACGATTGGCCCTTTGAGGAATGAGGAGAGGACATTAAAGCACGCAGATACAGAAAATGCTAACCTCCTCAACAAGTACTTTGCTTCAGTGTTAACCAAAGTGTGTGGTCCCACCCCCCAGCCAACGGATTCCTACTCGGGAGAAAAGCTGGAGGATATGGACTTAACCGAAGGAGAAATAAAAAAGAAGATCACTGACCTAATGACGAATAAGTCACCTGGCCCGGATGGGTTTCTACCTAAAGTGTTGAAAGAAGTGCTTGATCCAGTGTCACGACACCTGAGCGCAATCTTCAACATGTTAATCAGGACCCAATGCGTTCATAGAGACTAGCGTGAAGCGGAGGTGACTCCTATCTTCAAGAAAGGAGACCGTAGCCAACCATCGAACTACCGACCTATCAGTCTGACTTCGATAGTCGGTAAACTCATGGAAAGCATGATGGTGGACAAAATTACGTCGCATTTAGAGTCAAATCTGCTACTGAGGAGTTCCCAGCACGGCTTCGGAAGGCAACGGTCATGCCTGACGCACCTTGTGGAATTCTTCCACTTCGTCTTCAGTGAGCACGATCGGGACAAGGCAGTGGATGTGGTCTACTTAGACTTTCATAAAGCGTTTGATAAGGTACCACACCGCTGCCTTTTCCGGAAAGTGCGAGCGCTGGGCATAGACGGAAAAGTAGCTGGCTGGATAGAGAACTGGCTAAGTGGCAGACGGCAACGGGTGGTGCGGAATGGACAGGCTTCTGAGTGAGTGCCTGTTACTAGCGGGATGCCTCAAGGTTTTTTTCCTGGGACCACTACTATTCATCATCCACGTCAACGACATGGACGGTGATATGGTTGCCAAGATTTCCAAATTTGCGGACGATACCAAACTTGGTATGAACGTTGCAAAGGATGGAAATACTGCCCGCCTGCAGGAAGATCTTGGGAAGATTGGGGAGTGGTCGGACATGTAGCAAATGCCTTTTAACGTGAACAAATGCAAAGTGATTCATATCGGCGACGGAAACCCCCAATCTCAGTATATCCTTAAGGGCACTGCTATTGAATCCACCAACACTGAGAAGGACTTGGGTGTAACAATTACTAGTGACCTCAAGTTCAGGAAACAGTGCATTGAGGCGGAGAAAAATGCCCAAAGGATGCTAGGCTACATAAAGCGCCAGTTTGGATATCGGAATAAGGAGATTGTACTGTGTTTGTACAACTCACTTGTCCGACCGCACCTGGAGTATGCCGTACAATTTTGGAGTCCTTCATTTAGAAAAGATATTGTGAGATTGGAACGCGTGCAAGCCAGGGCAACCAAATCGATTCTCTCTATCAGTCATATGAGTTATAATGATAGACTAAGGAAATTAGATATGTTCTCGCTGGAGACCCGGAGACTACGTGGTCAGCTTATCGAAGTGTTTAAAATACTTCGAGGCTTCCACAGACTGGACTACTGGGATATTTTCCAGCTCAGAGAGGGAAAAACAAGAAATCACAGCTAAAAACTTGAACTGAAGCGATATCACCGTGATCTGTGTGGAAAATTCTTCACATACAGTATCTGTGGTAGTTGTAACGCACTTCCGACGGAAGTTGTCATCTGTGAATCTGTTAACCAATTCAAGTCAAGACTAGATAAAATCTTGCGAAATCACTGTTAAGATCCTCGCGACTGATCTTCGAGGTTGCCAACGGACACCTTCGAGGATTGCTCCAAAAGTACCCTCCTTGTATGGACCGTAAGGTCTTCTAGGGTACTTATTTTCCTTGTAGCTCTCTCTCTTTCTCTCTCTCTCTCTCTCTCTCTCTCTCCGATTTGGGTAAGGAGTCATCTGTAGCACCCTCCTCGAGTGAGTCGGGAAACGATTGAGGCAGAGGGAGCGCCCGATAAGACGTGACTTCCTCGAAGTGTTACTATTTAATGCAAAGTCCATTAGAAACAAAATGCTAGAGTTCAAATCATTTGTAGCAACAGATATGCTTGGCATTGTAGCTATCACAAAATCCTGGATCCACGCAAATGGACGCGACTTTGTTGGCGACCTTGTAATTCCAGGGTACACACTGTTTCACAAGGATAGGATGACTAGGGATGGGGGAGGGTTACTGATGTACAATAAGAAACCTTAGATCCTATCGAGCATACACAGGGAAAGAGCTACTTAAAAACTACAGAAACAAGGACCAGTAAAGACCCTAAGTTCCGCTCAAGGCCAGTCCGCCTACAGAAGATGTTAACTACCACTTCCTAACGTTAGTGTATCATGCTTTTTTTTACATGCTGTTTTTTTTACTATTTCAACTCTACGTTACACATTTATCTACATGTGTACCCTTTATATATACTTTTTACATGATTCTTTTTTAAATATTTCTATTCTACTGTACACACTTATTTAAATGTGTACCATATGGCCTTTCTTTACATGCCTTTTCTAACTATTTCACTTCTACGGTACACACTTATCTACATGTGAACCCTTGACATGCAGGTTTAGTTATCCCTCAAATACATGAACACGCTTCTTCGAACCAGGAGAGGGGGGTGATAAGACAGTACTCTCATCTCCTGCAGGCTTCGCCTGCTAGTGATGAAAATAATATACTTATAGGACAGACAGAAAAAGAAAAGGAGAATTCACATTCACTCCATACAGAGGAGCGTCGCTGGCATCCTTTTATTGCTCATTTCATTTAATTCCCAACTCCTTAATTCGTATGACGTTTTCTTCTATGCTGCTACTACTTTATATTTACACTATTGAGGTACTCATCAGGTCGGCTTTTGAGCATATTAAATGACGTGCTTTCTACTACACCGTTGGGCAGGCTATTCCACGTTTGCATGATTTTAAACGTGACGTAATTTTGAGCTATAGTAGAGTTAAATCGCTTGTTCATTAATTTGAAACCATTTTGGCGTGTGTTGGCCCTTTCATCCATTTTAAACAATAGTTTGTAATCAATATTAGTAAATCCTTTTAAGATTTTGAATACCTCGATCAATTGTCCACGTAATCGTCTACTTTCAAGGGATAGTAGGTTTAATAAGTGGAGTCTATCTTCGTACGGTTTGTTTCGGATTCCAGGAACTAGTTTAGTAGCCCGACGTCGCATTCTTTCTAACTGCGCTATATCCTTATTCGAGGTATGGGCGCACGAGCGCTTTGTATAGTGGCAGGATTCTATCTTTCGATTTGAAAGTAAAATTCCGAGCAATATATCCTAGCATTCGGTCTGCTTTTTTACAAGCTTCTGCGCATTGTTTCGATACTTTAAGGTGCTCCGAGATTAAAATCCCCAGGTCTTAGTCTAAGTTAACGGATTCGAGGATTTGGCCTTTCATATGGTATTCTAGTTTTAAGTTATGACATCCTAAATGCATGACCTTGCATTTACCTATGTTGAAGCCCATTTGCCATTTATCCGCCCATTCGACAATTTTATTAAGATCTCTTTGCATTTACTCTACATCTGGTCTCGAAAGTGCTCGGGCCCAGGACTGACCCTTGTGGTACCCTGCTGGTCACTGGGGCACACTGTGAACACGCCCCATTTACAACAACCTGCTGTGAACGATTTGATAGCCAGTTTTTAATCCATTTTTTCACTTACAGTATCTGCGGTAAGTGGAACGCACTTCCAGTGGAAGTTGTCAACAGTGAATCTGTTGACCAGTTCAAGTCAAGACTAGACAAAGTCTTGAAAAGTGGCCGTTTAGGGCCGCAAAACAATTGAGCAGCCATGTGCCTGCTTGGTTGCTAGTCCAAAGGTACCCTCTTTGAATGGACCGTAAGGTCTCCTAGGGTACTTACTTTCCTTGTTACTCCGTGTTACTCACTCTAATTGCTCTAATTGTCATCAATAGCTTTCGTGCGGAACTTTAACAAAGGCCTTTTTAAGTCACGGTAAATTATATTTATATCCGCCGCTTTAGTTTCATCGTAGATGCAAATCATGTTATGAAAGAATTCGAGTAAATTGGTTAGGCACGAGCGCCCACGTCGGAAGCCATGCAGGGAGTCTGAAATTAGATTATTAGCCTCACAATGGCTCACCATGGTACATATCTCTAATTATCAATTCCAAGAGTTTTCCAATTACACAAGTTAGCTGATAGGACGGAAATTAGTAGGCTCAGAATTATCCCCTTTTTTTAATATCAGCGTAAAATCTGCATGCTTTAACTCTATTGGAACTAGGCCTTCTTCTATTAATCGATGGAAAATTGTGAATAGCGGTCTTGCTAATCCATTTTTTAGTTCTTTTAGATGGGTTGGGTACACACCATCGGGACCAGGTACCTTCATTTTTTTTTCATTTTATTAATATATGTGAGTGTCGTAGAATGGACTCTCGACGATATACCATATATAACTATTCGTTGAGGGAACTTCTTTAATTATCTTAGAGTGCGTGATTGTCTGGCGGCCGATATTATGTATCTTCGATATGCTTAAGAAGTGGAACTGAGCTCAAGGATAATAATATTGCTATCATTAATAAAATAGAGTTTTATTAATAATAACTATCAACAAACACAAAACGGAAAATATTGACATAAACAGAGAATGGAAAGGGTCGTGGAGGCTCGGGCTAATCCGAGGATTAAAGGATTTAAAAAGGTAAAACAAATATAGAGTTAAAGAGATGGGATGGTTCGCTAAACCATTTAAAGCACAGGATAGAATTGACAAAAGGGTTAAGTACTCAAAGGTAACGTTTGGTTTACGTAACTTTATACTAGTGGTGCAGTGGAAGGCGACGTGAAGGAATTCTCGGTCTGCTGGCGAGTTCCAGCCGAAGGGGGAGGATAAGATGATCCTGACGTGGCGTCTTGGGAATGAGAACCGTTTCTCGACGAATGGCTTGAAGAACAATGGCTGTTCTACGTTGTTCTCTTCCGAACAACAGGGGGGGTGAGAACCGTCTCTTGTCTACGGGCTCAAAAACAATGGCTGTTCTAATGTTGTTCTCCTCTGAACAACAAGGGGGAAGGGTGAGAACCGCTTCTTGGCGAACGGACTCAAAAGAACAATGACTGTTCTACGGTGTTCTCTTCTGACAACAGGGGGGGTGAAGACCGTCTCTTGTCTACGGGCTCAAGAACAATGGCTGTTCTAATGTTGTTCTCCTCTGAACAACAAGGGGGGAATGGTGAGAACCGCTTCTTGGCGTACGGACTCAAAAGAACAATGACTGTTCTACGGTGTTCTCTTCTGAACAACGGGGGAAGGGTGAGAACCATTTCTTGTCAACGGGGCTCGAACGAAAAATGGCTGTTCTAACGTTGTTCTCTTTCTGAACAACGAGGGGGAAGCCTTTTGGACTCGGCGAAGGCTCGAACTTTGGCACTCAAGGGATTTTGTCCTCCTTGTGGATAAGTGATGGTGAATCTTGAGGTCGAGGTCCCTTGGCGCACAAAGTGAGAGAGGGTCGTGGTGATGTTTTGCGATGAAAATCTGGATCTCCAATCTGATCTTAGTGGTAAAGTTTCCATCTAAATAGTCGAGACACTCCCTTGGCGTGGGGGGACAATGGAGTGGGAGCTTCGAGGGAATGCACAGCCGAGGCTGGGAACAATGCCTTATCTGCCCATAAGCCTAACTCAATCTAGCGAGGTCGGCATATGGGGGCGAACGGGGGGGACGATAACCTCCTTGTTTAAACATTGACATCCGGTGGATGCGATAAGACGCCAAGCTTCGAAGCGAAGATGCACGTGGGAGCATCGTGGTTTTAAATAATATGTGATAGGAGTTGAAACTAACGCTGCCTCAACCCGTTATATCACAATGAGAATCTCCCTTTCATTTACACATGTTGAATAGGATATTTTGTTTTTCAAGATTTATGTCCTCGTCTAGTGTTGCTAATTGTGTCACGTCCTCAAAAGTAAAAACGCTCGAGAAGTGCTTATTTAATATTTTAGCAAATTGTTCTTGGACGTCTGTCATAATGCCATCTTTACTTAGCATGGATATTAAGCTAAGATCTAAATTGTACAGAATTATTCTAGTATACAAACCACCACATCAGCGTCTCGACGAGGACGATGAACGGTATACAGAAATTACTGTCCTAATAAGCGAGAATACAGCGGTTATCTTAGAGGACTTCAACTTTCATGTAAACTGAGAAGACAAAACAGGGGACGATGAAAGCAGGAGGCTTCTTCGCTTTGCAGAGGAAGCGCTTCTCACCCAATGAGTACATGAGCCTACAAGAGGGGATAACATACTAAATTTTGTGTTCACTACTGAAGATAACCTAGTACACAATGTAACTGTGTATGAGGCCTCAGGTTAACGTGATCACAATGTCGTTAGATTTAAGTTACGTGTACCTAAACTCGAGGAAAAGAATCGCAGACGCATCCTTCCTGATCTGAGAAGAGCGAATCTTGCTGAACTGATAGGAGTTGGTGCATTAACAGTTGACGTATGTGTCAGCGTTCATGAAACATGGAACTCATTCGGTGATTTCTTTATGGCGCAACAAGCCCAGTTTGTACCAAATAAAGTGCTCAAGGAAGAACGACGGCAAACTAAATGGTTCACAAACCAGATATGAATATCGATTAAATAGAGGAAAGCTTCTTATCGCCGTTATAAGGCAAACCGTAGCGGTTTTGCACATCAAGAATACATCTGCTTCTGCAGGCGAGTTAAAAGAATGATAAAAGCAGCAAAACATGGTGAAGAGCAGAGGGTGGCCACATCTTGCAAAGCTAGCCCCAAGGAATTCTTTAGCTACATAAAAAGCAGAAAAACAGTTATAAATAAAATTGGTCCTTTGCGTGGCTGTGGTGGTACGCTTAAGAACACAGACCTTGACAAGCCTGATATTCTCAACGAAAAATCCTCTTTAGTATTCACTGAGGAAGCAGAGGCAGCAATCCCTGAACCAATTCTGGTGTATAAGGGAGAGTCCATGGAGAATATTCAATGTGCGCACATCGAAATCTTGGCCAGACTAGATAAACTTTGCGCAAACAAGTCTCCCGGTTCGGTTGGATTCCTGCCAAAGATACTGATGGAGGTTTACGAGCAGGTGGCTCCTCACCTAGTGAAGATCTTCAGTAAGTCTGAGGACAGGAGAAGTACCTAGGGAGTGGCGAGAGGCAAACGTGACTCCTATCTTTAAAAAATGGGATCGCGTAAATCCGGGGAATTACCGACCTATCAGCTTTACTTCCATAGTAGGAAAGATTGTCGAAGGTGTCATTGTGGATAGAGTAGTGGAGTTTCTGGGAGGAAACAACCTGCCATTAGACTCGCAGCATGGTTTCCGGCGTCACAGATCATGCTTAACTAACCCGATAGATTTCTTCCACGTAATGCTTCAAGAATATGACAGGAACAGAGAAATCGACATACTTTATCTCGACTTTCAGAAAGCCTTTGATAAAGTACCTCATAAGAGGTAAATGTTGAAAGTTCGAGCTATGGGTATTAGAGGAGAGGTATTAAATTGGATTGAAGCCTGGTTGAAAGATAGAAGACAGCGTGTATTTATAAACTGGGTATCGTACAGCTGGTCTCTTGTTTCCAGTGGGGTACCACAAGTATCTGTATTGGGTCCGCTCCTCTTCATTATCTATATCAATGATATAAATCTTGGAATTGTGAGCCACATATCTAAGTATGCAGATGACACTAAGTTAGGAGTAAATGTCGCAACACCTTTAAGTGTAGAAACTCTTAGGTCAGACTTAGAGAACGTGGGAGAGTGGTCTGAAAAGTGGCTGATGCCATTTAATTGGGATAAGAGCAGAATTAGGCATATTAGGCATGCAAACCAGAGATCATAATATTCTCTTCTGGGTCATGACATAGCAAGTACAAAATTGGAAAAAAATTTGGTTGTTTTTATTAGTAGCGACCTCAAGTCCTCAAAACAGTGTATTGAAATATAAAATAAGGTATAAAGGTTATTAGGTTACATCAGAAGACAGTTTAGTTACCGGAACAAATAAATAGTCTTGTCACTTTACAATTCTCTAGTTCGTCCGGAACTAGAACACGCCGTCCAGTTCTGGTCGCCGAAACTGAGGATAGACGTGCAGAGGCTAGAACGAGTTGAGGCACGAGCGACGAAACTTATTCTCGCCATTAGACACATGGGCTACCAGAGGCGTCTCGGGGCTTTGGGCTCTTTTCACTGGAAACCAGGAGATTGCAAGGACAGTTAAGAGAGGTTTTCAAAAACTTGAAGGATTTGATAACATTAACTATAGGTAATCTCTTTAGCTTGAACGAGAATGCCACTCGCAACCATGGGTGGAAGCTCAATCACCTCGTTACTCTTGTAACAAAGTTGGTGGCTTTTTCACCTCTAAAGTCTGCAACACTTGGAACAGACTGAAAACGGAGGTGGTAAACAGTTACTCAGTTGAGCAGTTCAAAAGTCGGTTAGACAAAGTGCTGCATACATTAGTGTAAGTACTAGTGTAAATCCCCGGTAACCTTTTAACGGTACCTCCTCGATATAGATTGTAAAACCTTTTGATGTACTGAGATTCCTTGTAACACATATACACTCTCTCTCTCATCTCTCCTCTTTCTCCTCTCTCTCTCACATACATCCTAAATACATATATAAGTCCAAGGGATAGCAGTCTGATGAGCTAGGAAGCCAGATGTTTGGAGTGATTTGGTTAAAAAAGATTTGTTTGACAGCCACGAGTGATTCCTCCTGGTTGTGTGCAAGGTGCGGAATGGTGTGGGCGTCGTTGTTTCCGAGCTGACCTCCCTTCGCAATCAGAGTGTGACTCATCAAACTCTTTCCTGACCCTCTGCACCGTCCTCAAATTTACCCCCAAACACTCGGAGATCGTTGCATTGGAGTTCCTGGTGTGAATCCCAAGGCAGCATAAATTGCCTTTTCCAAATATTTAGAAGATTGACTTCAGCGTTACTGTCATGCGTTACTGACCCGCTCATATATATATGATGTCGTGCGTTACTTACCTGCTCATATATATGATGTAGTGCGTTACTGACGAGCTCATATATATGATGTTCGTTACTGACCAGCTCATATATATGATGTCGTGCGTTACTGACGAGCTCATATATATTGATGTCGTGCGTTACTGACCAGCTCATATATATAGTTAGTCGATATTGGGGGTGTGTTGGGCTTCTATTTGTCTTCAGTACTCCATAGAGTTGACCTATGTCATATTGACCTCTTCGTTTTAGTTTCTTTGATATTTTATTTGCTTAACTAATTTACTGAGTTGGTTTATTTCTTCTTTTTTTATGTTTTCCTCTGCATCATAAGTCGTCAATTTGTTTGTGTTGGCTAAATATTCATCCAATCTCCTTGGTTATGTCCATTCAAACAGCCACATCTTCTTTGTCTGGTTGTTGAATTGCAAGGAATAATGGTAGCTTCTTTGAACATTTTCAACCTCAACGAGAGGGAACAGCATCTAAGATTTAGTAACCAACGAATATATAATAAAACTTGTTAAGATGAAAATTAAATAACAAAGATAACGACAATATTTCGATTAGAACATTTAAAGGAACCGTCTCGGTAAGTAGCGGGCATTGCAAAAGTCCTGTTACACTCGTTACGACGCTCTCAACAAATGACACAATGATAGTTATGATGCAGATAGACACATTTTTATTGTTTTACAATATAAATATGTGTTTAATTTGTAATGTTAATCTATGTAGCCGCCCTTGGTGACCTGAAGGCCGCGCACTTGTTGTGAATCAAGTCCTTCCTCATGCTGGCCCACTCCCGGTTGACAGAAGAGTGGGTGCTGGGTCATGGACACGTAGCGAACCTCGAGAAAGTCCTAGCTGAAGCTTACCACGGGGTCGTTCTCCTTTTGATGACCGGATCGATCGTGGAGGTTTTTTCATCAGAAAAAAAAAATGAATATTCGATTGCCATGACTCTTCAAGTGGTTGAGAAGGCGACGATAGCGTTCGCGACGTTGCTCTCACATACGGTGGCTGAGCGGAGGCTTTTCTACGTACCTCAAGTTCTTGCCATCTTCCTCCTTGACTGCCCAGCACGCCGTGGCTACCCAGATTTTCTTCTTCGCGAACACTGCCATTTTGAGCTTGGGAGCACTTTCGAAGGCCTTTCTCACAGCCAACGGTTTTACAACCTGAGGTTTGCTTGACCGAGATCGATCTTTGAGGTTTTCCCCGTTCTTGAGTCTCTCCGGGACGTTGGATATTCATCCGGCTGACGTTGAGGCGCTTGGCGATGTCGGACTGGTTGTGGTGACCCGCGGACAGGAGAGCAGAGATCTCGACTCTTTTTGACTTCCACTTCAACGCACCTCCATACGAGGGAAAAGAGGCTTAAATGACACGTGCTAAAAAAATAGAACTTTAAGTTTGTTTGACGGAACATTTTCTATCGCACACGTAAACCTCTCGAACGATAAATAAAAACGAGTGTAACATAAGTTTTGCGAAACCTGGTAAATTGTCTGTCAGACTTCAAAAGACGTGGTTTCAATAAATCTAGCAAGAAAATGAAATGGCAAAGGTTATTAGATTTAAAATTTAAAAACATAAAAACAAAATATGACCATAACTAATACAATAGAGCTGTTAAAAGCAACAATCTCCGGTGGTTTACTCGAGAGGGTTAAAATAAAAATGGCCGAAAATCGAAATGGGGCTAAGCACACGTAAATAAAAACATGATAAGAAATATGAAAGATTTACTTAAAAATCAAAGACAATGAGAAAATCTGTAGCTAAAAACAGTAAACAGATCACAGCAGATTTTGTAAATGTAGAAAAGAGATCACGGAAACCATTGGACCTCTTAGAAATGGAAAGGGTTCTAAACTATTCCATCTTCGAAATCAGTTGCGCCAATTCTAAACACGATTGTCCTTGTTTCAGGTCGCATGTCCTTGTTTTTAGTCGCATTTCCTTGTTTTCAGTTGCATGTCCTAGTTTTTAGTCGCATGTCCTTGTTTTTAGGTTCATATCCTTGTTTTTAGTCGCATGACCTTGTTGTTAGTCGCATGTCCTTGTTTTTAGTCGAATGTCCTGGTTTTTAGTTTCATGTCCTAGTTTTTAGTCGCATGTCCTTGTTTTTAGTTACATGTCCTAGTTTTTAGTCGCATGTCCTTGCTTTTAGGCTCATATCCTTGTTTTTCGTCGCATGACCTTTTTTTAGTCGCATGTCCTTGTTTTTAGTCGAATGTCTTGGTTTTTAGTTGCATGTCCTAGTTTTTAGTCGCTTGACCTTGTTTTTAGTCGCATGTCCTTGCTTTAAGTCTCATGATCTTGTTTTTAGTCGCATGACGTTGTTTTTAGCCGCATGTCCTTGTTTTTAGTCGAATGTGCTGGTTTTTAGTTGCATGTCCTAGTTTTTAGTCCCATGACCTTGTATTTAGTTGCATATTCTTGCTTTTAGTCTCATGATCTTGTTTTTAGTCGCATGTCCTAGTTTTTAGTCGCATGACCTTGTTTTTAGTCGCATATCCTTGCTTTTAGTCTCATGATCTTGTTTTTAGTCGCATGGCCTTGTTTATAGTAGCATGTCCTTGTTTTAAGGCACATGACTTTGTTTTTAGTCACATCCAAGCGACTCTCTAAGTAACTATGTCGGTCGATCGGTCGGATGGTAACCATTTTACTTTTCAATGAGGTTTTTTGGCAATAACATCCTAACAATTCCTCCGATTCTAACGAAACTTGAAACCATGATGTTGTTTTACATTTTCTTTCGAATTATATAATTGCCAACATCCTCGCAAGGTTAGTCCCGAAATTATGAAGAGAAAGCTAACTATGGGTCTGATTGCCCCACTTGTCGAAAGTTTTGAAGGTCGTAAGTTCAGATGATATTTTTGTTTATTGATAAAACGTTTTTTAATTTTTTTCCAAAAATTATTGAGAGCACGCGACTTAGGTCCGATGACCTTGCTTACCATTTGCAGACATTTTATTTGTGATCGAAATTTAATCCCAGAATTCACTGAAATTGAAAATTCTACCAATTTCGAATTAAAAAAAGATATTACTAAGTACAATGAATATGAATAGGCCTCCCTGATACGAGGGAATTTATTCACGTGAATTAATGGAACTGAAATTCAGCCATTTACAAGGGAATTTATTCACTTGAATTAATGGAACTGAAATTCAGCCATTTACAAGGGAATTTATTCACTTGAATTAATGGAACTGAAATTCAGCCATTTACAAGGGAATTTATTCACTTGAATTAATGGAACTGAAATTCAGCCATTTACAAGGGAATTTATTCACTTGAATTAATGGAACTGAAATTCAGCCATTTACAAGGGAATTTATTCACTTGAATTAATGGAACTGAAATTCAGCCATTTACAAGGGAATTTATTCACTTGAATTAATGGAACTGAAATTCAGCCATTTACAAGGGAATTTATTCACTTGAATTAATGGAACTGAAATTCAGCCATTTACAAGGGAATTTATTCACTTGAATTAATGGAACTGAAATTCAGCCATTTACAAGGGAATTTATTCACTTGAATTAATGGAACTGAAATTCAGCCATTTACAAGGGAATTTATTCACTTGAATTAATGGAACTGAAATTCAGCCATTTACAAGGGAATTTATTCACTTGAATTAATGGAACTGAAATTCAGCCATTTACAAGGGAATTTATTCACTTGAATTAATGGAACTGAAATTCAGCCATTTACAAGGGAATTTATTCACTTGAATTAATGGAACTGAAATTCAGCCATTTACAAGGGAATTTATTCACTTGAATTAATGGAACTGAAATTCAGCCATTTACAAGGGAATTTATTCACTTGAATTAATGGAACTGAAATTCAGCCATTTACAAGGGAATTTATTCACTTGAATTAATGGAACTGAAATTCAGCCATTTACAAGGGAATTTATTCACTTGAATTAATGGAACTGAAATTCAGCCATTTACAAGGGAATTTATTCACTTGAATTAATGGAACTGAAATTCAGCCATTTACAAGGGAATTTATTCACTTGAATTAATGGAACTGAAATTCAGCCATTTACAAGGGAATTTATTCACTTGAATTAATGGAACTGAAATTCAGCCATTTACAAGGGAATTTATTCACTTGAATTAATGGAACTGAAATTCAGCCATTTACAAGGGAATTTATTCACTTGAATTAATGGAACTGAAATTCAGCCACAGCATTATTCTTATTTACCAGACTCGATTAAAACTTGAAGTTCTTTTTGTGATTTGAAAATAGTGAATGGTCGTCCTATTTTTAAGAATGGAAATAAGAGCTAAATTTAAAATCAATATTTGATAAAATATTAAAAACACTAATTCAGAACAAGATCCTGGATCACCTGTTAAAATATGATTAAAGATAGAATGGAAAAGAGAAAAAATAGAAAATGGAATTAAAAAGAGTTGAGTAGAATAAAGATAGAAAGATTTTCATAGAAATCACCCGTGTACGAAATCATTTCAGTTTTAGAGCAACATGAATGGATAGTTTGACAAATGTACAGGGTGTCCCTAATGTCTGGACACAGGCAAAAAGCACATTATCAATAAAATAAATTGAACTGCTTTTTATTTTATTTAAATATTCATAAATAATATCTTCAATGGGATTTCAACCATTTATGATGCAGAGTTCGATGCGCTTCGAGAGATTTCCCCAATGAACCCGATGCATTAATTCCAAATTTCCTTCAATCTGGGCATATTCATTTATGATGCGCTGTTTCCTCAGGTTCTCATTTAGCGTAACCCAGAAAAGAAGTCGAGAGAGGGTAAGGTCTGGTGAATGAGGAGACCATTCCACATGACCACGTTTACCGACCCAGTCAGGGAAATGATCATTTAACCAATCCCTTACAACTCGGACGAAATGTGCATGGACGCCCTCCCGTTAAACCACTCAGAGAGTCCTTCATTCTGGGACAAAGAAAATACAGTTATAAATAGTGATATTTCCCATGTGTCCAAGCTTTAGGGAAACCCTGTAGAGTGCTAGACACTCTTAGAATTCCAGAACATATTCAGTGAAGCGTCTCATAAATGAAGGAATGTGAAAATAAACTAAAGACGCTAAATAAAGGAAAACGCCATTGTTCTGTTTTTCTAAGCGGAATTGCTTCAGATTTTGTGTTATTTATTGGGTGCCTCAGCTTAATGAAACAAATAGATATAAGAAGTGTACTGTCAATACGAAGTAAAGCAGAGTGACAAATAATGAAGAGGTGCTCGGGAATGCAAAGAAACTCAACAAAGATAAACTTGGGCATCAACGCCATTTATTAATGCGAAGAGCAATTGCCAATGGGGTCGAAATATCCAAGAAGGGAGCCCGAATTTGGGGATGTATAAAACGTGATTTGATTACAAATGTAAATATATCATTCTGTTACTTTATAAGTGAATACATTGGATCCACTATTGAAATACTATGTGTAGTTTTTGAGACAATATATGCCTTTAAATTGAGAAATACTTGAGGTGGCGCAGTGTAGAGCGATAAAGATGATTCATAGTTTAGAAACATTGATTGCTAGGACGGTTAAAGGACAACCATCTTTAGAGTATAAGTCAGAGATTGCATGACGAACTAATAGAGTCATTTAAAATTTGAATGTGGCTCAATAATATAGATGCAAATGTCTCCTTTACCATTGAAAAAGGAGCCATAAACAGGTAATGGGTTAAAATCAAAGGGCAAATGATTTTGTATGAACGTAGCGAAGAATCTTTTGGTATCCAAGAGGGCCAATTGCTGGAATTTCTTTTTTGGTTAATCTTTGAAGTTATCACGATAAATTTCTTTGAAATATGTTGGATATATATGTGAAAGAGCGCCATAAAACATAAGTTAAAATACTCAGAAATAAAATGAAATTTAATTCAGGACAGTGAACGCGAAGTCTTGTGTTGTCCGTGTTTTCCCATAATTCCAAATAGTGAAAAGAAAGCTTTGCGTACTAAACTTTTGGGGTGAATAAATAGTTTGTTCTGTTTTATGTTGTTTTCGTTCTTTTTTTAATTTAAAATACGCTGTTATAGGATTTCGGCAACTATGCCCTTGCAGGTAGTCGCTAAAATACAGCCGTATACTAAAAAAATCAGATGAATTGAGAGGAAGGTTTACATCACGCGATTTATTTGAGGGGTTTGACTTTCCTTGATATTGACCATATTGGGTGTCTCAAGTCAGGCTTAGACTCCTACACATCATGACGGAGTCAACTTTCTCTTAAAATGGCAAGAATTCTAAAATGGCAAGAATGACATTTTAGGGACGAGTAGAGTCACAATCCGGGATGGCTGAGGACAAATAGTCATTTTTCCTGCCTCGAAACCACCACCATTTAGCGACGCGTCTCCCAGAGACGGTCAATGCACAATAGGACCTGACTCAGAAGAGTCGCGCCCCCGAGTCACAGGATATCCAAATAGTCGCCACCTTTGGCTACACCTCTTTTGAACCTCGCACACATTTCCAGTTTCCCTAATTTCACCACTTAGTGAAAACCTGTAGAAAAAATTCTTCCGGTGCCCTCGTTAATTTGTACAATATAAAATTAATAGAAAAATAAATAAAATCCCTCGAAAAGGGATTTTTTTCCTTTGTTTACTCAAGCAAACTGACTCGAAATTACTCAGAATATAGGAAATTCTTACTATGACGAAGGGCTCAAGTTTACATATAAACGTATACATGAACACTTTTCGTTATGATTGCTTGCTTTTGTATCTCTCTTTACCGGAGCACTTGTTTTTTATGTCTGCGTGTGTACGCGCGCACATATGAGACGAATATAATAAGTAATTGAACCGAAAACAAGTCATTGAAGGAAAATAGATAATAATTCATAAGACGGGATCAATACGAGCGTAAAGTGGCTCACATTCCTTCTCTTTGGAAAGACGAGATTTGCTATACCAAATTTTGCCAGTCATTTTCCTTATTCACTGTTGTTGTTTTTATTTATTTACTATTATCTTTGTCTCTCATTAGAGAAGGGGTAGGATGCAAGTGAGTGGCACTCCTTTTCACTCTTAACTCCTTAAGTAATCTCATATGGCTCTTTGGTATATTTTTCATACATTTCCACTTTTTCTAACTACAACATCCACTGTACAAGCAACTGATCAAACAACAAATTCTGTCTGAGAAACTCCTGTAAATTTTTGCTTTTTTTAATTAATATTATTTATTATTAGATGAAAATGAACTTGTTACCGAAATTACAGGATGACAAGTAAAAATGAGTGGTTTCGAACAATCATCTATCCTTAGGTCTTAAAACAAGAAGGATTAAATAAAAATTATTTAAAAGAGGAAATTCTGAGGTTTTAGTTAACCAAATTACATTTTCGAAATGATCTTTACACTCTACATAGATGATACAAGAAGTAAAAGCCTCTTTTAACTAAGCCCCAGATAAATAATTCAAGAGGGGACCAGTCTAATGGTTTGGCTTGCTAGGGAAACGTTAATCAATGCGATATTAATCCTCCACGAAGCCATTCCTTCAGCCACAGCATGGATACAGAAGCGATATTTGAAGTCCCCAAACCTTGCCCAAGCCATTCATTTGCAAACACAACAGGGACCATAACGTATTTTTGAGTGGTAGCTAACCTCGCTTGCCACATTCCAGAATCTTCAAAAAATATGGTCCATAAGTTTCCTTCGTCAATCAATCAACATCAAACAGTTATTATTATTATATAGACCATTCAAAGGGCCACACTGAAAATTTAGGAAATTTTACCACCAAGAGGTGTCAGTGCAGGTTAAAGCACAGCAAGAAGGAAAGGAAAAAGAATTAAACAACAAAAATACATTAGCCAATCTTTTAAACTTATCAAGCGTAGGAGCAGTCGCAATATCTGTGGGCAAAGTATTCCACATATGCTCAGTAAAAAGTATTTAGAAAACTGAGATGTAGAATGACGACCAATTTCGAATGCCATGGAATTTACAGTCTCAAAATTCCCTAGTAACTCTGGCTGGTTGATAAAATCTCTGCACAAATGTATGCAGAGGATAATTCACATCATTCACTACTTTAAATAAAATACAAAAAGCTCCAATATCTCTACGATGCCAAATGTCTAAATCCAAATCTGATAGTAAAGATTTTACAGAATTAAATGCACGATCAAGCAATCTCAGATGAGAGTCTGCAGCAGAAGTCCATACAGCAGAGCAATACTCAAAATGAGGTAGAATAAAAGAAAAGAAACAATTGCAAAGAAAAACATCATCCTCATAAATGTACTTAGATTTACGGAGAATGACCAATTTTGCGAGATATCCCGAGACATGTATCTTAGATGCGTTTCAAAAGTGAGTTTCGAATCGAGAGTTACTCCCAAGAGCTTGAGCTGGTCAGCCTTGTTAATCAAAGCTCCATTTATTAACAAATTGGGATGTCCAGGTAAAAGAGATCTAGAACGACCCACAATCCTTTCCCTCGACTTACTAGGGTTCAATTCCATACCCCACTTAAGACACCAGGAATGAATTTTATCCAAATCTTCAGTGAGGCTGTCTGCAACACTCAGTCTCATTGCAGGAGATGGAACATAAGAATAGAAAGAGGTGTCATCAGCATATTCTAGAATTATATTAGTGATATTAAACCACATGTTACTAGTGTAAAATAAAAAAGCAAAGGGCCAAGAACGCTATCCTGAGGAACTCCAGAGTATACTCTAGAAAAAGGACTAAAACGCCCATCGACAACAACACGTTGTTGTTTATTAGTTACATATTCTGTTAGAATACTTAAGACTCTACCACTAATGCCAAGAGACTTTAATTTAAAAATTAAACCATTATGGTTGACAGTGTCAAAGGCGGCACTTAAGTCAAGAGATACAAGCCTAGACTCACAATTATTGTCTAAAGCAGCCTGTGTTTTTCATGTACCAGCAATAATAGTGCATCAGTGGTGCCTAGCCCCTTTATAAAGGCAAACTGAGTCGCTGGAAGAAACTGTCTTAAATATACAGTAAGACGTTTGGACAGCAGACGTTCAAAAGTCCTAGATAAAATCGGTGTGATGGAAATGGGCCTATATTTACTGGGAGGGGGAGATGATGATGATCCTTTGGGAGTTGGAGTAATGTTGCCAGCATTTAGAAATATAACAGCCAGTTTTGGAGCTAGCTGACTGCTAAATCTTTTTAAAATTAATGGAAACAGATCAATGGGATCAGTTCCCCCATACTCGTCCAAGTTAGATAAAAGAAATTCTATTTCAGAGGATTTGAAACTAAGTAGCAGGTGACAGCCTAAGGGCAGCTGAATCTCTTCCCTACTTTGCTTGGAATTAAAACCGTCAGCAGGAATGCTGGCTTTATCAAGATGAGGATATGTAGCGCTACCATCAGGCTTCATTCAGGGAGGAATAGAAGGGGATCAACACCAAACAAAGCAGATTTAAGTGCAGACTACCAAATGTGCGGCTGAGCCGCACCTGTGAGGACATTCTTCCAATGGGCATTATGTTGAGCTTCAGCCTCTTTATAAACATTATTTGCCGTGTTCCTCATCGCAACATAGTTCTCCCAACACAACCGACATCGGTTATCAGACCAAAGATTATAGGCAGTATGCTTATTACGATAGGCCAGGCGACACTGGTCATTAAACCATGCTTTATCGTGAGATCGAGCTGTAAGAGTTTCCATTGGTTCCATCCTACTTTTCAAGTTTAATAGCCTTCGATTTGATGCGGTAATGGGGCAAGGAGCAGCATAGATATCCCTCCAGACAATACTATTAAAAACACGGTTAATCCCATCCCAGTTAATTCTAGATTTGATAACAATCTCCCTGGAGAGGGTAAAGTCTAGGATAGGGAAATCTAACTGGATTTTAAAAGCCCAACCTGGATGATCTGAGGAAGCAATTGGTGCAGTTGCAGTGGTTTGAATCTCAACAACCCCTCCCACATCAGTGAGTAAAAGATCAAGATGATTGCCGGATGTGTGAGTTGCACCAGTAACTAACTGCTCAAAACCAGTAATATCAGAAGAATCAAAAGCAGCAATACCACTATCTTCGGATATTGGAATAGTTTTTCAAACTTCAATCTTTCATCTTTCAAATTTTTTTTAATTCCACTAACTTTAATGTTTAATGATATATGGTAGTTCGAAACTAGACACATTTTTACCGGTCGCTATGTACAGGCTTCAGGACTACGCTCATACCTTTGCAAGTTGATGGAAAAGTTGGTAAATATTAGATTAGCCCTATCGTGAACAGCGGAGGCCACCTGTCTTCTGGGCAGTGCGGCTTTCGCAAGTTCCAACCCGTATCTGATGCTCTACTCGGGTTGGAAAATGCTTATCTGTGAGGCCTTCCTTCGTAGACAGCATTACGCCATATTTTTTTTTTATCTTGAGAAGGCCTGTGATAACGAATGGAGATATGGTATCATTTAGACCCACCGCACTATGGGGATGATGGGATGCTTCCCAATTTTCATTTCGGAATTTCTACGAAGAGAGCGTCCCGCAGGGTAATGTCATCAATGTCATAATCCTTGCCCTGGGCTATTCTAATATTTACGAACTTTTCCATCAACTTGCAAACGTATGAATTACGGATCTGTTAATTGTTAAACACCTTTTTGTGATTCTTATGTTCATGGTAAAAGTGTGAGAAAAACAGGTGATAATTTCTTAGCTGTATTAGTACTTGTTAGGGTATCTACAAATTTATTCTTAATTTCTTTCTCAAAACTTATATTCTGTTTCGAATTTTAATTTAATTTTCCTCTGATAATGCAATTGCGGTGATGGAAAAGAAAATAGAACTCGATCACTATTAAGAAAGCTTAATCCTTATTTATTTATTCAAAGATGTGCATCTATAGCATGCAAACAACTACCAGTTTATCTGGTACAAACATTTGTTGAATATCTTTTTAAAATGTTTAGCAATGTTTCATGGTTTATATACATACTGATGTAAAACGACTTGCCTATGAATACAGTATCTCTAATAACATTAAAACAACTCAACAATGGAGCAGCGAAAATTAGTCTGCCAGCAACGAATGGCTGATTGGTATATTGAAAAGACATCCAAAGCTTTTCCATAAGGACTCCTGAGTCGACAAGTTTGGCAAGAATGACAAACTTTAATAAAATAAATGTTGGCTTATTTTATGATAAGTTAGAAGAAATATTTTGGCCTTATAACTTTATGTCACACAGTATTTACAATCTGAATAAAACTTGCTGTACGACTGTTCAACGCGCACAAAAAGTCACCGCTCTTAAAGAGTCATGAGGTAGGCCAAGTTACATCAAAAGAGCGAGGGGAGCTAGTAACCACGGTAGCTATTGTTTCTGTTCATGCAAATATATTACCTCCATGCTTTATTTTTCTCAGAGTACGTTTTGGTAAAGCAAGAATGTTAAACGGGGCTTTTGCTTGTTGCAAAAGGTTTACAAATTAATCTGGTTGGATGAATAGTGACTTATTTTTAAATGTCTTTGAGCACATCACTCTTCGTGCGAGATGTAGTCAAGATAATAAAATCTTAATAATTGTGGACAATCATGAGTCACATTTATCTCTTTTGACACTTAACTATGCTAAAGCTAATGGGATAATTGTTTTAAACCTTCCCTTAAACATGGATGAATTTACAGCCACTAAACCGTACACCGTTTCGACCATTTAAGAACTTTTATAAGGGATATAGCTTTTTTTTTAATGCTAATGCACCCAGATCATCCCATTACAATTTATGATCTGTCCCAACTTATGTGCAAGGCTTGAGACCAAGCCGCTACATTAAATGGGGTTATTCCTTTGATAAAGAATATTTTGTAGAAGAGGACTTTGCAATATCTTGCATTACAGACAGGCTACTGCATGAAAACGAAACTTTTAACGCGCAAACAACAGCACCTTTAAATTCTGTTTTGTCTGAAGCTGAAATGAATGAGACCATTGTTTCATCAGAAAGCAGACAGCCTTTTCCAAAGGCCACACCACAGCAAGGAAGAAGTTGCGATAAAAAATGATTGTCACAGATAGGCCAGAGAAGTTAGTGATTGAGAAAAAATAGCAAAAGAAACCACTGAAAGCAGCGAAAAAGAAGAAAGAAGAAAAGAAAGGAGCTCGTCTGATTAAAATAATTCGGATTCTTCATCGATGCATAACTCAGGAGAATTTTCACATGATGAAATGGCAGAAGGGAAGTGACTGCATTCTTAAATAAAGAACTGGAAGTAGGGGCACTATAGTTTAGCAATTCTACAATGCTACAATACTACAATGAACTTGTAGGAAAGATGCCCATAACGATTTCCAAATGAAGTATTCACGGTAAATAAAAAAGTGGACATTTCTTTCAAATAGCCTTAAAAAATGGATGAAGCTTCCATTGCAAAAGAAAATATCTTGGGTGTGTTGCCAAACCCTTTGCCAGGCCATAGCGAAAAACACCAAGGCCATTTAAGATTTGCAATTAGTTTTTACTCTTACACAATGAGATAATCTTTATAACATTACTTCAGTAGGCCTAATTTTACTTTCAACATATCATGTTTTATTTCCAAGGATTTTTGTATATCTGTAAATATAAAATTGAAATAGTTATTACTTTTTTCACCCACCCTTCATTTAATTTAATTTTAAATATTGAAAGATCCCCACCTAGTACCCGAACTTACTCTACTAGTGAGGATGGTTTGGACATTTTAGTCAGGTGCAATAACGAGAGAACTGCGACTAAACTTCTAAGCCAGGGAACTTTTGAATATATGGATATCCCGACGAAATTATCTAACCATTCAAATAATAACAATAAATTTAATACCATTTAATGACGACTTTTAATTTTATATATTTTTTTAAATTAGCCCAACCACCTCATATATATATATATATATATATATATATATATATATATATATATATATATATATATATATATATATATATAATATATATATATATATATATATATATATATATATATATATATATATATATATATATATATATATATATATATATATATATGTGGAAGATAATGGTTAACCACAATATTTGAATCAAGATTTAATATTAGTTGAAAATGGAATGTTGCCGAAACTAGTCCGATAATCATAAATAAAATCTTGATCAAATATTGTGGTTTACCATTATCTTCCACATATATATATATATATATATATATATATATATATATATATATATATATATATATATATATATATATATATATATAGTATATATATATATATATATATATATATATATATATATATATATATATATATATATATATATATATATATATGTATATATATATATATATATATATATATATATATATATATATATATATATATATATATATATATATATATATATAGAAGAGAAAGAGAATTGACGCAAATGAGCAATGAGACAAGAAGCCGGAGTTTTTTTTAAAGGTAAGAGAAAGGGACAATGGAAGAAGACTAGGATGAAAGAGAGCAAAGGGCGGCAACATGAAGGCAATCCTTTACCGAGAAGACAGAAATAATTCCAGGAGAAAAAGTTTGAAATTCCTTTGATCCCTCTGTTCTTCCAATTCCCGTTTCTTTTACCGTTAAAAAAACTCCTGTTTCTTATCTCATTGCTCATTTGCGTCAAATTTCTCTTTCGCTTGTACTATATTTTTATATAGTTTGCAATACAAGATTTCTGCATCTCTCTTTCTATCTTCAAAAGGGTTTTGAAAGGCAGAAAATAAATATGTCGAAAGCCCTCTAGTGGTTGGTACCACCTGCCGAACTTGTATTTGCTTATATATATATATATATATATATATATATATATATATATATATATATATATATATATATATATATATATATATATACTCCACTCTCCAAGACCGACAGGAGTCAGGACTAATAGCATCGCTTGATGTGGAAAGCCTATTTACTAATGTGCCTATCTCTCAGACCATCGCCATCATTATACAAAATGTAACCACCATCCTACAATGTCTCCTCCTAACCTTGACCCGAACATCTTAAGGAATATGCTGCGTTCATGCACATAAGAGACTCCGTTCAGGACACCGGACGGAAATCTCTACACACAAGTCGATCGAGTATCTATGGGATCGCCCCTGGGGCCGACTGTAGAGGAATTAAAATAAAACGCCACCCAGAGGGCCAAGCGGACATATATTAAAATCCCTTTTCGGAGAGAGAGAGAAAAAAATACCAGAAGTTGACGGGCGTGAGAACGTTAGTCGTCTGACTAACAGTCAAACTGCCGAAGGGCTCTGATCTCCCCAACGAGTGGGTAGTCGAGTTGGGCTGCCGGACCAAGTTAGCTGCAAAAGGCCATTAAAAAGCTCTTAAAAGATCCGATTACCTACGAGGTCAGGAGGCCCGCGGTTAAAGCACCAAAGAGCGGTGTCAGATCAAAACGACCACCGAGAAGAAATAATGTGACAGTTATCGGTGCCTCTCATTAAAAAGCAGACCTGGACTCCGCGGTGTCCCACCCCTCACCCCCCGTCTCCCTTAGGTGGGGCGGTCTCCGGTATATAAATAAGCCCCGTGAGAAAGGAAAAGTGATTATTATTCTGTTAGAGACGATAGAGGACTAGATTATTGTGATCAATCCCTCGCCCAGTTCCGAACTCGATTTCTAAGACTTAGAAGTTCGTCTCGTTTTCTTATCGGTGCCATACCAATTTATCCTTCGCAGACTTAGCAAGAGGTCTGGCTAAATCAAAGATCCTAAGTACCAAACAGGAATTTCGGGAGCAAGACAAAAGAAGATCCGCTCACCCGTGAGGGACTCTAAAAATGACAATCTCCGTAATTTGGGGCAAAGAAGAATTAATCCCCAAGTAAGTTCCATTTAATTACTTTCAGGATCACCTCGTATACCTAAACCCAGTTTGGTAACCCTGCGAAGGAGACGAGGATACTGGAAGAACTCAAGAGCTACCAAGAAGAGTACTCCTTGAGCCAGAGAGCACAACTCCTCTCTCTATCTTTTAGACTTATAACCGGATAGATAAAGTTATAGGAAGAAATAGACATCGGTTTCTACCGTCTCCGAGATAATCACCTTCCGTCCACTGCAATGCGAAGACTCGTGAAAAATCCAGTATAGCGATATCTGTCAACTCCTGTTCCTTTCAAGGTCATGTAAGTCCGAATGACTATATATATTTGTTTTGATTAAGTAGGATTTTAATGATTTCACCAAGCTAACTAAAGGGAATAAGAAAATTTCATGACTCCTGTCATATATTTAGTTATATTAGTAGAAGGTAAATTGTGGCTTAACGCTGTAACTTAGAGGTCTCCATAAATTAGCTATCTGGCAATTGGTTTGTTTCCGGGGAGCCTACTTTGTTTTGATCAGGGCTCGCGTCAGGAATAGGCCAATATTCAATTCGTGCGAACCATGTTAAATTTATAGAATTTAGTGTAAATATTTGAGTTAATTAATAAATTAAAAGATATATATTTTTGTTTAATTCTTGGTGTTTCACTGGATCCTTACGTGTTGACCGGCTCTTTCCTTAAAACTGATTAAACGCTGTGGTACTCTCAGCTAATAGAGGAATTATTTCCCTTCCTAAGTAGTAGTGTCAGACTGGCACGCTAAAGTTATTAAAAGAGGGAGCCACAATTCCTCGACACCGACCTTTGCCAACTACTATGTGGGTCAACTTGAAGAGAGCTAATTAGACAACATCGAAAATAAGCCATACACTTACTGCTGATACGTAGACGACATCTACATCAACGGCCAAAATGAAGAACATCTTAAGAACATCAAACAGCAATTTGAGCATGGACAATAAATTACCTTTTCTAGACATAGAGGTACAAAACATTAACGGTAATTACGTCACAAAAGTGTACAGAAAAGCTACAGACATGGGAAAATGCCTCAACGCGGATAGTGAATGTCCTAAAAGGTACAAAAAAAAGTGTAATCGGCTCATATATCCGCCGAGCATACAAATGCTGTTCCATGTGTGAGTTGTTCCATCAAGAGATTTCCAGCATAAAACAAACCCTTGTGAACAACGGTTTCCTGAAGAGCATGATTGAAAAACAACTTCAATCATTTTTAAGAAGGCAATTCAAAGACAAAGATGAAAGGGAAGTAACCAGGAAGCAGTAAATAACATCAAACTGTACTATAGAAATCAGATGTCATGAGCCTAGAAAATATGCGTAAAAAACATCAAGGAGAATAGTAACCGTAACATCAAAGATAACAAGCAAACGGACAAGATTCAGATGATTATATATTTTAAACGACAAAAACTAACAATCTCATTATGAAAAACAACATCTGCCAAAACTCCTTGATCCTGAAGTCTACGAACATAATTTACGAGTTTACCTGCCCGAATGAAGACTTTAAGCTTCAAAACAACTCAAAAAAGGTCGGTATGATTACCACCACACTTTCAAAGCGTTTGACAATGCACCTGCAACGTGGAGCCCCCCAAAATCATATAGAGACTGTGCATAACATTAGCTCAACCAGGGATATATTGGCTAATAACACAACAATCAAAAGAAAAGAGGAAAATGTTTTAAAATTCCGCTTACACAGGAGTGGCCCGTTCCCTTGACATAACCTTAAACGAAGAGGAATAAATATTCCCTAAAATCCGTTTTCTTTTCATTCTGAGTCCACCATTCTTCAACGATAAAGGAGGAAAGATACTCTAAAGATGATCGCATAGATCGAAAGCTAAGCAATTAAAGTCAAGTTTGGTTTAACCAAACACATTTCATTTTAAAAAGAGATGAACGTAGGAGAAGTTGTTTTCCATCTACAAGATGAACTTAAAAAGATAATAGGAAAAATGGAAAGTTTGCGAAGAAAAATAATGAAGGCGAAATATACTATGGTCTTTAACAAAATCTGTATACAAGAAGGTCTGCTACCCATTTACCCTAATATATATATTAGGTGGCTCTTAAAATTCAGGGTGGTCTTCAGCCCCTTAGTCCCCCCCCCCCCCTCCCTCTGGATCCGTGTGTGCCCTTTCCGTCAGTAATCAAGCAACCTAAGTAAACTAAATTCCCGAGCTGGATTTATACTTGGGAAAATAGTGTCAACGCAATATTTAGTTAAAAATGCGCACTTTCAAATGCAGTCAACGGCGAACCTAGTGTTTATTTTAGTTAACTGCTGAAGTAAAGTTAACGTAATGTTTACGATGCAATGGTTATCAGCTTGGGAAATATAACCTTTGCATCAAAAAAAAATGTATTTAATAACCTGTAAGTACAAGTGCTTAAGTAAACTTTTATATATAGAACCGGTAAAAAATATTTTAGAATTTTTAGGTTAGAATGAGAACAAATTCTATTTCAAATCCAAATCTCATCTCGAATTTTCGCAGTAGTAAATACAAACTACGTAGTTAATTTAAGAGACAATGAATATGATTGGAAGTAAATATCAAACCACTGGTAAATATTTAGTATCAAACGGAAACAGTTCACCTGGTAAACACGTTCTACACTAAACAGGAAGAGCATACATAATGCTCGTTAGTAGAGGAGTACTGTATATGGCAAACCAACGAGTATAATGGTCGTTAATAAACAAATTCCCGCGACCCACAGGGGTCAAGCTTAGCATATAAGTTGCTCCTCCTGAGTAACTCAAGAAAACTTTAATTATAGTCTGGGCCGTTTGTGCTCGCGTCCCAAAGACGTGATGTCTAAGCTTGAAACTAAGGTGGCTGATGGAAACGGAAATGCTCACTGCTTATCAAGTCTACGCAAAATACCTTAATTACTTAATATTTTCCTGTCAATTAACAAGACACACAAATAAATCTAGCAACAGGGATATGCGAGAAAGTGTCATTAGTGAGAGTAATTAACTTAGAGAACTGTAAGTTCTCTAATAGTTACGTCAACAAATATTCACTAAATAAATGGACTGGTTCACAGTCAACACTAGTAATAATGATTCACTCTAGGAAGAAAAGTACTAGATTTAACAAGAAGAGACGCAATGTCCCTTAGTCTACCAGTTGAAATTACGATTTGAAGAATTCAAAGGATTATAAATAAACCAAAGCACATACCTGTGAATCAACACATGAATACCTTACAGATAATATGAACTACTTAATATAAAGATTAAAATAATAGAAATATAATATCAATAGCAAAAGTCTGATGGCCCAGATTACTAAATTCCGTAGTGCACGAATGTAAACTTGCTACTTATAAAGAATCAAAGGACATTTGTAAGGATGATTCCGAAAATTGAAACGAATGTTTTGGGTGACCGGTCTGGGATACCGAACGTATGGGAATGATCGCAAACTCAAACGCCTGTCCGTCTTTCGAAATAGAAAGAGAGTTAGGCCGTGATATGTTTCATTTTAAGGAGTGGTTGCGAAAAATTGAAAATTCTAATGTAGCGGAAATTTGAAGCATTGACATACGAATATAATCCTAATGATGAAAATGTTTCCGACATTTTATTTGTGTCGCTCAACCTGAAACTAGGGGCGAACTTTATCCTAACTGATCAGTTCTCTGATTACTCAATTATCTCTTGCATCTTCCGTCATCATTCGAGTTTCTTCACTTATTTTCACTCACACTCAGTTCACCCAATTAAAATCACTGATTTTTTTTTTTAGCATTTCCTTAATTCAGAATTTTTTTCATTAAAATGGAAACCATAAATAATTCCACTATGTGAGCTCACCTCAGTCCGTCAATTTCCTCTTTCATTCCACACCTGCCTTAGCCTCTAACACAATGACAACCTCCTTGGTCACGCCTTCGCCCGTCAACATGACTCCTAACATCTCGCCAACAAAGATGACACACACTAGCATCTTCAGTTGTTGTGCCCTTAATAAGAGTTGGTTTTCTACCTGTGATCCGAAAACCAATATCAGATTCAGCAGTTGTTCGACAAGTTTTTACACATATAGGTTATGTATATTTCATTTAAGACTTGAGGAAACAGATCTAGTTATTTACGATAAAGCTGTGTAAATGATAAAAACTGATAGCATATCATTATGTTATGAAATTCCCAATTGAACAATTATTATTTTCATGTTGCTTCATTTAATCCAGGAACTGCCCTTAGACCCTATATCCAATTTTAGAGGCAGAGGTGATCTCACCTGGAATGGGGACCTTGGACCATACACGCCAGAGAGTAAAACTAAGTTCAGAAATGGATTCCTGAGGACCGAATTAGTGATTTTAGACGTATTAAATAACTTTCTATTCTAATTAGTTTTAAAGTCGTGCCGATACTCCTTTCCAAGATGGCGGCCGAACGCCATCTTGGATTCTGACAAACGTAACCACCTGAGGCGTTATCACTTGAGTGATTTTGAAAAGCAATGGTCCAAGATACCCATTCCAGGTGAGATCACCTCTTCCACTAAAAATGGATACAGGATCTAAGGGCAGGTCCTGGAGTATAGCTCTTCTCTAAGCAGATAAATATCCTCAGACACAGCTATCTCGTATCCCAACCTGACCTCTTGTCCACAAGAATTGCAAACTTATATGTATATATATATATATATATATATATATATATATATATATATATATATATATATATATATATATATATATATATATATATATATATATATATATATATATATATATATATATATATATATTCTTTTTTCATTTTAATATTATTATCATTTTGACTTCTTGCGAAAACAGTTAGAATAGGAAGAAGGTGGAAACTATTCATCAAAGGGAAGGATGGTTGAAACCACTCATCGAACACTCATCAAAGGAAAAAGGGAAGGATGAGGGAAACTACTCATCAAAGGGAACGATAGGTAAAACCACTCAACAAAGGGAAGCAAGGCGAATCCACTCATCAAAGAGAAGGATGGGTGAAACCACTCATCAAAGGGAAGGATGTGTGAAAGCACTCATCAAAGGGAAGGATGGGTGAAACTACTCATCAAAGGGCACGATAGATTAAACCACTCATCAAAGGGAACGATAGGTGAAACCACTCAACAAAGAGAACAATGCTTAAAACCACTCATCAAAGGAAGCAAGGCAAATCCACTCATCAAAGGGAAGGATGGGTGAAACCACTCATCAAAAGGAACGGTGGGTGAAACCACTCATCAAAGAGACCGATGGCTGAAACCACTCATCAAAGAGACGAATGTTTGAAACCACTTGTCAAAGAAAAGTATGGGTAAAACCACTCATCAAAGGGAATGGTAGGTAAAACCACTCATCAAAGAGATCGATGGGTGAAATCACTCATGAAATGGAAGCAAGGCGAATCCACTCATTAAAGGAAATAATGTATGAAACCACTCATCAAAGGGAACGATAGGTGAAACCACTCATCATATTGAAGGATGGGTGAAAACACTCAACAAAGGGGACGATAGGTGAAACCACTTATCAAAGAGAACGATAGGCAAAACCACTCTTCAACGGAAAGCAAGGCGAATCCACTCATCAGAAGAAATATAGGTGAAACCACTCATTAAGGTGAACGATGCGTAAAACCACTCATCAAAGGAAAGCAAGGCGAATCCACTCATCAAAGGAAAGGATGCGTGAAATCACTAATCAAAGGAAACGATATGTGAAACGACTCATCAAAGGGAACGATGAGTAAAACCACTCATCAAAGGGAATGGTAGGTAAAACCACTCATCAAAGAGAACGATGGGTAAACCACTTATCAAGGGAAGCAAGGCGAATCCACTCATCAAAGGAAACGATGGGTGAAACACCTCATCAAAGGATTACGATGGGTAAAACCATTCATCAAAGGGAAGCAAGGCGAATCCACTCATCAAAGGGAAGGATGGATGAAACTACTCATCAAAGGGAAGGATGGGTAAAACCACTCATCAAAGCAAGGGATGGGTAAAACCACTCATCAAAGGGAAGCAAGACGAATCCACTCGTGAAAGGGAAGGATGGGTGAAACCACTCATCGAAGGGAAGGGTGAAGACAATCACTGGTCAAACTCGAAGGGTTTACTATGCGACGTTTCGCTTGTCTTTAGCTTGCTTCGTACAAAGAGCGAGTGAATTTTTATTATTATGACATCTTTGAGACGCATTATATTATTATTATTATTATTATTATTATTATTATTATTATTATTATTATTATTATTTCTTACACTCCACTTCTAATTTACAAAATATCTCTTTCGCATCGTAATTTTCTTTACTAGCTACACGGTAAAGCCGTGTCGCTGGTGGAGAAAATTACGTCATAATTTTTAAGCAACCTCTACCCACCGAAATTAAAACTTCCTACTGTATGTAAAGAAACCCGTTATATAGTTTTTCAGGATATGGGTTTCTTAAACCCAAAATTCTCAAAAAAGAAATAACAATATTAAAGAAATTTTTTATCATGCCAAATTTAAGATAATTTTTAAAAATTAACATCTCCTTAGACAATATTTTCATTGTAAAGTAAGAACCCCCCCCCCCCCATCCTCCAGAAGCCAAGTGCTCCGTCATTTACAAATTCACTTGCCCCGGATGTAATTTGGGGGATTACATAGGAAGTACGGTGTGCTCTTATGGGAATTAGCCACAGGACCGGAAGGGTTCTATCAAAGAAAGAGTTTTCGCCCGTTCGGCTACATTCTATCCAATGTAAAACTGATGTATCCATTGAAGATTTTAAAATCCTAAAGACCATTCCTGACCCATTATCCTTACGTATTCAAGAATCAATGTTTATTTAAAAAAATTCTCCCACTCTAAATTCTGACTCCTCTTCCCACCCTCTACTTCTTCTCTAAAATAAACCAAGTCCCCTAAATTTTTCTTTCTTCTTACACCTCTCACACTTTCCCGCCAGTCTTCGTTTAACAGCTGTTCGCAAAAGGTTAGTGTTTTTCCCTAAAATGTTTTCCAGAGTTATCTCTATTTATTATTGTTAAATTTCATTATCAATTTAATTATCTAACTTTAAAATAACAATTCAGTAACCTGTACAGCTCTACATTCCCCCCGCCCAAATTAAAAGTCTGATTCATCTACTACACCCATAATTTTTTAATGTTTAAATTATCAACGTATAATATCAGTCTTTTCCAAATTTGTTGTAATTTTTCCTGTACCAGAAGATAGGGGAAACATTTTCCCGAAACGTTGTACATATCATGTACATATCCTTCATCCTGCAAACTAAATTACAGCTCAATAGGAGAAGCCCTAAAGGGCGTATTATAAATACCTACTATTATATTATATTATTATATAATGAAATAGAAGATATCACATTGGCGTGATGTATATCAGTGAAAGATAATGGTAAACCACAATATTTGAATCAAGATTTTATTTATAACTATCGGACTAGTTTCGGCAACATGCCATTTTCAATTAATAATGAAGAAACTAAACAAAGAACAGAGTATATATAAGGTAAGATACATCCTAAACAAAATGAAACAGCAGGAAACAATCGGGGTAAAACTCGAGTGAATCTGGCGCGAATGACAACCTAAACAAAATGAAATGGATGCGGAAACAATCTGGAGTGTTGCTAATCTCCGAGGTCCATTGCATCCAGGGGTTTATAAATATGATTGGTAACTTTATTTGATATATATGTTAAATTTGTATTGCCCTTCAGATAAATTGAAATTATCAACTTCGTGATTATGATGGATTCCGCAATTCTCCTCTCAAAATAATCGTTTGATTTATAAATGATTCTTGCATGGTTAAAATCAATTCTTTGGTCGTGATTTTGCATGTGTGTAAAGAAACTTGAAGAGTTCGTACATCTTCTGATATCAGCTAAATGTTCTTTCATCCTCTTATTAAAGTGACCCGACTCTCCGATGTATGTTAATTTGCAATTATAGCATGATATGCTGTATACTCCATCATCGAGATTGATTGAACGCAGCCTAGTCAAGGATTTTTGAATGGTATTAGAATATTTAAATGTAATATTTATGTTATTTCCGTTCGCATATGATTTTAGTTGGCCAAGGCTGGAGCATATGAGAAAATAATACATTTTTTAAAATCCTCCCTGCGTGGTGTGGAGATAGCATAGAAGTTTTTTCGTGCTTTCGAAAATGGTAAGGGGCGTTTACATTTTGGGGCAGAAAATAGAATTGCTTTCCTCTGTTGTTTTCGTGCCCTCATTTCTATTAACTTTTTCACAACATGGTATCTGCGCGCATTAATTACTCCGCTTCCATTTCTCTATGCCTCATCAAGAACAAGATCCCATTCATAAATAATTAATTAGGTTCTCACGCCAGCCTTTGTATCGGGATACGACGCTATAAATTTGGCGGGAAGAGATATTGGAAGTTTATATTTTGTCGCCACTTGTTGATTGTTCTTTGCCTCATGGGAACAACATTTTGTTATGTTTGCTATATGTACATGTTTCCTCTTTTCCACACTCATCTAAAATCTCTTTTTTGCTCCCACTGTTCCCATTCTCCTCTTATATTAATAAGTTTATTCACTTTCAAAACTTTACAATCCGCAATCCAGTCTTCTTTGAATCTCACTCCACCACTCTCTTTAGAACACTCCCAAACTCCTCTATTAGTCTACCTCCCCAAACCTCTGTATTTTAGTCATTGTCTTCTACTATCATATGTTATATTCTTTTGTTTTCTCTGTCTGTGTGCACCACTCACAAATATTTTCTCCACCATTCCATCTATATGTTAGGCACTTTACTTCCAGTGTTCCAGTTCCTGCCTTGAATAAGAGCTGGCTTCCATAGTTTCCGTCATACACTTCTTTCAAGGAGCCTTTTTTTTCTCCTATATATAGTCACTATTTTTTTAATTTATTACTTCTATCCAAAACCTCTGTCCTTTCTGCGTTTCAGCTTTTTCTTGGTTTTTTGTTCATCATATATTGCTTTTAATTCATACACTGAAGTGACAAAATCTATGGGATAAGTGCCTAGAATCGTATAGCACCTCTTCTAGCCCGGCGAAGCAGGGCAACTCGACGTGGCATCGATTCCACAATTGGACAGAAGACCTCTGCAGAGATGCTGACCCATGCCATCTCGATATCAGTGCACAGTTTCCAGATATTTCTAGGTGCCGGATCTTGGAGGCGAATGGAGCTTGCCAACGCGTGAATTAAATGCTCTCTTGTGCCCATGTCGGCTAAGCGTGGTGGCCACACCATTCCTCGCAACTCTTCGGAATGCTCCTCTAACCAATGCCGGGCAACTTTGGCCAGATCAATGCCAGGGGGCATTATCCTGCTCAAATTTTTCATCGTCATTGTGGTAGATGAAGACCTGTAATGGATGCAATGGTCACCAAGCAATGCAATGCAGCACTCACCGGTCACTGGCGTATTTATGCGAGCCAGCAGATTTTACAGGAGTATGCAACCACTACCAACCTGCACGGGCTTTGTTGACACTGGGGAGCATGGCTTTATAGGGTCTGCGCCACACCCAAAACGTACCAACAGCTCGAAGCAACTGGAACCATGACTCATCCGACCATGCCACATGTTGCTACACCTCCAGTGTCCAATTAACAAAGCTACGAGCCCAGTTGCGACGCTGATCCACGTGTTGTAAAGTTAACACGAGAACTTTGGTGGGTCTTCTGCTCTCATATCACAAGGAAGTTAAAACCGCTGCGATGACCTGTTCGATTTACCTCTGGTACTTCCTGCATTGAATGACGGATGCGATTTGAGCCAGTGCTGCTTGTCTGTCACCATGGAAAATTCGAGACAGACGCCGCTGATCACAATCATTAAGCAACCGTGGCTGTCCCCCGCCCTGTCCACGGTGGACGGTAATGCTCTTCATGCGGTATTCTTGGCACACACGTGACAACACGTAGATCGATGGATGTTGAATGTTCACTAGTTTCAGAAATGGGATGTCACATCCGTCTTGCACCCATTATCATTCCCCGTTCCAACTGCGCATAATTTACGTCGCCTTTCCGTGTGCAGCCGAGCCGATGTCCATACTGACCCATGAGATGTCAGTTCACAACTGATCCACGTTTAGTAATTTACATGATGTTATGTACGGTGGTGCTACCTACCAATACCTTTACATGTTGCTATCCCGTGATGTTCAACACCAGTATATTTTCTATAAATTCGTCTCTTCTCACAATTCCACCAGTATATATTATCAAGTACATACAGATAACCTACTTAAATTTCTATTCTCACCTGCCTCCTCACTTCAATACTAGCTTTCATCTTTTCAACTCTTTTCCTACGTACTCCAACTTATTTAAACTCTTAAAGCTTCTACATAAATATAGGAAATGGCTCCTAGTGCTACTCTTGTCACCTTTTTTTCTATTTTTGCATTCATACTAATTCTCCCTTAGTCACTTTACAAACTTTAATTCTATATAGGCTTCTCGGGACTCCTACCCGCTTCCACAGTTCTCTTATCACCTTTAAAGTTCTTAAGGTGTATGAAGGTATAATTTAGGGGTAGATATGACAGTATAGTTTTGAAACTAGAAGTAGGTCTAAAGATTTGTTACCTTAAATATAATTGACCGTTAGGTTACCACTCTTATTACCTCCCTTACCCTTCTTACTCTCTTCAGTTCATTCCCCCCTCCCACACCCGTGGCAAACTGCTATTCATGGACATCTCTACTCATTTAGTACTTCTAGGGTACCATTACCCAGAACGAAGTCACCATCATCAATACCTTCAGCACATATCATTACACTCTCTTCTGCTAAATCTTGTGATCCATTCTTCACCATACTGAACCACTTCATTTACGAGACATGGCAGTTATGTTAGATTGAGTGTGACTGAAGAAAACTGTCACCTGCAAATCCTCGGCCGCTCGGAAGATTTCCTAGGACCGCGGCTCCTTGGTTTGTCCTCTTTACTTTTCCTTGAAGAAACTTAAAATGGCGGAAACATGATACACCCCTGCTTAGCCCCTATATAATTCCCCACGAGGAGGGCCCCGGTGTAAACTGTTACCCATGGTATCTAGAGGAGGAACGGCACGCCCTCTGAGCACCAGTGCCTTACGAATCCCAGTGTCCCCCGGCAGTCTCAAACTAGATTGATACTACCTGGATTTATTCTTCCCAGACATTTCCTTTTTTTTACATTTTTTTAGGCAAAGCATCTTCTCGCCTATTTTCTTGAATGTAATTAATTTTGTAGGCTAGTTGCTGTCCATTTACGCACATTTTTCTAGTTTGGGGTAAGGGGAGGGGGCAAAGCTGGTTACCCCCCTTGGCTCCGTTTATGATGTGGGAGAAGCAAAATGCTTGCATTCTTCATTTTTTCCTTGTGTAGCATGGACAACCATGCTGCAGATGTCATCTGAAGGATTAAGTGGCCTCGCAGCTCTAATTCCCTGTAGGATGATCTGCGACTATATATTTTCCACACATTTTCACTTTCTCTACCTTCACCTTTTGTTCTTTTTTTACAAATCTCCTGTTACAAATCTCCTCGTTGTTATTGCGCTTCAAATTTGAATACAAATATTCCCGTCACGTCGAGTTTCACTTTCTTACTCTCTCGTCGCCCCCTTTACGGCACTCGTTAGTTTAGGATCTACTCCGAGCTCTTGGAGTTTCGCAAATAACTCCTCCATCAACTCCTCCAAAAGCTTTCGCTACATCTAGAAAGCTCATCGTGTAGTATCATTCTCCGCCCCTCCCATCCTTACACTATTGTCCTAATGCTTCCAAACATCTTCACTTCTTCAACATTCATTATAGCTACTAGCCTGTCTTTACTACTTGTAATTTTCGTCCTTTTACCACCATCTTTATTTATTCCTGCTGTGCTGTCACTCATACCATACCCCTTCCCCTCGTTCGTCAGATTTAGTAAAAAGAAAACAAACAAAGATAATACGTTTATTAAACAACGAAAAATAGATATAACTAAGTACAACATAATTAAAACAACCAAAGAAAGGTAAAATTTATGAACATCCCCACAACGAATTTCAGGCATTAAAATGTGTTCAATACCGCCGCAATCCACTTACTTTCTCACTAAAAGGTTTGTGTATCTACGAGTATAATTAATTAAATTCAATTTGATTGCCTATAGCATAACCCCCCTCCCCCTCAAAAAAACAACAATGAACATTGGAGTACCTAACGACATCTAGCAACTTCATTTGAATTCGAACCTAATGCTGGGCTTTTTCCATTTGTGTATACTACGAGTTGATTGCAAATATCGGGAGATGTGGTGGTGCCCCCCTCCCCACACACACCGTTAAAGGGGGAGATATGGGGTGACGAAGCTCCTTCATTTCGAAAATAATCACCTTATGGTTCGAATTCAAAGGCGAATGTCAAAAGTCGTTAAGCACTCCAATGTTCTTTTTTCGCAGGTCGCTCTGGGCAATCGGATTGAATTAAATTAATTATAAATAAAGCAAACCTTTTAACCAGAAAATATGTGAATTGTGGCGGTATTGAACATCATACCGGGTTTTGCGAAAGTTTTGTTACATCGGAGGGGAGGGGGGTATCTTTAAAGAAGTTTAAGTGTATGATAGAAAAAGTTCCGTCAAACAAACTTAAAGTTCTATTTTTCCGCCACGTGTCATTAAAACATCTTTTCCATTGCGTGCAGTTGTGGCGAGATGGAAGTCAAAAGAATCAAGATCTCTGCTTTCTTGCGCGCGGGCCACAGCAAGTCGGACATCGCCACGCGGCTCAACGTCAGTCGGATGTCCGTCCACATAGTTAAAGGGAGGCTCAAGACCGGGGACGACCTCAAAGTTTGATCACGTTTAACATCATACCGGGTTTTGCGAAAGTTTTGTTACATCGGAGGGGAGGGGGGTATCTTTAAAGAAGTTTAAGTATATGATAGAAAAAGTTCCGTCAAACAAACTTAAAGTTCTATTTTTCCGCCACGTGTCATTAAAACATCTTTTCCATTGCGTGCAGTTGTGGCGAGATGGAAGTCAAAAGAATCAAGATCTCTGCTTTCTTGCGCGCGGGCCACAGCAAGTCGGACATCGCCACGCGGCTCAACGTCAGTCGGATGTCCGTCCACATAGTTAAAGGGAGGCTCAAGACCGGGGACGACCTCAAAGTTTGATCACGTTTAGGCAGACCTCAATTTGTCAACCGTTTGGCTGTGAGAAAGGCCTTCGCAAGTTCTCCAAAGCTCAAAATGAGTGCGCTCGCGAATAAGAAAAACATGTCGCTGGCCACGGTTTCCAGGGCTGTCAAGGAGGAGGGTGGCAAGAGCTCGTGGTCCGTTGAAAGGCCCCTTTTCACCGACCACATGCGTGAACAACGTCGGTAGCGCTGCCGTCGCCTTCTCAACGACAAAAGAATTCTCATATTTTATGTTGAAAAAACCTTCACGGTCGATCCAGTCATCAACAAGCAGAACAACCACATGAAAAGCTTCGGACAGGACGTCTCAGAGGTCCGCTACGTAAACACGACCAAGCACTGAGTCTCCGTGATGAGGCTTGGCGTCGTGGCTTCGATTGGCGAGACGATGTCGGTGTGTTTCGCGACCGTTTGCAGGCTCACCGTGGCCGATTACAGGGACATCTTTGCCATGAAATTTCTGTCCTGGGTGAGAAAGATCACGAAAAAGGCAGACTAAGTCTTTTGGCCATACTATGCTCCGGCCACATGCCAAGGACCGTGCAATAGTGGTTGGGGCCGAACAGGAACTTCTGGTCGAGGGAATTTTGGCCACCGTAGTCGCCCAACCTCAATTTCATCAACTACAACATGTAAACCGTGTGTAGGCCAGTATGAGGAAGAGCTTCGTCCGCAACATGTGCGCAGCATTCAGTTCTCGCTTTAAACTCGTGTTCGCCTCCGAGAGCGGCAAAATTGATTAATATTACAATATAATCACATATCTATGTTAAAACAATAAAAACGTGTCTAACTTCATAAACATTATGATTGTGTCCTTGGTTGAGAGCGTCATAACGAGTGTAACACGATTTTTGCAATATGCGGTGTTACTGACACCTAAAAACGTCCGAAAAAAACATTTTAATGCTCGAAATTGTGGTGAGGATGTTCTTAAAATTTACTTACAAACAAGTAATATAATTTAAGAAATTGCTCTGATCTCTAGACACTTTGTATGTCTATGCACTGCTCTTACTTTCTTCCGTTTCTCTGTATTTTTAGATACGGGCTTCTATCTCCTATCTCTTAAATACTACACACACATACGAGGGGCAGTCAATAAGTTTTGCAATTCGGATATAAGGAAACGAGATATGAGGAAAAGAGTTTTATTATTTTTCAATATAACTACCCTCGACTTCAATGCACTTGCGCCACTTGTCCCTGAGGCTTCGAATTCCCGACAACCAGAAATCTCCCGACTGCTATACAATCCACTCCCTGACGGTGAGCTGGACATCTTCATCGTCCCCAAACCGGCGTCCACGCAGTGCAGCCTTGAGCTGGCGGAATAAAAAGTAGTCGCTAGGGGCCAGATCTGGACTGTAGGGGGGATGGTTGAGCTCCTCGAATCCGCACTCGCGCAGGGAAGCTTGTGCAACTCTGGCCTTGGATACTTTGATGACGTTGAAGTCAATCATGGGGCGTGAGGTTTCTAGGGACCCAACGGGCAGAGACCTTGGTCATGGCCAAATTGTCGTGGATGATGTTGAGAACACGTCCATGTGATATTCCAAGTTCTCGCTTGATTTCTTCGAATTTCATCTGTCTATTTTCGAGGATCGTCCTCTCCACACGGGTCACATTGTCCTGGTTGGTCACGTCTGACAAGCGTCCTGGACGGGGGTCATCTTCAAGGGACTCACGACCATGGCGGAACTCCCTATTCCATCGAGCAATGGCTGCATAGGAAGGGCACGGTGTCGGTGTACACTTCAACCATGCATTCATGGATCTCTTTTGCATTCTTGCCTTCCTTGGTCAAAAATTTGATCACTGTGCGGTGCTCAACCTTCTCCATTGTTGAAAAATTTGTGACTGACGATCTGCGATCAGCTACTGCTTCTTAAATAGACGAGGCGAGAGCGTGCGGCTGCAGGTCCTGACAGGTCATAACTTGTCCTAACACCCCCACAAAGAACCATCCCCCTTCCTCTGTTTCACCCACTCTTACTTTATCATCTATTCTGTTCTTTCTCCACCATTCTTGACAAAATTCCATATATCCCTTTCTCATCCATTATTTTATCATTCCTTATTCTTCTCAATGTATGGTCTATAGCAGGGATGGGGATGTAGGGGTGCGAAAATGTATCAGAGAAAAATTCCTTCCAACTCGATAATATAAATAGCCCATTAAATTACCAACTCAATACGGACTCCGCCGTAGCGTAATGGCTAAGAGCATAGGCGTTTAGATCTAAAGGTACAGCGTTCGAAACTCAAAGTCCACAACTTTTATGAAGAGATCTTACGAAGAAAACGGAAATCAAGGAAAACGCTTCAAGGATTAACTAATTAAGAAGGATCAATAATTAATCACAAGTTAATTGGAAGAAATTTGAATATGCATCAAGAAAGGAAGGATACGAAGATCAAGAACTTACCCAGCCAACAAGAATATATAGGTCAAGATTAATGGAAGACATTGTTTGAAGGGGCAACTTCAGTCAAGAAGAAGTAAATAGATTCGATAAAGATAAAATTCTAGATAAATACATAAATAGAAAATAAGGAATGTCCCCCTCCCCCATAGGGAAACCTTTTTGAGCATTCGGCGAAAATTTCTAATGAAAGAAGTCGGCGAGCGATAAATAAAATTTCACTCTTGTATCTTTGTAAATGTTGTTTAAATTTATTACATGGTGGAATATACTCATGTATTAAAATCTAATAAAGATAATACGCAACATTTTTAATGACTGCCACCACAGAAATTAAGATAGTATCACTTATGAGATATTGCATTTTTAATATACCCTAATAATGAGAAATCAAAATAATTAGGCCATATTGATAAGGGTATCAAAAAATCATAATAATATTGAAAGCTGGTTAAATTTAAGTTATCAAATCAGGAATTTTCAATAATGCCATGAGGTAAACGAAATAAAGCTAACTAGGTAAAAATTTACAAAAGTCCAAGTTCAAACATTCCTCGTAAAGTTGCCAGATACGCCTTGAGGCGAAGCAGATATTGGCATCTCTTGCAACATTCTGATATGACTCCTCTAAGTCTAATATAATTGGTTGAAAAAAATAACATTTACTTTTATTTTTCTTTCGTTGTGGACATATAAATATTATTTAAATTTCAAAATTGAATATTTGTGCATATAAATATATCAATCAGGTGGCGGTGA
Source organism: Ceratothoa steindachneri (assembly GCA_963969495.1). NCBI lineage: Eukaryota > Metazoa > Arthropoda > Malacostraca > Isopoda > Cymothoidae > Ceratothoa > Ceratothoa steindachneri. The sequence continues at coordinate 57,367,073 of OZ018323.1, read as the reverse complement.
AAATTTTCCTCGCGGGCGAAATTGTAGGGGCGCGAAAATGTATCAGAGAAAAATTCCTTCCAACTCGATAATATAAATAGCCCATTAAATTACCAACTTGCCAACGGACTTCGCCGTAGCGTGATGGCTAAGAGCATTGGCGTTTAGATCTAAAGGTACCACGTTCGAAACCCAAAGTCCACAACTTTTATGAAGAAATCTTACGAAGAAAACGGAAATCAAGGAAAAACGCTTTAAGGGCAACTCAAGAAGACTCAAGATAAATGGATCACCTCCAGAAGAAAACGGAACTCAAGGAAGACGACTTCAAGGGCTAACTCATCAAAAATCATCAAGCATCAAGAAAAAATCATCATCTCAAGATAATTGGAAGAAATATGAAGATAAGTCAAGAAAGAAATTGAAGATCAAGAATTAACCCAGCCAATAAGAATACCAAGAGTCAGATAAACGGAAGACAAATGTTTCAAGGGGCAACTTCAGTCAAGAAGAAGTAAAGAGATTCGATAAAGATAGAAATCTCAAGATGGATAAAATAAAAGAAAAGTTATAATAAATACCCCCCCCCCCCATAAAAATTTCCCCACCCTCGTTCTATATCTTCGCAGACCATCCATACTCGTCTCACCTTACATTTGTTGCAAAATATTATCTTCTTATTAGCCCCATCTCGCCATACATTCTTTATGCCATTACCTGGGGAAATTTTCCAGTAATTTTCTATTAGACTAAATGTTCTTAATTGATTCCCATTCTGTTATCTCCATTAGGAATTTTCTCCCCTCTTGTTTGCACTCAAGGCCTTCCTCATATATCTTCATTTCTCTCTTTTACGATCACTCACTCACACCTAACCAGTGACGTTCCTAGCGTTTTTGCCGCCCGGTGCGGTGTTTGAATTTGTCGCTTCCCTAAAAAATGAAAACGAAAAAAGGGACTAAAATGGCTAGATCCCAAATTTTATTTCCATATAAAATAGAAATTACAATCGAATTTTTCTTGCTATTATTTGCTAAAAATCATTAATGACGTAATTGAAGTCACTTTTCTCTAGTAGTAGATAAGCTGGCCAACCTCATTATATTACTCATTGTAATCTAAGGCATGGGTGGGCAAACTAGGGCTCTCGGGTCGCATGTGACCCGCCAAGCTCAACTCATATACTCAAGTTATTTTGGAACAAAATGTTAGTAAATTTGAAAAAAAGTTACCACGCAACGACAAATAATATTGTGGGGCGTTAACACGTTACCCACAAATGGCTAATCTGGCTACTTTGTTATGGCGCAAATGATTATATTGTCTTACATTTCAATGTCCTGGCAGATGCTAAAGAAATACGACGTGTTTGTTATACGCTCCTAATATACAAGCTTTGATATACAATTCAATTAAATTAAATTTAATATACAATTTTAGACTATCTTTTTTATCTGACAAAAGTTATCCAAAAGCTATGTATCTAAAATGCGAAAAAGTTAAAACGAATGCCGTGTTTTTAACAAAGAGTGGACTGAAAGGCAATTCTTTACTGAGATTGGAGTTAAAGCTGTATGTTTGATTTTTCATGAAAGCTGTGTTCAAGAAATACAATGTGAAAAGGCAATTTCAAACCAAGCACGCTAACTTTGGAGACAATTTATCAAAGCAAGAACTGCAAAACAAAGCAACTGATCTGGCAAAATGTTTGAAGGAACAGCAAACTGTGTTTGAGAAAACTTCATTTTTACAAAAAAACGCGATAAAGGCGCGTTTTTATTAGCCAATAAAATTGCAAAGCAAAATATGTCATTTGCAGAAGCAGAATTTATTAAAGATTGCATGTTGGTGGCTGTCAGTGCTGTGTGTCCTAAAGTTAAGTCAAAAGTAGAAGACATATCTCTGTCACAGAGAACTATTGTTTGTTGCATAGATGCAATCTCAGTGAATATTCAAGAACAGCTGTCAACATCCAGTGGTCGTTTTCAGTGGTTTTCTATTTCTTTAGATGAGAGTAATGATATTCAGGATACTGCCCAGTTACTCATTTACATCAGAGAAATTGACGAGTACTTTGAGATAACAAAGCAATTGTTATCTATGGAGTCTCTCAAAGAGACTGTTACTGAAAAATATTTGTACAAATGTCATTAACAGTCTAATCAGGCCCGGATTAAGCCTAGGGAAACTGGCAAGTTTGATGGTGCTCCTTCACTTACAGGTAAACATTCTGACCTTGGGAACTTGATGAATGATAAAATCAAAGAAGATTTTCGACTGCACAGTGGGTTGTCTTTTCACTGCATCATACATCAAGAAAGAATTTGTAAGTCATAGAGGCAGATTTTACTGATATGCTGGACTATATAAATGTCCACTGGTCAAGCATGGGAAAAGTACTAAGGGTGTGGGACCTCACAGAAGAGAATTTCATGTTTTCCAATATGAAAGAAATCTCTTGTGACTTTTCAAAGGTAATAGAGAGTGACGAATGGGTTTGCGATTTTGCATTTGTTGCAAAAGCTTAATGAGCTAAACACAAAAATCCAAGACAAAAGTGTATTTGCTCATTAATTGTACATGGAAATGAAAACCTTTCAATCGAAACTTAAACCTTTTGCCAAGCAGCTTAAAGAGCAAAACTTTGTTTATTTTCCGCTGTTGAAAACACGAGCTGTTACACAAGCATTATCAGATAAGTACAGTCCCCAGTTGATGGCTTAAAAAGGGGAATTTATCAGAAGATTTGCTGATTTCAAGGCAAGTGAGGGACAGTTTGATTTTCTCAGCTCACCTTTTGCCTGTGTCATTGAAACAGCTACTAAAATACCGCAAATCAAACTGAATGAGTTGCAAGCCAACAGCAGGATGTTTGAAAGTAAAACACTGGTCGAGTTTTATGCATCTTTGCAGTCAGAAAAGTTTCAAAGTCTGAACAAAATTACAAGAAAGATGTTTGTGTTATTTGCTTCAACTTACATTTGTGAACAGACTTTCTCTATAATGAAAGTTAACAAGTCAAAGAACGGATCAACTCTCACAGCCTCAAATTTCGGTCAGTGTTAAGGATCAGCACAAGAAACTTAACACATAATTTTAACAAGCTGGTAAATGACTGCAGGCAGATGCATCATTCTGATTGACATTCCTCTGTTATACTTACTGAGCTACTTTGTTTTTCAAATTAATGTATTTCATGTGAAGTTTTTACTATAAAATATTAATTAATAAAAATCAATTGCTTTAAAAAACTTATATTTTGGCTATTTTAAATAATTGTTTTAGTTAATATACTATTCCGCCTTTTAAGATTGTGAAATTCTGAATGTGGCCCTTGCACTAAATAGATTGCCCACCCTTGATCTAAAACATTTTTTAGAAAATTTAGTTTCAAAAAGCTAAGCTAGCAATTTAATAGCTGCGGTCAGAAATATTTTTAATAAAACAGGAATGTTTGGTACAGAATTCCTGAAATTAAACTGCTCAATAAACTACAGTAATTCGTCGGGGCCTTCCTTCCATCTGATATAGTTTGCTCCGTTTGCAGCAATCTCATCCTGATCCTGCGATGGTGAACTTGGTATTCTTCATCTATGGAATTTGATGTAGTCAGGATGGAGTACCGTTCTAAAGTTCGTGCAGTTAGTGAAATTTGTCAGAAATTTCTTTGATTTGGTTGTCGAAGGAAGGATACATTTAACTCTTCAACTCAGCTTCATACAAAAATCCTTTGTGCCCCGACCTTTCACCAGTCATTCTTTTCTTCTTTCGAATTCGAGTTCTCATCCTTATAAGGACCTCATTACAAACATCTTCTGCAGAAGTTACTGTATTTATCACTAGCTGTTTCCACCTTCCAACAAGAAGTTCCTTTAAAGCCTGGAGTTTAATATCACATTAATCTATATTTAGACCTTTGGTTTAAATATATGCCCGTGTCTCGTTAATTTCAGAGAGAACATCGCCCCATAGCCCCAGAAAGTACAAAAATAAAAATGATAACAAGGAATTTAGCGTCATTCCTGCGTCTGCCCTGGTAGCATAATTTCCTTGTTCACCAATTAACAACTCAAGAGCAGTTACGAAGGCGATAAATTTTCTATAACAAGGCTACTGCATCTCCCCTGGTACTTCATCTGGTTTCAACAACTCCGTCTACACTATGACTGGTATATGCGATAAAAAGTTCCCAACGATTCCTTGAACGATTCCTTTCAACAGTTAAAAAATGTAACCGAATTTACGACAGACTCTACCGTATGCAATTCAGCCAAATTGAAGTTATGATTAATATATGTCGTGATCTACAATTTTTATAATCTTTTCCATCTTCTTCAAGTTTCTTCAAAATCAAATTAGCAATTCTATCCGTGTTTTTTCCTTTCGTGTTGATAAAGTCAATAAATGATTCAAACACTTTGACTTGCATTCCGTCAATGAGAGCAAATCGTGAAACATGACTTATTTGATCGTGGTCTGAAGCATCTAGAGTACTGTCGAAAATAATAAAAAATTACTTTGTTTAATATCCTCAATGATTTTCCTTGTCACCTTCTCTCCCAGTAGATTAATAATCTCATTTTGAGTGAGAGGCAATGATACGAAATCGTATATTTTCCTGGTAACTTGATTTTAATATATGCTCTTATAGCACTGGGTCATACTTGGAAAGTTCACAAGGAAATGCACCACCTCTAAAGAATTTCCCTAGTTTTCAGATCTAGATAGAATCTTCAGTTTTAGATTCAAGATTGATTGTTTGTCGATACCCGCGGAGAGCAAAGGCTTTTGCTAGAAATTTGATTATATCTAGGAATCTAAATAATATATCTCCATTTATTTTTTTTTTTAATTGTAACGCCCTGAATAATTCTTATCGCCAATTCATAAAAAAATTTGACGATGCCTATCATTATATTTGTGATCAAAAACGTCTGGGATCAATTTCCACCAAGAATCAATGCCATTGTTAGATATAAATTTTGATCGAGTAGCCACTGAAAACTTTTTACAAAAAAAGCAGTAAATTAATTTATTAGATGGGAAATACACCATCCAATCTCGAAGTCTTTTTTTTTCCATTAAGCAAATTTCTAAAAATAAAAATCACGCGTTAGTCATCTCATTTGCCCATTAATGGAAGCAAGTTGCCTTCGTACTTTACTTCAATGAAATCTGAATCTAAATTCTGAGCGAGTGAAGCACCTTGACGCACTCAAACGGTCCTTGTTTCACCAGTAATCTTGATTGGCCATTGGCTTACATCTCTCAAGTTCACCTCAGCTCTTGGATTTCCGCCTTATCCCAAATTTTCATCCATTGAATCTGAGGAATCAGTATTTTTTTAGATTTTGTTCTCTTTTGTTCTTCTCGATTCTACTTCAACATCGGAGTCCTCGTACACATCACGATTTTCTCTCTGTCATAAAAAATCGTCAGCCTCTTCATCGCTATCACTTGATATTGAAGAATGAACTTCCTCATTTGAAGCTGTTTCAGTACCTTGGAAGATAATACTGGTACTTTCAACCTCTTGTTCTTTTTCAAAATACATTAAACAATCAGTTTCCTCATTGGAACTTGTTCTTGTGGCTGTTTCAATACCTTAAGACACTTCCGGGCAGATGTTCATTTCGAACTACGAATTTTAACAATCTTTCTTCATTCTTTTTCATTTCTTCTTTTTGCCTTTGATGTTTATGAAAGATTCATTTGCTTTTATTCGCTCCATCTTGGGATAAAATATACAACGATAAAAGGGGTGATTATTTTTCTCAGCCCCAAAGGGATTTAAATGAGATTAGTGGCGATGTCTTCGCGCACAGAAAAATTCTAAAATGCTTTAGGATACTTAAGAGTACAAGACACCTTTCATCATCGGAAATATTTCCCACAAATATTGAAAACTGAATTAAAATAAATAGTTTTCTTTGTTTTATTTTTTAAAAATCACACAAAAAACAAAAGTCTCGCCCCTACCACAAGTGCTATCCAAGGCGGACCGCACTCCTCCTAGTTTCCCCCCTGGCCCTATTTCATTCCTCTGTTTTACTTTATCCACCTCCTCTTTGCTTTTTTTAGACTCTCAAATGCCCCGTGTCATTTTCTATCTTTGCAAAATATATTCCAACTCCATCTTATGCACTTATACCTATATCTTCTTTCCCCTTTCACTCGCTCTATCTCTCCTTTACTTTAATTTCCTATCCCTCTTAATTTTTTTCTGGTAAGGTACATCTTTTCCATGTATTCGCCCACACTATCCTTTCGTACGCCATTTTCCATCTAACTTGTTCAGCTTTTCTACCTCCTTTATTTTCAATTCCATCTAATATTTCCCTTCATATCTTCTGTGATTGCCTCTATTTTATTTCTGATAAAGAACCCTAATCCCTTTCTCCCTCTCTCTCTCACACACACAAGCCGAATCCCACTGCACGTTCGCTGTTATGGTCAGATTCTATCCCCGTTTCAGAGTTCTCATCAATGCATTTTCACTCCTTTTAATCATTATAACAAAATCGGCTTCACCCAACCCTCTATCCTTGTTGCCATGTCGGAACCTCTTACACTTCGGAGCTGGTCGGGATTATATCATTTTTAATTATCCATTGCTATAATGTTCTTCCGCTACTATTCATATCTCCCCTTTGTGCTCGTAATTGTGCATTAAATATCCAAATATCCACCATTTCTGTACCATTTCGTCTGTCAGCTTTATTAATTCCTATCTCACATCCTTTGATTCATCCCTTCTACATAATTATATACCACTGTCACCATTACATATAATAATAATGATTTTTGTTTGACGCTGTTCAAGGACATAGGTCTCTACTAGAGAACGTCCATCTATATCGATCTAGGAAACATTATAGAGTGGAGAGGCGAGTCTTCAAGGCAAGCTGGAAGGCGCCCAGGGAGGCGCGTCTTCAAGGCAAGCTGGAAGGCAGCCAGGAAGGCAGGTCTTCAAGGCAAGCTGGAAGGCACCCAGGGAGGCAGGTCTTCAAGGCAAGCTGGAAGGCGCCCAGGAAGGCGCGTCTTCAAGGCAAGCTGGAAGGCACCCAGGGAGGCAAGGGGGTGAGCAGATTTCAACGGACAGATCATACCACACCGAAAAAAGCCAAGAGAAAAAAAAACGGGTCGCTCTGTCTTCAATTCCTTAAATTATAACTATCAACCTTCGATAATAATACAGGTGTATATCGAAACGCGTCAGGCCAATAAAATATGTATTAGTAGTTGAACTAGTCCCATGCTCTCGTTCGTTACTACTTCTCTAATGAATTTTGGCGATCTTATACACGGGTTAACTCACGACCAAAACGGAATATAAGACAAATCGAGACCCTCGAAAATAAAACAATTAGCATTAAATTAGCAGTCACCTACAATAAAATACGTTACGAATATAACTTTCTGCCCAACTGCACGTATATATATATATATATATATATATATATATATATATATATATATATATATATATATATATATATATATATATATATATATATATATATATATATATATATATATAAATATATATATATATGTATATATATATATATCTTTCCTTCTTTACGCAATAATTATTAGTCTCGTAAATAAATTCTATGCTCCTATACAGTGGTTTGACTATTATAATATATATATATATATATATATATATATATATATATATATATATATATATATATATATATATATATATATATATATATATATATATATCTTTCCTTTTTTACGCAATAATTATTTGTACACCAATTCCAGACAAACATTCTCATTCGATTGGTTAAATTAATCGGTATAAAAATATATTTCATCACCATTTCCCTATAACTATATGTGAATTCTATTTGGGGAAAAATTCCAATATTCACCATGAAAGCTTCAAATAGCGAGGTATGATTCATTAGAATCAACGAATAACCAAATGATTTGATGTAATAATTCCGCATAGATCTGTTTTACGAAAAAAAGCTCTACAAAAAAGTGAATCAGCACAATCTTGTTTTTTTATCAAAATAAATTTATTTCTCAAATTAAGTATGCGTTAGTTAACAAGGTCTGCTGACCAATAAGTTGCGTGCCCTCACTTATTCTGATTTATGACCTTACGACCTTCAAAACTTTAAAATCATCCCCGGAGTAACTATGGGAGGGCCTTGGTATAGCCACATACCTTAGCATAGCATAGTAGAGAACAGCCCAGCCTAGCATAGCGTAGTATTGTCTATCATAGCATAGCCTAATGTAGCCTAAAAAAGCCTAGCCTAAACTTGCCTAGTGTAACATAGTATATCATAGCCAAGCATAGCATAGTATAACCTACCCTGTTTCAGCCTAGTATAGCCAAGCCAAGCCAAACATAGGGTAGCCTAGCCTAAAATAGAATAGCCTAGCTGTGCCGGGCATAACCTAGCCTAGCTTAGTATAATCTAGCTAGCCTAGTATAACCTAGCTTACTTTACCCTACCTTAGCATAGTATAGCCTAGCCTAGCCCATCCTATCCTAGTATAGCCTAGCTTAGTAGACCATAGTCTAACCTAGCATATTATAGTATAGCCTAGCGCAGCCTAGCCTGGTATAGCCTTGCCTAGCGCAGCATTGCCTAATGTAGCCTAGCTTGCTATAGCATAGCCTAGGCTATCCAGGTATGGCTTAGCATCGCATGCCAGAGCCCAGCCTAGCGTCGCATAGAGCAGCCTAGCCTAGTATAGTCAAGCTAGAATAGGCTACTATAGCCTAGCCAATATATACTTGCATAGGATAGCCTAACATAGCATACTATAGGCTAGCTTGGTATAGTCTATCATAGCATAACCACACCTAACATAATATAGCCGAGCGTATTATATTATAGCCAACTTAGTATATCCTAGCCTAGTATAGCATACCATACCCTAGACTAGAATAACCTTGCACAGCTTAGGCTATTATAGCCTTGGTTGGCTAGCCTGTCGTAGCCTAACCTTGTATTACCTTGCATAGCAGAGTATAGCCCTCCCTAGCCTATTATACTTTAGCCTACCCTAGCATAGCATAGTGTAGCCCTATCTAGCTTAATATAGTTTAGAATAGCTTAGCATAGTATAACCTAGCCTAACATTAACTATCCTAGACAAGTTTAGCCTATAATATCCTATTATACCCTAGCCAAGCATAGCTTAGTGTTGTCTAGCCTAACATATTATTTGATATTTTAGCATAGTATTTTATAGCCTAAATTAGCATAGAGTATCTTACCCATGTACATTATATCTTAGCATAGCTTAGCATAGTATAGCCTAGCCTATAATAGCCTAGCAGAGTATAGCCTATTATATGCTTGCCTAGCAGATTATAGCATATTATAGCCTATTCTAGTCTAGCAGAGTATCGGCCGAATAGTTAGAATGTTATTGTCAAAACAAAATAATTCCCCGGCTAACCTTAGGAGGACTTTGGCAATTACATCATCCGTAAGAGAATGTAAAACCACATAAGGTTTTCAAATTTCCTTAGAATCGGTCGAATAGTTATGATGTTATTGCCAAAACACAATCATTTCTGGACTAACCTTGGGAGGACTTTGACAATTATAGCATTCTAAGGAGAATATAAGACAACATCAGGTTTTTAAATTCCCTTAGAATCGGCCGAATAGTTATGATGTTATTACAAAAACAATAAAAAAAAGCAAAACGGAGACCGACCGACTGATATAGTGAGATGTAGAGTCACTCGAGATTAGACTCGCACGCGACAAAAAATGATTGATATCCGTATAACAAAAACTTACAAGTGCATTTATTTTATTCGGACATATCTGAATCTTACCGAATTTTTCAAAAGTTCTGTTACACTCGGCGTTTTATATCTTTAGGAGAGGTTTACATTTGTGGTAGAAAAGATTCCGTCAAACAAACCTAAAGTTCTACTTTTAGCATGTGCCATTAAAACGTCTTTTCCTTTTGTGTAGGTGTGTTCGAGATGGAAGTGAAAAGAATCGAGATCTCTGCTCTCCTGCGCGCGGGGCACAACAAGACCCACATTACCTAACGGCTCAATCTCAGCCAGATGATCGTCCACAGAGTTGATGAGATGCTCAAGAACGGAAAAGAGCTCAAAAATCGACATCGTTCGCGCAGACCTCAAGTTGTCAACCGTTTGGCTGTGAGAAGGGCCTTCAAAAGTGTTCTGAAACTCAAAATTACTGTTTTCGCAAAGAAAAGGAACATCTCAGTGGTTGCAGTGTCTATGGCTATCAAAAAAGAGGGCGGTAAGAGCTTGAGGTGAGTGGAAAGGACTCTGTTCACCGAATGTATGCAATAACAACGTCGGGAGCGCTGTCGTCGGCTTCTCAGCGACTTGAAGGGTCTTGGCAATCGAATTATCCCTTTTTTCTGATGAAAAACCTTCACAATCGATCCGGTCATCAACAAACAGAAGGACTCGTGGTAAGTTTCGGCCAGGACATCTCCGAGGTCCGCTACATGTCAACGACCAAGCACCCGTCCTCTTTGATGGTGCTCGGCGTCGTGGCTTCGAATGTCGAGAAGATGCTGCCGTTGTAGTTCACGACCGATTACAGGCTCACCGTTGTCGATTATAGGGACATCTTGGCCACAAAAGTTCATATCTGATGTGCGTTGACTTTCGTAAACTCAACTCTGTGACGGTATTTGACGCCGAACCTATCCCCTCAATCGATCAGAATCTCCACCTTTTTGAAGAGGCCAAATTTATTTCAGAACTAGACAATGGCTTCGCCACTCTCCCGTCCGGGAGAAGCTTGCGCTTCGCTACTAAGATTAAAATTCAAAATCTAAAAAAATCAGCCATGGTTCAATTTTTATAAATTTTCTGAACTTCGTCAATTATAATAATTTTAAAAAGGAACTTTGAACTAAATTTCCCCCTTTAAAAATATCACGTTGCTAAAATATAGTTATAGAAGATATATAAAAATAAATTTTCCGAACTTCACCATTTGTAATTCTTTGGGTTTTAAAAATTCACAAAATTTCGATACTTATATTTATTTCTAAAATTCACAATTTTGTTTATTGATATTATAAAAGAATTATTAGAAATAACTTTGATAAAAACATAAGTCATAACCAAACTGAGATGAAATTATTATTCAAATACTCAAAAAATCCTCTTCTTAAATTCTAGAGTTAATGATTAGACCTTTGTAAGGCCTACTACCAAATTCCCCTGAAAGAAAATGTAAGGAAATATACGGCTTTCCCCATGGATAAAGGCTTGATGCAGCTCCGCCGGCTTCCCTTTGGCCTCGGGTTCCACATCGGAAACAGCCAACTTGGCCCCCAAGAAGACAAAGTCTGAGCCATCGTGGACATGCCTCTCCCCTGTAATAGGAAGCAGTTAAGATCATTCATGGGATCTGCTTCGTTTTATCGGCGGTTCGTTCCCAATTTTGCGTCGCTCTCCACCCCCTTATGCAACCACCTGCAAAAGAAATCTCCTGACCGCATTATTTGGAATCCGAAAACAACTTTTCAATTCCAGCAACTAAAAGGTAAATTGGCGTCCACCCCCATTCTTAAGTTACCTAATCCCAGTAAGCCTTTCGGAATCCGGACTGATGCGAGGAACGAGAGCATAGGGTGTGTCCTATTGCAATATGGAGACGATCGTGAAAGCCACCCGGTAGCATGTAGCATACGCGAGTCGCAAACTCCTCCCACGCGAAAAGAACTATGCCGTAATAGAGCAAGAAGCCCTTGCCATTGTCTGAGGTGTGCAGAAGTTGAAATTATACCTTGTAGGAAAAGAGTTCGTGATCGAGACAGATCACCGACCTCTTGCATATTTATGTAATGCTAAGAACAACAACAGAAGAATCATGCGTTAGAGTTTACCTCTACAGGAGTATCACTATAAGATTATGTACATAAAAAGGACGGAAAATTGTCTAGCCGACAGCCTCAGTCAACACCCCTTGGACCCTAGCCCGAGTTAATTGTAAAAGAGGAGACATTTTCTTCTTCTTTTTCCTGATTGATTCCTTATATATATATATATATATATATATATATATATATATATATATATATATATATATATATATATATATATATATATATATATATAAATATGTTTATCGTATGTTGGTAAGAACAAGACGCCCTTTTAATTTTTTTTCTAGGCCTTTGTACTATATACCTTTATTGCCCTAGTAACCTTATGTACATATATCTCCATTTATAGTTATACGATCCTATTTATTTATATGTTTCTATGATCTTATTTTGTACCATGTATTTATGTCATTTTTTCTTGTTTCTTTTCCTGTATAATTTTGGTCACTAATGAACCAAGGCGAGTGAGCCTCCATTCGAGATTAACTTTGTATGTCGAATTTTACTTTTTTTATTGTAGCGGTTCAATTAAATTCCTTGGATACTCGGATTAGGCATGCACTTTAGCTATGTAAATCTGCATCGACACAGGTCAAGTATTCGCCCATTGATTGTACCCTCGAGACCGGAAATTTAGAACGCGCCTTTCCCAGTCTAACATTTTTGGGGGGGCTCCTTTTCCCCAAATTGAAAAGCGTCATCTTTCGGAAGGAAGGAGATGTGGAAGAATAGTGTCGAGAAACTCCACGTGGACCTCTAAAACCCACGTGGCTCTCAAACATGAGATCAAAGGACGATAGAACGGGCCTAAGAATCATGCGAAGAGGCTTTCGGAACGTAACTGTGTTTACTCATGGAGGTTTCCCCCCAAGACTTGAGGCAATCTTGCCTCCCACCTGCCATCTTGAAGCATGCGAGAACGAGGAAGGTCATCTGTTATCGCAAATTCCTGGTTGAAAGACGTCATCCCCTAGCTTCGTGTTTAACTTGGGAGAATCCCCTCCGTGGCCGGAGGCGATTGCACCCCGTAGTCAGCCGGTATTTAACGCCAGGCTCAGCCGGGTTAAGTCAGTACTAGCTCGCTATCACTCATGAGACACGTCACTTCTCGATTTGGCTCCGTTTTCGTCTACACGAGCTCAAAGGCAAAAAACTCTCCCGTTGGATCTCCGCTCTAGTCAATTAGCAATTTCCCCGCAACGGCCGTTCTGGTTCACCAGCGCAAAGTACTTCCTCGTCAAGGTATTCCGAAGTAAATGTCAACCTCCTGCAATTCTCCTCCTCGAATTGCCCCTTCCCTTCGTCGCCCAAGCATCAACTTCTGCAAGGCGTCGACGCGTGCGTATATCTTTTAATCCGGTCATTGCATAAAGATGTATTTGTATTTCGGCTCAGCGCAGCCTTTGAAGGCACAATCCGAGTTTGGTCATTTACCTGCCTTAAGCTCATTAGTTTGTCCTTTTTGCCAGACTATCGAGTACCCCAGAGTCTTGGATATTCCAATTTCATTTCATTTGTGTAAATATTTTTTTTGTTGTTATTAAATATTATTTATTTTCTACTCTTTTAAATAACCCGTAGCCGAGGAGAGGAGGTCAACTGAGCGTCCTTTCACCCTATTCCACACTACTCGGCTGTCAAATCCCCTATATATATATATATATATATATATATATATATATATATATATATATATATATATATATATATATATATATATATATATATATATATATATATAATCCAGGTAGTTTCCGCTGTGCAGCCTTAATTTAATTTTCAATAAGAAAACAATGGCGTGGAGTAGACTTAAATCAAACATCAAACAAATCTTTATTACGATTGAGTAGTGCAACGTTTCGACCTAACGGTCATCGTATTGAAAATTATATATATATATATATATATATATATATATATATATATATATATATATATATATGAATAACGTTACAGCCACGAGGAAAATGAAACAACGGAGAACTGCGAAGCCTTTCGACTAATGGTCAGTAAAGGACCATTAGTCGAAAGGCTTCGCAGTTCTCCGTTGTTTCATTTTCCTCGTGGCTGTAACGTTATTCATAAATTCTCACGTTCCTTATTTTCGTGAATCAGTTATACATATATATATATATATATATATATATATATATATATATATATATATATATATATATATATATATATATATATATATATATATATATATATATATATATATATATATATATATATGAGAAAGAGAAAATTAGACGCGTCCAATTTTCTCTTTCTTGTACTATATTGTAATATAGTCTGCAATGCGAGGTTTCTGCACCTTTATTTCTGTCTTCAAAATTGTTTTGAAAGGCAGAAAATAAATATGGCGAAAGCCCTGTGGTGGTTGTTATCACCCGCAGAACTTGCATTTGCTCCTTCTCCTTTATATATATATATATATATATATATATATATATATATATATATATATATATATATATATATATATATATTTATTGAAGGCGACTGCGAATTCAGCATTAGTAGTTTTCTTTTCGAGGCTCTCGATTTCTCTAATATTCCGCTTTTGGGCGTTGGTTAACCCGTGTATAAGCTCGCCAAAATTCATTACCAAAGCACTGATGAACGAGGGCAGTAAAATAATTCACTGGATAAAACGAAACATTTATTGGCCTAATGCGTTTCGGTACACTCCTGTATCATTATCAAAGGAAGGTAGAAATAATACAAGGAAATAAAAACATGGCTATATATATCTGGGTTTGAAGGTTAAGAATTATACGAACATATTTATAAGAAATGGAAATTCTTAAAAACAAAGGATTAAGACCGCTTAAAGAGGCTAGTTTAAAATGGGCACAAGATAAAGATAGGCGGGGATTATTACTTGGCGCACGAGGACACGAGGAAGGCCGGGTGAACTGTATGTTTGTTTGTGTATTTAACTATACCGTAGAAAATAGCCAAGGTAACAAACTCGCGTTCTTAGACACCTTAACCACTAAACAAAACGACAAAATTACTCCCAAAGTTTACGTAAAAAAGACAAATCCAGGCCTTTGTATGAACGCTAAAAGCGAATGTCCCAATCATTATAAAAGAAGTGTAATTAATGCATATATCAACCGCGCTTTCACCCACTGCTCCACATGGAAAGACACACACGAAGAGCTTGAGAGGGCTACCCAAGTGCTCGTGCGCCAAGTAATAATCCCCGCCTATCTTTATCTTGTGCCCATTTTAAACTAGCCTCTTTAAGCGGTCTTAATCCTTTGTTTTTAAGAATTTCCATTTCCTATAAATATGTTCGTATAATTCTTAACCTTCAAACCCCGATATATATAGCGATGTTTTTATTTCCTTGTATTATTTCTACCTTCCTTTGATCATGGTACAGGAGTGTACCGAAACGCGTTAGGCCAATAACTGTTTCGTTTTATCCAGTGAATTATTTTACTGCCCTCGTTCATTAGTGCTTTTGTAATGAATTTTGGCGAGCTTATACACGAGTTAACCAACGACCAAAAGCGGAATATTAGAGAAATCGAGAGCCTCGAAAAGAAAATTACTAATGCTTAATTCGCAGTCGCCTTCGATAAAATATGTCACGAAGAGAATCTTCTGCCCAAATATACGAATATATATATATATATATATATATATATATATATATATATATATATATATATATATATATATATATATATATATATATATATCAGCTATTCCTCGACATTTTTTGTTTTATATTAATTAGTATTTTATTTTGAAAAGTGTTGATTGGTATTTTATGTATACAAATGTGCACAAAAAAAATTATATTCTAAAAATCACAACTCGATCTTAATTAGGCGCGATTTAATTAGAATCTTCCCGTCTCTCTGGCAGCCCTGATTGCTTGTATGCTTTAAGATCTCTACTGTTGTGCCTAGGTGAATAGTGATTTGTCTCCTTTATATAACGGGTGGCCCAAAAGTTACTTCACATTTTTAAAAACGAATAACACCAAAACTAATTAAGTTATAAAAGTGGGTCATATATAAAATGAAAGAGGAGATCTTGAATTTTTATTATTTAAATATAATATCCTTCAATTGTTCTTCATTATTGTTAAAACAAAGGCGGATTCTTTGCATCATATTTTCCATGACATTTTCAAAAACATCAGGAGTGATTTTGTCGATTTCTTCAATGATGTTTTGTTTGAATTCTTGAAGATTATTAGGTTTATTTACGTATACCTTTTCTTTAGGGTATTCTCAAAGGAAAAAATCTGGAGGGGTAAAATCAGGTGATCGGAGTGGCCAAGAAACGTCACCTGAACGTGAAATTAACCGACCAGGGAAGGCTGCTGTTAGTGTTGCCATGGTTTCTCTCGCTGTGTGTAGTGTCGCCCCATCTTGTTGAAACCACATATCGTGCATATCCAAATCTTCCAGTTCTGGTAATAAATAATCTTGTACTATTTCTCTGTAAGTGTCCACTGTTACTGTCACTGTTTTTCCGTCAGCATCCTCGAAGAAGTAGGGACCAATGATTCTCGAACTGGTTATGCCGCACCACACCGTAACTTTCTGTGCATGAAGAGGCTGCTCGTGAAGTATCATGGGGTTTTCAGCACACCAGAATCTACAATTTTGTTTATTAACGTATCCAGTAATGTGAAAATGGGCTTCATCGGACATGATTAGGTGCGAGATATAAGTCGGATCATTTGTTAGTCCCAAAAAATGCGCGCTGCAAAATTTATTCTTTTTTGATGGTCTGCAATATTTAATTGTTGAATTATTTGAATTTTCTATGGATGAAGTTTCAATTCTTTTGTTAGGACGCGTTACAATGATGTTCGAGAAATTCCTAGTTGACTGGAACTCATCCTAGTTGACGTTTGTGGCTGTTGTTGAACACTGGGTTAACACACACCTAATGACACCTGCATTTCGCGCAGATCTCGATCTGCCAGAGCGTTCTTTATCCCCTGTAGACCCAGATTCTCTGAACCTTGATACCATTGCAAGAATGCAATGGCTCGAGGGACTGTTTCGTTGATTAAATGCTGCTCTAAATTCCCTATGCACAGTAATAATTGATCCATTATGTTTTAAATAAGTAGTCACAATTCTTGCTCGCTGTTCTTTGCTGTATCTTGCCATTCTGGGTTAATAATTAGTCGGATATTATTGTGTATTATATCCTTTATATATGTATTATAGATACACAATAAAAATGTGAAGTAACCTTTGTACCAAAATAAAACCCAAGATCTCCTCTTCCATTTTATATGTCACCCACTTTTATAACTTAATTAGTTTTTGTGTTATTAATTTTTTAAATGTGAAGTAACTTTTGGGCCACCCGTTAGTTCATTTACAATGACAAATCTCATTTATAGTGATCAGAATATATATTGTGAATTGATGGACCATGATTTTATCAAGAACGCTCCATTTTTAAGTGATTTAATGACATAACGCAATGAATAAAATATTACTCGGTAAAACCAAATCCATTTATGACATGTGAATAGTGGATAGATAAGTCCAGGCATTTCGGAAAAAGATAGTATTTTTTAAAACTACTCTTTCTGGGTTTGAGTTGGCAAAAGCTGAAGAACATTTCCCTTAATCGACAAAAGTATCAAGTGAACAAGAAGAACCATGTATCCCATTTCAATTTCAGGAATATGTATCTGTTCTTGATACATTAATTCAAAATTTTAATGAAAGATTCAGAGTTTGAAACGCATGAGGCATCTTTAAAGCTAGGTTTTCAACTTCACTTAGTAGACATTTCTACAGCACCGGTCGAATTGCAAATGGAGTTGATAGAACTTTTAGAAGATAGCATTAAGAAATCTCAATTTGATTTTAAAAAATTCCACTTGAAATTTTGAAGTGTGCAATTGATTAACCTCGTTTTCTGTCATCATGCTCGAAAAATAATCTTTGGCTTTGCCACTACTTATTGCTGTGAATCATCTTTCTCCTACATGACGCAAATGAAAACAAAGTTGAGAACTCAGCTCACTGATGTACATTTAGAAGATCAACTCAAGTTGAGGACTACCATGCTAGAACCAAATATGAAACTACATCTAAATGATAAGCAGCATCAAAAGAGTCATTAAAGGTAAGATTAATTGCAAATACTTTATAGAAAAATACTTTGTCTCGTTCATAAATTAATTATATATAAAACTCCACAAATTATTTTGTTTTAATATTTTAAAATTTGCAGCCATGTGACTTAAGAATTTTTCAAATGCGGCCCCCCGGCTGAAAAAGGTTGCCCACCCCTGCACTATATATACAGGTTGTTCGAAAAGTTACTATGCACTGGAAGTAAAGAGTCCCGCCAAGATCGCAAAGAAGAAAGTGCAAATCTTAGGAGATATACAAGAGATCCAGCTTAGTAACCTTTCTGACACCCTGTACATGAAATGTGGAGCGAATCTTTCAACAATTTCACCCTTCCTTTAATCCTTGAGATATCTTTTATCATGAGAAGTTCGAATTCCCTTTGGTATATCACTATTTCCTCTTTCTTGTGCTCATATTATTCTATCATTTCTCTTCTTTCTTCTAATATTTCTCTTACCTCTAGCATTTTCTAGTTTCTCGCCCGTAAAGACCTAAGGATACGACTATACTCCTTCCACAACACATCTACTCTATCCCTACTCAAGTTCTTTCTTACCATAAAACCTATCCCAAAGATCAATAAACATCATACCTTCCTTCTCAATCAGTCATGGCCGAAGGTTTTGAGACTAATATATGTTTTTACTTTTTCATTCGTTTTTTTTTAATTTAAGTGATATGAATAATTATTTAAATTATGCAGGTTTGTTAAAAAGCAGCATTTCAAAAAAAAAAATGCATTCCTTCGCTGAATCCAAAATCGCACTCTGATCTTGTTCCTGTGAGAGATAAGTTTTAGTGCGAGAAGCATTGTTATTCAACCCTAAGGGTAAAATGATGAAAAACATGGGATAATTAAATGATGTGTAATTATAATCTATTTCGTAATATTTTCTCCTTAAAATAAATGTTGGAATCTTTTTCAATGACAGAAATGGTTCTTTTCAAAGGAAAGTGTCAAACCATTGTTGCTGTGCATCAAAGTGGCCTAAAAGGCATGGATATAGTTGCTAAGGTTATTGTATCATGGAGTGCCATCTTTAAGATCATTAATAACTTTACAAAGCTTCTGAACGCTCAAGAGCTTCAAATGGACACCGAGATCGGCTTCTGGCAAGATCTCAAGCTCAAGTATCGGGTTGCTTCCAGTGCCAAATTTGCTTACCATAGTAAAGAAGTAGGCATGAACGCTTCAACGCGCACAGTAAAGCGGAGAGTTTTCGCAAAGGTTTAAATTCGAAAAGGGTTGTGTAGAAGCCTCATCTTACCAGAAAGAACCTTACTGATAGGCACCTCTTTTGTAGGAAATACCGGTATTGCAAAAGTCCTGTTACACTCGTTACGAGACTCTCAATAAAGGACACTGATAATTTTGATGCAGGTAGACACGTTTTATTGTTTTAATATATTAGTAGGTCTTTAAATTGTAATAATAATCAATTTGGCCGCCCTTGGAGGCAAGCATGAGCTCCAGGCGAAACCAGAAGGCCGCGCACACGTTGCGGACAAAGTCCTTCCTCATGCTGGCCCACACGCGGTTGACGGAGGACTATAGCTCTTCGATGTTGCTGTGGGGAGCTTGCAGTCCTTACCCTCGACATGCACCCACATGTTGTATTCGGGGTAATTGAAGTCGGGCGACTACGACGACCAAAAGTTCTTCAACCAGAAGTTCATCTTCGACCACAACCACTCTTACACGGTCTTTACCGTGTAAGTCGAAGGCACCGTCCTACTGAAAGACGATGCGCGCCTCCATCTTAAACTTTCTCACCCTGGGCAGGTTTTTTGTGGCCAAGATGTCACTGTAATCGACTGCTGTGAGCCTGTAACCGGCCGCGAACCACACCGCCAGTATTTTCTCGCCGTTCTAAGCAACGACACCGAACGTTATCGTGGAAGCCGGTTGTTTTGCTATGGATACGGTGAAATTATATAAGATTCATATCGCCAAGTTCGTGATATTAGACGCAAAGTCGTTACCAGGTACCAGGATGGGAAGAACTATAAATGTGTAATTAAAATAGACAGCTCCAATCCAAAGTAACGAATGAAATAAATAAATTGTTGTATAAATATTGTCAAACTTATTGTAAATGTTAACTAGCTGTAACGAGTAATAATCCAGGTTGAATTCTACGTATAGCAATTAAGGTAGGATTTAAGAATCCATAACAATTGTTAACCTAGGAAAATAACATATTAAATTTAGAAATCCAAATTTTGTAAAGGTCAAGGTGCAATAACAGCAGGTAAACGACTCCGTCGACTTAAGGGCGGACGCCTGTAGCGACCGGCGTGTACGTCCAAAATAGGACACACGTGAGAGTCGCTACATACATAAAGTACACAGAGAAAGAAAAGTAAAGTTAGCGCCGTTTAAGAGAATGTCACACAGTAGTAAACGGAGTACAGTTATCTCTGTTAGAGTTGGTCGAGGTAATCTTAGGCAAACATTATAATCAAGGCAGGATCCAGAATAAACTGGGTAGCTATCACAGTTAAACAAATAGAATCCAAATCCAGGTCAGGAAGCTGTCTCCATGGCAACATGCCACCGCCCACAGAGAATTGTGTCCAATAGTCGGAGTGCCTTCCTTATCAATATGTTCGGCAGTAGCCAGTCAAAAGTCAAGTTATGTTAATACCGACAAATCAACAGGCTGGTACATAAGAGGGAGGTGTTGCTTAGTTGGACGAGGAACTTGTAGGGTGTGGCTTAAATTGAATATATAACTGTGTGAAGCCAGGACAAAGAGGATTAGGATTACTGTTTTATATAGCAATGCATGGCGTTATATATCGTTCAGTCCGATCTCTTGGATTCGCGTAATTCATCTTTGTATATAGTCGTGTACCTAACGCAGACATTAAGGTGTAACTCTTAAAGGCTCTATTCGTCTGGCCTCCTTTAGACTTTGCCCGCACTTGACCTCGAACTTAATTTATGTCATAACTTAGAACTTAAAACTTGATTAAAGAACTTTTGTAAAGTGCAATAAGATCTAGTTCACTAATAATTCTATTTTTGCTTTGGTGACTTCAATATCCTGACGTTCCTCAATTTCCCTGCTCCAAGGCCTTATTAATCGGGAAAACAGCCGTCACGCATTCTCCTCATTAATCGCAATTCCTCGCGATTACATAACTCTAGAAATCTCAGTGTTCTACCCTGGTATGGTCTATCCTCATTATCCGGGTTATTTTCCCCCGTCGTTAGAATAAGGCCGCTCTTCGGCTTAGGGCATCCCATAGCAATCAACAAAATAACTCTCGGGGGAAATAAGGAAGGGCAACGCAAACCAACCGGAGCATCTGTATCAACCGGAGTCCTTGCCAAAAGATTACACGATAACCGGTAACCTATCACCATTACTGGCAACCAGCGTTCCCCTTCCAAGGCTCTTGGGTTGTCCTCACAAGTACCTTCAAGGTTCCCCCATAATTAGGGACGACCTTCAAGAGCTCCCCCTATATTATATATATATATATATATATATATATATATATATATATATATATATATATATATATATATATATATATATATATATATATATATATATATAAGGGCTTGATATAATAAGAATAATTACATTTGTTTTTAAGTAATTACGGTTCTCTAGATATTAACATTTTTTAATCATGGAGAATAATAATTTTTCCTCTCCAATTTTCTTGTTGGCTCCCAAGACCGTTGTTTCAATGACTTGAATCTAACCATTCCACACGTACACGTCACTTATAATACTTAGAAGATTTAGTTAGCCATAAATATGTAATTTTCTTTTCCTTACTAGAGAAAATAAATGTTAATGAATAACTAAGTTAATTCAAAGCTTCAACATTTAATATCTTCCCACCAAGAAGAGTTTACACACATTAACCCTTTCATGGACTGGATCCGTTTTTCCCATGATCCATATTGTTTGAATATTTCAAAATTATCTATTGGCTCTTCTTATTCATATATTCTGCATATTTTAACGAAGGTCAATAGTTGTAAAAGATAAAATGGTGTTTCTTAAAGATTGTCACATACATATCTAGCACAACCTTGTTCCCAATCCAACTTCACGCCTATCTTTGTCTCTTTTGCCCGTATAAATATCAAATTGACTAACATATCCATTTAGACATGCCCTAATCCAAACTTTGTAACCTCGTTTTATTGGTTTGAATGGCATGTACTGTTTGATGGAACTTCGTCCTTTATATTTGGTCATGCTTTCGTCTACACCTTGCAATTTATGTGGAATGTAGCAAGTTAGAAACTCTTCTGAAAGAACATCAAGCATCGGTCTTACTTTGTATAACTTATCATAGTCATTTTCATTGTGCCTTGGTATTTTACTGTTATCATTATCATGAAGATTACTTAAGAACCACTCAAAACGTTTAAGTGGCATTATTGATGATATATATTCATCCCTGAACATTTTATCTGATGACCAATAATTTCTATAACTAGCTTGCCTTGTGGGGGTCGAACCAAGTAAACATTCGTATGAAAAATTTAAACGGTTCACACAAAATCTTCAAGGAACGTTTATAATTTTCCGTTTGACTTTATCTCCTTTACCGAGAATACACATTCAGTAGTATCGTGTGCCTGATCCGAGCTCTGATTGAGTGCTTAAAAAATCGGGGGGTTTGGGGTTTTTTGTTTGTTTGTAGAGGGGAGAAAAGGTACGGCTCGTGGTTACTCCTCCCCTCTGTACCCCTCCCACGATCGGAAAGGGGGGTGGCACAGAAGAGGAGGAGGCCCGCGGCCGACTTGCTCCTGGAGAAACTCCCCACACTTCTGACACTCAGTTCAAGTGAACCGATAGTGAAGTGCTTAATGGGAAGTCCGGAACAAGCTTTAGAAGAGGGTTTATAGCTGTGGGAGATGGATAGTTTTGAGTTAAGAGAGGACAGATTGGTGAGGGGGCAGATTGAGCAACCTCCGTAGTCAGAGGTGGAAAGGGTGGAATACCCTTGCCCGAGGGACAAGGGGGACCTGTTGATTAACGTGGATTCTGAACCACCGTCATGCATTTACTCATCATTCATCATTCTTACTTCCTTTCTCACACATTTAGCACCTATGTTTCTCATACAAAAGCGGAAGGTCCGCCTAATCTCTGTTCCCTTATTCTCTTCATCTTTCATTCGTGCCGTTTTGAGTTATCTTAGCTCTGAGCTCTGAGTTTTGTTTATGTATTGTTATATTACTTGTTTTTACTTTCCTTACTTTGTTTCACTTTCTCTTGTTGTTATCACTTTTTCACTTTAGTTTCACTTTGTTCCCTTGTTTTATTATTAACTTTCACTTCACTATCATTTTTGTTAAACTTTTTAATATAGTTCACTTATTACACTTTTAGTTAATTTTGTTCGCATTATTTCTGTTTACACTTATGATCTGTGTTGTCTTCTGAGTCGGTTGTTTCTTCCTATTTAGATTGTTTACATTCGGTTGTCTTATTAGGGTATCACTTGGTGTCTTGGTTGGTTATTTCGTTGGTTGGGTTTGTATATAGTCGGTAAATATCTTTATCGTTATGCTTGTTCTTTCGCTCTTTTTTTAATTTCTACTTAAGTAAATATGAGTAACCTCCTCCATTCTGAGCTGTTGCCTGCCGCGGAAAAATGGAGTGTTAAAGGGGACCCAAGCTCTAGTGTTTGTGTGCTCTGCAAATATCGGAGATAGATCGTCTATGTTCCTCCATATTTTCTCCGCACTATTCCTGATTTTGATGTTGAGCGGTTCTAATTCTGCAGCATGGTGTATATCCTGTAGTCTTCTTCTTTCTCTCCTACGTGTGTTAGTGATTAGGTAGAGAGCTTTATTTTGTATTCTCTGGAGTTCCAATTTGTTGGTCCTTGTTTCACCGTGGATAGGGGTTGGCGGGTATAGTAGTACCTTTCTTCCTAGTGCAAGATAAATTTTTCTTTTATTTTTCATGCCTAACCCTCTTAGATTGCACAGTAGGTTAAGCATCGGAATCGCCTTGTTCTTCCTCTCCGTTATATGTTGTCTGTAGCCTCTTTTTGTTATTCTGAGTCCTAGCACTTTGCCCTCACTATGATATCTGTAGTTTTGACCTTCAACTACAATTTCAGCTGTTTTGTTCCTGGAGATTGGGATTATTGTAAATTTTCTCCTGCTCGTCCTTATCTTCCAATCTCTTTCGTAGTTGTTGATTTTGCTGATTTCTAAAACTGTTGTCCTTGCCTGAAAGCATATGTTCCTGTACGGAGTGACGACGAGTTGGCTTATGTCGTCCGCGAATTATATGTTTAGGCAACCAGGCATTATTGGTGGTGGCAGGTCTGCTGTGTATATTGAATACAACGTGGGGCTGAGACAGCGCCCCCTTGCGGAAGTCCAGCTTCCAACTCGAATTCTGGTCCTGAATAACCATTGATCTTCACATATGCTCTTGTTTCTGTGACATAATCGCAGAGAATTCTCCCCAGATTGCTATTCATCTGGAGATTTAAGATCTTATATTGCATTCCTCTGACCCAGACTCTGTCGAATGCTTTTTTCTACATCTCTCAGGACCAGATCGATGTAGTTATTCTCTGCTTTGGCCTTTGTTATTTTCTCTGTTATTATGCCAAGTGCCATCGTGGTAGCCTCTTCTCAATCCGAACTTATAATCATTATAATGATTATTTTCTTCAAGATATTCTTTTAGTCTTCTGTTAAGGATTTTCTCGAAGACTTTACCTATGAAGTTCAATAGCGATATTGGCCGGTAACTGCTGAAGTGGTTTGGTGGTTTTTCTGCCTTTAGGACGAATATCATTTCCGCTAGTTTATAGCTATCAGGAAAGTAACCGGTGTTTAAGCACGCGTTAAAATATTCTTTAATGATCTGATGATTATGTTAGGTGCCTTGGTAAGATTAATTCTGGTCATTCCTGGGGGGCCTGGCGCTTCCTGTTTGAATGATTGTATTACGCCTTTGATCTCTTCCGCTGTTATGTAGGCCCCTGTACCCAGAATTTTCTCCCTTTCTCGCTCTATACTTTGTGCTGGAGTGATCTTGTTTATGTTTTCTTGCAAGACTGTGTGGACCATTTCGTCTATCTCTGGATTGAAGTCTTCGTCCTCCTCTGGTGTTATGGAGAACACTGATTTCCAGTGATTACAAAAAAGTTCTTCTGTGGTCCTCTCTTCTTGGATCTTTTCTCCCTGTTTATTCTTAATTGTTATTTTTTCTCTCGGAGGTCTGCCTTTAAGTCTATTTTATTAGTCTCCAGTTCTCTTTTGGTCTTCTTTCTTCGTCTATATTCTCCATTAGGCTATCCCATATGTGGCTTTGTTGTTCTTCTATGAGATGCCTCAGTTCTTCTATCCGTCTTCTGATTTCTTTGTATCGCTCTCTATTTGGTCCATGGAGAATTATTTGGTCTAGTATTCCTCTTAGTTGCCTATTCTTTCTATTTATTTCCTCTGTCCATCGAGGATGTGGAAGAGTACGGTATCTTGTCTTTTGTATATATCTTTCGTTCGTCTCATTGATCGCTCTTGTTAACCTTGAATTCTCCTCATCAATATCTTCCAGGTTGGCGTCAGTGAGATCCTTTGGGACGAAGTTATTAAGATCTTGTGTGTAACCTGCCCAGTTTGCTCTCTTGTAATCCTTCCTCGCCGGTACCCGTACCTGTATCGGGTATTGCTTCATAAGCAAATGTGTTCCACCATGGTCGATACATGCAAAGGTAACTGGTTTCATGCGGATGTTGTATGACATATTGAAGCTACTTAGCACAACGTCTGGTTTTGTAGCTACATTGCCTGTGACATATATTGGAAAGTCTGGCCCTATTCTCTTGAAAATGTTTCTTTCCAACATAATTTCTATGTTGGTTCCTCTGTTGTTTCTGGCGCGGTATCCATTTGCACTGCACCTGGCATTCAGGTCTCCCATAAAGATGGTTGGTAAACCTGCGCCAAAGACTTTAAATATGTTGTGCAGGGGAAGGTAATTTTTTCTTAGTGCTCGGTATCCCGTGGCTACTATTATTGGTGTTAATTTCGTTTCAATTTTTACGGCCAAGTATGCCCCATCCAAATTATTAACTTCTTTGAACTTCAGCCCTCTTCTTATTGCTATGACTACCTCGTCATGGCGTTCGCCTGAAGGGTTCGCATTTATGACGGTGTAATCGAACAATTTTATTATTTTTTCATCTGGATTCACTCCGTGTTCTGATGTCAATGTTTTACCGATCCATCCTTGAGTGTTAATTTGCAGAATGATGAGCTTTCTTCCCCTTTCTGGTTTCATTGTTTATTAAGTTTGGTCGTCTAGAGATCTCTAGACTTCTGGCGGCTGGATCTCTTGTTGGGTTCTGCCCATAGGTGGGCGCGATAACGAAAAAATGTTTCACGATAACCGATAAATTGATAAGGATAACATTATCGGCGATAACCGATAATTGTCAATACATTTATTGCCCGATAAGGTGATAACCGATAAATCCAAAATCATAATACAATATTGATTATTAACTATATATAGCGTTATTTTATAATACAATAATAAGAATATTTGAATACTGTTTCTTAGTTTCTTACCTGGTGAGGTTCTCCTTCATCTTTTCATAGGTCTTGAGGATCCTCCTTCCTGCTCGGAACTACCTATATTTTCCTCCAAGGCACGCGTGGCTCGCCCCTGTGCTAAACTAGAACCAAAAACTGAAATTCTCGATTATCGGTAGTTTGGAACCAAAAGTATCGGCGATACCGATGAATCGATAACACGGAAAAAAATATAGGCTAACTGATAACTCGATATCGTTATCGCGATAACGCCCAACCATGGTTCTGCTTCGTTGCCTTTAAACCTGCCATTCTTCATACTTTGAGGTAGAGAATAGCAGAGAGTAACGCAGTTGCCAGGGTAGATTCGAATTTTATCCTCCATTAAGAGTTTTTGTACTTCTTCCTCGTCTTCTTCTCCTGTCTTTCGTTTGAATGCCCATTTGCATTTTCCTTCTTTAATTGCCTTAATGATGTCTTCCTGTTTCTTGCCTCTCAGGACGGGAGAGCATTCATCGCTGTAGACTTTAAGTTTTATTTCCCGTGCTTCCATGCGTACTATTTTGTCTCCTTCATTACTCTGCACTGACATGTTTGAAATTGCGTTCTCTTGAGTAGTATGTTCCTCGTTGCTTGTTGCTACCGACGCTGAGGCAACGTTGATTTTAAGGATTTCAGATGAGGGGGGGTTGTCAGGGAATCACATCTTCTTCATTCCATTTTTGCTAGCATTGTATTGAGTGTCAGTGAAAGTGCCCGGTTTCCCAATGTTTATCACATGGACATAGAGTATGCATGTGAGCACTTCTGTTGATGCCCCTTGTGGCACAGTTAAATGGGTATGTGCTTCCTGCATTTGCTTTAGCCATTCCTGCGTATGTTGCATTTCTTCTAGTTTCTTCGTTTCTCGCTACTTTTTCCTTTCCTTCTATTATCTCCTTCCTTTGGGGGCATGCCATTGCCATAGTCCTATGTGGCCCATGACAGTTCTCGCATTTCTTAGTACTTTCCTTGCACTGACTCCATTCGCGGTTCTTCTGTCCACACTCAGAACATACTGTACTTTCTCATTGCAGTCATGCGTCAAGTGGTCCTCCATCTTATAGCAGCGGAAGCACATTTGAATATTAATATATTTTTCGCACTCCATGTTTTCTGGTGGAATTCTCATGTTAAACATGAGCAGTCCTCGTTGAAATATCTTCACCGCCATATCTGTTGTTGCACACAGAATTTTAAGTCATGTGTGTGATGGCCAAATTTAATTATTTCATTTATTTTTACGCCTTCATGATTTTTTCTATTTCTTCTTTCATTTCCTCTTTGTCATGGGACCCACCTAAACGTTGACTTTCCTGCATATGATACTTCTGTTTGCAGTTATCTGGGGCGGGATTTTGGGCGTTATTCCTATTTCCTTTAGTTTCTCTATTCCTTCCCGGGACACCAATTTTCTCTACTTCTTTTTCCTTACTTGCAATTACCACGTAGCTATTTGGGATGTCGATACTTTTGACGAAGGCTACTTTTATATGTCCAAATAATGTCTCACAGAGTTTTCCTTTGTCCGGTTTTATCTCCTGGTCAATCGTCCGTAGAGGTACTCGTAGATAGGATGATGCCCCATCCTTTTGCTACTCGAGCGCCTAGGCGCTCTTTTCTTTGTTCCTTCCTCCGAAGCCTATATTTGTTTCCTTCCATCCTCTCAAAATCTGTAAAAAAGGATAGTGAAAACGTTCCCTATCACCTAACAGCCTATGGTTCCCTATTTACCTACTTATTTTAGCACTTCACGACCCCCTTACCTAAATAGGCCTAAGCTAAGAAGTGCCTCCGCAGAATTTCGGGTTCGTGGTCTTAAGGACCCCCTTCTCTGCGCTCCCTATCGGTACTTCCTTCTGGGGTTCACTATACTCAACTTAAAGTTGCTCTGGGTGCAGCGGTAGTCGTGTTATGTTGCTTTTAGTCGGTGAAGTAAGTGGAAGTCAAAGCGTGGAATAAGGATGAATTAAGGATGAATTACCCTTTTAGGGTAAGCACCCAGCCCACTGGAAACAGAAGGAATCTCCAATCAGTCCAAAGTGCGCATATATTTCTTCTTCTTGAAGTTAACGTTAACTTTACTGAAAAGTGAACTCTTCCTTAAGTGCGCTCACAGCTCTCCGTTGTAAAAAATAAAAGAATCCAAATTTACTCAGTCTTTTTTCTAATTCGGAAAATGGATTTCAGCCGTGTTTATTTGCAAACGGTTTGAGGGTTATTAACTTTTTTAAATCTATCGTGGCGCTGATTGGACAGTTTTTGCAGTGCTTATGTTTAAAAGCTGATTGGTCAATTTGTTAACGCTAAGGTCTGTTATTTCAAAAATGAACATAAGTATGACGATTAAATGTATCTCACTCCTGATTGGTTGAATTTTGTAGTACAGGGTGTGGCAGAACCGATTGAGCAGTTTTAAGGAGTTATAAAAAAGTAAGGGGGTATATAGAGAAGAAATGTTATTATACTCGAGGTTAGCAGTACATACCATTTATAATCCCTAGGTTTTGAAAATAATGTCATGAAGATGGCGGCCGTTAACAGCAACACACTGTTGGAGTCGATCTCTGAAGTTTCGTACAGCACGTTCGCACATACTGCGGGGTATGGCGTTAACTTCTTCCATAATCCACTTCCTTAGCTGTGTTAGGGTGTGAGGGTGACGTTTAAACACCTTTTCTTTCAGATATCCCCAAAGAAAGAAGTCACAAATGTTCAAATCAGGTGACCGCGCTGGCCACCCTAAATCACCCCTCAGAGACACTATCATGTTTTCACACAGATTTTGGCGGATGGCAAAGTCTGCTTGGTTCAATTCTTAAGCCATATTTATTTTATAGGGATGTAAATTCAAATCCTTATGCAGAATCCTCCTCAAAATGCAGTGAGAAATTTCCAAAGCAACATCATGCCTTCGAGCAGAACGTCCCGGCGACTACACGATCGCTGCTCTCACCATCTCCACATTTTCTGGTATTCTGATAGCCCTGCGTCGGCCATGTGTATCTCTTTTTAGTGTGCTTCCAGGTGCCTCCAACTGCCTAACCTAGGACCGAATTGTGTTCGCCTGAAAAACTGCATCGTTGCGCGGAATATTGAACCGTCGCCGAAAAGCTCTTTGCGTCGCAATAACAGATTGCTTGTTCTCAAAATACGCGCGCACGGCAAAGCCGCGATGTGCTCCTATCCACACCATGTTTGCTACTGAAATGGGGATGTCTACGAAGCAGAGCAAAACCACGCGCACCTCCCTCCCCCCCTCCTCTCCCCGAGCATTGACTCCTCAAAACTGCTCAATCGGTTTTGCCGCCCCCTGTATTATGAGTAGATGAAATGACTATTTGTATAGGTGTAGTTTTGTGGAAAAGGAAGTACAGAAAGAGTTATCATTAATATTCAAGAAGAAAAGTTGTCATTACTGTTCGCCATTTCGAGGCTTATTCGAGCTATTTATCAAGGAATAAAGAATACAGCTATATATATATTTTTCCTTTATCCTAAGGAAGCTCGCTGATCACATAACCCAGCCTACGAAACTACAAGAGGGAATTCGTTACCAAAACCCTATAGCTTTTTGAGTCCCATCAAAAGATTAAAATCAAGAAAAAGCTTAATTTCATGAGCTGTTGTGGGATTATAAGGTTTCATTTTTTGACTTGCATATAAATTTATTGGAAATGTTATATGTTCCATCAAATTATCTATAAAAAAACAAAGATAATATCCGAGTTACAGAATGGTCACTGAAACTGGCAACAGCATCACTTATCCCTGGCATTTCTCGGAAAATGAGAGAATTATTATCGTACTCCCCTTTCCCTCACTGCAGCCGGAATATTGTTTCCGTTTCTTCACTTTGAACCACATTAAAATTGCCTAATGCTGTATTTGTTGTATCCTCTAAAAAAAAATAAACACGAGCTTTTCAATAAATAAACTTGAAACTGAAATATTTATTAGTAAAAGCCGATTATTTTTGTTTTACCTATTTTATGTTAGATCATCTTGCCTTTTCTTGGAAATATCACATTACTTTTCTCGCTAAATCAGCTTTGTGTTGCTTCACTTTCGTTTTTCTATCGCTTTTACCAGGGACATTGCTAACTTGAACTCTCTACATGTGTGCCTCCTCCACTGAGGAGACCGTGTAAAATCCGATTTTTAGTAAACTCTCACCAATATTCTGTCCAACTCTCTAATGCAAGGGATATGCGGTTTTCCTCGTCATTCATATACTCTACCACTCATCTCTGTGACAGTCTCCTCACCTCCATCTTCCACCTTCCTACAACTTGGTTACTTTTAAAGGCCGAGTGTCTGGGCATGTTGGTCCGCCAGGATTCCGAACTTGAACCCATTCTGTGGGAGGGTTTTTTTGTCGACCCTTCGGCCCTTGCGCTAGTAACAGATTTTTGGGGTAGGACATGAATAAGCTAAACGTTAAATATCTTCGCAGACGATATCTTTCAAATGTTGCTCATTTTACTATAAATTTCCGTATTACAATTCTCCAGAGAGTATAAACAAAGATATGTTAAAGGTTATGCAGAGGTCCTGACTAGTGCATGAATGATTTAGTTGCCTTAGATAGCGATGCAATAGTCAGTACGTGCATAAATTTGTTATTTGAGTTGACTGATCATACGGCAACACTAACGTGGATTGGATTTCAAGCTACCCAAAGAATGGAATGACTCGATATAAACAAATATAGTATATATTATAATTTTACAAGATAGTATGGATTTGAGGTTAATTTTCGAAAATTTATTTTAGTACACAAATGATAGCTGAGGAGTTCAATCTTTATGGTATACAGAAAATATGAAAGATAAGTAAGCGGTTGAGAATGAAATATAATACGAGTGATATAATTATGCGAGTACAAGTGGTTACATGAGATTATACGACTAGGAATATAGGTGAATATAATTATGCACATACACGAGGAATCTATGTACGTGAGCACACGAGAGTATAAATATAATTATGTGGTGTAGGTGCTATAAGTATAATTAGTAGGATAGAACTATGATGGAGTATGAATTGAGGCCTGCAATGAGAGAAGAACAGGAGTTATGATCTACTCTCGTATGGAATGATTGCCAAGAATAATTGGGAGAGAAAACGTAACTAATCTTATTCGAAGCGACGTTCTGCATAAGTGGACTGAATGCAGTGTACCAAGGCTTATGGAGAAAGAACTATGTTTATATGAGCGTACTCGTGTAGGGGAAATTTTAAAGAAAAGGTATTTTTAATGTATTAGAGTGAAGTTACAATGAATATTCTCGCGTTACAAATTTATTGATTGCTTATATTATGGGATGATAATTTTACATATTATATACATACGAGGGGCGGTCAATAAGTTTTGCAATTCGGATATAAGGAAACGAGATATGAGGAAAAGCGTTTTATTATTTTTCAATATAACTACCCTCGACTTCAATGTACTTGCGCCACTTGTCCAGAGGTTTCGAATTCCCGATAACCAGAAATCTCCCGACTGCTGTTCAATCCACTCCTGGACGGCGAGCTGGACATCTTCATCGTTCCCAAACCGGCATCCACGCAGTGCAGCCTTGAGCTGGCTGAATAAAAAGTAGTCGCTAGGAGCCAGATCTGGATTGTAGGAGGGATGGTTGAGCTCCTCGAATCCGCACTAGTGCAGGGCAGCTTGTGCAACTCTGGCCTTGTGGACAGGGGCATTGTCGTGGAGAAGCAGGACACCGCGTATCAACTTGCCACGCGGTTTCTGACGGATGCACTTCTTCAACCCAGTCAGTTCCTCGGCGTAATATTGGCCTGTAATGGTCCTTCCACGAGGCGCATAGTTTACCACCAACACTCCCTTAGAATCCCAGAAGATAGTGGCACGATCTTCCCGGCTGAGGGTTGGGTCCGAAACTTGATGGGGGTCGGAGAGACCCTGTGATTCCAGGCCATGCTTTCGAGCTTGGTCTCGGGATCCCAGTGATAAACCCACGTTTCATGACCTGTCACTATGCGTGACTCAAATCCCGCCGGGTCTTGGTTGTACAGGAGCACCAGCTCCTCCGAACTTTGACGACGTTGAAGTCGATCATGGGGCGTGAGGTTTCTAGGGACCCAACGGGCAGAGACCTTGGTCATGGCCAAATTGTCGTGGATGATGTTCATAACACTTCCATGTGATATTCCAAGTTCTCGTTCGATTTATTCGACCTTTACCCGTCGATTTTCGAGGATCATCCTCTCCACACGGGCCACATTGTTCTTGTTGGTCACGTCTGACGGGCGTCCTGGACGGGGGTCATCTTCAAGGGGTTCACGACCATGGCGGAACTCCCTATTGCAGCGAGCAATGGTTGCATAGGAAGGGGCGGTGTCAGTGTATACTGAAACCATGCGTTCATGGATCTCTTTTGCATTCTTGCCTTCCTTGGTCAAGAATTTGATCACTGCGCGGTGCTCAACCTTCTCCATTGTTGAAAATTTGTGACTGACGATCTGCGATCAGATACTGCTTCTTAAATAAATGAGCGTGCGGCTTCAGGTCCTGACTTGTCATAACTTGTCCTAAACCCCTCACAAACAGCCATCCTCCTTCCTCTGTTTTGCCCTACCGATTCGCAAAACTTATTGACTGCCCTCGTATTAATATAATTTTCCATGATTATTACTATTTAGAGGAATGCCCCAGATGGCATTGCCATAATACTCCCCCTCCCAAGAACGTTACCTTTCCCCTTTTATAATAGAGTACTTCTGATCCGTGTAATGCCCAGATCTCGTAACGACACGTCTGGAGCATGTGACAGTGCCATTGGTTTAACTGTGGGTACGGGGACACAGATTCGTTGTGGTAGTGCCAGTAGCGTTGAACGAGGCACTGGTACTTGTAAAGGTTTATGGAGCGAAGGTGATCCGCTTGCTGGTTCCTTCCGAGATGCCGTCAAGGGGGACGTGAGAGTCTTGAGTCCTGTTCTTCGCTGATGGAGTAACCAGTGGTTGAAAGGTTTGATCTTGACTGACCACCGTTGCCGACGAGGGTTCTTGCACCACAAAAGGAGGAGGCAGCGAAACGGAAGGTAGAGTTTGAGTATTAGAGGTATGGAATGGTGGGTTGGAGATTGTTTTGGTGGCTTACTGAAGCATAAAGGGTTATAGTGGGAGAAACAGGAGGTAAAGGGCGTTTTAAGTAAACGTTTTTTTATATAGGCGAATTTCAGGTGGTCTATGGAGACAGTAACCTGCCTGGTGCCAAGCTGAAGTATGAAGAACTACGGCTTCCTGGAGATGACGAGAAAGGGTCTGTCTTAGGCTGCTTGAAAATAAGTGCGAGTTGAATCGCGACGGACGAAAACATGGGAGCATATTGTCATCTATTTAGGCACGAAGGTTTTATAATTTGCAGACACTCTGGGGGTGGTTGGTTTAACTTCAGCCATCACCCGTACAAAATTATGTATGTATATATTAAGCAAGATCAAGGGGAGATGGTAGAGGTTGGTCAGAGGAAGAGAAAAATTGACCAGGAAGACGAAGTTGAGTTACCGTAGACAAGTTCCGCCGCAGAGCAGGCCAAGTCATCTATCAGGGATAAACGAATACCCAGGAGAATCAAAGGTAGCTTGTCCACCCAATTGATGCTGGGATCTGTGGAGCGTAAGCTTTCTTTGAGGGTCCTGTTCAACCGTTCCACTTTGGCGTTGCTTTGGTTGCTTTGAAGGTGGTAGCTAGTGGTACGTAGACGAAAGGAGCCAAGCATTGACTTGAGTGCATCCCATTGGTGAAATTCAAATTGGCTGCCACTATCAGTTATGATCGTTCAGGGAACACCAAAACGAGCAAACCATGATGAAACGAAGTCTCGAGTGACAGTGGAAGCTCTGATGTCCGAGATAGGAACTGCCTCTGGTCATCGATTAAAACAATCGATTATGGTGAGAAGATAGTTTTAACCACAAAAGTAAGGCAGAGGACCTAGTAGATCGACGTGAACGGCGTCAAAGCGTGACGAATGAAGAGGAAAATGGACCAGAGCAGCTTTTGTCTGACGATGGACTTTGGCGCGCTTGTATGGCAGGCATGAGCGAGTCCATTTGGCCATATCGGCATTCATACCTGGCCGCAACGTTGTGCAACGAGCTTGCGTTTGACACTGACGCTAGGATGAGAGAGGCCGTGAATTTCGTCGAAAATATGCCGACGGTAAGCATAGAGAAAGAGAGGGCGAAGACAGTCAGGCAGCGAATAGTCGATCAGGATGCGCCAGGAAGGACTGTCTGGTAATTTGAATTCGGGAACTACGAGTTGGGAAGAGTGATTCAGCGTTTGTGTCTCTTCATCTTGTTCCTGGACTAGCGCTATCGTTGCATAATTAATCGATGGGTGCAGTGTGAGAGAGCTGCGTGCCCGAAATCGCGGCAACGGGTGAAAGCGCATCCGGTACGACGTTTGAAGAACCCGGAACATAGCGAATATCATTCGTCATCGAAGTCAAGATGATGAGCGTCAACTGCAGTGTGTACTGACGAAGTACTACGATATGAACAAACCGACCGAAGGCATATGGTCCGTAAAAATAATGAAGTCACGGCCTTCCAAGTGATAGCGGAAGTGGCGGATTGCGAGGTATATTCCGAGGAGCTCGCGAGAGCACGTATTATACCTCTTTTATGATTAAGAAAGAGAGCGAGAAAAGAAAGCAATAGGTTGCCATTGGTCACCATTTTTTGTTGTCGAGGATGCGTCTGATGATACGCTGATGGGGGCTTCTGGCGAAGGATGAGCGTGCAATAGCCTTTGTGGTGCTAAAGAATGCATTACACGCCTCAGTAGACCATTCAAGAGGAGAGTTCTTTTTGGTCTTGTGAAGATAGAATTAATAGGTTACATGACCTGGATACAGTTTGGAATGAATCTGTGGTAGACGTTGATTATACCACAGAAACGTCTGAGATGTTTGTGTGATGTGGGTCGACGAAAGTTGCGCATTACGGTAACTTCATCTTCGAGTGGGCTAATCCCAGCATTCGAGACAAAGTGTCCCAAGAAGGAGAGTTGCGAGACACCAAATAGGCACTTGGAAGTGTTGAGTACGATACCGTACTCTTGAAGACGAGAAAAGACCTGACGAAGGTCGGATAGATGTTTGTGAAGGCTATCATGGAAACCGGTTCACACGGCCCAAATAAAACATACACAAGAAATTTATAAAAGCCTAGGGTTCCAAAGGCCTACCAGAAATTCACCAGAATTTATCAGGACCGTGCTAAATTAAGAGGTATCCTCAAGTGGTTAAATGAATAAACACATAAAGGTATTAACAGTATTATTTACATCAAAATCAAAATGAAATTAATTGAGTGCTAACAAATTGTACGGGGGTACATCAAATAATAAGAAAAGTCACAAATGCTTATCACCCTCTAACGACCACAAGTTGTTCTAACCAAAATAGATATTCGCGCATACAAAATTGGGTTATATGAATAATTTGCTTAAAGCCGAAACGACACGCGCCGTTGAAGATGAAATAGGCTACGCTACTCTAGTGACAGGTGTTCCCGGAATAACCTCCCTGTCTTACGTCCCTTACCCGAAGGCTCAAAGTTACAAGAATAAAACTTAATTAATTTAAAATGGACGTAAGAAGAAAAAAATACTCTAAAATACCTGATACCAGAGCAGTGAAGCAATAAGCCACGTCGGAAACCCAGGCGAATCAGGCTCGGCGAAGATAAGTGAATTCGACCCAGGTCCACAAGGGTGAGCGCTATGACGGTCTTCGGCGAGGAGAAACTCACAGGCGGCGATATCGGGACAAAAGGCGTCGAGACTACGGGGAACGATTACTCGAAGGCCTAATGATCCGAGAGAAGGAATTCGAGATGACAGAATTCCCCAAAGAGGAGATGACGAAGTGACTAGGGAAGAGCTTCCACGTGCCCAGTGTGAACGGCTTTCCAAAGGAGAACACTTGCAAACGTAACTGGAAGAGCACAATTCGATGCAGCGGACAGAGGGGCAGCGACAACGCTGGCAGGAATCAATGGCAAAAAATCCTCGCTGCACGAAGGAATCCAGTACGGGTCTCCTAAAAGGAACAACGCCAAAGGTACGTGACGAAAAACTATTCAGCGGAGCAATCAAGGCAGAATCCTCGCCACAGAATAAATTAAAAGGCATCACGGCTACATTTATATCCTTCAGTCCGAAGGGGGAGAAGGGAAGTCAGACACAAGGGGAAAAGAGAATGAGTCGCTTCCCCTACGCAAATTAGGCTGGTAAGTGACAGTAGTTTAGGCCAAAAATGGTAGCCTTGAAGCGGGTCGACCTTCGATAAACACCGTAAACTATGATGAGAAAGGGAAGGCATGAGAATACGAGGGCATACCCTTTATATTGTTCCTCCATCGAGGTGGATGCTATTAGAAGGTCATCGATGTAACAAAATACAAAAGGAAATCCCCTAAGGACTTGGTCCATAAAGCACTGGAAAGTTTCACCAGAGTTGCGCAATCCATATCGTATTTTGACCATTTCAAAACATCCAAACGGACTGGTGATGTTAGACTTTGGAACATCGTTTGGGTGAATAGAGATCTGGTTTAAAGGACGAACCAGACCCAGGCGAGAAAAGAGAGTACAGCCAGAGAGAGAAATAGATGAAGTGAAATCTGATCTGAACGGCAATTGATATCGGTCAGAGATTATAATTGCGTATAGAGCCCTGTAGTCCCCAACTGCTCTGAATTCCTCGGCGTGGATTTGGGCACAATGTGGAGTTGGGAGGCCCACGGAGAAGCGGAAGGCCTACAAATCCCTGCTTCCATCATGAAGTGAAATTCATCCCGCATAACACAGTTTATCTGGAGATAGACGGCGTGGACGGGAAAATATAGTACCCCATTTTGTCTCTATTTAATGCACTACACTATGTTTTATGGGCCTTTCCTTCGAAAGTGGAAGGGTGAGTTTAGGAAACTCGTGAAGAAGGCGCTGAAATGGTGGCTTGGTGTGTGTGAGACGAATCGAAAGGAGGGTCTTCTGAGAAGGTAAATACGAACATGAAACTGTGAGTAGTGTTTTTGCGGTCGACAAGCTTTCTGGGTCGAGAATCGACCAAAAGATCGTGAGCCGAAGGAAAATCGAGGCCCAATATTGAACAATCTACCTCGATCTTGACGAAGGCCCATCGAAAAGCTCAATGGAGACCGAGTGAGACTTGAAGGTTTCGCCTCCCCATATAACAACAAACAGAGGAGTTATCTGCCGTAGCGTTATACATTTGGGTAGGAAAAAATAAAAGAAATAAGGAAAGAAATTGATACAATCATGATGATATCAAAATTGACGAAATGATTAAATTCGGCCACCACACACATGTATTCAAAATTCTGTGTGCAACTACAGAGATGGCTTCAAAAATACACCAACGAGAACTAATTATGTTCAGCCTGACGATTGGTCCAGAAAATATGCAGCATGGAAAACATTAATATACGAGTACAAATATGCTTTAATGTTACAAAATGGAAGACACCTAACCCGACACTGTACAGAGAAGAGCACAGTTTGTTCTAAATGCGGCAAAAAGAATCACGAATGGAGAGACTTCAAGAAAACAAATAAGAAATGCATAAATTACCATGGGTTAAACAGGACTATGGCTAGAGCATGTCGCAGAAGAAAGGAAATAAGGATGGAAAAGGAAGGAAAGAGAAGCAAAAGACAAAGAGAAAAAGAAAAAAACGCAACGTAAGCGAGTGTGGCAAAAGCAACCATTCAACAGATGAAGGAAGTTCAAACACACCTAAAAATACCACAGGGAACATCGA
Source organism: Ceratothoa steindachneri (assembly GCA_963969495.1). NCBI lineage: Eukaryota > Metazoa > Arthropoda > Malacostraca > Isopoda > Cymothoidae > Ceratothoa > Ceratothoa steindachneri. Next base: position 57,328,668 of record OZ018323.1, on the reverse strand, counting down.
CGGAGCTTATGATGTGCATCCTATATTCGCATGTTGTAAACATAGTGGAACCAGGAACCTTGACAACCCCATTCATTCGAAATAATAAAAATAAACGTCGCATCAACAACAACAGCAATGAACACCCAAGAAGCAACCACCGATGAAGATTCAAAAAGAAGTGAACAATCCAATGAGGGAGGCAACAGTAAAGAGAAACGCATGGATGCGTCGAATATCAATCTGAAAGTATGCATTGATGATCCATACTCACTACCAAGAGAAGAGAGACAAGACGTCGCCAAGGTAATCAAAAAGAGTTAATGAAAATGGACATTTAAAGGCAAAACAGCAGGAAAGGGTGAGAAGGAGGTGGAAAAACTATTATTCCCAGGTAGAATACGTCTCTATCCTTGAGACTGCGTCACTTTCAGCCACTCTACGTTTTCAGGATGAAATGTGGTAAATTTAAGAGTACATCAGAAGCCAGCAAGTTATCTAACAGGCAGAACTCCAAGGAAACCTAAGTACTTCAACTTAATAAAACAACAAAAGCAGAAAGTAGGAGAAAGCTAAGCATACTGAAAAAGGAACATGCAAAGCTGGATCAGTAAAACATCAACACTCGGAAATATTTTTAGAGAGAACGATCCAGAGATAATATTAATAGCTGAACTTCTAGTGAATCCAAAAGGAAGCCCGATGAAACTGTCCAATTACACAATCATCAAGGGAAACCCTTCAAGCAAGCATCATGACTGGGAGGCCAGTGCAATCAGAATAGACCTAAAATTCACGGAATCAACAACCTGGATTCAGCATTCTTAGACGTTAAAATTTAAATAGAAATTATGCCAATAACAGCTTCCACAGGTTATCAAGCACCTAAAAAAACTATATCCCTCTGCACAACCTATTAACAATCTTTGGCAAAGGTTTCTCTACAATATTTATAGTGGACCTCAATGTCAGGTGAAGGGCAAATGGCTACTGTACAAAGAACAACAGAAGAGCCAATTTAGTAATGATGTTGGAAAGAAACAATTTTAAACGAATAAGACCGGACTTTCCAACATATGTATGTCACAGACAAAGAAGCTACGAAGCCTAATGTTAGGGTAGGTACGAATAGCTTCAATATGCCATTTAACATCCACGTGCAGCCTATTACCATTCCATGTAGTGACCATGTTAGAATATTACTGTTCATGATTTAATACCCAATACAGATACCAAAACTTGATAGGGAATCACAGGAGAGCAAATTGGGAAAGTTACAGAGAAGAAATCAGTAACTTGATCTCAAACGATCTCACAGAAGCAAACCTGGAGGAAATCGATGAGGAAAACTCAAGATTAACAGGATAAAGCAAAGATGCAGAAGAAAGAAACATCCCGAAGACGAGATTCCCTACTTTTCTCCACCCTTAGTGGACGGAAGAAATGAATAGAAAATATCGACTGCTAAGCGGAATATACGCTCCTTGGACCAACAAGCGAAAGATAGGATGCGTTCAGAAGACGAAAGGAAGAACTAAGGCATTCGTCATAGAGAAGTAGCAAGGCCATATATGCGATAGCCTAATCAAAAAATAAATGTAGAAAGGAGACCAAAAGAAAACTGGAGATTAATAAACCGACTTAAAAGTAGAAACTCGAGAAATTAGATAACTATTATAAACGAACGGGGAGAAAATCCAAGATAAGATCCTAGAAGAACTATTTCGCGTTCACTTGAAGTCCGTGCTCTCCATTACACCAGAGGAGAACGAAGACTTTAATCCAGAGATAGATGAAATGGTCCACACTTAATTGCATGAAACTTTGCAAAGGTAACCCCAGCACCAACCGTAGCGCAAGAGAGAGATTAAATCCTGGGTATAGGAGCCTATATAATAACATATGAAATCAAGGTGTAATCCAATCATTTAAGCAAAAAGCACCAGGCCTCACAGGAATAACCAGAATTAATCTCACCAAGGCACTAGCCATCATCATAGAAATATTAAAGAACATCTATAACGCTGGGCTAAACACCGGTTACTTCCTGGATGGTGATAAACTAGCCAAAAATATTTTCGTTCCAAAGCCTGGAAAAACACCTATTCAACTCAACAATTACAGGCTTATATCGTTATCAAATTTCATGGACAAAGTTTTCAAAAAAATCACCAACCAAAGACTGAAAGAATATCTTGAAGAAAATAACCTTTATAATGATTACCAGTTCGGATTTAGAAGAGGCGGAGACATTACTGAGAAAATAGCAAAAGCAAAAGTCTACATCGATCTGGTCTTGAGAGATGTAGATATGGCATTTGACAGAGTCCTGCTCAGAAAAATGTAATATAAGATCTTCAATCTCAAGATGAACAGCATTCTGGAGATAATTACCTGCCATTATATCACATAGAGGAAAGCATACGTCGTAATAATGATAAATCAGGACCAGAATTCAAATTGGAACTAGACTCACGAAGGGAAGGAGGGAGGGGGGGGGGGGGTCTAAATCCCACGCTGTATTCAATCTATACAGTAAACAGGGTACCTGCCATCGCCATTAATGCCTGATTGTCTAAACATGCAGTTCGCGAGCGACATAAACCAATACAGGAACGAACGCTTTCAGGCAAGGTCTACGGCACCTGAGATCAGCAACCATCAGCAAGTACGAAAATGACCGGAAGATAAAGAGGGATAGGAGAAAAGTTACAATACTTCCAATCTCCAAAATAAGGGCAGATATCGAAGTCAACGACCGGATCTACAGATATCATACAGAGGGTCAATTTTGGGGATTAAAGATAACATTATGAGGTTATAAACAACATATAACGGAGAGGAAGAATAAGGCAATGACATAACATAAAAATAAGGCGATAAAAATAACGGTGATTACATTGTTCATTGATGTGTCTTTTCCTGCATAGTTTGGTTGTAAATCATTGTCAATAAAAGCTGTGCGAGAACTTTGTTCCAATATATATTTATTATATATATATATATATATATATATATATATATATATATATATATATATATATATATATATATATATATATATATATCGGGTGCCCCCTCCCCCAAATGACGCACTTTTTAAAAAATTTATCTCAGTAACCTCTTTCCTTTTCATGACATTTTTTTTCTTGCACTTCACAAAAATAACAACATGGGTAAAAAAAAACAAGTATCGAGATAAAATATTATTTTATTGTACAAAATCATACAGGATTTTTTAACGTTCTTGCAAAAGCCTAAGGGAATGAACATGTCATATTATGGATATCTGTATTTACAGTTCCTCAGTACCCATAATGACGTTGTCAGAAGAAGATCGCATTCTCATTGAAGCTTGTTACTTTGAAAAGGGATGGAAGACTGGAAGAGTACTGCGAGAATTTCCTGTTAAAATGTGGAAAAGACGTGATGTGGAAAAACTCTTAAAAAAGATTCGCGAAACGGTAAGCTCTAACAGAAAACCAGGAAGCGGTAGACCTAAAACAGCTTCAGAACCGAGAAGTGTGAATTACATTAACGATAACATCTGCTTTCAAGAAGATACTCTTAAACCAGGAAGTCATTTATCGCAAAGAACAATTGTTAAAACTTCAATATTGGAAGGAGTCCTGTACAACGATTAATTAAGACAAAAAAGCTAAAAGACTCCAAAGGCACAGTATCTTCTAGAAAAAAAGTGGTACTGTCAAGGATAAAAGAAAAATAAGATGCATACAGTTACTTGATAACTTCCCTGCCGCTGATTTTAAGAATATTGTCTTCACCAATGAAAAAGATTGCACTTTAGAAACCGCCAAAAGGATGATGTCTACGGACGTGGTAAAAAGTGCAACATTCGGATAAACAGATTGTATCATGAAACTTCCAGATTTTCCAAAGAGATTATGATATCTGCAGGGTTCTCTTTGAATGACAAAACAGATGTCCATTTTATTGATACTGAAAAGACAAAAGTGAATTCTGCTAATAGTACCAGACTCTATTGAAAAACCTTTCGAAGCAATTTGTTCAGGGTCAAACTTATATTGACCCGTCTATTATCCGGTGAAACCTTTCTATGATAACAGACCATAACACCAGTAAAATGCAATCTTCTAAAGTATTCAACTTAGATAAAATACCCCTTGCCTCTTATCGTGCTTTGGCTGTTTCGTCTTCCAGGTTTTCTGCAAATTGCTTTAAAACCAACCTTATTTATTCATATCCACAGTTGAGTGTCTTTGAAGCATCTGAGTGGGCAGCCCATCGGTGTAGTGTCACTCAGACGTCAGGGGCATTGACTAAATGTTCCCACCAATTTAGAGAACTTTGAAGCAGCAGAAATGTTTAATGGAGGTAGCCAGTTATAAGGGGGTTGGTAAAAGGTATTGTATACGACAAGGTCACCAGTTATATAGGTCCTGACGACGGTGAATGAAAGATGTTTCCGAAAACCACCACTTTCTGAGGGAGCAACTAGTTCCAGTTTATAAGTGAAGGGTGGTGTTACGGCGAATTATTTATCTGACTCAAAGGATAAATGATCTTACGGTGTTCTTATACTTGACTGGGCTTATCGAAGGTTCAAGGCAAAGATAGATATACTAAAATAAACACTTTATTCTAATAATGGAATATCATGATGCAAGCAGCGCGACACAGAGCGTACTATACGGGAGACTAGTAGTCTATATATTATCAACGTGAGTACGAGTTAAGGGCGAGACAAGACTTAATGGATTTAGAAGGAGGGGGGGGGAAGTAAACGAGAATGAATTCGTTACTATTCTCTCTCTCTCTCTCTCTCTCTCTCTCTCTCATGTCTTCCTCTTTCTTTTCTTACTTGTATGTGCGCTCCTCATACAGAGGGCGTGGCCTTGAGATCACCGTGGGATGGCCTACTGTGTGTACATCTACATGATAAACTCTTATTTGTATAATTTGATACGATTGTCGCTGCACCATATCTTACGGTCAACAGCTGTGATTACTCGGGCTACTTCTTAAATATCCATCTTTGATAATTCTATCTCGAGACACAACCTTGGCAGCTTTATCACATGCAGGTGTTCAACCATTTTTCTTCGCTCCTCTGTGTATCACGCTTGCTTGCTTATATATATATATATATATATATATATATATATATATATATATATATATATATATATATATATATATATATGTACATTTACAAATCCCATCCTATTTCTCATACAATATTAAATCTTTTTACATTATATATATTTAATAAGGCGTGTTTGGATTTAACAAGACCAATTCGCGTCCATTTTGTGGAGGTATCTTTTGAGCCTATTAAGTCTAGCAATTTTGGTGCCAGAGGTCTACCTATTGCGTAGTTCGATCACTACAGGTTGTCCACAGCTGAATGGCCGACCAGGTTAAGGGAATATGCGAAGGAAGGAATGTCTGCAAAAGGATTTTTTTTTCAGAATTCTTGCCTTCAATCCTAAGTATTCGCCACTCATTTTTTACGCATTATCACATGATTGGCCTCTACATTCACTTAACTTAATCTGATAGGGGTTTTTTCGCAAAAAAAAAGTGCAAATGCTGTGTTCGAGCTCTGCAGTACCGTGATCCTTCATCTTAATAAACTGCACAAACCTTTCAACAGAATGACTGTCAAGGACATATTGGAAAATGCAACGCAGCTTGTCAGAAGGACTCATATTAGGAGTGAAGTCGACAGAAATTGAATAATATTTAGTTGTCTCGATTTCCTCAATGATAGTGCTCAATACTTCTTTCCTTATAATAGCTATGATTTGGTCACATTTAGTAGAAGCTAGGTAAGGAACTGACCACTTCCCATTGTTGCCGTACTGTTCCAAGTGAACAGCTAAAAAGGAATCAAACTGGGAAAGTAATTCCAGTATGCCCAAGCAGTTGCCATTGCTTGGTGACCCATACACCTGGTCATTACACTGAAAGACTAGACTTCTTTCAGCTAAGAATTTGATTGTAGCAACTAGTCTTTTCACTACAGCTTTGTCATAAGCGCGCTCGGCTTGGAACTTTTCTATCAACGGTGAATTCACAGGGCCAGATGGTTTTGCTCTTAGGCACAAGGTCATGGTAACATTCCTGCGGGCTTTACTGCTATTATGAGCCACCGTTCACTGTGTGGCATTTTTTTCCAGTCGCAGAAGCCACTTCTGCAGAAAGAAATATCTTCTGGTGAAAACAGCTTGCATTAGAAGCAAAATTCTTTGCTTGTACTTGCGAAATAAAAAAGCCAGTTCCTCTTCTTCGTCTTCTCTCCATTTGGCAGAGAATAGTAAAACATGGACTTGCCAAAATATCTTTTTTTGTTTTCCATCTATTTGAATGGCGTTAACAATGCTGGCAGTTTCATTGAGTTAGTCACCGCTTCCATTCCTGCACCAGTAATCACTCATCTGCTCTGTTAAATCTTGCCACAAACCAATATCACACTCATAAGTAAGGTCCGCAATAGATAACAAACCCTGAGTTCGAGGGAAAGTGGGAATGGAGTTCGGTTTAGTAGACTCGGATGATTAGATCCATTTGGGCCTAGGTTCTAGGTTTGGAAATCATCTTGGAGAGAGCTTGGATTAGTAGTTTCAGTACTCATATAGTATATGGTTATCTGAATTGGGGCTACAAATGCGAGAAGTAAATAGAATTAGGACCTCTCTCGTATGGCCGTTTGCAGAGAATTGCGGGAGAATGTGGAATTAAACTAAGTCGATTTGTTTGGAGGTAAATGACTAATTGTAGAAGAAATGGTTACCGACCTTTATGCGGAGAATGGCGAGAGTCGAATGGAAAAGAATAGCGCTCTATTTGGTGAAAATTTTAAGTGAAATTTTAAGAGATGTTGTTTGAAACAGTAGTACGTTAAATGAATTGACAAGTTGAACGATTTAATTGAGAAAAGTAAAAGAATTGCATGATATAAATTTTATACATAATAAGTGATGATATATATATATATATATATATATATATATATATATATATATATATATATATATATAAGTTTCCCAGGAGATTTTATCATAGGAATGTCCAGAGGGCATTGCTATACTCATACTAGCTGATACCTGGTTGTCGCCATCACTAGTACTTCCTACCACAGGGTTTGATTAGACATCAGACACTGCTAAGGCTGCAGTGCTGTTGTCACATCCACTTGCACGGCACCCACTTAAACAGAGGCCGCACTCCTTTTCTTTCACTTCTTAGTTTCTCTTCTGAAATCCAGACTTGTGTTTTGATGGAACCCGAGACATTCTTTTGCAAGAGAATTGAATCATATTATAAATGAACTAAAATCAATGGAATATATAGTAGGCAGGCAAGAGAGATAATTAGAGCGAGGGGAAGAGAGAAAGAGAGGTAGACAGACAGACAGAGGGAGATGGAAGAGGGGTACGAGACGGATAGTTATCAGCAAGGCAGTTGGTCATTTTATCCCCTTTTTGGGGTCTATATAAATAAAACAATGAAAATAAATGGAATATATACATAGTAGGGAGGTAAAAGAGAGAGAAAGTGAGAGAGCATGAGAGAGACGTGTGTTGTCTATGGCATAGGAACAGTACCGATTTCCAACGTTTATTTGTTTTCTGCCCCACCAATACCGGCTATAGATTGTAAGTATTTATCTGCTTTAAAGTGTGTTTATTTGCGAAGCCCCTAGGCTTCAGCCTAGTCAGCCTTAGGGATAATGTTGCACTGTTTATATTGACGTTTTTCAATGAATAATGGGGGACACTGCAGCTCAATATATGTTTGAGTGTTTTGTGTTAATTTCATCCTGCAGGAAGCAAAGATCACATATCCGATATGCACTCAAGAAAAGAGAACAAACTACGGACCTTTCAACAAATTTGTCATGGGAAGAGAAATAATGAATATATGCATTAGAGTTGGTTGGTTTCCGGTAAACAGAACAATATGCTTTATTGTTTACTTTAGATATTTTGGCATCAAGAAATGACAGAGTTGTTTAGTTCCCATTTAATTGTAAATGTAATAGTGGGGTAAATTTTGTTTAATTGTTCAAAGGATAAATCAAATGTGTTATCAATAATAGGCCATTGTAGCCCATACATCATCAACATAGTGGAACCATGTTATGGGATTAGCTAAGATAGGGAGGAGGAGGCGTTTCTCACTTTTCCATGAAAAAATTACATACGATCGGCGAAAGGGGATTACCCATACTCAGACCATATTTCTGTCTGTAAAAACAATTATGAGTTTTCAATATATTGTCTGTAACGCACAAGCGAACCGACTTTACAATTTTCTTACACGGTAAGGGTAATGTTACATATGTTAGACAAAGGCAAGTTTTTAATAAGGACATCAAGAGCTTCATCAACAAGAACATTAGTGAAACAGCTATTAACATCCAAACTTAGCAACTGCTTATTGAACAAGTCAACATCTTTAATTTTCTTAACAGCCAGAGTAAATAAAGTGAGCATCAGAAATACTACCAACTAATTTGGAGAAAATGTTCGCGAACCACTGTGATAGTTTGTACGCGCGGGACACTACACTCGAAATAATCGGTCTAAGAGGATTACCGTCCTTATTCGTTTTAGGTAAACACAACATGTATGGTAAAGAGGGATTGTACAGAATATCATTTTAGAATATTTTAGAGAAAACTATTGAAAGATTTAGTTTGGTTTGCCAGTGGATCCTTATTCAGTTTTTCCTAAGTATTCCTATGACAGCACGTCAATCAATTTAGTAGTATACTGGTCGCTGTCTATAATGACTATTTGATTTGATTTATCAGATTTTTTAAGTATAACATCCTTGTTTTGTTTTAACTCTTTTAATGCATTGAATAAACAAAATGCGATAGTCGCAAAATTATGATCGGACTTAAAGCACCAAGTAAATAAACAATGATAAAGTTACTACTAATATGCACTCTATTTTTAGTTTTTGGATCGATTCTAAATGTTGAACACTCAGATTGTCACTTATTTCGTATAAAAAAGACAGGCCGAAGCCAACAATATTCTTTTTGTAGGAGAATAGCCTAATGCTCCCACGTTTCCCCACCTCCCTTCCGGGCGAGGCGCGATATCAAACCTTCCCTTCAGCTAACCACCGCATTCCTTCCTGGACTGGTTATCGATATATGGGAGCCCATGTTGGCTTCCGGTGGTTTCCGGAAGTTTACAAAGGACGAAATGGAGGAGATAATCAAGCAGCTCTCACCCTAAGAAGGGTGCTTGACATCATATCTACTTCCGGAGCCATGTGAACCTCTCCGGACTTTCGGGAGAGGTGTACCCTATACACCTAAATTTTATGTTAACGTAAGGCTAGTGCCTTACACCAATGTAGTTTTAATAAAAGTAAGGGTCATCCTCTCCAGTGTGGGGGGAGGACTAAACTAAACTAAAACAGGCATGCTTTGAGTAAGTCAATTCTGAGTTTGGATTCGTGTGCTCTCGTCTACGAGTATGATCGATCGTGGTTGAAGAATATCCAAAGCAGTACAGTAACGTACATGTAAATGTAGGAAAGAAACCACAGTGTTTCGAACGATTTATTGTAAAACCAGGTTTTGACGGAGACATCTGTCATCTTTAATCGCTGGCAAACTAATGAATACGAAAAAATGATTAATCTAAGAGAACAAATTTACAAGTCAGAGTGTAATTAGGTAGAGCGGTATGAAACGGCGGCATTTTTAATGAGAGGCCGGATGAGCCTTCTGCTTATCAAGGGATTAATGTTAAGTTGCGCATCGGAAGTATTAAAGTTTTTAATTTCCTTTATGAGGGCTGATTCTATTAGGCGTCTATGTATATAGTTGTGGGAATTATACATTATTCTGGCATTATGAATGTCAAATGAATGGTCTTCATTGTACATGTGTAAGAACAGGCTAGAATATATGCTTCCACGGCGCATGTCGCATTTGTGTTCCTTAATTCTCTCGGAGAATCTACTGCTTTCGCCAGAATCTACTGCTTTCGCCAATGTATACTTGAACGCAAATTTGTCATGTGATATAACAAAGGCCCTGTTCTTTATCACTGGATCTATTTTTGGACAGACTATCTCGTATCGTGTTTTTGTATTGAAAGACAACATTTATCTTGTTAATCCCTGCCAGCTTTTTAGAATTAATTAATTGGGGTGAATATGGAAATATAATATAATTATTATTACACGTTTTTTTCTTAAGATTAGATGGTGAATAAAAGTTGGTTATGGCTTTATAATGAAATTTTTCTATGAACCATAGGGGCAATGGCACGCAACTTAAGTTCCCCTCAGCCGTATCCTATTTTCTTTGCTTAGCATCCAAGAGGGCTTCTTTGATTCTAGCTTTGTAGTTGGTGTGAGGATGAGCAAAAAGCTGGTCTGGTTGTCCAGTTCTCTAGGACTCTTTGGCGCCCTCATCTGCGCGTTCATTCTCGCAATTCATACATGTCCAGGAACCTAGCAGAAAATAATTTCGACATCTTCACCGATCGTTGCAAGCGTGACGTCAAAGATACAACGAAACAAGGGGTACGGGGTTTCTAGCCTTGTAGTTGGTGTGAGGATGAACGAAAAACTAGTCTGGTTGTCTCGTCGTCGCGGACTCTTTGGCGCCCTCATCTGTGCGTTCATTCACGCAATCAAGACATGTCCAGAAACCCAGCAGAAATTAATTTCGACATCCTCACCGATCGCTGCAAGCGTGGCGTCAGAGATACAACAAAACAAGGAGTACGGGGTGTCCAATGCTCCAGAGTACTCAGGACGCTCTGTGAGTTGCTTAAGATCACAATCCGGTCTCCGAACCCGGCATGACGCGTTTTATACCATAACGTGCGGTGCATTGCAGCTTGGCCATAAACACAGCCGCGACGCATGATAGAGCTCCACTGACTTACAGGAACATGGAGAAATTCGTGTATATGTGCAAGACTACAGCGTGACAAAACGTGTGATCCAAAAAAGTCGAACGTAGTACTCCCGGCTCTGTGAAAGCTTTTGGAGCAGTTGCGTTGCGACAAATAGTCAAAGGTGGTACCTTACAGGGTGGCATCTTGAGGAGAACCAACGGAGCAACCGGTCAGAGAGCTAAATTGAACACTTCGAAGGAGTTTCCTAGCCTTAAACCCAAACGCCTTAAGATATGACTGACGTCTCTCGGGGGCATAGGCGTCGTCGATATCGGCCTCGGATGCAGTGAGAGTCGTTGACGACCTTGTGAGGCGCCAGGTCCGCGCGTACAGGTGTATAATTCTGAAATTAAAATTTGTAGGCATTACCTAACCCCTGTTGTGTACAGGGTCTTCATGATACCGTATATCATAAGCCTTCTCCAGATCAAAAAACACCGTGGCATAGTGTTGTCTACGGAAAAAGGCCTTGCAAACAGCATTTTCCAGGCGGAGAAGAGCATCCGACGTGGAGTAGAACTTGCAGAAGCCACAATGTACAGAGATAGGTAGCCTCCGTTGTCCTAGAAACAAGATAATCCAACATTTACCAATTACCCATCAACTTGCACACCCATGGTGATAGAGAGATTGGGCGGAAACCAACCGGGTTAGAGTGGTCTCTCATCAGTTTGCTAAAAAAGCACAGTAGACATTCGCGAGGGGTCAAGGAGGCCTCTATCCAGAACGTGTTGAACAATCTAACATAAATTCCATGCTAGGTTAACATAGTTGTTGAAGTGTGGTGTACGGGACATCGTCTGGACCACGGGTGGTGTCCGCGAATGAAGCGAGGACGGAACATAACTCACTCAACGTAAACCTATCGTTGAAGGGTTCTCCGTCTCTGAAAGGAAAGTCCAGTCTGCGGCTTTCAGCAACATCAAGACGTGCTTTGAATGCTGGTGGAGCAACCCCTCAGCTAGAGAATGTGAAAAAAGCGTTCGCGAAAGACTGTAATTGACGGAGGTCCTAGATTGCAATCAGGTTTGCCTGGAGAAATGAAAGGAATCATGTGATAACTAAGCCCGAATCATTTTTACTCGCTTCTATAGCTTTGCAAGAGGGGTCTTTCCCGTCAAGTGAGGATACGTATGTCCAACAGGAAGAGCGGTTGGCATGCTTCGAAACATAGCGGAACCTAACCCTAGCTCGACGAAATTCACTGACGGTGAAATCGTTTGGGCGGCACTTATAGCGCATGTATGAAAATTGCTTCTCTCTGAGAGCCGTCTCACACTCGGCCGAGCAGCAAGGAAGCGGGTGGCATGAAGAAATGCCAGTTGTTCTAGGAATAGTAGTTAGGCCCATGACAATGAGGTTGCTGGAAAAGAACTCAATGGGCTCATCCACTGATCTAAACTCCTCGACTGGTACAGAAAAATCACTCATTTCCTGAAATGCGGACCAACGCGCTAGCTCCAAACAGTACCGATGCGGTTTTTTGGGCTGATATGGCCCATAAAATGATAGTTGAATGGAAAAGGGGTGTTCGCTACCATGAAGGTCATCGACTACCTCCCATCCCAAATTAGGCTGTGCATCGGGAGAGCGCAGGGACAGATCGAGAAAAGAAGGTGAAGCGGTTCTCGTTAGTGACGCGTAAATTCACCAAGCTCATATATCAGATCGGCAAGAACCTTACCACCTGGGATTGATCATGTAGTCCCCGCAAAGTGGAGGCCTAAAATTCAAATCCCCGATCATAAGAAAGGGCCTTGACAACCATGCCAGAACACGACGGAATTTTCCCATGTCGAAGTCGGCAGACGGTAGAAAGTAGACAGAAATGGCGATATACCTCCTAATCCAGCTGCAGCTGTAGTTTCACTGTATCAGCCTGAAAAGATGTATTTATAGTAAATAAAATAACGTAGACATCATGAAGGGCGTAAATTGCTGCCATCCTGTTGTGGTGAGGTCGCAGAAACCTTATACCCCGGGAGGGTGGGCAGGGGGCACACATCCAGCAAATTCTGCTGGAAACACTAATAATAGCCGCCTCAGAAGAGTCCGGGTAAACGTTTGGCTCTCTACCATTTAAATTATCTAATACTATCCTCTGATGGAACATGTACTCTTTAGCCAACATGACGCGATCATTGGAGCGAATAATTAAAAGGCGTTTGAAGCCAGCGAGCACAAAAACGCCAGGTAGCCTCTCAATAAGAGGCCCTGACGTAATCGAAGATCCGTTCACCACACATGCAACTTTCGTCTGTCGCTGCCTTACACGCTACACAACTCCACGCAGCCCTCCCGCCAAGCTCGAGGGTGCTTCGAGGCCGGACGTCCTAGTCTTGGCCATATTGCTTGTAGAAACGGCAGTGGAACCGTCCGTTTCCGGAGTCCCCTCGGAGTGAGAGGAACCCTATTCCTCTTTGATTTATTATTCTTACTCTTTTCTTTTTAGGAGAGAAGGGCGGGAAGTGGACCCTCTTTTACCCCCGTCCCCTTTGAAAGGGGCCCCAAGACCGGACGGACCAACCTCAGCAAGATCATTCTCCGAAATGGACATCTTGGCCTTCAAGGGGGCACCGGGCGGTGAGAGGGTCCCTAACATTGTGAGTCCTCGTGGGCCCGTGCCGCCTGAGAGGCCCCGACGTAATTGACGCTTAATTCTCTCCACACTTGCAACTTTCGTCGGGTCGACTAGGGGTCACGGCAAGGTCCATATGACGACGACGCCTTTTAACCCGCTAAGAGGGTATTGGTTGTTCACCTGACCCAAACGGGAGGGGTGGAAAACGAGGTGGCATCTCCACTGTCTTTCCGTATTCCTGGCGGGTTCCTGGTAAGGTAAAGATGAATCCGCCGCAGTTAGAGAGTCGCATGGACGCAACTTTACAAAGTAGGTAACGGTGAAATCCCTGAACCTGTCAGTAATGGAGAGGGAAAAACGCCCTCTCCGCTGAAAGATTCTTCGAAGGGCCCCTGACAAAACATAGATGCACCACCATCTTCACAGAGGTGGAGCTGCACGGGGCCGGTTCTGGAGATGGCAAAGGAGTAGAGATGTAGTCCGAAATGTTGTCAACCTTATGGACACATGCCAACACACGACAATACCTAAGCTTGCGACCACTGTAAAGAAAAGGGAGTTAGTGGACTACATCTTGCGTCCATCTGCTCCTGCCAATCCCGTCTCGGGTTTTCAGACTTTTCAGTGGTCAACTCTGTGTGCGTTAACGTTGTTGTTCGCACCTAGGCAACAACGCACACCGATCAGAAGTTGCCCAATGGACCGGTACCTCTCTATAGGCTACAGCTCCCAACTGGGAAGCCAGAAAGGCAAGGCGACAAGGCGGATTCCCTTAATAGGACGGACTAATCGTCGATATAACCTCGAAAATCTTAAGATCTGTTGTGGCAGACTCTGAGACGGGATCCGAGACTTTTAGTTGGCAGACAACAGGGCATTAAAGCACGCCCGCCATAAGCACTCAAGAACGGCTGTAGGCAGGTGGTCACCCCCATTAGGCGCAGGGAAGGGATTATTGCGGCAAAACCGATCTTCCCATTAATCGTGCCCCAATGCCCAGCCCCCTTCAAGTAATGCTCTCTTACGACCTGCAGGCGTTAAATGGCGTTGTTTATAGAGGTTCCAAAGCCTCTCTTATGACACGACATATGGTAGCTGGTCAGGTACTTAAGCATAGACAGAGGGAAAGAGGGGGAATCTGCACCACGGCCAATAAACACAACGCCGTCATCTGTACCGGACACATCTTTGTGATGGTATGGTGTTTTAATTAGAACGTTTGACACCCTCTTTCACCCTTTGTTGGGTCTAAACAGGTACAAAAGGTGGTGCCAAAGATGACTAATTTCTCTAAAATGGGAAACCTACGACATCTGCTCAATATTCTTTCATCGATCTATCGTCGGAAGCCTATCCAAATAATCGACCAGAAGCCCGCAAAATTAATAATTCGTCCGCCTTTCAAATTCCCTAATTTAGGAAAGGTGACATCGTTGACGTCATGACTCTTGTTATGAGTCTTAACCGCGGTCTGTAATAGGCCTAACGAGCGGGCATCGCCGTGTAAAGTAACTATAATAACGAAAAGTGAATAAATAAAGTAGAATAAATAGCGAAAATAAAGTAACTATAATAATGAAAAGTGAATAAATAAAATAGAAAAGCGAATAAATATGGATAATAAAGTGATTAAAACAAGTGACTAAAATAAATATTGATAAATAATCTAAAGTGAGAGAAGTAAATAAGATTAACAAAAAGTGAATAAATAATGACTCTAAAGTGATTAAAATATGTTTATTTTAAATAACCATACATGACTAAAGTAAATAACAACGAATAAAAGAATAAGTCAAATTGGATTTATGTAGATACTGCAGTGATTGAATGTGACCAAAAATGATATATAGTTTTATTAAAATTTAACAATGTTAATATTAATGTGAACAACCTATTCTAAAAAATTTATAATATGATTTTATACAAAAACCAGGCAATGGCTTCGCCACTCCCCCCTACGGGGAAAGTTTGCGCTTCGCTACTAAGTTTAAAATTTAAAATCTAAAGAAAAGCAGCCATGGTTAAATTTTTAGAAGTTTTCTGAACTTCCCCAATTATAATAATTTTAAAAAGGAACTGTAAACTAAATTTCCCACTTTTCAAAATATCACGTTGCTAAAATATAGTTATAGAAGAAGATATATAAAAATAAATTTTCTGAACTTCACAATTTGTAATTCTTTGGGTTTTAAAAAATTCACAAAATTTTGTTACTTATATTTATTTATAAACTTCACCATTTTGTGTTTTTATATTCTAAAATAATTATTAGAAATAACTGATAAAAAAATATGTCATAACGAAACTAAGATGAAGTTACTATTCAAATACTCAAAAAAATTCCCTTCATAAATTATAGAGTTAGTGATGATGATGATGACGAACCCTATTAATGTGTAATATCCCAGTTAAAATAATTATCCTGACAATTCCGGGGGAAACCTCTCTATTTTTTTTCTTACTCATACTCATATATAACTCTTCTCCGCTAATTTAACAAAATATTTCACCACTATTACCATTTATTTTTACATATAGGTATTGAAATTTTAAATATTTTGGATTTTGAATATTTGTGAAAAACTTACTTACTGTAATTACCATTTATTTTTTACATATATATATATATATATATATATATATATATATATATATATATATATATATATATATATATATATATATATATATATATATATATATATATATATATATATTGGAATTTTGAATGTTTAAAATTTTTGGATATTTGTGAAAACTTATTGTATTTCGGTCTCTAAATATACCTTATTTACTTCACTTCTTACCTGGGATGCCAAATTGGTTTATTTTCTTTTGTATATCATGCATGCTTTGTCCTCCACACACACACACACACACACACACACACACACACACACACACACACATTAACTGGTCCATTTCCTAAAAGGTCTCGTTACTTCTTTAGATATAATTTACTACTCTTTGCTCTTATTTCCTACCCTTCATGGTTCGGATCTGACATTAAACTGTAGCTTTCTACTGAAAAATATAAAAAAATCCTCAAAAGGAATATGAACGATAGGAAAATCCCCGTCAAATGATTACTTGTTATATTGGGCTACTCACTGACTATAGTGGCTATTCTTTTCGCAAAATGTTTGGCGACTTTTCTCGAATTTTATCTGGCAACCCAACTCCCGGACAGGAGTGAGCACTGGCTCTCAGTCTGCTTGTGCCAGGTGTTGTGTTAAGTCATTTAGGCGGTGGCAATAATTTTGCAAATTGTAAGTAAAATTCACTAGTCCCCGCCCCCCTCCATTTTAGAATTAATATAGTAAATATTGATCTCGTTAAACTACTATTTTGACGCGCACTAGCGAAATTAACATAGACTAGGGTGGTCATAAATGTGAAAGAACAATGGAAGGAGTGATTCCGAGAATTTTTGACAAGTATGAATTAGATTTCTTTCAATTGGTGTCTTTTTAACTGAATATCATCATCATCATCATCATCATCATCATCATCACTAACTCTATAATTTAAGAAGGGGATTTTTTGAGTATTTGAATAATAATTTCATCTTAGTTTGTTTAGGACTTACTTTTTATTATCAAAGTTATTTCTAATAATTCTTTAATAATATCAAAACACAAAATGGTGAAGTTCAGAAGTAAATATAAGTATCGAAATTTAGTGATTTAAAAAAAAAAAAAAAAATTACAAATGGTGAAGTTCAGAAAATTTATTTTTATATATCTTCTTCTATAACTATATTTTAGCAACGTGATATTTTGAAAGGGGGGAAATTTAGTTTAGACTTCCTTTTTAAAATTATTATAATTGACGAAGTTCAGAAAATTTATAAAAATTTAACCATGGCTGCTTTTTTTTAGATTTTAGATTTTAATCTTAGTAGCGAAGCGCAAGCTCCGCCTGTAGGGGAGACTGGCGAAGCCGTTACCTAGTATATATATATATATATATATATATATATATATATATATATATATATATATATATATATATATATATATATATATATATATATATATATATATATATATAAAACCCGGAAATTCCTTTATTAATAACGTTACAAGTATCCAAATATCTTAAAACTTATACAAAAGATGTGGATTAGAATTAAGTGCACTATTTTTAAATTAACAAACACAAACGAAGTGAAATACACTAAAATTTAAATTATTCAAATTGGATAGGGAAAGGGGTATTCGTACATAAGAAGTAATATATATATTAAAGTACTAATTACTAGGTTTAGATGAAAACTAGTTCAATGAATAGTCAAGAATATTCTAGAATATCCACTAATGTTTTCAGCAAGTTATGACGTTTGGAACTTACTTAGACAGCCATTCATTGTCCCTTCCTGATACAGTACGTTTGTCACCCTGCCGAAAACGAAGAAGCTCTCAAATGAATGTAAGAATGGAATTGTTGACTTTTGCAATGAAAGTTTGAGTTATTAAGATATATCGAATAAGCTAAATATTTCGTTCAGTCACATTGGTTCTCTTATTTTAAAAGGAAAAAAAGATTGGTACTGTGCACAATCTTCCTAACCTGGCGCTTCCCGTAAAATTTCGGCCAGAGCTTCGAGAAAGGTTAGAAGAACTAAGGCGAACCTTATATTATAATGACACTTAAGAAGGTCCAAGGATAACTGCTTGTTCCAGGGACTTTGGTATCGAAACGAATAATCAGTAAGGAGCTGCACTGCAATAAACTTAAATCTCGACAACCAAGAATCCCCTTCAATAAAAAAAAGGATGCGTGCCAAACTTTGCCGGTAAGAATTTGAAAAAGCCTAGCGAAATCTGGAGTAGTATGTTATGGTCAGATGAAACAAAAATTTAATTGTTTTGAAGGAATTCAACTCCCCATATATGGAGGACAGATGGAAAGGCTTATGAGCCATGCCTACAGGGCTGACACACAGTCACTGAAAAAAAAAAGGATTCACAAAGTGAAGCTTCGAACAAAAAACAAACTTGACGCTGGTTCAAAATAATTGAAATAGTGGACAACCAACCAATCGAGCAATTTAACTGTCGGGTCATTGAGAAGTGCTATACAAAGTTTTATATAAAATTAATTAAAAATAGAACTAAAATAAAAGTTAAAAATTAAATTAAAACATATAAATTGGCGTTGAAGACTAACAAGAGTTTAATTCTGGTTGTAGATATGATTGAATAGTGATAGAGAAAATAAGAAAAAGTCCGTAAGCAAAAATGATTATACTAATTTGGCTCACCAAGATGTGGTCATCATACATCTCTCTTCGCTTCATTTGCGTGTCCTTGCTTATCTTCATCAACAGGTGCGACGTGCTTCTATGCTGACACGCAAACTAGTTAATTAGTGCAACTGATTTTTTGTGTGTTCCACCTTGCAGGGGATCGAGCCCTCTATCGAGCGAGGTAAATCCAACGCCTTTTGAAGTATGTAAGAATAATGGATGAAAATAGACGTGATGCGCGAGTGTCAGAGTGTGAGAAGGGTCGGAAGCGCAAAAGGGATGAGAGACAAAGAGCCGAGTGAGGAAGAAGTGGATGACGTGTGTAAAAGGTCTGCAAGCGGGTGGGGGGGGGGGTCCTTCTGCTCGGTGGTGAACCTAGTGGTGGAGAAATTGAGTGTTTAATGGAGCGCACCAACGGCATGCATTACGTTTCGAGCGCTTGCAGGGCAAATAACCCTTTCCCAGCCAGGGGCCCCCTATCCGGCTTTAGTCTCTTTTAAAGAGGCGACGTTTTGAGACTACTATATATTTATATTTTTTTTTTAATTCACGTAATAGGAATAATCATCATCATCACTAACTATAATTTAAGAAGGGGATTTTTTTGAGTATTTGAATAATAATTTCATCTTAGTTTGTTTAGGACTTACTTTTTATTATCAAATTTATTTCTAATAATTCTTTAATAATATCAAAACACAAAATGGTGAAATTCAGAAATAAATATAAGTATCGAAATTTTGCGATTTTTTAAAACCAAAAGAATTACAAATGGTGAAGTTCAGAAAATTTATTTTTATATATCTTCTTCTTCTATAACTATATTTTAGCAACGTGATATTTTGAAAGGGGGAAATTTAGTTTAGAGTTCCTTTTTAAAATTATTATAATTGGCGAAGTTCAGAAAATTTATAAAAATTTAACCATGGCCGCTTTTTTTTAGATTTTAGATTTTAATCTTAGTAGCGAAGCGCAAGCTTCCCCCGTAGTGGGGAGTGGCGAAGCCATTGCCTGGTCATTATAATATTTAAATTATTACAGGTTTGTTAAAAAGTTAGCATTTAAAAAATAAATGGTTCTTAGCAAAGAAAAGCGTGCAAACATTGTTGCTCTGCACCAAAGTCGCCTGAAATGCAAGGAGATAGTTGCTAAGGGTATTGCATCAAGGAGCGCCATCTTTAGGATCATTAATGAATATAAAAAGATTGGTTACACTTCTGTGAAGAAGTCTTCTGGACGACCAAGAGCTTCGAATGAACGCCAAGATCACCTTCAGGTAAAGTTGCAGCTAAAGGATCGGGTTGTCTCCAGTGCCAAGCTTTCTCACGATTGGAAAGAGGCAGGTGTGAGCGCTTCAGCGCGCAAAGTAGGGCGGACACTTTTCGACAAAGGTCTCAAATCGAGAAGAGGGCGAAAAAACCTCATCTCACCAAGAAGAACCTTACGGATAGGGTCAATTTTTGTAGGAAATATAAAGAATGGACTTTTGAAGATGTGGAGAAAGTGTTATACGTGATGAAACTCCCTTTCGCTTGTTCGGATTTTCTGGAAGATACCTCTTTAGGAGTAGGAAAGAGAAGTGCTTTGACGAGTCGTGTGTCGTACCCACGGTGAAGCATCTGGACACTCCCATGTCTGGGGCTGCTTCTCATCTAAGGGAACTGGAGCACTAACAATTTTACCAAAGTACACTACCATGAACTGAAAAGTGGTAACCAAACCTGCCTTATCAGCACCTTTCCCAACACTTCAGGACCAATTTGGGGAAGATAACTGCATTTTTCAGCTTGATGGCGTAACTTGTCAAAAAGCCAAACCAATAACAAAGTTCTTGGCTAAAATCACATCGAACCTTGGGTAATTTGGCCCTGAAATTCGCCAGATTTTATCACAATAGTGAATTTGTGGGTGATAAATAAATTAGCGGTTGACAAACAGAAGCCATCCAATTGAGAGTAGTCGCGTTTCTAATTGAACGAAAATGGACCAATATTAGCCAAGATATCCTCACAAATTTGGTCTCCATCATGTCAAAACGAA
Organism: Ceratothoa steindachneri; assembly: GCA_963969495.1. Classification (NCBI taxonomy): domain Eukaryota; kingdom Metazoa; phylum Arthropoda; class Malacostraca; order Isopoda; family Cymothoidae; genus Ceratothoa; species Ceratothoa steindachneri. The sequence continues at coordinate 57,307,895 of OZ018323.1, read as the reverse complement.
TTAAAGCAGTCCTAAGAACAAGGGACTTCGCTGTCAATATTGACTGCGCGCAGCAATTGACTGTATTAATAAAATAGGTTTGGGATTTCAATTTAGGTATATTAGACTTTCAAATTATGATAAAAACATAATAAAACAAAATACAATGTTTGATTATTTATATTAATTTCTTATATGAAAAATATAATAGTCTCAAACTTTTGCGCAGCTCTGTGGGTGTTCTTCTTGCCCTGAGGTGTCATGGTTCATAGGGGCTCTAAATTTAAAAAAGGTTTTCATAACTTGGCACATCAAAATTGTATTATATATATATATATATATATATATATATATATATATATATATATATATATATATATATATATATATATATATATATATATATATATTTATATACTTGGTTTCCTGATCAGAAAAATTGAGAATTTTAAAAGAAATTCATTTACGAGTAGCTATATGAAGGTTTTTCTCAATTTTCAGTGAATTTGCATTTATCCTTCTCAAGTGTAACTGGATATTTTCCATGTGGGTTTAAATTTACGCTGGTGTGAAATGATTTATGAAATTTATCATTTTTAAAAGTTTCAAAATATTTTAAAGTTCTTGTGAATCTATCGTTTTGCATGTTAATGCTTGGGTTTTTGTTTCTTAAGTATAATTTTTTTATTATTTATTAGTTTCCTTTCTTGGGTGTATTTAGTGTTTTTCTTCAAAATGTGATTTGATTGTTCCATTATTGCGGTGCTGTTTGCATTTGACCTTGAGTCTATTTGTGGTAAAACCACTGTAGGATGTTTCAATGGTTTTACATCCATTGTTAGGAGAGGTGAATTGGTATACCAAATGGTCTGTTTCAGATAGAGCAGCGAGAAATAATTTTCTTGCTAGAACTAGATCTTTTATTTTTCTATTATTGTTGCTGATACTAAAGTTCATTTTAGAATTTTTGCTTTTAATGCTCTTTAAAATCATAAATCATATATATATATATATATATATATATATATATATATATATATATATATATATATATATATATATATATATATATATATATATATATATATATATATATATATATATATATATATATATATATATATATATATATATATATATATATATATATATATATATATATATATATATATATATATATATATATTAAAAAAATTATTGCAGTAAAGCAATTAATTATGCGGTTAAAAGGCTATTTTTAGCAAACACAGTCTTCTTCAAAGCCCTCGGAAGGAGCTCTTCTCACATACACGAGAAGGTAACACTTAAAAAAGCGTTCTCTCAGATAGCCAAGAAACTATCTTTCGATTGGCCTTTTCAAGAGTCCCATGGCTTTGAGGAAGACTGTGTTTGCCCAAATTAGCCTTTTAACCGCATATATATATATATATATATATATATATATATATATATATATATATATATATATATATATATATATATTAAGCTATTAAAATAGTGTTTAAATTTAGATCGCTAAATTTATACCTTTCATTTTCTTGCGTGCCGACGCCTATTTGGCAAAGCTGGCGTGATGTCAATGTCCCTATCGCTTTATGTCCTTTTTTACATCTATTTAAATATATCTTTATCCCCTTTTTATTTATTCATCCCTTTTTCGTGTATCAACCTTTTATTCATTCATCCTCTTTTATTCATTTTTTCTCTTTTATTCTTGTATTACATTTGTATTCATTTGTCCCTATTTATTTTTTAGCACATTATATTCATTTATCCCCTTTGTATTCAGTCCTCCCATTTTTATTTATTTATCACCTTTTATTCAGTTATCCCCTTTTATATAAATTTATCACCTTTTTATTAATTATTCTCTATTTATTCATTCCTTTATTTATTCATCCCTTATTTTAGCTTTTTATTTATTCATTCCCTTATATAAATTTATCCTCTTTTTATTCATCTCCCTTTATTAATTTATTTCCTTTTTATTTACTCATCGTCTTATATTCATTTATCTGTTTTATTTATTCATCCCTCTTTATTTATTAATCTCCTTTTATTCATTTATCCCAGTTTTTTTCAGTCATCCCCTTTTATTATGTATTCCCTTTTATTCATTCATCTTTTTATTTATTATCCTCTTCATTAATTCTCCTTTTTATTTATCCTCTTTTATTCATTTATCTCCCTTTCTTTCATCCTTTTTTATTCCTTTATCCCCTCTTTATTCATTCATCTCCTGAGTATTCATTATCTCCTATTTATTTATTCATCCCTTTTTAAATTTATTTATTTTTTCAATATTTCCTTTTATTCATTCATCTTTTTATTATTTTATCCACGTTTTATTCATTTATCCTCTCCTTAATTTGTATGCTATTTTTATTCATTTATCCCATTTTACTCTGCTTTCATTTATCCATTTGTATTCATTTATCCCCTTTTATTCATTCATCCACTTTTTATTAATAAGTTCCCTCTGTATTCATTTATCCTATTTTATTCATTTATCCTCTTTTTATTAATTCATCTCCTTTTATTCATTTATCCCCGTTTTATTCATTCATCGTTTTTTTTTAATTCCTGTACACTATTTTTATTCCGTTTGATTAATTTAATGCATCTTTATTTATTTTCCCCTTTTTATTAATTTATTTACCTCATTTCATTAATTTATCCCCTCTATTTATTCATCCACATTTTATTCATTTTCTCTTCTTTATTTAGTGATCTTTTTATTTTTTTCATCCCCTTTTATTCATTTATCTCAGTTTTAGTTTTCCACCTTTTTATTCATTAATCCCTTTTCATTTATCCGCTTTTTATTCATCCATGTTAGTTAGTTAGTTGGCTCAATTCTTCCATGATATTGGGAGATTCCCCGCGGATAATGAAATATACATAAAGATCAGTATGACAGTCGCTGGTCGGCCCGAGGGCCCCAGGAGACGGTCCTCTTCTGGGGAGAGGTGGCAGGAAGTATAATGTTTTGACACCAAACAGCGTTCAGGTGGAAGCCTTCGTCACCTCGGGGGAGAGGGCCCTGTTCCGCGTCAGAGGTATGTGGATATAGCTACCCATCGGTAAGATTCCTTAGCACAGATAGTGTGTGTGGTGTGTGTGTGTGTTGTGCTGTGAAGGCGGGAGAGGAAAGAAAGCAGTGTTGTAATTGGTTGTGTGTGTGTGTGTGTGTGTGTTGGGAAGTGTAAGATTCACATATCCCCCTTTGTTCACTAATCCACTTTTATCCATTTACTGCCTCTTTATTTATCCATGCCCTTTTATTCGTTTATCCGCTCTTTAATTATGCGCACCCTTTTTATTAATTAATCACCTTTTTATTCATTTATCTTTTATTCGTTAATTCCCGTTTTAATCTATAATTTCCTTTATATATTTATCATATATTTATTCATTCATCATATTTTTTAATCATTTATCATTTAATTCATTTATCCCGTTTTTATTCATTCATCTTTTTTATTCTTATATCCACATTTTGTTCTTTCATCCCATTTTATTTATTTTTCTGTTTATATTTATTCAATCCCCTTTTACTCTTTTATCCCTACTTTTTATTCATTTCCATTTTATTCATTTATCGTTTTTTGTTTATTTATCTCCTTTTTATATATTCACCCAATTTTATTCATTTATCCACTTTAATTCATTCATCCCCTTTTTATTTTTTTCCCTTTTATTTATTTATCCCATTTTTATTTATTTATCCCCTGTTTTTATTCATTCTTACCCTTTTTTCATTCATCTTCTTAATTTTTCCTCCCATTTTTCATTTATCTCCTTTTTTATTAATCCCCTTTTTATTTATTTATCTCTTTTTATTCATCCATACCCTTTTTAGTAATTTATCCAATTTTCATCCCTTTTATTCCTTTATCCTCTTTTCAGCATTTATTTCTTTTGATTCACTCATCCGCCTTAATTTATTTAGCCCCTTTTAAATTCATTAATCCTCTTTTTATTCAGTTATCCCCCTTTATTTATTCATTCATCCCCTTTTTATTCATTATCCCCTTTTATAAATTTATCCCATTTTTATCAATTTATCTCCCTTTATTCATTTATCCCATTTTATTTATTCATCCCTCTTTATTCATTCATCCCCTCTTTGTTTATTCATCTTTTAGACACTTATAGCCTCTTTATTTATTCTTTCCCATTTATTCTTTATTCTCTTTTTATTCATTTATTCAATTTTATTTATTTATCCCTTTTAGATTCATTCATCTCCTTTTATTCATTTATCCCCTCTTTCTCTATTCATCTTATTTATTTATCCCCTATTTATTTCTTCATTCCATTTTTGTTCAATTATCGCCTCTTTGTTTATTCATATTTTTTATTCATTTATCCCTTTTTAGTCATTTCTCCACTTTTATTTTTAATCCCATTTTTTATTATTCATTTATACCTTTTTATCCATTTATGCTCTTTTATTCATTCATCTCCTCTTTATTTATTCATCCCATTTATTCCTTTATCCCCTTTTTATTTTTTCATCCTCTTTATGCTCTCAAATTCGGACTACTTTTGATAGCCGCCAATTTTCAACGCCGACTCCTTAAGATCACAAACAGGCGACCCTTTTAGTCGTGAACAAAAGTGATCTCGCCCCTTTCTCCTATGGTGTATGGGCATATGGCTTGGAAGAGAAATGGGAGTGTGTTTATTTAAGTGTTAATGGTACTTTAGTCGAGCAATGGTAGCTTCTTTCTCGAAGGTCCCAAGAAACAGGGTGGACCACTCGAAACGACGCTGCATAACAATGTCATTTCGTTTTTAGAGAAATTAGAAAAGAATTCAAACACGAATAAGGGATGTAGTACAAAAATGGATAGGAAGGGTTGATACACCACTGTGTAATTGAGATCACTTTTTAAGCATAGATAAGAACCGAAACGCGAGTGATGGGGTAAAAATAATAAAAGTTTGGATAGAGAAATGGTAAGTAAGAGTGGTCTAGACCAAACTGTAAGGGTGTAATTTTTCATAACTTGGGAGAGCAAAGAGTGAAGTTCTGCAATCGAGTGTGTCGGAAAAGGTCAAGCTAACACTGTATAATTGCAATTTCTTTCCAATTCTTTCTTTACATACACACTACTTTCTCACTTTCACTCTCCTATAAGTTGCAATACTCATGTGTATGATCAACCTTCCATTACAAATACCCCAGCTCGACTCATTATCCTCACCCCAACACAGCAAGCCACTCAATCTCTAGGCACAAATATCTCTCCAACGCAACTCCACCAGACATCCACCCACTTCACTCAAGGGTCACCCTGGAAAGACTCTGGTGTGATCAGCATCCTAAACTAAACAAACACGACACAGGGCTGTTCAACAGATATCCGCCCACTTTTCCCCGCAAGGGGGCGCCCCGGGGGGGATGCCCTCCCGGCTCCACTGCTCCCGGTAATCTCGAACTAGATTGAGACTACCTGGAGTTTAGTCCTTCTACACATCTTCATTTTACTCTTTTTCGTCATTTTCTTTGCAAGTTCTTCCTCGCCTATTTTCTCGGGCTACTACTAACCTTGCAGGCTAGTCGCCGGCCAGCTTTTGTCCACTCCCTCTCTCTCTCTTAACCCTGGTGGGGGATTGGGGTATGTAACGCGTTTTCTTTCTTCACACCCTTTCCCCCTTCTACCAACTCTACATTTCTTTCCTTTTACTACCTCTCTTAAGGTGGAGGGAAGTTTAGATGTAGCATATAAATCATGCTGCAGCTGGCATCTGCAGCATTACGTGCCCACCCGCCCGCCAGCATTTACGTCACCTCACAGCCCATTGCCCTCAAAGTAATTCCCGGCCACATATCTTCCGCACATTTTCTCTCCTTTCATCTTCCTTTCCCTCTTTACCTATATCTCCCTACAATCTTTTCACGTTGATTATCGGTTTAAATTTCGAGGGGAAAAAAATTCCGCCAGGAATCAGAAAGGGCTCAACACCTATTCACAACATCCACCTCTTTGTACTTCGTGGGTCGTATCTCAGTTGGCTGCCCTATTTGATGGGGGGAGTTAAACACAACGTGCCAGACACTTACACAAGGAAGACAAAACACGCAGATACACGAAGTGCTGGATGTGTGGGAGAGCCCCAGCCGGTCGAGGCTGCGGGTCTGGCGGAAGGACCAACGCCAGAGGTGTCTTCGGTAAATCGATATTACTAGATTTTTCTATTCGTCCTTTTACCAAATTATTATTATTTATCTTCATTTTACCAAATTATTAAACTTTTATCTTACTCATTTTACCAAATTAGTATAATTTTATCTTCCTCTTTTTACCGAATTAGCATAATTTTCTCTTCTTCCTTTTGCCAAATTAATATAATTTTATCTTCCTCTTGTCACCAATTTATAATTTTTCATCCTCCTTTTACCAAATTAGTATAATTATTCTCTTTTTCCTTATGCCAAATTATTATGGCTTTTCTTCTTTTACCAAATTATTAGAATTTTCATCCTTTTGACAAATTATTATATTTTTCTCTTCCTCTTAATGCCAAACTATTATAATTTTCTCCATCCTTTTACCAAATTATTATAAATTTTTCCTCCTCTTTTTACCTGATTAGAATAATTTTTCATTCTCCTTTTACCAAATTATTATAATTTTATCTTCTTTTTTTTTCAAATTATCATTCTCTTTTTCCTTATGACAAATTATTATGGCTTATCTTCTTTTACCAAATTATTAGAATTTTCATCCTTTTGACAAATTATTATATTTTTCTCTTCCTCTTAATGCCAAACTATTATAATTTTCTTTTTACCTGATTAGTATAATTTTTCATTCTCCTTTTACCAAATTATTATAATTTTATCTTCTTTTTTTTCAAATTATCATAAGTTTTTCATCCTCCTTTTGCCAAATTTATGCTTCGATTCCTTTCTCTTTTTTCTCTTCTTATTCACATACTGGACACAATGCACCAACTACATGCGCGGAACTGACTGACGCGAGGCTAGAAGAGTGCGAGGCTGTTGAAGACTCTTGGAACAGTTTCAAAACCACATTCATGAGTCTTCAATCGCGTTTCATCCCTCTGAAATGCCCCCGTCGGTCGTCTGTTCAACCAAAGTGGTTTAATCGAGAAATCGGCCAACTGCTTAGGGAGAAGAGAAATGTGTACCGGCAATCGAAGATCTCGGGTGACTTTGACGAATACCGGAGGCTAGCCAGGAGAGTGAAGTCCAGCATAAGGGCGGCTAAGCGGTCTGAGGAACTCCGAGTGGCGAGACTCTGTAAAGAGAATCCCAAGGAGTTTTTTGGATATGTGAACAGCCGTAAACCAATCCGTCGAACGATTGGCCCTTTGAGGAATGAGGAGGGGACATTAAAGCATTCAGATGCAGAAAATGCTAACCTCCTCAACGACTACTTCTCTTCGGTGTTTACTGAAGAGTGTGGTCCCATTCCCCAGCCGACGGATTCCTACTCGGGGGAAAAGCTGGAGGCAATGGACTTCACTGAAGGAGAAATAAAGAAAAAGATCGCTGACCTAAAGACGAATAAGTCCCCTGGACCGGACGGGTTTCTACCCAAGGTGTTGAAGGAAGTGTGCGATGAAGTATCACGACATCTGTGCGCTATCTTTAACATGTCAATCCGGACCGGATGCGTTCCTAGAGACTGGCGTGAGGCGGAGGTGACTCCGATCTTCAAGAAAGGAGACCGTAACCAACCGTCGAACTACCGACCTATCAGTCTGACTTCGATAGTCGGTAAACTCATGGAAAGCATCATGGTGGACAAAGTGACGTCGTATTTAGAGTCAAACCTGCTACTGAGGAGTTCCCAGCACGGCTTCCGAAGGCAACGGTCATGCCTGACGAACCTTGTAGAATTCTTCCACTTCGTTTTCAGCGAGCACGATCGGGACAAGGCGGTGGATGTGGTGTACCTAGACTTTCAGAAAGCCTTTGATAAGGTACCACACCGCCGCCTTCTCCGGAAAGTGCGAGCGCTTGGCATAGACGGAAAGGTAGCCGGCTGGATCGAGAACTGGCTAAGTGGCAGACGGCAACGGGTGGTGGTGAATGGACAGTCTTCTGAGTGGGTGCCCGTTACTAGCGGGGTGCCTCAAGGTTCTGTCCTGGGACCACTACTATTCATCATCTACGTCAACGACATGGACGGTGACATGGTTGCGAAGATTTCCAAATTTGCCGACGATACCAAGCTTGGTATGAACGTTGCAAAGGATGGAAATACTGCCCGCCTGCAGGAAGATCTTGGGAAGATTGGGAAGTGGTCGGACACGTGGCAAATGCCTTTTAACGTGGGGAAATGCAAAGTGATGCATATCGGCCACAGAAACCCCCAATCTCAGTATATCCTTAAGGGCACTGCTCTTGAATCGAGTGACACTGAGAAGGACTTGGGTGTAACAATCACTAGTGACCTCAAGTTCTCGAAACAGTGCATTGAGGCGGAGAAAAAGGCCCAAAGGATGCTAGGCTATATTAAGCGCCAGTTTGTTTATCGGAACCAGGAGATTGTACTGTGCCTGTACAACTCACTTGTCCGACCGCACCTGGAGTATGCCGTACAATTTTGGAGTCCTTCATTGCGAAAGGACATCGCGAGATTGGAACGCGTACAAGCCAGGGCAACCAAGCTGATTCCCTCTATCCGACATAAAAGTTATGAGGATAGACTAAGGGAATTAGATCTGTTCTCGCTGGAAACCCGTAGACAGCGTGGTCAGCTCATCGAAGTTTTCAAAATAATTCGAGGGTTCGACAATGTTGACTACCGGGCTATTTTCACACTGAGTGAGAACAGAACGCGCAATCACGGCTTCAAACTTGAACTGAAGCGTTACAACCGCAATCTGTGTGGAAATTTTTTCACTTACAGTATCTGCGGTATGTGGAACGCACTTCCAGTGGAAGTTGTCAACAGTGAATCTGTTGACCAGTTCAAGTCAAGACTAGACAAAGTCTTGAAAAGTGGCCGTTTAGGGACGCAAAACAATTGAGCAGCCATGTGCCCGCTCGATTGCTAGCCTAAAGGTACCCTCTTTGAATGGACCGTAAGGTCTCCTAGGGTACTTACTTTCCTTGTTACTCCTTGTTACATCCAGAGTGCTCGGTATTTAGAACGCGATACCATGAATGACCATGTATTACAACTTATAAGAGAGTGAAAGTGAGAAAGTAGTGTATAGGTTTGGATACACAAATAGATCCATGTCTGCGCAGTTCAATCTGTATTAATTGACCCCTTAAATGGTTTTGCCATTTAAGGTTTAATAGATTCGCTTTTTTTAATCTTAGATCTCTTTCCCTCGTTTATGCATGTTTTTCTCACATTTATCTTTCCCACGGGTGAATATTCCCGCGTTGGATTACGCATATTTTCGTTTAACTCCCGATAACTTATAAGTAGCAAAGTGGCTATCCGGGCACCTAGTTTAAGGTCTGTTGATAACCTCAGGTTACCACAAGGCAGGCGCCGTAGTGTCAGCCAAAATCAAGCTACCATCCGTCGCCTAACCATACTTAATGGTACTTAATTTTGCTCATTTAAGGAAACCGCATTTCATGCGACCCCTGGGCAAAAACTTGAGGGCAATGTCGGACGCAAGGCTGAATATTTATCTACCAAAGTTATGCTGAGTCCACAAAAACGACTTCAAATATCAGTCAGAAGATGCATCCAAGATTCATCAATATTTTCCCTGCCTTTTCGAACATCCGCACGTATTTCAATCGACAAGTACAGTCTCGCGGAGACGTGTAATCATTTATGCCGCCCCTGGTCGAGCCCACATGACGACCAAACACAGGTGTGCCTCTGAATGCCTAATAAAAACCAGCTCATTCGTTCGTGGCTTTCTTCGAGTCAACTCAGTTAATCCCATTTCGATCAAAACAAACAAACGACTCGATTTATTGGACCTGTGCCCAACCCGGTTCCTGACACACCGCGTAACGTGGCTCGAGGTGAGAAAAGGACGCTCTGCTCGATGAGGGATTAGTTATGATCTACCAAGGTAAGAATGAGATCTGGCACATAACATATATATATATATATATATATATATATATATATATATATATATATATATATATATATATATATATATATATATATATATATATATATATATATACATATATATATATATATACATATATAAATATATATATATATATATATATATATATATATATATATATATATATATATATATATATATATATATATATATATATATATATATATATACGAGGGGCGGTCAATAAGTTTTGCAATTGGGATATAAGGAAACAAGATAGGAGGAAAAGTGTTTTATTATTTTTCAATATAACTACCCTCGACTTCAATGCACTTGCACCATTTGTCCCTGAGGCTTCGAATTCCCGACAACCAGAAATCTCCCGACTGCTATACAATCCACTCCTGGACGGGAAGCTGGACATCTTCATCGTCCCCAAACCGACGTCCACGCAGTGCAGCCTTGAGCTGGCGGAATAAAAAGTAGTCACTAAAGGCCAGATCTGGACTGTAGGGGAGATGGTTGAGCTCCTCGAATCCGCACTCGCGCAGGGCAGCTTGTGCAACTCTGGCCTTGTGGACTTGTGGACTTTGACGACGTTGAAGTCGATCATGGGGCGTGAGGTTTCTAGGGACCCGACGGGCAGAGACCTTTGTCATGGCCAAATTGTCGTGGATGATGTTGATGACACTTCCATGTGATATTCCAAGTTCTCGTTCGATTTATTCGACCTTCACCCGTCGATTTTCGAGGATCATCCTCTCCACACGGGCTACATTGTCCTCCTTAGTCACGCCTAACGGGCGTCCCGGACGGGGCTCATCCTCAAGGGACTCACGACCATGGCGGAACTCCCTATTCCAGCGATCAATGGTTGCACAGGAAGGGGCGGTGTCGGTGTACACTGCAACCATTCGAAAATGGATCTCTTTTGCATTCTTGCCTTCCTTGGTCAAAAATTTGATCAGTACGCAGTGCTCAACCTTCTCCATTGTTGAAAAATTTGTGACTGACGATCTGCGATCAGTTACTGCTTCTTAAATAGACGAGGCAGGAGCGTGTGGCTGCAGGTCCTGACTTGTCCTAACTTGTCCTAACACCCCCACAAACAGCCATCCTCCTTCCTCTGTTTTGCCCTACCGATTCGCAAAACTTATTGACCGACCCTCGTACACCATGGTCTTCAACAACATTTACATATATATATATATATATATATATATATATATATATATATATATATATATATATATATATATATATATATATATATATATATATATATATATATATATATATATATATATATATATATATATATATATATATATATATATATATATATATATATATATATATATATATATATATATATATATATATATACATATATATGAAATCACTGTATAGGAGGCAAAAGTTTAATTTACGACTCTAGTTTCAGTATATAGTTTATCATTCCCTCTTCAGTCGTATACTGAGAATGCAATTGTTACAAAAGTCTATAAATAGCGTATAGATTAAAAAAAAGAAAAGAAAGAAACACAAAGAAACACAAATCAGAGGGTGCGAGTCTAAGATCGTTGACTAATGACCTTTTTCCCTCGTTTTGTGTTTCTTTTTGTTTTTTATGATCTGTACGTTGTTTATAGACTTTTGTAACAAATGCATTCTCAGTATACGACTGAAGAGAGTATGATAAACTACATACTGAAATTAGTCTCCTAAATTAAACTTTTGGCTCCTATACAGTGGTTTCATCATCATATACCATAACTCGCCATTGAGTTCTTTTACTTATATATATATATATATATATATATATATATATATATATATATATATATATATATATATATATATATATATATATATATATATATTAATGTAAATAGTTAACAAACCTTCTTGTGTTCAGATTTTGTTAAAGGCCCCAGTATATTTCGCCTTTATTAATTTTCTTTGGAAACTTTCCATTTTTCTTATTATCTAATTTAGTTCATCTTGTAGATGGTAAAGAACTTCTCATACGTTCATCTCTTCTATTTTAAACATGAAATGTGTTTGGTAAAAGCTAAACTTGACTTAAATTGCTGAGCTTTCGATCTATGCGATCATCTTCAGAGTGTCTTTCCTCCTCTATCGGGGAAGAATGGTGGAGTCAGAATGAAATGGAAATGAAAAGAAAACGGATTTTAGGGGATATTTATTCCTCCTCGCGTGAACGCTATGTCGAGGGAACGGCCACTCCTGTGTGAGTGGAATTTTAAAACAACTTTAATGTTCGATTCCAGCCCGTAGTCTGGATGTTGATAGCTGGCCTTTCTTCGTTAATTAAGATGGCTTCTAAGGTGTTCAGTCTAGCTTTTTTCCCTCCTTTCTTTTGATAGTTTTGTTATTAACCAATATATCCCTGATTAAGTTGATGTTATGTACAGTCTCGATATGATTCGGGGGGGGGGGGCTCCATGTTGTAGGTACATTGTCAAACGCCTCGAAAGTGTGGTGGTAGTCATACCAACATATTTTGAGTTGTTTTGAAGCTTAAAGGCTTCATTCGGGCAGGTAAACTCGTAAACTATGTTCGTAGACTTCAGGATCGAGGAGGTTTGGCAGATGTTGTTTTTCATAATGAGATTGTTAACTTTTGTCGTTTTATAATATATAATCATCTGAATCTTGTCCGTTTGCTTCTTAACTTTGATATTACGGTTAACAATCTCTTTGATATTTGTTTCTTCTATTTTGTAGGCCGATGACATCTGATTTCTCTATTACAGTTTGATGTTATTTACTGCTTCCTGGTGACTTTCCGTTTCATCCGTTCCTGAAAATGGACTAGTGTTTATTTGTGTGTTCCCTTAGGGCAGAGGGAAGAAAGGAGAGTGAGAGAGAAATTAGTTTGCCTTCATTTATTTATCAAAGTATTTATATTGGGGGACAGATAAATGTGTGAAAAAAGATTGATAATGGTAGTCCATTAGAATCATTATTAATGATAACAGAAGTGTCATGTGCCAGTCTCACGGGTGAAATGAAAACGAACCTTCCAAGGACGAAATTAATTATTAATAGTTATGTAGAACCTACAACGATCAGGATTGACCATCACAAGAGTAAGTATACTTAGGATAGTTTGTGAGTCGTGATGGGAGAAGGAAAAAGGATCCAAGACAACAAAATTAGGGCTGAGAGCGGCATGAATTCATGGCTGCATCTTTAGAAGCAGGATACGGGCATGGTTAATAAATAAAATGGTGATATTTCATTGCCTAATTCTACACCAATATTCTATTTAAATAGGAATCTCCTTTGTACCAGGTACTTGCTAAGAATTCATCCGAAAATTCATAGATAATTATGGAGCCCTCGCCTGCCTAGTGGTTACGGATTATCTGATTAAATGGGGATTAAAAGGTAAAATAATAGGTTTTCTGAGATTTATAGATTATCTGATTACACGGGGTTTAAAAAGGTAAAATAAGAGGTTTTCTGAGGTTTGTAGATTATCTGATTAAATGGGCATAAAAAGCTAAAATAAGAGGTTTTCTGAGGTCTATAGATTATCTGATTAAATGGGGTTTAAAAAGGTAAAATAAGAGGTTTTCTGAGGTTTATAGATTATCTGATTAATGGAGTTTAAAAGGGTTAATAAGAAGTTTTCTGAGGTTTATAAATTATCTGATTAAATGGGGTTTAAAAATGTAAAATAAGAGGTTTTCTGAGGTTTATAGATTATCTGATTAAATGGGGTTTAAATAGGTAAAATAAGAGGTTTCCTGAGGTTTGTAAATTATCTAATTAAATGGGGTTTAAAAAGGTAAAATAAGAGGTTTTCTGAGGTTTACAGATTATCTGATTAATGGAGTTTAAAAGGGTAAATAAGAAGTTTTCTGAGGTTTATGGGGAAATTGATACTATCATAGAATGCTTTTTCAGCGAAGATTTAAATAAGGTCAACAGGCCTAGGTCGTGTCTTCTCTCTTATTCTGACTTAAGACTGTATGACCTTCAAAACTTCCAATAATTCCCAGACTAACATTGCGAGAATGTAAAACAACATAAGGCTTTCAAATATCGTTAGAATTGGCCGAATAGTTACGATGTTATTGCCAAAAAACTCATTGAGAAGTAAAATGGTAACCACCCGACCGACCGACCAAAGGACCGACATGGTAACTTATAGAATCGCGTGACACTCACGTGACTAATAAAAAAAAGGAAACTCACATAATTTCAAACTAATTATTATCAATTTCTGTATCGACCAATTCCGATAAGATAATACAACGAGGACGTAGAATTATTAAGGACAAACCCTTTGTTTATCTCCCGTTGAGAAATCTTAATACAGGAGCCTGAAACAATGAACATTATTCTTCATGGCTATTTCCTTGTTATTATTGTTAAAAATTATCGAAATGGTTTATAAAATGTTAAAATTTGGGGGTTTGCATTCACCTTACACTTACACTTGCTTAAGAAAGTATTCATACCACTGCCTCGTGACAGTTTAGCGCAGGTTAACGAAATTGGGGATCATTGAGAGGAATGTATTTATAGAAAGAACTACAAAATTTCAACAAGTTTCACAGGTAAAGAAGTAATATAACACTTTTTATGAAAATTCACCTACTAAAATCTATTTACATATATGATATTATTTTAACATTTATATGTTTAATTCAATGTGATTAAGTTATGAAACAGTTTCGAAGTCACACCAGTAGTGTCGGTGACCTATTTATAATTTGGACTAGACAGGAATAGTCTAGAACCTTCTAACAAGCCTTATTCGGCATTGCAAGCAATCATTGCAAGAACTATCTTCCGACATCCAATCGAGAATAATTACGAAATTCGAATCTAAAATGAGCCACAAGAAGATTTCTGAAGAGCTAAATGTCCCTAAATTTACAGCGGAGTCAGTAATAAGAAAGATTAAGGAAGTGAAAACAACTGGAAATTCTCCTCGTTGGGGTGGTCGTCGAAAAATTCCTCTCTGCAGAGTTCGGGGGGTCCTTAGATCTGTTAAAAAGAACCCCCGTCCCCCCAAGGATGACTAGAAGGGAAATGAACGATAAATTATAAGAAGGCGCCGATGCTAGGTTGCATAAAATCGCAATGCATTGACGTTGTCCGAGTAGGACACATTTATTGAAAAATATTCATTTGAAATCCAATCTGAAATTTGCCAATGATTATTTGGAGCCAGATGAAATGAAGATTGATTTGTTTTGTATAAATGATGCGAGGGAAATAAATGATAGGTATATAAATGTGCTTAACCTAAGAACACACAAATTTATAAGTCATAATTTAATCAGGGGGCTGCGTATGAAGACATTTTTGATCAGAGGTCAGATGAGTGTTCTGCTTAGCAAAGGAATAGTGATGAACTGACTATCGGATGAATTGAACTTGGGAATTTCCTTTATTAGCCTGATTCAATTAGGCGTCTATGAATATAATTGTTTGAATTATAATTATTTTTGCATTATCTCAAAATCAATTACATGGTTTTTAATAGCCTTGTAAAAACAAATTAGAAGATAATCCTCCACGACTTAAAAGGCACTTGTGTTCCTTTACTCTCTTATAGTATATATATATATATATATATATATATATATATATATATATATATATATATATATATATATGTATATTCAACAAGGTTGCTTCTAAGAAGGCGTAATTTTAATTGAAGTAGGAAGGATACGACCATCAGTGACATTCTTATTTATTCCAAGCAACGTTTCGGATTACCCAATCCATCATCAGGCTAAAGGGATAAACACAATTTGTGAGGCGAGTAAATGTTAACATAAACTAGGTACAAATTAAAAGCAAAATAATTTAGATAGTGAACCTATAAAATTAAAAGTATTAATAATTACAATTACATATACAGATAAGCGCAAAGCAAAGGAGAGGAACAAATTCATACCTATGTCAGCGAGTCAGGGGAATGACTAAGGAATTTACCCGAAATCGGACACGATTATGGGTAGTTTGTTGTCGGTAGAATATTAACAGGTCTGAAGATAGTTGGTTGTGGCTATTACCGATAATGGGTGGCAGGTCAAGTCTGAATTTAACGTGGGCGAATGTGTTTTAGGAAGAGAGATTCCAGAATTCTGAGCTGGGTGATGTTAGGATTAGAGCCCAGAATCTCAAAATTATAGATGTTTGGATTAACCTTACACTTTATAATGTGATCTCTGATTGGCAAGACTTCCTTACTAGCGAGAGACTTTCCTGTTCGGCAACTAATGCCGAGGTGTGCGCAAACCCTCGAGTATAACGAGCGAATAGTACTACCAATATATGTTCCCTGGGAACATCCAAGGCAAGATCCCACTGAGATCAAGTACACACACATAATCAACCCCAAACCACACGCACAAGTGTACTTCCAGGAAGTCCAGGGGTGGTGCTGGCTCAATGACAAAGAGCTGGATGGAACCAGGTCCCCTGATGAAATGCAAGTGTTCGATAATACAACCACATTCACCACTCCAATCACCATCGAGGAAACAAAACATTACATCAAAGCCACACGAAAACGAGCCCCTGGCCCCTCTGGTCTTTCAACCACAATCATACATCACCTGCCAGAAAACATCTACCGAACATTAACACACCTCTACAACGCCTCTTTAGCCTCTGGATATTTTCCGAAAATATTCAAGGCTTCACACAACATTCTACTCCACAAACAACACAAAGACCCCAAACAACCAAACAGTTACAGCCTATTGCTCTCTTAGAGCACTTAAGCAAAACACTAGAACGTAAGGTGAACACCCGCCTGCGGAGCTTCATGGAGGAGGAGAACTTGTTCTCCTCCTCGAGTTATTTGTAACTCGGAATCAAAAACCATTCAAAAGAATTCCCACTTCAAGGAGAAACAATAATGAGAAGGATAACAGGAAAGCAGGGGGTAGTTGTTGTTGAATAATTTTTCAGTTGTTTACAGATTGAGAAGGATTGTACACTCAAAATTCTACTAAAATATAAAAAATGACGTTGTCTACGGATTCGGTAAAAAATGTGATGTTCCAATGAATAGATTGTATCATAATGATATTTGCAGAAGTTTCTTGGGACATCAAAACTAGCGTTCATTTTATTGAAACCGAAAAATCAAAAGTGAATTCAGAAAATTACATGGAACTTTTAAATACAATGTTTTTGCCAGACTGTCGTCGTCTTTATCCATAAAATGATTTCGTTTTCAACAGGATGTGGCACCTTTAAATTCGAGTAGGGCCACACATGCGTTTCTGAATGATTATAAACCCGAATTTATTAAAAAAAGTATGAGTAGCCGCCGCAAAGCCCGAACTGAAACCCGATGGCTTATTCGATTTGTGTGTTGCTGAAAGAGAAGTTTTATGATGAGCAGAGCAAACTATTCACAGAAACTGAATTAAAAAAAAAATTACTACAATCATGGCAAGAAATTGTCATTAATAATTTAAAACAAACCTTCTCTCTATAGGAGAAGAGGCTCCGAATAGTTTTTCAAAAGAATGGTTTGGATTGTCTGTCTTCTATATTGGTTCCAGAATCTTTTGGGATCTGTTTCTATGTCTATTTTGCTTATCATTTCTTCTCAGACCAGATTTGATTCGTTTTTTATCAATATTAATATTTGCCTTTTGGTGTTTCTTATCTTTTGATATATTTCCATATTATTCCCCAATTCCATCATTTCTCTCGTTAGTAGTCAGAATTCTTCCTTTTTTATTATCATTATTTTCTCGCCCAATCGCGATGCAGGTATTATTCTATAATCTTTTCTTGGCGTGTATCGGTTGTCAGCCTCTGTTACTTTTGCGGTTGTAAATTCTGTGTTTCATGTCTTCTTTTGTTAGGGTGTTTAGAGATTCTATCGCAAATGTACTTAGCTATTCCTTATATTATTTTCAGTTTGTCATGATGAGACCCTTTCTTAGTGGAAAATTGATTTGGGTGGAAAATGTGAATATTGTAGTTATTAGGCTCGGGGGATTAGAAGTGGTTGCAGAACTAGGTTCTGTGTGGTGATTGAAGGGGATGTGCAGATTCGTCGGCACAGTACCAGGAGTGATCGAATATCTATCTGTTAGGAAATCTGCTCCTTCTTTTTTAACTAAAATTCTATGCATTAGGATTTGGAGAGTTTTTCCGGGGCCCTCTGTGTAGCTTGTATATCCTGCTTCTCTGCGCCTCGTGATTAGGTCACTACATATTATAGCAGTGTTATAATTCATTAAATTATAATTAATTAAGTTCATAACCAACCTATGTTTCTTTATTTATATTTGAATATTAAATAAAAGTAAAATAGATAATGTACGATAATATATGAAGATGAGGACCTTGCAGTTCCTCTACTAACTGGACTCCTAGGTTTGTGAAACCAACATTATGTCACTTATACATATATTAATTCTTTTTTTGTGAAATGTTCATGTGCTTATATTCGTGTGTGTTTATGTGATGATGTGTTCATTATATGTATTACTTTCTTTGTATAGTTATATTCTGTAATTGTTTATTTGAGTGAAATAAAGCCGAACTTTAGAACCTTCCTTAACCTTTAGGCTACAGAAATTTATTTCACTATGAAGAATGGAACTTGGTCTTCGTCCCAATCGTTTGCATGTTCTTCCAGCTGCACCAGAAGTTGCACGTGTATTTAAACACTGGTTGTTCTTCTTTTCGAGGTACAAAGCGTCAATTGAAGGTACAAACGATTCGTATTTAGGCCTCATAGCCAATTCAGTTTCTCCTGAAAATTTCGAGATAATTTCCGAATGTACTACTTTCAACGATGTTCTTGCTGCTCTCAAAAGCGCCTTCATTCAACCTGCAAATGAGGTCGTGGCAGGAGACAAGCTCGCGATTCGTAAACATTCAGATCATGAAACGATTCATGAATATGTACATACGTGCTCTTCAGATACTCAGTTTGATAGCAATTTCAAGGTTATGAATGCCGAAACGTATAGAAACGAGTATTTTCGAGATGCCTTTATTACCGGGTTTTCATTATCAAAAATCCGAACGAGACTTCTAGAAAACAAAACTCTTACATTATCTTCAGCTGTTGATCAAGCGAGAGCGTTAAAGATTGCCACAAGGGATTCGGAGGCCTATGCATCATTCACTTCTGGTCTTGCAGCTTTAGTATAATCGCATAAGCTGGACACTGAAGTCGACTGTTCTAATCCTAATCCTGCGGATTCGAATTTTGGTGCAGCTCCTTCGCTTCGAAAACCTAAAAAAAATATATTATTCGCGGAAATTTCTCGCAACAGAACCGTGCTCGTTGTCCGGCAAGTGACGTTACTTGTTTAGATGCAAGAAGAGAGGACATTCTTCGAAGGTATGAAGTCATCTAAAAATGAAGTCTCAGAACATTAATTAACCTCCAATTTTTGAAAGGTCATCTTTAGAAGTGGAGGTGAATGGCTGTGTTCTTACGGCTCTTTTAGATACCGGCAGTTCGAGAACTTCATTTCAAAAGATGTTGCGAACTCTTTTAATTTCCATCTTAAACTTATGAGGGCACTATATTTATGCCCTCTACAAATTTAACATCTCCTATCAAGGAATGTTGTGAGGTCAGCATAAAAATTGGAAGCTCTGAGTACCGGACAGTACGTTTGCTTTTTTTTATCTGAATGTTACGCTGACATTATTTTAGGAATCCCCTTCCTAAGTAAATATTCCTCTTTTAAGCTAAACTTTGGAGGCCCTCAACTTGACCTCGAAGTGTGCTCTCTGCCTTCTATGATTACGGATCCTCCAAGAGTTTTCACCAACTTATCATCCGAGTGCAGACCCGTCATTACGAAGTCACTCAAATTTAAAACGTCTGACTATGAATTAATTTGTTCTGAAGTAGCATGCAAGCTCAATGAAGACATCATTGAACCGACCACCTTTCCCTGGCGAGCTCAAGTTCATGTTGTGTCGAATCAATCAAAGAAAAGGTTAGTAATTGACTATTCTCAAACGATTAACAAATTTACTTACTTGGTTGCATATCCATTACCTAATGTTGAAGAATTGGTCAATAAGATATCGACCTATAACATATTTAGCCCCAACGACCTAAGTAGTGCTTATCATTGTGTTCCCCTTCACCCTGAGGATAAAATTTACACTATTTTTAAGGCGAGTGAGAGGCTTTTTCAATTTAAACGCTTAAGTTTTGGTCTAACTAACGGTGCTTACCTAGCCGATATTACTATTTGCGGCCGCACGCAAGCGGAACATGATAAAAACCCAACTAACTTTCTCGAAGCTGCTGAGAAACATAAAATGACCTTAAATAAAAACAAATGCACCTTTTTAACTAATACTATATGTATTCTAGGCTATCAGGTTTGCCAGAATAAACTTCGCCCAGATCCTTCACGCCTTGCTGCTCTCAAGGATATGCCCGTACCAACCAGACAAGAATCATTATATCGATTGGTCCGATTGCTTGCATACTACTCGCGGTGGGTTCCAAGATTTTCTCAACGAATTCGTCCCCTAATTACCAGTTTCCACTTTCGGAAGAAGCTACAAATGCAATCGTGGAATTAAAATCAGCTATTATTAACACTGTTAGGGCAAAAGTAGATGAAAATTGACCGTTTACACTGAAAATTGATGCCTCAAATAGCGCCATTGGAGCCATTCTGAACCAGAATGGACGACTCGTTGCCTTTTTTCGAGATCCTTAAATTCCTCCAAGAGAAACCACTGGTATGTCGAAAAAGATACCTATTCTATGACACACAATAATCTTGTCGAGCTTCATAAAGCTCTCTGTCATCCAGGGATTACACAATTTTACCATTTTGTTCGAGTACGAAACTTGCCTTATTCTGTAGATGACGATGATAAGCGAGTGGTGTCAGGGTGCAAAACGTGTCAAAGATTAAAACATCGATATCATCGCCCAGAGAGGCAGGAGCTTATCCGTGCAATGCGTCCCTTTGATTGAATCAGCCTGGACTTTAAAGAGCCACTACCATCTTCTTCTCTCAATAAATGTTTATTATTCTGGTAAACGAATACTCGCGTTTTGCCTTTGTTTTTCCTTGTAAGGATATTTATTCATCAACTTTTATACAGTGTCTTACTACGTTGTTTTCTCTTTTTGGGTTACCAGGGTACGGGCATTTAGATTGAGGTACTTCTTTTATGTCTGCCGGAATAAAATCATTTTTGCACGAAAAAGGGGTTCAGACGAGTCGTTTAACACCTTACCATCATACCGGGAATGGACAATACGAGCGCTATGTAGGAATTGTATGGAAAATTGTTAACTTGGCATTGGAGTCTAGAAACCTGAGCATTAACCATTGGGAACACGTCATCTCGGATGCTCTTCATTCCTTGCGTTCATTGTTATGTACTTTAACGAATGCAACTCCTCACAAACGTTTTTTTTTTTCATTCTCTCGAAAGACCACGACGGGAATGAATATACATAGCTGGCTTGCTTCACCTCGTAAAGTACTGTCAAAACGACATGTATGGAATAAGGATGATCCCTTACTACGTGTATTGGAACTAATCGAAGCCAATTCTAAATATGCACACGTCAGATTTCCAGACGGCCGAGAAGACACGGTGGCTATCCATAATTTGGCCCCAGCCGGAGAGAGCTAATTAAACGAGATCGAAGATATTCCTAATTCCGATACAAAATCCCCCATTCCGATTCTTGATGCTCCTATAAATGTTGAAAGTGAAAAAGATCGTAATTCATCATGTCATGATGTTCCTCCTCAAGTTGCTCTCTCTGAAGCTTCCCCTGAAAATATACCTCGTCGATCTACTCGATATAGAAAAATTGACCCTTCTGTCGAAAACGATACATCTCATGATGTTCCTCCTCCAGCTGCTTCCCCCTGACCCCTCCCTTGGAACTATTCTTCGTCGCTCTACTCGACCTAAAAAGCCTTTTAAACGTTACATTGAAAACTGCTAGAACGTGTAAATACTCGCATTAGACGCTTGTTCTAGTATTTCATTGTATTTTGGCCTTTTTTCTTTTTGTAAGGAGGAAGATGTTATAATTTATTAAGTTATAATTAAGTTCATAACTAACCTGTGTTTCGTTCTTTAGGTTTGAATATTAAATAAAAGTAAAATAGATTGTAGAGCTCGTTCTATAAAATAAGTAGGCCTCTAGCACCAAATTGCAGGATTTAATAGGTCCAGCGAGGAACTCCATAAATGGACGCTCGGTGGATTAATCAAATCCTAAAAATTGCTATGTGTGTAAATTAAGGAAATAATATACCAAGTATAATAAATAAAAAACCAAAGAGAATTAGGAAATGAAACTATATATATGTTAAACTGTACAAATAGATCTGAGGCACGCGATCGTTAGAGTCGCGTGGAACCACACGAACATACAAAGATATCAAAGGTGAACACGAGCAAATACGAGGATCGCACACAAACAAACATACGCCTGTTAGGAACATTTATCAGCAGCTGAATAAATATAGGCTCTGACCAGGGAAATTTCACAGAAACCTGCAGCAAGCGATTGCCTATAATGAAGCGAAATATATGGGAAATATGTAGGCACAACAAGTACACAAAGCTGTCTGAAACTCCACCCAAGGTGTGGAAATAACGAACAAACTAGATGACTGGGTCCTTCGCACGGACAGGTCAAAGTCACGCCCCTTGGAGACGAAACACACACACACACACACACACACACACATATATATATATATATATATATATATATATATATATATATATATATATATATATAGAGAGAGAGAGAGAGAGAGAGAGAGAAAGAGAGAGAGAGAGAGGGGGGCAGACTCAAGAGTCATTAATCATTATTCCTTATTCATTAACTCAGTTCATTCCCTTAGTAGCGTTACGAAATCCCATTTATTCGCATAAGTCCTACCTCATTCAAACTAGATACTTCGCAAAAAAAACACATTAAGAATTACAAGAAGCAGGTAGTAAGGTCAAACTAAGCCGAAGGAAAGGGTAACAGATTCAAAGAAATTGAGATAGCCTAACGAGGGAGATTTTAAGACGATGAGCAAAAGGGGGAAAAAATACAATGTACAAAACAGAGCAGTGACAATTAAAAAATAAAAAATAATAATAAAAATAAAAATAAAATAGGGTCCACATAACTAAAGAATGTATATAAAAAACTAGGAACGAAAGACAAAACTCATTTCTTTGAGTATTAATATTTTAATTATAGCATCTATTTTATATAAGCCAGGGGAAAGGTTAAAATTATCACATTGGCTTATAAAAGCACATTCAATGATATTCCTTTTTATAGGGTCATTGGAACGATAAATAAATTTGGCCGAGTTCCAGGTAATTAGATGGTCCTTATCTGACATATGGACAAAGAAAGCACTGTTATCTTCCCCTCTTCGGACACTATATTTATGTTGATTTATGCGAACAGAAAGTTGTTTACCTGTTTGTCCCTAATATTTACTTAGACAACCAGAACACTCAACTGAATAAACTCCCCCCGCCCTCCCAAACTATTACAATTATTACGTACTAATAAATTCTTAATGGTCGTCTCATATTTAAAAGCAACATAAATGTTAAAATTATTCAAAAGACGGGGGAGATCACTAAAACAAAGAGAAAAGGGTAGAACTAAATTGTTATTACTATTAAAAGGGAGAGTAGGGACAGTTTGATAAAATGTCTTTTTAGCAGAAGAAAGACAGTTTTGAAGAAACGGGTAAGGGTAACAAAGTTTATGGCCAATTTCAAAGATATTGGAAAATTCCAAATCCATATATTCCGGGCTCACAAGTCGTAATGCCCGTAGAAACATAGAAGAAAAAACAGAACGTTTAACTTTAGGGCTGTGAGAAGAGTAAAAATGAATATAAGAATTTAAATTAGTAGGCTTACGAAAGATAGAGTATTTAAAACATGTATGAGTTCTATGAATAAGAAGATCAAGAAAGGAAAGGGGTCTATTATTTTCCAACTCGTGGGTAAATTTAATTGAAGGGACGAGACAATTAAGTCTGGTAAGAAAAACATTAACATCTTTGGAATTAGGCCACAGGCAAATGACATCATCAATATACCTGTACCAAACGATCGGAGCGTCAAGGATAGTAGGGAGAAGTTTTGTTTAAAAAAACTCCATATATAAGTTAGCAAGGACAGGTGAAAGACAATTACCCATGGCTAATCCGAATTTTGGGAGGAAATATTCAGGTAGATAAGTATCTTGGTCATTAAGCATTACATTCATATTATTAAGATAAGAATTTTTATCCATGATTACGATATTCCCTTATTTATCGGCCTTAGTAATATGCAGGGAAGAATTTTTTCGAAGAGTCGATAAAGCACGACGAAAACGAAGGGGATAATTAAGGTGGACAGGCTTAGCCAAGCATTGATAAACACAACCTTTTACAATAGAAATTAAATCACTAGGTACATTTTTTGACCAAGATACTTACCTACCAGTATTAAAAGACCCCACTCTTCAAGTTAATAGTGACTTCCATAAAATTGTACGGCGATTACTTAAAAACTTTCCGGATTTAATTTCAAAATTCAAGTCTAGTAACGCTACCCTCCCTTATTTGTACGGCTTAGGTAAAACTCACAAACCAAATTTTCCACTACGCCCTATTATAAGTTATGTTGGGTATGTTTCATATTCCCTGTCTAAATGGCTTACTTCATTTCTTACTCCACTAGTTGGTTCCATTTCTCATTCTCATGTCACTAATAGTTACGACCTTATTTCTAAACTTAATGCTATTCATTATTCTAATGATTTTACTCTTGTTAGTTTTGATGTTTGTTCATTATTTACCAAAGTACCCGTTGAAGACCTTTTCAATTTCCTTACCTACCTGAATATTTCCTCCCAAAATTCGGATTAGCCATGGGTAATTGTCTTTCACCTGTCCTTGCTAACTTATATATGGAGTTTTTTTAAACAAAACTTCTCCCTACTATCCTTGACGCTCCGATCGTTTGGTACAGGTATATTGATGATGTCATTTGCCTGTGGCCTAATTCCAAAGATGTTAATGTTTTTCTTACCAGACTTAATTGTCTCGTCCCTTCAATTAAATTTACCCACGAGTTGGAAAATAATAGACCCCTTTCCTTTCTTGATCTTCTTATTCATAGAACTCATGCATGTTTTAAATACTCTATCTTTCGTAAGCCTACTAATTTAAATTCTTATATTCATTTTTACTCTTCTCACAGCCCTAAAGTTAAACGTTCTGTTTTTTCTTCTATGTTTCTACGGGCATTACGACTTGTGAGCCCGGAATATATGGATTTGGAATTTTCCAATATCTTTGAAATTGGCCATAAACTTTGTTACCCTTACCCGTTTCTTCAAAACTGTCTTTCTTCTGCTAAAAAGACATTTTATCAAACTGTCCCTACTCTCCCTTTTAATAGTAATAACAATTTAGTTCTACCCTTTTCTCTTTGTTTTAGTGATCTCCCCCGTATTTTGAATAATTTTAACATTTATGTTGCTTTTAAATATGAGACGACCATTAAGAATTTATTAGTACGTAATAATTGTAATAGTTTGGGAGGGCGGGGGGAGTTTATTCAGTTGAGTGTTCTGGTTGTCTAAGTAAATATTAGGGACAAACAGGTAAACAACTTTCTGTTCGCATAAATCAACATAAATATAGTGTCCGAAGAGGGGAAGATAACAGTGCTTTCTTTGTCCATATGTCAGATAAGGACCATCTAATTACCTGGAACTCGGCCAAATTTATTTATCGTTCCAATGACCCTATAAAAAGGAATATCATTGAATGTGCTTTTATAAGCCAATGTGATAATTTTAACCTTTCCCCTGGCTTATATAAAATAGATGCTATAATTAAAATATTAATACTCAAAGAAATGAGTTTTGTCTTTCGTTCCTAGTTTTTTATATACATTCTTTAGTTATGTGGACCCTATTTTATTTTTATTTTTATTATTATTTTTTATTTTTTAATTGTCACTGCTCTGTTTTGTACATTGTATTTTCCCCCCCTCTTGCTCATCGTGTCTTTTAATCTCCCTCGTTAGGCAATCTCCATTTCTTTGAATCTGTTACCCTTTCCTTCGGCTTAGTTTGACCTTACTACCTTCTTCTTGTAATTCTTAATGTATTTCTTTACCTTCCCCCTTCCGTCTTTCTCATTGGTGATTTCTTGTTTTTGAGGCGGTCTTTCATACTTTTCTTTCCTATATATACCTCTAATATAATATTATTTCTTGTAGTTATCCTTGATAAGGAACTTAATAAAGTTCGAAAGTACTTGGAAACACATTTTCAATTTTCCTGCGGAACATTGCATTCATTTGCTACCCTCACGTGATACTTTGTGAGTTTTTCATTTCATATATATATATATATATATATATATATATATATATATATATATATATATATATATATATATATATATATATATATATATATATATATATATATATATAGAGAGAGAGAGAGAGAGAGAGAGAGAGAGGCAGACTCATATGTGATTAATCATTATTATTTAACTCAGTTCATTCTCTAAGTAGCGTTACGAAATCCCGTTTACTCGCATATGTCCTGCCCTATTCAGACATTATACTTCGCGTAAAACCGAAAGCCTACACATTGACCGCAAATTTTAGCAGAGGTTTTCCTTTGCTCCCTTTTAGTGGACCAATTTAAGAATAAAGTTATATTTTCTTTGCAGCATCCTTTCCAAGCTATTTACTTACCCTGATTACCGAGCCACCTTCGGTAAGCACGGCCTAACGCATAACCACCATGTGAAATATGTAGGCACAACAGGTACATACAGCTGGCGGAAACTCTGTCCAAGGGGTGGAAATAACGAACAAACTAGATCACTGGGTCCTTCCCACAGACAAGTCGAGGTCACGCCCCTTGTTTTCTTATTGAAAATTAAATTAAGGTTGCACAGCGGAAACTACCTGGATTATATATATATATATATATATATATATATATATATATATATATATATATATATATTAATTGAGAGCGAGAGAAGCAAAAACTCTCATGGGTCATTAATAATTATTCCTTATTCTTTAACTCAATTCATTCCCTTAGTAGCGTTACGAAATCCCGTTTACTCGCATAAGTCCTGCCGCATTAAGACTCGATATTTCGCGTAAAACAGAATTCCTACACATTGACCACAAAGAACACGAGACTTTTCCGCTTGCCCCTTTTTAGTAGGTCAATTTTCTTTGCCGCGTCCTTCCCAAGTCCTGTACTTACCCCGATTACCAAGCCACTTTCGTTAAGCCCAGCCTAACGCATAACCCTCGTGAGAAATTATTAGGAGCCAAAGCAGATTCAACAGAGGCGTGAAGTAGGTCCACTGCCTAAAGTCCTCGTCACCCGTCGAACACAATAGCAACGAGGACTCTTCAATACACGCCCTTATAACTATCCACCACGCACCCACAAACCGGTAACCTATACCACCCATAAACTGGTACCATCATCACCCCACCCCCCCTATAAGTTAATGTCTGAAAATGTACGATAATATATGAACATGAAGATCTTACAGTTCCTCTACTAACTGGACTCCTAGGTTTGTGAAACCAACATTATGCCACTTATACATATATTAATTCTTTGTTTGTGAGATGCACATGGGCCTATATTTATGTGTGCTTATGTGAGAGTGTGTTCATTACATGTATTATTTTCTTTGTATAGTTATGTTCTATAATTGTTTATTTAGGTGAAATAAAGCCGAACTTTAGAACCTTCCTTAACCTTTGGGATATTTCAAGCAGATGCTAGACGGCGTTATTTTTAACCTAATAAAAATATACGACTCTCCTAAATCCTTAATTTATGTATTTCAATCGTTTATTTATACTTATCATTACTACATTGTATCTTATCCGGGTATGACTTATTGTTATAATGTTGTAGTTAGTTAATTTCATGATTTCATTTCTAAGTTTACTCTGTGTTCTGTTATTATTATGTTGTCTGGATCCTCATGTTTAATAATAATGGAGTATATAATTCGTTTATCTTTCCATCCTTTAACGTTGAGAGCAAATATTTTTTTTTTATTTATTCTGGTACTTGTACATGTTGGTATAATTTCTTCTTCTGTTATCTCTGAGGTTTAGTTTTGTTCTATTCTTGTTTTTACTTTCTCTTTATTGGCTATGTCCAGATCCTTTGTTTCTAAACTGTTCGTTCGATATGTTGTGCTAGGATTTGGCAGCGATTAAAATCATTCTTTTTTTATTACGTTATTTATTTTTCGCCATGTTTTGTTTCATATTCGTATCTGTACTTTCCTTTTACAACTCCGTAGGCTATTCCGTTTTACTTATATGGTTTGGGGAAGTAGGTTGGGATGGGATATGTTTGTTATGTTCTAGTTTAGTTGTTACGTGTTTCGTTTGGGGCTATTTTATCACCCTAGTTTTTCTCTTATTTATCTTGTTGCTTCTTCAAATTCGGCGTCTCCCTATAGTGTGGCTGCTGCGTAGGTACTGTTCTTTTTTCCTTTTGTTTCTTCATAAGTTTGGTATTTTAGTTCCTATAATTTGTTTGTTTTTTCCACGGGAATGACATCGACATTGTTCTCTGTGGATTACCACAGTTGAGGCACTTTTTTGTTCGTACATTTACATTCATCTCAAGTGTATTCATAGCAAACATTTAAGTCATATTTCCGTTTCTCTTTTACTATATGGGTATATAGTTTGAAATGCACGGCTTATGCATCTTTCTGTCTGCCTTCAAAAGGCTTTTGAAGGGCAGAATTTATATATGGCGTAACTCACGTAGGAGTTGTTACTACTCGCAGAACTTGTTATGTGTAGTGGTTATTATATGATTAAACTAGATAGCAAACATAATACCGGATACACCCAAATGTTTAAAATGAACGAATGATTGAAGGTTTTAGCCCTAATGTGCGGCGTGGTAGAAGGTTAACGCAGGGGAATGGATCAAATACAACGAGAACAAAGATAAATGTATTTAAGAATTAACAAGAGAATAACATGATGAAAGTAATTTGTTTTAACAAGAAATTGACCTGAAATAATTAGTTTAAAAGTTAATCAATTGAACGCGATATAGCAAGATAATATTGGTTGAGGAGGCAAGAGTGATGTAGAGAGAGAGAGAGAGAGAGAGAGAGAGAGAGAGAGAGAGAGAGAGATATTAAAGTGAATTGTTAAGAATAAGAGTTTAGGAATCAAAAATGGTATGATAATCAAGAATGATGTATATATGAGTTAAAAATGTTGGAGTACATATATATGAATTTAAGAATGATTGCCCGGAACGCACGTTTCCTTCCTTTGGTTCCGCATAATAACAATAAACGGTATATATGTAGATTTGCGACTCGAACGATGGGACGTACTATTTCGTCCGTGTTCCAAAATAATTCACGTTTTTGGAGTACATTTAAGGGGACGGCTCGTGTGGGGGTAAACACAATGGGGAGGGCCACACTACGATGATCCTGAGTTTCATTAAATTTGGGGGGTCTGGGGAGGCACAGCCCCCCAGTATATAATCCTAATTGTCTATAGACTAATGTGCTAACGTTTACAGAGGTGAATGATTTAACCAAATCATGTCAGCGCCTTTAATCGTTTTGCGAATTAAATGGGGGCGGGGTGGGGTCTGACGTCAGACGACTCAAACGCGCATGAATATTCCGGTAGGGGTGAACGAAAATATTGACCAAAAAAACACTTTTTCGGCCGAGTCGCTAATCTACATATTTACCCAATAAACATTGGAGCGCCTAACGACGTCTAGCAGCCATATTTAAATTCGAACCCCGTTATTTGAAATCAACTCGTAGTATACATAATTTGAAAGACTAGTAAACATGTAGATTGGCGGCTCGGCCGAAAAAGTGGATTTTTATTTGTTTATATTTCGTTCACCCCTGCCTGAATATTCATGTGCGTTGGAGTCCTATTTGAAATATACCCAGCGCCATTTTTCGTTTTTACAAAAATGTCAGGAACTAACCAAACGAAAAACGCTACCCCCCCCCCCAATTGATTGAAACTCAGGATCATCGTAGGGTGATACCCCCATTGTGTTTACCCCACACGTGCCGTCCCCTTAAATTTACTCCAAAAACGTGAAACATATTGGAACACGGACGAAATAGTTTACGTCCCATCGTTCGAGTTGCCAATCTGTATATTTACCTTAAGTTCGAATTCAATGCGATTTTCGATGGCGTTAGGCGCTACAATGTTCATTGTTTTGTTTTTTTATGCTGTGCACTCTTGGCAATTGGATTGAATATAAGGGGGGGGGGGCAACGACAAACATGGCCATCCGTCTCAAATTCAGAGGCCCCCTCCCTGAAAGTGGGCTCTGCACTCACCTGCCTACCAGGTGAGACCACACATCCTCCCTGTGCCCCGGTGCACTTGCTGTCTTCTGTTCAGCCACAGAAACATCTGCAATGAAAAAACCTGGGTAATTGTGAAGACGATGGCCGGATCCTAGGCCTAGTTTTGGGGGGGGCTACTTTTCGTTGTTACCTTTTTAGAGATAAAATCGAAGAATTTTATGGCGATTTTCGTTTTTATACTGGGGGGCTGTGCCCCCCATACCCCCCCCAAAAGATTGGAACTCAGGGTCATCGCAGTGTTATCCCCGCGGCGAGCCGTACCCAACAACGAGCCGACGCTCAAAATAATCGCATCCGGCCATCGTCTACACAATTACCAAAACCTGCTGTGGGAGATGTAGTGGCTTCCACGATGCCGTTGGGTGAACATGGTCCGATTCCTGCCTTTTCTGTGGGGGTGACCACCGCCCAACTTTCTGGCAACTCAAATCCAGCAGCTGCAACATGAAGCTAATCACTCCCTCAAAGACAATAAAACTAAATTAACAACCATAAAGCCTGGGTCTTTCCACCCTAAGTCTTTTCTAAGGTGCCACACACTGCTACTCTCCAAGCCTCCCCCCCCCCCCTCCAAACAAGCTTACTCTACAGCTCCACCATACCCCCTAAGTCCACAAATTACTGTTATTCAGAAGGCTGCTGAGTTCACCCCTTCTTACCCAATCACTGCCTGACCCCTACAAACTCCCAGACCCCCCAAATCCACTGCTCTCCTAAATCCCCCCAAATAATACTTCACACCCTGTTCTACGGCCTAAAAATCAACAGAAGAAGACCCCGAAGGGCGCTGCCTCCCATCCTGAACTACCCTACCTTCCTTACCTACACCTATGCCACCTTGCCCGACACCCCAGCCCTCACCATTCTCATGTCCCCCACCTCAGCTTCCCCCCCTGCAGCCCAGCAGCCCCTGCCCACGCTTGGTAGTGCATGCCTTGGACCTAGACACACCTCTTAAACCCAGCTTAACATAACGTAACATAATTTCACGGATGACAAAAGCCACAAGGGCCTATCAAAGGTCATCCACATCCGTCAAAACCCACCCAAAAAAAGCACCATCACCAGGGGAAGACAAAATCAAAGTCCCCCACAATATAATATAACAGATGACAAAAGCCACAAGGACTCATCCGAGTCAAACAGCCTCTTTTTTAAGGCACCCAAACTCCCAGGAAAACTACATTCAGAGGATTGCGTCCACTCTCTCTGCCTTCATCAGGCGAATTGCACCCATTACACTGACCTTCATTAACCTCCTCTCAGGTAGCAGTCTTAGAGAAAGCCTTCTGAGCTGTCTGCCAGACACTCTTGCCTTCCTTACATCACTCACGTAATGACTCCTTTGTCTCCCCACTTCATAATCTGGAATGGCCGGTCTCTTTACTGGAAACTTCCAATTTTTAAAACCACACTTTCTTCCTATTCACCTCTAGTTGTCGGCATCTATGAGACGTGGCTCACTGATGCATTCTCCCCCTCCTTTCCTGACTATGTTTTGTACAGGGTGGACAGGAGTGCTGGCAGAGCCGGAGGCGACCTGCTGCTGCTGTTCCACCAATCCCTCCCTTCTAGCCCTCTCACTATAACTTCCTTCCCCAGGGATGGATTAAAGCTTTCTATAAATATAAGAAGAAAGATGGCATAGGTCCATTAGTGTCTGAGGGAAGATCAATTGTCAAGGATGAAGATATAGTCGAAGTTTCTTAGTAAATACTTCAGTTCAGTATTTGTCAAAGAGAATTCAATACCAGATACCAATGAACTTGATAGCAGGACAGACTTAACAACCAATGATATCTGTTTTGACCTGGATGAAATAAAGCACGCTATATCCTGTATGAAGCCAAATAAGTCTTCAGGGCCTGATGAAATTTCTATTTGAGTACTTCAAGAAGGTTAATTTTATTTAGCCTGGCCTTTGAGATTAATATTTAACAGATCCATAGGATATTGTGAAATACTAATTGATTGGAAGTTGGCGAATGTTGTTCCAATTTACAAAAAGGGAGGCAAAGGTGATATTAATAATTTTCAGCTTGTCAGTCTTACTTCCATTGTTTGTAAAGTACATATTAGAAAAACTGATCAAATCTAGGTTATATGGGTTTCTTATGGATAGAAACTTGCTAGAGAAATCTCAATATGGTTATAGACCAGGTAAATCATGCTTGACTAATTTACTGTCTTTCTTGGAATACATAACATAATTTGGACAAGGGCAAGGATATAGATATCACAGACAGCTGTGTATTAAGTTGAGAGAAAGTTTTTTCTCTTTTAGTTCATGCAATTGGATTCGAGAATGGCTCAGGAATAGGAGGCGAAGAGTAATTTTAAATGGTACTAAATCAAAGTGGACCCCTGTGCTTAGTGGAGTACCTCAAGGTTCTGTTTTGGGTCCACTGTTGTTTATATTTTATATAAATGACTTAGAGAAGGGATTGCAAAACAAAGTTTGGAAGTTGCTGATGATACCAAAATAGTGTCCAGAATAACAAGCATTGAAGGAGCAACCCATTTTCAAAAGGATCTGGATAAAATCTTAGGTTGGTCGGATAGCAAACAGATGAAGTTTAATTTAAATAAATGCAAAGTAATGCATATGGGTACACGTAATATGTCATTTTGTTATGATCTAAATGGTACCTGGCTGAAAGATGTTTCAGAAGAAAACGACTTGAGAATAACCATTTCTAGCAATGCTAAAGTTCACAAACAATGTCTTCAGGTTAGGAACAAGGGTAATAAAATATTGGGAATAATCAGGAGAAATGTGAGTTATAAAATCAAGGAGGTGATTTGTAGGCTCTATGATGTGTATGTTAGGCCTCACATGGAATATTGTGCTCAAGCCTGGGCCCCTTATTATCAGCAGGATTTGGATATGCTTGAGGGTGTTCAGCGAAGAGCCACTAAGCTTATTCCAGGATTCAGTAGGATGAGTTATGAAGAAAGGTTGAAGGAGTTAATATGTTTTCTGTTTGGCGTATGTTTCTTAGTAGTGATATGATTCATACTTTAAAAAAGCCTTTTTGAATTGTCAGGTATAAATTTAACAAGGGGTCATGAGAAGAAGTTATTAAAAGAGTTCTAGGTTGAATATTCATAAGTACTCTTTTAGCCAAAGAGTAGTGAACTTTTGGAATGATTTTGCCTGCAGGGGTGGTTAACAGTGACTCACTTGGGATTTTTAAGGATAGGTTGGATAGATACATGGATAGTTTGGAAATTATTTGACATGGACTGTTTGGTCTGCATAATTTATTGTCACTTATAAATATTGCTCAGCACTGATTTGGACTCTATGGTCTATAAATTATGTATATAGTTGGGTTTGTAAATTTGTAAACATTTGATATCAGGTTTTGGATAAAATAGTGTTAACTGGGATATGTATATAAACTTAAGGTCCACCTTGACAGGCCCCAGTGGCTTTTAGTGGTCCTTCCTTTTCTTATGTTCTTATGACTATTATCTTTGATTCTGGGCCTCTTCAGATCCTATTAATATATAATCCATGTTTGGATATCTCCCTTCATGAGCTTAAATTCTTATCTTCTCAGCTCTCGCCCCCAACACTAATAATGGGTGATTTTAATGCCCATCATGACTTCTGGGAACCAGCCCTCCCCAGGAGCTGGAGGAACCATTCAGGCTGCTCCCTCTCGGACTTCTTAGATAGTACTCCTGCTCTTTTATTACCCTCCCCCTGGCCTCCCTACCAGGATTGATCCAGTTTTAGGGAACCCCTCTACCTTGGACCTATGCCAAGCACCAAACTCGAGTTCGCCTCTATGCAAGGTCCTCCTCAAACGGCTCAGGTCTCTAAGACAGTACAAGGAAGGGAGGGATCTCCTCTTCCACCTGAAGCCCCTACGATTGCCAGGACCTTCTTAAGAAGGACTTTGCTCACCGGCCTGGGCGGGGAAGAAGCGGGTTCATTCCCCGCCATCCTCTCATAAAAAGAAGAAAAACAAGAAGACTCGGGGCTCCTCTCCATCTGGGGGGCTATGGGGACAGATGGGTCTGCTGCCATTTCAGTAAGCGACCAAGCCAAGATCGGCACATCCGGCCCCTCTGCCCCCCTGCCCCCCTGGGTGCAGAGCCCCTGACTAAGACCAAAAGTGCTAGTGCACTAAGCGGAGCCTCAATTACATCGGGGCCCCTCATTGAGAGACTACCTGGCATTTTTGAGCCCACTGGATTCAAACGCTTCCTGGTTATACTCACAATCTGATGGTAGCATGTTGGCTAAGGGCAACATGATCCATCAGAGGAGAGCTTTAGCTAGTGTGATTGGTAGAGAGCCGAAGGTGACCCATTTGGCGAATGCATCAAATCCCTCTGAGGCGGCCATGATTAGTGCCCTTCAGACATTTGATGGCATGCCTGTGAGTGTGATGCCGCACTCTACCACAAACTTCATGAAAAAGGTAGTTTATGAGAGGGAACTCATGGACTACTCCATAGAGGACATCACCTTAGAGTTGGCTGACCATGGGGCGGTCAAGGTCATACGTGTGATGAGAAAACAGGGAGTGGCCTTGAGACCTACCCCTACACTCTTCATCACGTTTGACTGTGTCAGTTGGTATCACTACCACGTGAAGGCATTTGTGCCACTGCAGCAGAGGTGCTATTACTGCCACCACTTCGGCCATACTAATCGCTCCTGTCGACGTGCAAAGTCGGGGTTACACGAAACCTGTGTAAGTTACTCCAAAGCCACAGATGATAAGTCCAAATTGTGTGGCCAAGTGTATCAATTGCGGAGAGCCACACCCCACTTCTTTGAAGCAATGTGGTGCGTATCTCCATGAGAAGGAAATCCTGGCTGTTCAGGCTCCCCCAGCGGGACTGTTTCCCATAAGGCAGTAGCTGTGCAGCTGCACCTTGATAGGAGGTATACTGTTATTTCCACCTACACTCCACCATCAGGCGACTTTGATGTGGGGGACACGTGACACGGTTGCCAATGCCCTTTCTCTTGCTCGGAGATCAAAATGGTAGACATCCCCTCTGGCAAGACTACTCTATCAATCCCCGTGGTTAGTCCTTGCAGACCTGATCGAAGAGCTTGAGATGGGTGTCCTAAATGTGCGCGAGAACTGCTTCATTTTCCTGCCTCAATCTATCTTTGTGCTCTCCAGATGCACAGCCTGATTGATTTTGATTGGGGAATGGTCGATGACCTCCATGGTAGGGATCACTTTCCCATTTAAATATTATTTTCTGGGCTGCTGCTGCCCGAGAGCCCGCCCCGGTGTTGCTTGGCACGGGTGCAGTGGTCTGCATTTCAGGAAATGACTATATTCCCTATCTCAGTCGAGGAGTTTAGGGCAGTATATGAGGCCATTGAGTTCTCTGGCAACCTCATCGCGGCGGGCCTAGCTACTATTTCTATATAGACTGGCCATTTTGCATGCCGACCAGTCCCATAGGGGTTAGCCGAGTGTGAAACGGACCTCAAGCAGAACCGCGATGCCTACATGCACTATAAGCACCCCCTGAATGATTTGACCTTTGGTGAATTTTGTCCGGCTAGGTTCTGATATATTTTGAAGCACGCCCGCCGCTCTTCTTGGTGGACATACGTGTCTTCACTTAATGGGAAGACCCCTCTAGCAGAGGTGTGGAAGCGAGTCAAAAGGATTCGGGGCAAGTTCTCGCAGGAGCCCCCTCCTGTTCTCCAGGAGAATGGCGCCGCAATCTCGGCCCCCGCGTCCGTGGCGGAATCTTTCGCGACTGCATTCTCTAACCGTGATGCTGCTCCGGCAGCATTCAATGCACATTGTGATGTCGCGGAAGGCCACTGACTGGACTTTACCTCCAGAGGTGGAGAACCCTTCAATGACAGGTTTACTCTGAGTGAGTTGCATTCCGTCGCTCTTGCTTTGTGCGCAGACATCGCCCATGGTCTGGATGATGTCCTGACTATGGGCGAGCAAGGCATGGCCTTTCTGTTAGATTTGTTCAACAGGATCTAGATGGAGGGTCTCCTCCCGGATTCCTAGCCAATCACTACTGTGCGCGCCTTTCGCAGACCAGAGAAAGATCACTCCACTCCGGCTGGTTTCCGCCCAATCTCTCTAACCTCTTGCATTTGCAAGTTGATGGAGAAATTGGTAAATGTTAGATTAGCCTTTTTTCTGGACAGCGGAGGCCATCTGTCTTGTGCACAGTGCGGCTTCCACAAGTTCCACTTGACGTTAGATGCTCTGCTCTGACTGGAAAATGTCATCTGCAAGGCCTTCCTTCATAGACAGCACTATGCCACAGTGTTTTTCGATCTGGAGAAGGCCTATGATACAGCATGGCGATATGGTATCATGGAAACTCCACACGATGGGGGCGAGGGGACGCCTCCCAATGTTTATATCTGAATTTTTGCGAGATCGTTGATTCAGCGTATGGGTGGAAGGAGCCTTCTCTGGCCCAATGGAGGAGGAAGAGGGTATCCCTCAGGAAAGTGTCCATAGTGTCACACTGCCCTGAGCATCACCGGCATCACCTCGGTGCTGCTGGAAGATGTTCTCACTACGCTTTACGTGGATGACCTTTCAATATCTTTTGGTGCAGCCCAGATGCCAAATCTGGAGCGTCGACTCCAACAGGCATTGAACCGCATCTATTGCTATGCCGAAGCGCACATGTTTCAATTTTCCTTGTCGAAGACTAAGGTTGTTCACTCCTGCAGCCATCCACAGCTCCACCCTGACCCAGACTTGTTTCTTAATGGGGTATGCCTGGAAGTGGTTGAATCGCACCATTTCCTTGGTCTTGTATTTGACAGATGCCTCACCTGGGAGGCTCATATTCGCAGCCTTATGGTCTCTTGTACCTGCGCCATAGATATTCTCTGTTCCGTGATGTTCAGCGCTTGGGGTTGCTGATAGGGCTACTGCCTTACTTTTTTATTGATCCTTTGTTCATTAGAAGCATCTGCATATGCATCTGCAGCTGAGCATTTATTGCGGAAGGTGGATTTGATCCACCACACCGGCCTTAGCCTGGTGACTGGTGCCTTCCACACGTTCCCCATTAAGAGCCTACTAGTCGATGCTGAGGAGATGCCACTCGCTCTACGCCATGCACAGTGCATTATTCCCCTGTACGTGAGATTCCGGTGCCTATGCTTCAGAGAGACACCAGCTATACCCTAAGCCCTTCAGGTTTAGGGCTAGGAAACTCTGCATGGCGGAGCTAGGTATAGCTCTTGGGTCAGTGGTGCTCCTGGTTCTGCCCAGGATGCCACCCTAGAGAGTACCACCTTTGGCTATTTGTCACCATGTCTCTGTTCCCAAAGCATGTACAGCACCAGGAGTATTACGTTCAACCTTTTTGGAGAACACCTTGTGTCATGCTGGAACCGTGCCAGTGTATACGGATGGCTCCAAGTTCGAAGAGGGGGGTCAGCTTCCACGCTGTATCCCCTCTGTTTGAAGTCAGTGGGGCTCTGCCAGGCACTGCGTCTGTCTTCACGGCTGAGCGGTTGACAATACCCCACTCGGTATGGGAGATTACATGATGTGCCCGGTTCAGAGACTGGATTGTGATCTATAGCAACTCACAAAGTGCCCTGAGTGCTTTAGGTGCATTGGAATCTCTGCATCTCCTTGAACACGATATCTGTGATGCCACGGTTTTGGCAAGCCGAGCGGATGTCAAGATTATCTTCTGCTGGGTTCCTGGATGTGTAGGAATTGCAGGGAATGAGGGCGCCAAAGAGTCCACGAGGACTCTGTGACTGGACCAGTGTTTCGCTCTTCCTCACACTGACTACATGACAGGAATACGGGCAGCTCTTCTGCTTGCTTGTAAAAAGAAGATGGTCGAAGGGAACTTAAATTTGCGTGCCATTGCGCCGTGTCCGTTCCCATGGACCTACCCCCTAATGCTGCAAAGGCTTCAGGTTGCATTCTGTCATCTCCGAATTGGACACACTCGTAGGATGCACCGCCATTTGATGGAGCCCTCGCCAGCGCCCTACTGTGAAGACTGTGTTGTCCCCTAGATTGTTTGGCACATTCTTGTTGAATGTCCCAGTCTCAGCGATCTCTGCACATGTTACCTGTTCCGGTCCTGGGATGGGCTAGGTCGCTACCGCCTGTCTCTTGTACTCGGGACTAGTTTGTACACATTGACTAGTTGACTTATAATTTGTTAAATTTCCTTATTCTCTCCCTGCCTATTCTTTGTTGAGTAAACATTACTTCATGGAACTTGACTTTTGGGGGGAGGCCAGCCTTCTCCCCTTTATTTAGCTAGTTGTTGTTTTTTTGTTATTTTAGGTCGCACATCCCTGCACCAAGGTACCTCCGCCCGATGCTGGAGCTTGCTTATTACTTTTTTTGTTTTTTGATCATATTTTAAAAATGCCTAGTATTAGGCAGTGTTGACTACAGCAACTAATGCCCAAGTAGGCAGTCACCAGATGAACTCTTAGAATTATAAACACACACACACACACACACACACACACCACAATGACTTGAAAAAAAACTTGTAATATTCCTAATTCGAAAGCCAAATATGAGATTTGAATGCAAAATTCAGGTAGACATTTTAGTAATTTAAGATGAACATAACGCTGTTATTCAGCTCATCAAATTACATAGGAATACCTATTTTTTAGGCAATTCTGAGGAAATTTATTTTTCAAAATTTTGTTAGATTTCAAGTCCAGAGAGTTTTTTACCTTGTCTTTTCAATTGGTCTCCCATCCTCTTGTCTGGCAGTGTGCCGCTGACACATTTGCAATATGGCAAAGAAACACCAACGCATGTGTGTCCTGGCTCGACACACCTACGCATGTATGATCTTTCATAACATTTTTTGACCACTTGCAAGTCAGATAGTTTTAGATGCAATACGCCTTCGCCCGAGCGCATCTATTCAAAATGAATGTGAAGGAGGGTGAGACCTTAATTGCAAGCATTTATTTACCAAAGTTTTGTGCAATACGAGTCAACTGTTGTATTTTTAGTTGATCACAGTGTTCTTAAAGACAAATATATAACTGTTCTAAGTGTAATGTTATTCTGAAATTGAATAATTTAGGTAATTTCAGTTTAACAAATGCGTTTACTGTGGCAAGGATTTTACACAGTGTTTATCAATCACCTTATGCATTCATATCTGAGGTAGGCTTTCAAATTATTTTTTTAGATTGCTGAGATATGGGGAGCAAAGCCCACTATTTTGAAAGTACCTAAAAAATGTTATTTTTTTTGTGCAAATAGCCTAAAGTAAGCAGCGCTATCGTCGTCTTAAATTACCGACATTTTGAGTTTGCACCATTCGCGCTTGCCCCCAGTGGCAACAAAATATTTACAGCAATGGAAAAAGACATCTCTGTTTATCTGTAAGTTTAGAGTTACAGGTAGGGCACTCAATGTTTTTTATTAATTGAGGTTTAGTTAAAAATTCATTTGTTTTATTGTAGTCAGTTAGACCCAAACCTAGATGGTGGAGAGATAATGAACACACAGCACATGCACTTTCCATTTTTAAACAACTGACGCAAAACTCATGCGTATGAGTATATATATGAGTAACACAGCCTATTTAATAAAAAAAACAAATATAGAAAATGACGACAAAAGACAAAATAGTGGCAGGCATATATTATTTAGATGAGATCAATAATAAACTTACGAAAAAACATAGAAAATACAAAAAAACCCCACTTCTTACCTATCTTTATAAATATGAAGGAAAGCTGGGAAAAATAAAGTTATGATTGGTCAATAATGGTGTATAGAGGCGATTACAATAAATTACGCAACTTACTAAATCAGATTAGGTATGATATAGAATTCAGGGGAAAGAATACTAATGAGATGTGGCACAATTCTCTAAGACTATATTAAACATAGTCCAGGAGCAGTATATTCCAATGAAGGCTATTAGGAAGAAATGTAGGAAGCCATTGTGGTAGAATCAGGAGATAGTTAGGAAATTTTTTGAGAAGAAAAGGGTATACCAGAGATTGCAGAGAGAAAGTACTTTTAACAATTTAAATCATTATAGGTTGACGAGAATAATGTCCAGGATATTGTTTCCTCACATAGGTCGATCAACACATTGCATAAGGAAGTTATCATCTAGGAAGTGAAGTAGTTGTGATCCAACTCTGTCAGCAGTAGCACACGCAAAGCTTACATTTGGAAAGTTAAGGTCACCGATTATTATTGTAGCTGTAGATCCAATAAGTTCATGGAGTGAGTGGAACATAAGCTGATCTGACATTTTTGTCTGGGATGGAGCTCTATAGACAACGATAGTGTTGAATACTATGTTTCCAGCTAATGATTTTGCCCATACAATATCTGCATCACTATGATTCTCCACGGCAACCTCGATGGGATTTAAATTTTCTTTGCAGTACAACATCACTCTGCTCCCTCTTCTACCAACCCTCTCCTTGAAAAAGAGATTGTAACCTGAGATTTTAAATTCACTGACAAAGTCTATTAAAAGTATCCGTCCAACTCTCAGAAATTGCCATTAGATCGAAGTTTTCATTTTCTACAAGAAGCCTAAAATTCATTGATTTTGTTTTTAATACTGCGTGCGTTGGCATAATAAATGTTTAAAGAAGGTGGCATTTTATTTTGCCGTTGAACGCTGCATTCTGCTTTACCGGCTCTGCATCCTGAGACTGACCTGCAAGAAAAACCTGTACAGCATTATTTAAGACTGCCAAGTCTTGCAGCTCCAACCTGATTCAGATGGAGTCCGTCTTGCTGGAACAAGTCTTCATGCTCTTAGAAGTCATTCAAGGTTTCAATAAAGTGCACTCCCTCTTGGCAAAGCCCTTTTACACAGTTATTGATGAAAGTTGCCTTTCTGTAGAAAGTGTTCTGTGCCATTATTCTTGGAAGAATACCTGAAAAAGAAAGATTGCTACTCTTTTCTTTCAGTTTCCGCATCAGCTGCCAGTACTTTGCCAGAAGTACCAGACTCATAAAACTCTATTTAGTTTATTATTTTATTAAACTTACTACTTACCTTATTTAGGGCTTTAGCAACTTCATTAAGCAGCTTCTGAAGTTTCAGAACTTGGTGGTACAGGTTCGTGTTGTCCAGGATTGAGACAATTCCACCATCAACAGTTTCCTTATTGCTGATTTCCACATATTTGTAGAAATTCTTCAGGAATGTTTCAATGCTAGCTTTCTGGCTAGTCCAGTGTGTGTTATTTGGAAGTTGCAGTTCCAGACCTCATCTTTCTTTTAGCTATCCCTATAGTCAAGAGTTTGCCACATATGTGCTCAAAGCTGTATCATACTTTGGAAGTGTATACATAATCGCATGCAGATCTCCATCTAATAGTAATAATGAAGCATTTTCAATCATATTCATAGAGTAAATATCGAAAGATAAAAAAGTGAACACAAGTCCATGACCCCATGAGACATCATATCTCAAAAAATATATATATTTGTTAAAATTGAAAACAGATATTTTGTACTTACATGAGGCTGGTGATGATTTTGAAAGTACTTCTGTAATGTGGGCCAACAATTGGTGCAGTGTCATGACCTGCTTCAGCAAGTTTAGATAATGAGTTGAGCAGCCATACGTAAGGATGTCCACTAGCTGTTCATTATCTTTTATTAGTCACTTCAACCATTTTTCCTTCATTCTCCATGCAGACTGCAAATACCTGGAGAACAGATACATAGGATTAGAGCATTAAGCAGAGGTGGGCGCGATTAAAAAAAAATGAAGTCCGATTAGCAATTACCGATTCGCCAACTCGTCAAGTCCAATTAGCAATTATCAGATTTAATTAAATTTTTTAAATGCGATTCAATTTAAAAAGTGATTCAATGTTTCTAAAGTGAACTTAATGCTTTTTTACCCTAAATAAGCCATTTCTAACTAATACAAAGAGAAACCAAGCTTGTAAGATAAAAAATAAACATTTTATTTTAATTAAAATATAATATAACAAAAAATTAAACTATACTGTACATATTACACAAAATACACACAGTAATACTAATATACACCTCATAATATTTAAAGTTTTCCACTCCACTCTACTCTAAGCCCGCCCCTTATCTGATTTGAGAAGCGTACGAAAAACTAAAACTAAACGCGTATACCTACTTTATACTTGTAAAATATAACCCTTTTATTATATATGATTTAATAATTAATCATGATATTTTATGCATTATATTATAGAGAAAATACAAAAGTGTGAATAGAATAGAATAAAGCGAAAAAATATTTACTTGAAAAAAATATATTAAGAAACTGCTATTGCGAAAAAACAAAGACATCATCAACCTGGATTAATCACAAATTGCTTTAACTTTCGACTGTCCGATTACAATTATCTGATTCATTTGGTGGGGGTTAGTCCGATAGAAAAATGCGAGTCCGGTTAATCGAAGAATCGGACCGCCCACCTCTGGCATTAAGTTACCCATGAATGTCGGAGTTATGGCATATCTTGTAGCTACTTATCAAGCATTTCAATGGTTTCATATGCAAAGCATCTGTATATACCAGTAAGTATACAATTCATAAAGCACCTTAACCATCAAAAATAAATATATTAAACAATAAACATTTATATCATGTTTATATTTTGATTGTACTCGTCTTTCACAAGTTGCACTGCAGAGGATAGTTGCGCCTTGCAGTACTCTGCAGTTTTCTCAGCAGAGCCTGCATCAATTGCTGTTAGAAGATGTGTTGTTTGATTTATGTGCAAGGATGTGCCTACAAAAGGGTCACTCCTGACAGAAGACCAGCCACCCTGGCACAGTGTTACTGTAATATCACCGTCACTCATGTTTGACTTCATACTACTCTCAACCTCGATGTACACTTCATCCAACAACCGGCCTGCCAGGTCCCTGTGTGATGGAGGTTCATATTCTGGCCGATCAATGATCATATCCTTGAAGTACTTCTCTACAGTCAAGAAGGAAAGGTTGCCAGCAAAAAAAAAAACAAGCTACTGCTTTATCTATAACCTTCTGCTGAGTGTGTGTAGTGATCACTCCATAGCTGGATGTGTACCTTTTTGCTTCTTATTCTCTGAGTATGAAGGATTCCCTGTCAACACCCAGGCCTTAACACATTGTTGCCCGTCTCACTGCTCAATTTGTCCATGTCTGACACAAGATGCTGATGGAAGAGGAGATGCAGAACTTGAAGACTTGTCATTGTCTACCTGAGAGAACTC
This sequence comes from Ceratothoa steindachneri, assembly GCA_963969495.1. Classification (NCBI taxonomy): domain Eukaryota; kingdom Metazoa; phylum Arthropoda; class Malacostraca; order Isopoda; family Cymothoidae; genus Ceratothoa; species Ceratothoa steindachneri. The sequence goes on along the minus strand of OZ018323.1, from coordinate 57,264,200 downwards.
TGCTGCTGATGTCTCCGGTAACTGCAGAACAGTTGAAGAAGCTGCTGGATTTCCTGGAAAGCTTATAAAATCTTCATCTAATTCACTTGTGCTAGTAGAGCAGTCCAGTTCTGGCAATGAATTTTCACTTAGGCAAGCTTAGAAGAAATGGAAGGTGTGCTAAACTTTGGTTGCCCATACTCAAATGGAATGTTTATGAACTGACTCTACAGGGTTCCCCTCATACAACTAACTCTGTTGAAGCTTTGCATATTAGACTTGGTGTTTTAGTGAAAACCAAATCAAATATATATTATGTCATTGATGCTCTGAGGAAAGAAGAGAATGTAATTAAAACAAGAATTTTGCAGCTTGAAATAGGAGTAATGCTGAAAGAAAAGAGAAATGAATCATGAATATTGTGACATACTACAGCAATCGCTCTATGGAGAATTACCTTCAAAGTATTGCTTATAACCTGGTATCATTCTGAATGTTTTTTTAAGTAAAGAAACTTTGTTAATTTCATTAAAAATGAATAAATTTAGATAATACTATTTTTTTTAGAAAATACCTTGCTAGAAGATCTTTAAGACAAAAGTTCCTTTAAACCAAAGTTCATTTAGACTAAAGTTCCTTTACACCAAAGTTCCCCAATCCTGTATATCATCAAGCTATACAATAATATTTAATATTAAATATATAACTATTTAAGAACGTAATTATCATAATGCTACGATATAGTTAACATTACCATAGCAATTTTGAGCTATCAATTACCACCTAAATATCATGTTAATTGACTAAATAAGGAACGCATAAAGAAACCGTTCAGTGAGTTTACTCAATATATTATAACAGGCAAGATATTAAGATTCTGGAGTGCCTCTGACCATATGTGCACATGCACTTTAAAAAGAAAAAAAAAACAATAAACTAACATAACATTCAGAAAGCAATGCAGAGAAGTGGAACAAAGTTATAACTTTGTTGAGACATAACATTGACAAACCCATAAGGGCCTATCAGAAGTCCTCCAAGTCAATCAAAGAGCTCTTTAAAACTCACCCATCATCCCTAAATACTGCATCTAAAGGATCAAAAATAGAGTCTTGTTAAAAACTAAAGTATGCAGCTACAATATAGTCATTAATGTTAAAATATGGGTAATTGTTAAGATTAGTGGTGCATGATTTTTCCTAGTGATTACATTTTTGCTTGGATCATATTGTATTAGGTCAAACTTCAGAAAACCTACACTGTATTTTTAATATTATAAAAGTAATAATGGTCTTTATAGGCATTCCAGTCATCATATAGGGTTGCGTTTGACGCGGAAAGTACATATTTTTTAGATACTACGCATTGATGAGGTTAATATTGAAATTAAAATAAGTCTGCCTTACCTTCTACTGATGTGAAGAGAAACCATGAATTTTTTAAGCTTTAATAAGACTTTTGATAATTCCTCAGTCAATTTTATAGACTTTTGTAGACCTTAAGGCCTCATTTTGAAAGAGAAGCATTGCGACAGGTGTGTGAATGAGGTACGGCTTGATTATAATGTCCCCAGCACTAAATAGTAAGTTTGGATTCAAATATAATGCTAGGATTTTGAATTGTTAATACTACTAGTTATGTGAGGGTAGGGCAGAGGCAACCCATAGCACCACCACTTCCAGTAACCAAACATATACAAACAATCAATAAATGAATAATAAGTACGTAAAACAGTACTAAAGGTGTTTTTGGCATTTAAATTATCATTTACAGCTTCATTTTCATGCAGAAAGCAGTTATTTTTAAGATATCACTGCAAATAGAGCCATACTGAGTGCTAGTATCTTAAAAATAAGTGCTTTGTGCCTAACCGAAGCTATAAATGAATGGCAGATAGAATGCCTAAAAATACCATTACCCAGTACTGTTTTTACTACAAAATAACAACATAGTTTTCTGAAGTTTCACCTTGTATTCATTATATATCATTTTGAAGGGAATTTCAAAATGGGGTCGGGGGGAGGCAAATACCCTCTTTTAATTGTGGGGGTTGTACCCTCAACTATTTTTAATAATCTAGTAGTAATCCCTAACAAAATCATGCACCACTAATCTTAACAATTAGTAAAATATGTACATTTGGACTAACAAAAAACTCAACCCCTTACCTATAATCTTCGCTCATTCATTTATTCCATCCCCCCCCCCCCCCCGTTGAATTACAAACTTAGTCTACTTGCAACTTCCTGAGGTAATTTATTTGAGAAGTCTACAACCCTATTGGTGAAAAAATATTTTTAGAAATCTGACCTACACATTTGTTATTTAATCTTGAAGTTATGACCCTTGGGTCCTATTATTGCCCCTCATATCCAAGAACTTGCTAACATCCAATTTTTCTACCTCAGAATTTTAAAAAAATCTCAATCATATTCCTTCTCTCACACCTTTTTTATCTGCAGGGTGGTATAAAAGTCTTGTCATCAGGGTTGGCATTAAAAAAACCCCAGCCTAAGTGAAAAATATTTTACATATAAAAATTTAGTTTTATATCTTATTGATAAATAATGCACATAGTTAAAAAATGTAAAATCCATAAAGATCTTCCTAAAAAAATTATAAATAACATCAAACTGGGGTTTTCTTTTAAATTTGCGATACCCGGCAACTTAAAAGAGGCTAAGCAATGAAGTACCCATTCCCTCATTTGGGGATCTGATGGTTTTTAGGCAAGTAACATTGCATTTACCTTCTCTTTTTAAATGTTTATTCGGTAATAGGCTTACTTTAGTCTTTCTAAGCGAGTTGTAGCTTTCACACATATTTTTAACTTGTGTTAATTAGTATTTTTTTATTAATTAAAAAATTGCTAATCCTTCTAAAATTTTGGATATATACTATGAACTTGATTCTGATTTGGAACTAACAGACAGTGATAATAATAGTTCAGACTCATCTGATGACAGAAAACTTTTGGTGCACTACATGTAGGTTGCAATGTGTTAGTAGGTTTTGGAAGTTCACAAGTTCACTGTAGTAGGTTGTCTAGTCAGATATTTGGAGTAGATAACCGGTGATGCAGATAGAGCTAAATGCACTAGGCAGAATATATATATTGTGATAGGGTTATTATTTTTTGTACTTCGTGTGTGAGTTATGGGATATTGAGCCTTGGTAAGTGTTGGTCAGTCTGGTTATCATTTGCTTGGTGATCAATTCATTGTGAAAGAATCCTAAGGCTTGAGCAGACTGACCTAAAGAAAAGGTAATTATAGTTTCTCCCATTTATTACCATTATAATTTGTGTATAGTGTGGACAGGTAAAATAATATTAACAAATTGGTAGCAGAGCATGATTGCAGGCATGTCTTCTATAATTAAAAATCCTCTGCTGTTGAATGATCTCGAGAAATATGAAGAATGGAAGGAAGATGTGTTAATGTGGACAGAGTTAGCAGATATACACAAAAAGAAGCAGGCGCTAACTATACATCTCACATTAAATTATATAGCTTTAATGCCAGCTGTGGGTGAACAGAAATCAACTCAAATGCATGCTATGTTTGTGCTAAAAAAAATATTAGAAAATGCACAACATTATGGTTCGAGCATTGTCAAGTGCCACTGTGCATGGAACCCTGTTTTTCTCAATACAATACAACCCAAGAGATGTGAAAAAAAAGCATGTATAAGCAATGTGTGTATATTTTTTAGACATATCCATACATACATACTAAATTCTATCTTTTAACTCTAATAAAAGTATAATTCAGTTATTATTTTTTCTTTTTAATTAATGTAAAGACCAATATATTTTCATTCAATACTGTGAACTTTTTTAACAGCTTCTTTAGTTACAAAAGACTGAGGGTAGCCACTTGGTGGGGAGATCGCGGGAGACAAGAGGAAAACAATGTGTTGGTGCCACATGTTACATCCAACCTCAAATCAGGTCATTTAAATAACCATTTAAAGTTCATCTTGTAATGCAATTTTTGGAAGACAAGTAAAATAAATATGTACATATTTTATATATTTTTTTATTGATAAGAAATTTTCTTTTTAAAGAAGTGAATTTCAAATTACTTTTTTTTTAAATTAATTTTTTGAAGGAGCTTCGAGTTTCCAAGGCAGGGTATTTCAAGGGTTAATCTTGAGTGAAAGTTCTTTGTCTTATTTGCTTATGTTCTAGTTTTTGCTTTGATATAAAGGATAATGATACAACACATTAAATTTTAATCCGGCCAAACTTTTTAACTCTTATATTAAATAAATAAACACTTTTCCTACATAATTATATAAAGGGGAAAAAAACTAAACAGAAACTTACTTCAGTTAATACAAAAAGAACCCTTCTTAACTTTTACTATCAGACATCACCATTTACCATTTTATATCTTGCTCTCCTTTTAAATGTTTGTAGATTTTCACTTAGTTTCTCCGCTGTTTCTCATTCTATTCCATATAACTCCAAATGAGGAAAATAACTTCTCTATTGCAACTGAACTAGCTGGACATGAATGTATGCACCCTAAAAATGAACAAAATCGATCTGGCAATTTCTTCTGACTTGTTCTTTTCTTCTACTTCATATTCATTATATGCCACCACTTGTTTGAAGAAAGACTGGATTTAACTGATTCAGAAAACATGTTGTGTGGGAAAATTTGACTATCTTTGAGCTGAAATTCATACAATCCAACTGCATAATCAGGATGGATTTCATGAGCCAATTCTCAGCTTGTTCTTCAGCTTCCATCTCTAGATTTTCTCATGGAATTTTAAATATAGCAAATTAAAACTGTGGCATTCTGGCATTGGCAACATTCTACTTTCAGTTTCAGAATGTAAAAATTGCTTTTAGCATGTAATTCTTCTACACTACTAATTTAGCAGCATTACAGCTTCTTACAGCATGTAATTCTTCTGCAATACTAATTTAGCAGAATTACAACTTCTTACCTAAGTAACGAGGATCAGTCATGTAAGCAAAGTAATGAATAGGCTTCATGGCTTTCTTGAACCTATCATTGATAGTTTGATGATCCTGCTGCAAATCAGGATTATTCATTCAAGATATCCCAGATGTGGACAGCATATGTGAGCCTTGTTCCATCAGCTTGTAGCTGGGTTACAAACAAAAGTAACACAAATTATGTACTGTATGTACTCGTACTTTATTCATTTTATTGATATTTAATTATATTAGGATTATTGAGAGACTGACAGTGCTGTTATTTTCATTATTACTAATATTAATATCATACCTTGTCTAGAGCAGTGCCAAAGTGCTTTAGTTAGGTGAGGAGATGCTGAGCTTAACATAACATAATTTCACAGATGACAAAAGCCACAAGGGCTTATCAAAGGTCATCGACATTTGTTAAGACTTGTCAAAATCCAAATCACCCATTATATACAATAATAAAAAACTGCATCCGCAGGAATGAGTCCAAAATAACCCCCCATCCCTAAAGAAGTTAACCCTCCCTCCCCATATAATCATCTAATCTGCCTTTGAAAACATTCAAGCACATACCCAAGAAAACTCTCACATGGAACCGGTCACAACCATGGTTCGATAGACAAAGAAACTACAGAGAAACAAGGTAAAAGCATACAAGAGGGCAAAATTGTACAATGATACACAATACTGGGAACTACAGAAACATACAGAAAGCATTCCAAAAAGAAATAAAACAAACAGAAACTTAACTACACAGCCACTTTTGTCACAGACAACAAACAAAATCCCCAAATTTTACAGCTTCTTCAAAGCATGCAAACAAGACTACAGGTATAACAACATTACTACATAACAATTCCTTGGTCACATGCCCACAAGACAAAGTTACTGCACTCAACACATAATTCCAACCTGTATTTACCAATAAACAAGCAGACTTACCAGACATGCCGCAATCACCATACACAGCCATACCTTTCCTTGTTATGCACACCCAAGGAATTGAGAAACTATTATCTGAGGTAGCCATTAACAAAGCGACTGGACCTGACAACATACCCTGCAGGATACTTAAGGCTGGTGCTAGCCTACTGCCCCTGTCCTGTACGTTATATTTTCACCGACACTACTAACTGGACAACTCCCCCATGACTGGATCTTGGTAAATGTGGCTCCTATTTTTAAATCCAGTGACAGAACCCTCCCTGTGAATTATAGACCTGTTTCACTTACCTCAATCCCCTACAGACAATATCATGAACAATTTTGATACGCTAAACATACTGACTGACGTTCAGTGTGGCTTTATGCCCAAATGGTCATACAAGACTCAACTACTGAAGACGACTCCCAAATTAGACAAATGGATACCATAGTTTTAGACTTTACCAAAGCCTTCAACAAAGTCCCCCTCCAATGACTATTAGGAAAATTATATTTTTATGGCATACGAGGACCAATCTTTCATTAGATTAAGACATTTTTTTACTAGAGAGCAACGTGTTGTGCTTGATGGTAGTCAATCCTCTTCTGTTTCTGTGACTTCTGGGGTATCTCAAAGTACTGTCTTGGGGCCCTTACTATTCCTTTCTTACATTAATGACCTTCCACTATCGCTCACTTCTACCACTAGACTATTTGCAGATGATAGTTTAGTTTATAGACCAATTGTAGATAGGAAAAACTGCCTTTGGCTCCAAGATGATTTAACTGCCCTTGAGGACTGGGAAGCCATACTAACAAACCCATTCTATTTAATTACAAACTCCATAACACCACCTTAGAAACTGCATCATCCCACAAATATTTGGGCATCCACCTCTCAGCGGACATGAGATGGAACCAACACGTGTTGGGGCCAAGGCACACAGGGCCTAGGGGTTCCTGTGCAGAAACCTCAGTGGGTGTAATATGCCACACATGAGTGGCCCTCTGCCGGTCCCCCTAATCAAGATCAAGGTTGCTTCAGGGAAGGTATGATCTAGGTTGCCCTCCTTTGCACTGACTCTAGCAGGTTGATATATCTAAAATGTAGGGACCATGCCTCTATACAAAACTTAAGATGTCGCCTAATATACAAATTATTGAGTTTAAGGATAACCTCCTTACTTTGGTAACTGACATTTCTCTCAATGAAGCCTATCACTCTAGTTTTTGCCTTAATACACTGCTTAGAAAGCCCATGACCTATCTACTACTACTCTTAATTCAAAAGAACTTAAGAAATTAAGTCTGCAAAAGGCCAATCAATAGTTTATCTGAGGCAGCTCCTGTTCCCATCACCCAGTTAAGTCCCACATAGCATCCTCACCCATAAATCTATTCAATCTATTATTATAACTGCAGGGAAGACAGTTCTATCACATGACTAGTGAGCCTACTGCATTCATCTATCACTTGATTTGTAAACCTATCTCTTTCCTAAACTTGTCCATCTTAAATCTATTGCTATGTGTCCTATCCTGTTTGCTAAAAATAAGAACCTTACCTTTCTAATGTATGAAGATTTAGTCTCTTAAGCTTTTCACCATAAGGTAAGATCCTCAACCCATAACTCATCTTAGTCATCCTTCTTTGCACAAACTCAGTAAAGCACTATCTATCCTATTATATAGTGTACTGTATAGTCAAGATGAGGCCTAACTAATACCAGGTACAGTTTCAGAATAACATCAGCACTCCTATTACTTACACTCTTCCCAATAAACCCAATACCCTATTAGCTTTATTCCTAGCACTTATGCACTGCTTTCTTAGGCCAGAGGTCAGGACTTATCAGAACACCTAGGTCTCTTTCTCATTCAGTTTATAATTATTCATTGAATTACACCTACCTATACTACACTTGCTTATGTTAAATTCCATTTGCATTTCTGGTTAAATTTAGGAATATGCCCACCCTTGATTTTTGTGGGCACTTTGTTATAAATACCTCTTTTTTTTTTAAAAATATGCAAATGCTATACATATAGTGTATATCGTAGATATACTCTATATAGCACTTTGACTACCTAATGTGAGCAAATTTCTAATTATGATAAAAAATTGATTGGCTGCCATCTTGGAAGCAACATTGTTAGTTAAAATCATCATCATTTTGAAGGGAATTTTTTTCTGAATTAAAATATATGGACATTTCATATTAATCAATTTTAAAGAAATTATGTTCATATATTTGTTCATATGTATTTATGTTACTAATATTTTGTTTTGTTTCTTTTCTGGATGTATTTTAAATATAGTTGGTTAAACCCTATAAGAAGGGGCAGTTTGAATATACCTTACTACTCAGTTCTATCATTACAATAAAAGCTTGTCAGGCAGCTATGCTCATCACTACTTATAACTATCATAATAATTTAATCAACTAATATGGATAATAAAGTCATACGACTTGAGAAGTTTGATGTACCTACTTCGGATCCTAACATTGGCAAATTATGGCCCCATAAGGGGCACAGCGATTTGCCTTCCTGGCTGCCATGCTGACAGGACTCAGTGCCCCGTCCGGCCCCAGCTTAGCCTCTTCTCCTTCTTTCAGACAGCCTGTATTTCTTGCCTACTTCCTCATTTTCTCCTACAACCTCCTCACAACTTTCTCTGGTCAGCCTCTATTTTCACAGGGTAGATGCTGACCTCCTTCTCAGCCAACTATCCCAGATCGGGGTTGAGGGGAGGGGACAATGTTCCCTAACATCTGAGCTCCGGTTTGGGATGGTGTTTTTTTAACAGCCTGCTTCATTCCCACCCATAGCTTCCTCATATCCCTTTTCCTTCTCACTTCACTATCTATTTTTTTTATGCCGTGCCCAAGGTGGAGCCGCCATACCGAAGTGCTGCCAGGTCACCAGGCGGGAAGGGTAGCCTTAAATGGCGGCACAGACTCTGCCAGCCTCGTACGCACCCCTTGCAGAGTGGGCTACTGTGAGGGGTGATTTGCCTATGTGTGTATGGGACTCCCCATCACCCCTTTGTCTGGAGGCGCCTTTGAGCACCTCCCTCTTTCCAGTGCCAGTTTCCCCCCCTTTACTTTCCAAGGGGACTGCCAAGAAAGCCAGCGAGCAGGCAGCCCATAGCCGAACACTGCCCATTGAAGCGGTTCGGTAAGTCAAAGCCCCTTAGGGGGGAGAGGGTAGACAGGCCCCATCAGTTGCTTCCGCAAAAGACCTGCTGGCTCGAATATTAAACCTAGCAGGGGTCAAGGCCTGTGCGTCCCCATATTTGACTAGTGAAACCGCTGCCAATGGGACCTAGGATGGCCAAATGAAGCCCCCCCTTCCCTGAGATAGACATGGTCCTTGAGGCAACCCGTAGGCCTTCCATGGGGGTGAATCCAGGCTCAGCACCAAGCACCGAACTCCAGTCCGCCCCTATGCAAGGTCCTCCTTGGATGGCTCGGGTCTCCAAGGCAGTACAAGGAAGGGAGGGATCTCCTCCTCTGGCTGGTGCCCCTGTGACTGTCAGGACCTTCTCCATCTCAGAGAAGGAACTTGCTGAGGCCAGTCCATCCTACCTGTGGACTTATGCTGTTGCAAGGGAGAAGCGGGTTCATTCCCTGCTTCCTCTCCTAAAAAGAAAAATACTCAGGGCTCCTCTCCATCCGTGGGGGCTGTGGGGATGGATGGGTTTGCTGCCACTTCGCTAAGCGACCAAGCCAAGATCGGCACATCCGGCCCCTGACTAAGACCAAAAGTGCTAGTGCGCAGAGTGGAGCTTCGATTACATCGGGGCCATGCATTCAAAGACTACCCTGCATTTCCGAGCCTACTGGCTTCAAACACTTCTTGGTTATTCGCTCCACTGATGGCAGCACGTTGGCTAATGGCAACATGATCCATCAGAGGAGAGCTTTAGCTGGTGTGATTGGTAGAGAGCCGAAGGTGACCCATTTCTCGGATGGGAGCCTTTTGCGAATGCGTCAAATTCCTCCGAGGCAGCCATGATTAGCGCCCTTCGGACACTTAATGGCATGCCTGTGAGAGTGACGCTGCACTCTACCATGAACTTCGTGAAAGGAGTAGTTTATGCGAGGGAACTCGTGGACTACTCCATAGAGGATATCACCTTAGAGCTGGCCATGTGTGATGAGAAAACAGGGAGGGACCTCAAGATCCACCCCTGCACTCTTCATCACGTTTGACTGTGACAAGCTCCCTGAGTTGGTATGTGCTAGTTGGTATTGCTACCACACGAAGGCATTCGTGCAACTGCCGCGAAGGTGCTATTACTGCCACCACTTCAGCCATACTAATCGCTCTTGTCAACGTGCAAATTCGCAGTTAACCGAAACCTCTGTAAGTTTCTCCAAGGCCGCACACGATAAGTCCAAATTGTGTGTGGCCAAGTGTGCCAATTGCGGAGAGCCACACCCCGCTTCTTCTAAGGACTTGGTCCTGGCACGCATGCCGCTATCTGGGACGTCCTATGCCTCAATGTTGAAAAAGATAGCCTCTACTCCTGGCTCCTCCAGGCCTACGAGTACGGTCATTTCCGCGCCCATTTGGAACCCTTCTGTGGGTTCTACCCACCCTGGGCGCTCCCCTGGTAAAGCTGGTGGCACAAATGGTCCACACCCACCCCTGGCTAAAACCAGGGATCCCCCCGCATTTCCCCAGTGTTACTGTTTCCCATAAGGCGAAATGGCCATGCACCTCCACCGAGTTGTTAGACTCACAGGAGGCAACCCCCCTGAAGTTGGATGCTAGACCATCTTCCGGGATTCCTAAATCTGCCGCCTGAAAGGAGGTCAGCAACAGCAGAGGCGGCGGGGGGGAGGAAAAGCCTTGCATGGTGTGCCCAACCTCCCCCAATAAGTCCTTGAAGGTGTCAGCGCTTTCAGTGCATTGTCCAGCCAACAGCGCCCGGAGTTCTGCCTCCAGGAAGTGTACAGCCTTTCCTGTGAGGGTCTTCTCTTCGAAGAGGGCCGCCGCATCTACTCCAAGCTAGGCCTTGAGGGAATATTCCTTCAATGGAATTGCTGTGGACCACTGGGCCAACTGGGAGGAGCTGTGGAGGCTCATCTCCTCCCATTCCCTGTTAGCTATCTTTTTGCAGAGACCATGCTGGGCGCATGTCCCCTGCCTACCCTCCCGGAGTATAAGGGTTTTGCAACCCCACCACCACAGGATGGGGGCTGGGCGGGATGATATGCGATTTACACCAGCATGATGTCTCGGTTCTTCTCTTCGCTTTAGATAGCTCCTATTTGGCAGTAGCTGTGCAGCTGCACCTTGATAGGAGGTATACTGTTATTTCCACTTCCACGTACATTCCACCGTCAGCAGACTTCAGCGCAGGGGATTTCCACCGCGTTGTAGCACAGTTGTCGAGGTCCTTTCTCTTGCTCGGAGATCTAAACGGTAGACACCTCTCTGGGGAGACTACTCTATTAATCCCTGGAGTCAAATCCTTGCCTACCTTATCGACGGGCTTGAGATGGGTGTCCTAAATGTGGATGAGAGTTCACACATCACTGCCCAAGAACTGCTTTATTTTCCTGCCTGGATCTATCCTTGTGCTCTCCGGATGCACAGCCTGATCTTGCTTGGAGAGTGGTCGATGACCCCGATGTTAGTGATCACTTTCCCATTCAAATATTTTCTGGGCCGCTGCTGCCCGAGAGCCCCCCACATCCTGATGGTGCTTGGCGCGGCTGCGGTGGTCTGCATTTCAGGAAATGACTGAATTCTCTATCAGTTAAGGAGTTTAGGTCGATAGATGAGGCTGTTTTCTTTCTTCTCCTGCAACTTCATCACCGCAGACCTAATTACTATTCCTAGAAGGGCTGGCCGTTTTGCGCGCCGACCACTCTCGTGGTGGTCAGCCAAGTGTGATACGGCCCTCAAGCAGAAGCGTTATACCTACATGCGCTATAAGCGCCGCCTGAAGGATTTCACTGTTGGTGAATTCCGTCGGGCTAGGGTCCAGTATATTTCGAAGCACGCCCGCCGCTCTTCTTGGCGGGCATACGTGTCTTCACTTAACGGCAAAGACCCCTCTAGCAGAGGTGTGGAAGCGAGTCAAAAGGATTCGGGGCAAGTTCTTGCAGGACCCCCCTCCCGTTCTCCAAGAGAATGGGACCACGATCTCGGACCCCGCGTCCGTGGCGAAATCCTTCGCGACCGCTTTCTCCGCATTCTCCAGCCGTGATGCTGCTCCGCCAGCATTCAATGCACGTCGTGATGTCGCGGAAGGCCGCCTTCTGGACTTTACCTCCAGAGGCGGAGAACCCTTTCAACGACAGGTTTACTGTGAGTGAGTTGCGTTCTGCTCAAGCTTTATGCGCGGACACCGCCCATGGTCCGGACGATGTCCCGTACGCCATGCTTCGACACCTGGGTGAGCGAGGCATGGCCTTTCTCTTAGATTTGGGTGGAGGGTCTCCTCCCAGATTCCTGGTGAATCGCTACTGTGCTCGCCTTTCGCAAACCGGAGAGAGATCACTCTACTCCGGCCGTTTTCCGCCCAATCCCTCTAACCTCTTGCGTGTGCAAGTTGATGGAGAAATTGGTAAATTTTAGATTAGCCTTTTTCCTGGACAGCGGAGGCCATCTGTCTTCTGCACAGTGCGGCTTCCGCAAGTTCCACTCCACGTTGGATGCTCTGCTCCGACTAGTAAATGCCGTCTGCAAGGCCTTCCTTTGTAGACAGCACTACGGCACGGTGTTTTTCGATCTGGAGAAGGCCTATGATACCACATGGCGATACGGTATCATGGAGACTCTCCACACGATGGGGGGGAGGGGACGCCTCCCAATGTTTATATCTGAATTTTTGCGAGATCGTCGATTCCGCGTACGGGTGGTTAAGCCCTCTCCGGCCCAATGGAGCAAAGAGGGTGTCCCGTAAGGAAGTGTCCTCAGTGTCACACTCTTTGCCCTGAGCATAAACGGCATCACCTCGGTGCTGCCGGAAGATGTTCTCGCTACGTGGACGACCTTTCGATCTCTTTTGGCGTGACCCAGATGCCAACTCTGGAGCGTCGACTCCAACAGCTATTGAACCGCGTCTCTCGCTATGCCGAAGCGCACAGGTTTCGGTTTTCCTTGGCCAAGACTAAGGTGGTGCACTTCTGCCGCGATCCACGGCTCCACCCCGCCCCTTTTTTGTTTCTTAATGGGGTGCGCCTAGAAGTGGTTGAATCGCACCGTTTCCTTGGTCTTGTATTTGACCACGCCTCACCTGGGAGGCTCGTATTCACAGCGGCTTAGGATCTCTTTTACCCACGCCATGGATATTCTCCGCTCCGTGACGTTCAGCACTTGGGGCACTGATAGGGCTACTGCCTTACTTTTTTATCGATCCTTTGTTTGTTCGAAGCTCGACTACGGATGCGAATTTTATGCATCCGCAGCCGAGCGTTTATTGCGGAATGTGGACTCGATTCACCAAACCGGCCTTCGCCTGGCGACCGGTGCCTTCCGCACTTCGCCCATTGAGAGCCTACTAGTCGATGCTGGGGAGATGCCACTCGCTCTACGCCGCGTATAGTGCAGCACTCGCCTGTACGCGCGATACCGGCGCCTCCCTCAGTCGCTAACAGGTCTCACTGCATCCGCAGCTGATTTCGACGGTGCTTATGCGTCCGAGAGACGCCAGTCATACCCTAAGCCCTTTGGGTTTAGGGCCAGGAAACTCCTTCGAGAGCTAAGTATAGCTCTTGGTCCAGTGGCGCCCCTGGTTCTGCCCAGGACGCCACCCTAGAGGGTACCAAATTTGGTTATTTGTCGCCACGCCTCTGCTCCCAAAGCTTGTACGGCGCCGGGAGTATTGCGTTATACCTTTTTGGAGCACACCTCGTGTCACACTGGAAATGTGCCAGTGTATATGGATGGCTCCAAGTCCCAAGAGGGGGTCGGCTTCCACGCCGTATCCCCACTGTTTGAAGTAAGCGGGGCTCTGCCAGGCGCTGCGTCTGTCTTCATGGCCGAGCTGGTGGCAATACAACACTCGGTACGTGAGATTATGCAACGTGCCCGGTTCGGAGACCAGATTGTGATCTCTAGCGACTCACAAAGCGCCCTGAGTGCTCTCGGGGCATTGAAATCTCCGCATCCCCTGCTTCACGATATCCGTGATGCCACGGTTTTGGCGAACCGGGCGACCGGACCATATGGCAGGAATATGGGCAGCTCTTCGGACTGCTTGGCAAAGAAGATGGGAGACTGTCCAGGGGAACTTAAAGTTGCGTGCCATTGCGCTGCCACTGTTCCCACTGTGTCCTAATCGGACACTCGTGTCACGCATCGCCATTTGATGGAGCGCTCGCCTGCGCCCTATTGTGACGACTGCGTCGTCCCCTAGACTGTTCTGCACATTCTTGTCGAATGTCCCAGTCTTGGTGATCTTCGCGCACGTTACCTGTCCCGGTACTGGGATTGGCGGGTTCGCTACCGCCTTTCCCGTGTACTCGGGACGACTGCATGCACCTTGACTGGTGGACTTCTAGACTTTTAGTTGGTGGCCGGCCTTCTCTTTTTTATTTAACCAGTTTTTTCTTTGTTTTTTTCCTTATAGGTTGCACGTTCCTGCGCTGGTGGGACCTCCCCCCGACACAGGAGCTTGCTTCCTGCTTGTTGGCTTTTCCCTTTTTAAAATTTTTGGTGTTGGGTTTGAGGTTTTTTTTGTGTGTTTTTGAATTTGATTTTAAAGTAGGCTAGTACTGGGCAAGTTTTTAATACGGTGACTAATGCCCAAGTAGGCAGTCGCCAGATGAGCACGTAAAAAAAAAAAATCTTTGCTGTCTGTCACTAAGCCCCGACTGAATCCACCTAAAATTACTTCCATTGATCCCATGTACTTTAACTTTATTCCAAAGTCTTAAGTGTGGCACCCTGTTGAAAGCTTTACTAAAATCCAAGTAAATAACATCGTAATTCTCATCTCTCGGAAGAATCATACACCTTTCTATTAAAGGACAGTAAATTAGTCAAATATGATTTACCCCCAGTAAAGCCATGTTGAGATTCATTAATCAAAATCTGGTCTCCATATTTGATCTCAACCTTCTAGAGTCGGTGCAAAGGAGAGCAACAAAGATGATACCTTCCCTGAAGCACCTTGAATTTGTAAGGAGGGAAATAAAGAGGACCCAAATATCTTTAGACCAGTAAGCTTAATTTCTATAGTTTGTAAAATTCTTGAGAGGATACTTAACATGTTAACTGCTATGCAACCCATATGTGGGTCACAGAAGTTCCATTTTTACTGCATTGTAACCCATCAATGGGTCGCAAAAAAAAATGTTCACATTTTTCTTAAGGTCTCTTTTAAGGATAATAATTATTCATTATATTCCTATTAGTAGAACATTAATTCAAATTAATACAAACTTCAAAGGTCAAAAACATAATATGCAAAACAATATATGAGGCATTCTACAAGAAAAGAGTAGAAAGTGACATTTTTCAAAAATGCAGTTTTTTTGCACGGACAGCCTCCGTAGGTATAGCACTTTATCATTCCATCGTGGTTTGGTCCATTTTCAAAATTTATGTAGGGTCAAATGTTGTATTTATGCAAGTAACTTGCAGGACTTTAGGTGCATCTTTCCATGGCTCAGCGGTGTGTGTACACACGCTATCAGCCAATTATTGTCATTGTTTACATCCTGGGGTGACACTGTCAAGTCATCTGAGCCCATCACATTGTTGTTTCTTCTATGCCATTATCATCTGGGAGAAAGACCTACTTTTGTGTTTATCTCACTGCAGTTTTGTGTGTTTGTGCCATTATTCATATTATTCTGTGTTATTCTTCTTGTGATAATAACAGTGATAGTTATGGCTGGCGATAGTGGTGATTCAGTTCCATCTACCAGGATCTCTAAAGCTTTATTTTATGGAAAAGAAGGCGATACTAGTTCCAATATTAGCAGCATGGACGATAGTATCAACGATCCCACGTGTGTTTTTGAGAATATATATAGGTGGTGAAGCTTATACTCATTAATCGTGCTTTTTACTTACCTGAAGCCAAAATTACATGAGAATAAAACAATTATAAGGGTTTTATTCATCTTATATGCACCAGTATTCATCGTTTTTGGCATTTTACATCTTATTATTTATTGTTTATACTCATTAATCATGCTTTTCAAGTACATTCCACAAAAAAATCATAATTTTGAGGTTTTTATTCATCTTATTCACCATAATTCATCATTTTTATCATTTTACAATGATGTCATACAGTTGATTATAACACGTTAGAATTTAAAATGCATTTAGAACATTTGGGAGTTGAAAATTGCATTTTTGCTTTGCAAACTATGTAAATGACCATGCCATTCCTTTTATTCATAATTTTGAGTCATTTTTTATTCATTTAAAAAAAATAATAATAATGGCATCTTGTTCCTCTCAGCATAAGCTTAAAAAAAAAAAAGAACTGAGCTTTCTAGCTTTAAAATTAAGGGAGTTATGGTCATTTACGTTTCCAAACTTCAAATGCAATTTTTCCCTACTTCTGTTTTTGGTACTTTCTACCCTTTTCATGCGGAGCGCCTCATATATTTTTGTACAAAAAGTAATCCATATCTTTTTTATGAATTATTTCTCATAAAACTTAATCGTGCTTTAAATTGAAACAAGAAAGGCATAAAAATGTCTTCTCATCGCATTGATTGCAAAACGTAACTTTTCTTGCCTTTCTACATGCCTTCCTTCTACCTTGGTTGGATGCTATGAATTCATAGCACCCTCTGTACCATTTCCTGGATTTGTTTTTTAGGCCATCTGCTTCTTGCAATTGATGGCTACGTGATGTTGAGCCAGATATGTTTAGACTCTTTTTGCCCTCTTAATTTCTTCTTTAAGCTTGCTACAGCTCAAAGAAACTATAAGTGACTCTTTGAAAGCCCCAAAAGACATTTTTTTTAGATGCAGAAAATTTATTATATATCACCCAAGCATTTACTATGACTTTGTAAGTTATTTTTCTCTACCATTTGCGTGATTTTCTAATGGATGTATAATAGGATGACAGTTGATCTGAAATATCTACACCTTTTTTACTATTACTCCATTCCTTGTTACTTTTCCTAAGAGGATAAAACTATCCCCATGTTCAGGCACAGTGGAAATAGTGAATACTTTAACTCCACCTTTGCTTTCTAGTGCTCACAATGCAGAAAATAAGGTGAATTTGAGCATAGTGCTTTGCAACCCAGATATCAGTCACATACGACATGACTCATTGATGGGTCGCAAAGCAGTGGAAAAGTAGTAAATGCTCTTATTGTGTTGTGACACATATGGGTTACAGCTTTAATACTAGATTCTTATTCTGATAGCTGCAGCAAAACTGAAGTTATCAGAGAATTGAAGGTTGGAACAGTAGTTTGATACTCTCTCCATGCGCGCGCACAGTTAACATGTTAAGAAGAGAATTTCTGAACATCTAGGGAGTGGTAGGTTAATAAATTATGCTCAGCATGGGTTTAGAAGAGGTAGATCGTATTTAACAAATTTACTAGATTTTATGCATTATTTAACTAAAGAATTAGATAAGGGAGAGAATATTGATGTAATTTACTTAGATTTTAGCAAGCTTTTGATAAGTTTCCACATAGGAGACTAGTTCACAAATTAAAAATGCATGGGATATGTGGGAAAGTTTTGGATTGGATAGCTAAATGGCTGAAAGACTGGAAACAGAGAGGGATACTGAATGGGGGTGAGGTTACAGTGTAGAGACATTATCAGTGGCTTACCTTAGGGATTAGTCCTAAGCCCATTATTATTACTAGTTCATATAAATGATTTTGGGGAGGCTGTAAATAGTAGTGTTATTTTTCTGCCGATGACACTAAATTAGCAGCTGTAATCAAAGAAGTTGAGGCTAGTTTTAAATTGCAGTGACTTAAATAAGTTATTAACTTGGGCTCAGAAGTGGCAGATGCCTTTTAAACTTAAAAAATGCAAAGTTCTTAACATGGGAAGGGATAATAGGGAATTTAGCTATGAAATGGATGGGCATTGGCTGAATTAATTTGAAGATGAGAAGGACTTAAGCGTAGTAGTAGATAGGTCGCTGAAGTTTTTGAAGCAGTGTTTTGAGGCAAAAAATAGATCAAATAGAGTGCTAGGATACATTAAGAGGAATGTTAGCTACAAAAGTATAGAGGTTATCCTTAAACTCTAAAACTCATATGTCAGGCCACATTTAGAGTACTGTATACAAGCATGTTCACCACATTTTAGACATGACATCAACCTGCTAGAGTCAGTACAAAGGAAGGCAACAAAAAATAATACCTTCTCTGAAGCACTTGAATATGGAAATAGACTCAGGGTGCTAAATATGTTCTCATTTGAAAGATGTGCGAGGTGAGATATAATTGAGCTTTTTAAAATCTGTTCTGAGATGGATACATTGGATTTTGGCAAGTTATTTGAGTTGGAAGGTGGTAATAAGAGTAATGGTCAACATTTGAAAATTAAAAAAGAGGTGTAAGATAGAAAGTATTTTTTCACTTACAGAGAAGTAGATTACTAGAATTGTTTGCCACCTGAGACAATAAATAGTCCAAACTTAGTTTTCAAGCATTGATTAAATTATTATATGGGGAGGAAGGGTTAACATGGGTGGGGGAGTATTCTGGACCCATTACTGTGGGTTGTTTTTTTTATTGTATATTGTGGGTGATTTGGATTTTAATGAGCCTTGATGGTGATGCTTTTTGTTTTCAATGCATTCCTGTGGATGATTTAAATTGTATATTGTAGATGCATAATCTGACACAATCCTATGGATGCATTTTGTGGGCGAGTTTTGATGGATGCGGATTAGGTATCTCTGATAGGCCCTTGCAGTTTTGTCATCTGTGAAATTATTATGTTAAGATACTGAATATCTTTCTTCTTTGAAAGGTGTGAGAGAAGGAATATGAATTAGATTATTTTAAAACATTCTGAGATAGACAAATTGGATATTAGCAAGTTCTTGAATCTAGAGGGCAATAATATGACTAAGGTTCATCACTTAACCATTAAAAAACAACTGTGTAGGCCAGATTTTCTTTAAAAAAAATTCACTAATAGAGTTTTAAACTTCTGGAATAAATTACTTCAGGAAGTAGTGAGTAGTCAAAATTTAAATGTGTTTAAGGGCAGGTTTTTTTAATTTAATGTTGGGACAAATGTACATATTTTAATATTTTATGTGTAGCTGCATGTTGTTTTTTTAAAAGCCTTGATTGGTGAGATTTAGAATCAGTATTCTAGATGTGATCCTATGAATACAGTATTTGGGGATGATGGATGATTCTTGCATAGATCTTTGATTGACTCAGATGACTTCTGATAGCCCTTGGGGCTTTTGTCATCCATTAAATTATGTTATGTTGATTGCTGATAGCACAATCCTATGTATGTAGATTATACCATAGTGGTGGCTTAATGGTTTTTTGGATCTTCTCAATTGCATGACTGTGATGTTTCCTAGTTGCCTTTTTCATCATATATTTTATTATTTAAATTTGATGCATCTTGTTTGTTTATACTTATCAGCTGTTTTCTAACCTGAGTTATACTTCAGGACCATATTTTTTACTTATTTAAATATTATATTAGGAAAGGTCACTGTCTATTTTTACCACTTTTCTAATGATGTCAAGAACGACAAGGATGTTCAATAAAGATAGGTCCTAGCCTAGCATCCCTCTATGTGGAGATCATTATCCCTATCCTTTTGATTGTGATATTGATGCCTTTGCTTGTAATGTATACATGTTTGTTGTGTATGTGTGCTGCCAAGTCTTGAGTTAAGTTACCAAGGCTGAGTTATATACAGGAGTGGAAGCTCCAACCAATCACAGCACAACACTGAGTCTGACATGAGTATAGGCAGCTCTCTCTACTTATAAATTGCAACACTTCTCTTCACATACAACATATCACTCTTCAATCTACAGAACCTCCCAAAGGTGTCTTTACTCTATCCACACATCACTGA
The DNA here is from genome assembly GCA_963969495.1 of Ceratothoa steindachneri. Taxonomy (NCBI): domain Eukaryota; kingdom Metazoa; phylum Arthropoda; class Malacostraca; order Isopoda; family Cymothoidae; genus Ceratothoa; species Ceratothoa steindachneri. The sequence goes on along the minus strand of OZ018323.1, from coordinate 57,244,300 downwards.
TGTGGAATGAATGGGTGGTTCTGTCTTGGGTACCAAAAGATTCCCAAACTTGCTGGTTGGTGACTAAACATAGTATTACTTTTCTTTCTACCCCTTTTATCACAGGGAACATGCCCTTAGTGCCCTCTGGTTAGAAACTGGTTGATTCTAATCTTTATGTTGATTTCACTCGCCATTCAGTATTCTGCTCAAATTTGAAAGGGTCTGTTGGCATAAATAAAATGTCATATTTATTTCAGGGCATTGCAGAAAAGGGAAACTGCTAGGAGAAAAGTGAATCATGATGGATGGCAGAGTAATCTTTCTTGGTAAGAACATTCCCTAATTTTATGTCTTGTATAGATCTTTCAGAAGTACAGTCATTGTGTAAATATAGTTTTACCTAAACTTAAAAGATAATTTTGAATAAAACGACGCCACCAAAAATACCAGGATGTTGTGGTTAAGGAACCAAGCCTCAGTTGTGAGGGTGGGGTATCGATTATCCCACACACACTCTTTGCCCATAAAATATTACTCCTAGGTAACTATTACAACACTACAAAGCAGTACAACATTATTATGTAACCTAAAACACATAAGAAAAGGAGTCTGAAAAAGGCTGTTCCCATTACCAATTTCAGTCCCACTTAGCATCCTCATCCAAAAATCTATCCAATCTATTCTTGCAACTCTGCTGGTAGGACGCTTCTATCGCATGAATAGTGAGCCTATTCCATTCATCTACCATTTACCACTTAATAATAATAGGTATTTATAATGCCCCCTTAAGGGCTGTTAGCCATTAATACATGTCCTATCCTGTTCACTAAAAATAAGAACCTTACCTATGTCTTCACTATTATAACCTTTTACCTACTTGAAGACCTCAATCAAGTCCCCTCAAACTCTTCTCCTCTCTTAATGTTTGTAAATTTAGTCTCCTAAGTATTTCAACATAAATTGAGCTCTTCAACCTATGACTCATCTTAGTTATCCTTCTATTAGCAGACTCAAGTAAACCAATATTCACCCTATAATATGGTGACCACAATTGTGCCACATATTTCAAATGAGACCTAACTAATGCCAGGTACATTTTTAGAATAATATCAGCTCTACTATTTCTTACACTCCTCTCAATAAATCTTAATATCCTATTAGCTATATTCCTAGGACTTATGCACTGCTTTATGGCCAGAGGTCTGAACTTACCAGGATAATTAAGACTTTTTCACATTCTGACTTTCATAAAACTCTCTCATTTAATTTATAATTATTCAGCGGATTATATCTACCTATACAAAGTTCACTACACTTGCTTATGTTAAATTCCATTTGCCATTTCTCTGCTCATTGGAATAGTTTAGTCATTTCATCTTGGACCGACTTTATAATCTTACCCAACTTAGTGTCATCAGCAAACTTGTTCAGATTGTTACTTATTCATATGTCAAGATTATTAATATAAATCAAGAACATTAATGGCCCCAACGCCGACCACAGAGGAACCTAAATCCCATCTATACTCTATGATGTTTGTTACTAAGCTCCAACAAGTGTGGCTCCCTGTCAAAACTGCTAAAATCCAAATAAACAATATCTTAATTCTAATCTCTATTGGCAGCATTGTAGACCTTTCTATTAAAAAAATATTAAATTGGTCAGACACAATTTACCCGTAGAAAAGCTGTGCTGAGATTCTTTAATCAATTATATTAAACTAAGTGTTCCCAAATAGATTTCATTATTACAGATTCCATCATTTTTCCCACTACTCATGTCAAACTCACTGGCCAGTAATTGGATATAACCATTTTATCCCTCTTCTTAAATAACAGTATCATATTAACTTTCTTCCATGGTGTTGTAGTGGGCTGAAAATATAGACTCTAATCCCAATCAATCCAACCTACACTAATTCGGACATGAGAAATCGAGGGAGAAATGAAACAGATTGTATGTACAGTCGTTTACTTACAAAAATATGGGGTAAATATTTACAAAAGATCTTGTTACTTATACACACAAAAATATAAATAGCTAATTTTCCTATATACACATTTAATATTATCTGATGAATACCAATCAAAATTTATACAAAAACAACAACATTCAATTAGACTATATATACAAAAGGAAGATACGCAAAGTCAAACAGCAAAAAAATATCTGCCAGGGCAATATCAACCAACCGATAACACAGTAAACAAAGAAGTCAATAACAAGAGGCCTAAAGCAAACAAGCGGACCCCCCCAAAATAGAAGAAAGGCCTCATGTGTTACCCAGGTGGGTATTGGCGTCTCAAGTTTTTTACAAAAAAACCTGGCACCTCCGAGCTCATGCAATATTGCAATCTGGTTGCGTCTTGAGGCTATCAAAGAAAAACCTCCTGTCCAGCTGGGACTTACAATAACTTATTGCCACTCTTTACAAAAAGGAAAGATTAAATTTTGCAAATCTTTATCTATCATGGAGTGGCTTTTTTGTATTAAATATATTGCGTTATGTCAAAATTACACTCATTTCAGAATATATCTCCTAGAAAGAAAAGAAAAACATTTTATAATACAACATGAAAGCAAATACATATATATTATATAAAAACAAAACATCTCCCACTCACACACATTCTTACAGAGGGAGGGAGAGGGTATTGGGAAAGGGGTGGGAGAATGGCGCAAACACACACTCACATTTGCTCCACCACACCCCTCCTTCCTTAGGCCAATTGACCACAGTCATTCACTAAAACTCAAGGTACACTCTTGTGAAACCAAAAAATCACTCGCATCCCCTCTACTCTCAGTGGCTACACAAGAAACCCCTCAACTGGTTCCCACCAGAAGCCAGAAAAGTCAGTCACTTCCTCATTCTCCACATCAAACTCAGCTCTACCCTTAGCATTCGTAAAACCAGAAAAATCGACCAAACTAGGTTCATTCAGTCCAAACACACTATCATTCATACTGTTCCCAAAACCAGAAAAATCAGCCACAGGCAGCTCACTCACTCGTCTACTTACACCAGCCAAATCACTCACCTGCTTATACAAACACTCAATCTCTCTCTCAAGCTCCCCCATACCAGAAAGACCCTGCTCAGACTTTCTTTCATTCGTACTTGCATTCTTTCTTTCACTCTTCTTTGTACGCTTTCTACTCCTCAAGACCAAGACAAGCTTTTTCCCAGATAGATCCATACTATCACACTCCATCTCATCATCATGCACCTTATCTCTCACTCTGCACAGTTCATACACTGGATGGTTCACCAGGTAGTCAGGAGGTTCTCTCCACCTCCTCAACTGAGTCTGATTAGCCCACACTCTCAGTCGCACCTTCATTCAAACTCTAAAACATATACGTCACACCATTCTCCCAGACTCTCATAACTCTATACAGTCCTTCAAACTTTTCAATCATCTTTGACACATTCAACCTACCTTTTACTTTTACCTTCAATACTTTTGCACCAATTTCAAATCAACGAAACCTTTCATGTGCCTCACGCCAGACACTGCTCACTTTCACTCAACTGAAACCTATCTTTCACTCGCCTTTCAAAATTCATAACAAACTGACACGGGGACACCCCAGTTGCACTATGCACTGTATAACACTCTACCCAACCATTCATCCCAGTCATTCAAAGTCGTAGTCATCATTCTCAACATCTCACACAAGGTTCTAATTGTATGTTCAGCCAATCCATTCAAAGACGGTACATACGGAGTCGTCTTCACATGCTCCACACAATTCGCTCTCAACATTCGCTCAAACACTTCACTCGCAAACTCAGGTCCATTATCACTCAAACATCTCCTAGGCTTCCATACACACATAAGAAAAAACAACTGCTCAACCACATGTGCAACAGTCACGCTTCTTTTATCTCTCACAGGTGCACATACACAAACTTGCTTTATGATCAACCATAACAACCATCCTAACATTCCCAGCACTTGTATGCGGTAAAGACACACAATCAATTACTACTAATTCAAACGGTTCTTTCGCATCAACTTTAAACATTGATGGCTTCACCTGCACACCTTGCACCTTTCACACGTAGTTGCAACATCATTCAAAACAGTTCTCAGAAACGGATGGAACACACGCTCCTTCATACACTCGCACAACTTATACTTACCCATATGCCCATAATTATCATGCATAATTTTTACCAGACCAATCATACCAATCAAAGACATCACAGGTACAAACATATCATCTCCATCCTTCATATGCCTCACCAAATATACAATATCCATACAAAAAACAAAATCTTGAGCATACCTTTTAAAATCACTCAAACACTCAGGCCACTCATTCAAATCAACATGCATCATCACACACCTCTTCAACTCACTGACAAAAGGACACATCTCTTGCATCTAGAACATCATCATCACTCAAAATCTCATTCTCATAATCCATGACCAATTCGATCATAAAGCAAAACTTGACAACATTCTCTGCACACTCATTCAACCTCATCACCTCACATTCACCTCTTATAACACAATCCTTATCAGCATCCAAAAACAAATCATTCAATCTCATAAAGTCTACACCAAGCAAGAAACAACACAGCATTTGCTCATCTTTCAGAATCACAGTCATGCTTCATATTCACACCACTGCCCAAACTCACTCTCAGACTAACCTGTTCCCATGCCACTATCATTCCATTCCCAATCCATTTATCCGTAACTTCACAGGCTTACGCTCGCAACACCTAAACTCATTATACTCGAATCCTCTCATTCACTAATGACACTTGCACTCCAGTATCAATCAAACCACAGAAGAACCTTTCACAAACTTTCACTCTCACTTCCATCATATCAGGTCCTCCATGCTCACAATACACAGAAGGAACAATCATACCAACATCAGCACTGACATCCACACCCATCATCAACTTCCACATCATCATTCACCACACACTCATCTTCATCCAGACAATCATTCTTCTCCCTCATATACGAACACTTCAATCGCCCAATTGTAATGAACACTGCTCAAACCCTGCAGATGCACCACATTAGCATTCAAACTCTTCACTTTCTCATCCTTGTACGCAATCAGCCTCTCACCACCAAAGTGCACATATATAATCATTTCATACAAACAACTCACTACAATCAACACTTCCTGAAAGGCGGGACCCCTGGCATACACATCGCTCTCAATTCTTTCATAAAGTTCCACACCCTCGCCATAGCAATACTTTCAGGCTTCCTACATACTTCACTCATTAACTCCATCCTTAAGTCATCCACACTATCAGGCACTCACATCTACTCCATCACTCTTCAAATCTTGCAAATCATTCCATACACTCAAACAAGGAATCACCACCACCCTTACTCTTCTTTCCATTCATAATCCCTTTCGGCAAATACTCAGGATCACTCACTCGACACACATTTTCATCATTTGTACTAGGATATCTTGACATCAAATCATCCACTCCATTCTGTTCACCAGGCACGTATTCAATCGCATAGTCAAAATCACTCAAATCTTCCAAAGTCCTCACAATCCTACTATCAGCCCACTTCATACGCTGCAGATACACAAGAGGTTGATGATCTGTTTTGATCACAAACCTCACACCATACAAAAATGGACGCAACACTTTCAAACAATACCTTATCGCAGCCAACTCTCATTCCACAGTTGAATACTTTCGCTCTGCCGCATTCATAGCCTTGGATACATACCCAATTATTCGCCTGATATTCTCTTCATTCAAACGCTGCTCTTGCATCAGAAAACCTCCCATACAGTACCCACCCGCTTCCGTATACAATTCAAGCATCTTAGCATTCACATTATAGTCCGGGTATACCAATTCAACATCTTCAGCTGCTGCCTCTTTCAGTCTCACATATGCCTCATTCATCTTATCATTCCACCTAACAATCGTACTACCTTTCTTGCCATTCAGTCAGCGGCTTACTCACACCCGAACAATCACGTATAAACTTTTGCTAAAACTCAATCAAACCCAGAAACAACTTCAGTTGCTTCACAGTCACCAGTTTCGGAAACATTCGCACCTTCTCAACATACTGCAGCGACTTTCATTTCCCATTCTCACTCACCATATGCCCAAGGAATTCCACTTTCACAAACCATTCCCACTTTGCTACTTTCACCTTCACAGCAACACTCTCCAACATTCTTAACATATCATTCACCAATCTCATATGCTCCTCAAAACTCTTGGTCATAATCAAAATATCATCTATAAACAAATCACATTCTTACTCACAAACTTACTTAACACAACATTCATCGCCCGCTGGAAGGCTCCGGGAGCATTAGCCAACTCAAAGCGAGGTTCCGGAACTGATAATGCCTTTTTGTAGAGGAAAAGGCAGTCACCAGCCGGCTCTCCTCAGCAATGGGCATTTGGTAATACCCCTGTACCAAATCCAGCTTTGTAAACGACTTCATCCCATGCATATTATACACACACTCAGATACCACACACATCGGAAACCTTTCTTTCACAGTCCTTTCATTCACCTTTCAATAATCCACACACACACACACACAATCTTCCATCCGGCTTACGTACAGGCACAATCGGACTATTCCATGCATTCTCACTTTCTTCAATCACCCCCAATCATTCTAATTCCACACACTGTTCCTTAATCTCATCAGCAACTGGATGAGGGAAATGTTTCGGCCGCCGATAGATTGGGGTGAATTCTGGAAACTTCGCAACCTCAAAATCCAGATCACTCTTACTGAGGACCCCTTTTCATTCAAACAGCATTCGATACACATCCTCTCTTTCATACTCAGTCAAACATTCATCCAATTCCACCATCCTTTCCACTTCATTATACGTCCATTCGCAACATTTTCCCTGACATCCGTACTATCATCCATACCTACCACATTGACAGTGGAGAGGTGACCCAGTACATCTCCGGCTTGGATCCCCCTCACCTGCCCTTTCACTCTGGGGTCTGCCTGCACACATACAAAAGGATCATTCATTCTCATCAAGTTATCAAACACACAAGCAACACGCCTTACCTTATAACACACATTCTTTCCATCCAATATCACAGTGTTCTCACCCACATTCAAACTCACATCCTTACTCCAACTCATTCTAACAGACACCCTTTCACTCTTCACCAGCCTTACACTCTCCATAACAATCACTTCAATACCAGTAAACACACTCCTCAAAACACTACCATCTTTCCCTACATACAACTTATACACCCCATTTTTACCAATCTTTCTCTCAATCTGATCATTTGCAGGATGCACAACCATATGGTTCACTTTCATAAAATCATACCACAAAATCACACCATACTCACTACTCACCTTATCAATCACAGAGAATTCACACTCATTTATCAACATACCATGCATTCGAACAGCTGACCTTATCATTCCAATCACAGGAACTCTCATACTACCAATCCCTACCAAACTACCCTTACACTCAGACAGGAGGGCTTTCTCACTCAACTTGTCATACACATCTTTATACACCAAGCTCCCCTTGCATCCAGAATCTATTAAAGCTAAACATTCAATTCCATTCAATTCCACCTTCACACTCAGACACTCATACTTCCTACCAGACAGCACTTTCACACTAGACAGACTTACCAACACATTACTCACACTCATGCACCCAGAGGATACTTCAGCAGGTACCCTCTTACAATTCAGTTTCCCGCTTCAGACCTTCCATTCACACCTTGCACTCTCAGTCTAATCCAACACTTTTCACTTGAATGTCCTTCCATCGCACAATAGCTACATACATTCCTCTGGTCACGACGCATCCTTGCATAATGACCGGCCTTTCCACAGTTACCACATGCAAATCTTCCACTCCCCCAGCATTTGCTCCACCATTCAACTTCGGACAATCTTTCTTTAAATGGCCTATTTCTTTACATTCGAAGCACTCTTTCACACTTTCCTGGTAATCCTTTATCATATGCCCCTTCTTACCACACCCAAAAGATGCACCAGACATCCACCTACATTCCGCCAACATATGACCCTTTCTTCCACATCTACGACATTCCACAATCTTTTTCACACCATTTTACCTCCCATTCACTAGGACATACCTCAGTTGCTCCCTCATATACCCATTCACATGCTTACGACTGATCTGTCCTCTTCCATTCACCCATCCAGCCTGCCACCCCAGGCAGCTTGAAATCACTCCAGCTGGCATAGCCCTCAGGGCATCCTGATAGCTGACAAACTGCTTCAGTGGAAGAAAGCTCCTGGGCTTCTTACCCCCAACATTCACACTATACCATCCATCCTCATCCAAATCACTCTCTTCATCAAATCGCCCATCTTCCAACAGTTCCAACACATCCTCCCACACCAATCGTCTCTCAGCCTCATTCTCTCCTTTCTCTTCCCATTCACTTATCTTTTTGCAGGACTGTATCCAGGAACTTTCTCATCAATTGTTTACATTCATTCACATCATCATCACCATACCTCTTTCTCGCCATACTCTCATGCCTATGTGCATACATGTTCACACTTTCACTCTTCCCCATTCAAACCTCTCAAATTCATTCACCCTTTTATACTTCACACTCTTTCATTTGTTTCACCTGCCCAATCAGTCTCTCCTTCACCACCTCATACCTCAGTTTCCCCACACTCGTGATCATACAGAAAAACTCTAATACTTTTCCATCCAAACATTCCTCCAAAACATTCATCCAGTATCCCTTATTCTCTGGGTAATTGAGCTTGCAATACCGCTCAAATTCCCTGAAGAAATCTTCCACACTTTTCCCACCATGCAACCTAAACTTATCTACCTTTGGCACTTCCCTTATCAAAATACCCTTCCCCACATTCACTTCACTCTCACTTGAGCTGCCCTCACTCTCCTTCATCCAAGTACAATGAGTCCACACTCTTCCCTCTCACCTTCTCACTGCATCCGCAGCTGATCTCGATGGTGCCTATGCCGCCGAGAGACGCCAGTCATACCCTAAGCCCTTTGGGTTTAGGGCCAGGAAACTCCTTCGAGAGGTAGATATAGCTCTCGGGCCGGTGGCGCCCCTGGTTCTGCCCAGGACGCCACCCTGGAGGGTACCACATTTGGCTATTTGTCGCCACGCCTCTGCTCCCAAAGCTTGTACTGCGCCGGGAGTATTGCGTTCGACCTTTTTGGAACACACATCGTGTCACGCTGGTACCGTGCCAGTGTATACGGATGGCTCCAAGTCCCAAGAGGGGGTCGGCTTCCACGCCGTATCCCCTCTGTTTGAAGTCAGCGGGGCTCTACCAGGCGCTGCGTCTGTCTTCACGGCCGAGCTGGTGGCAATACACCACTCCGTACGGGAGATTACGCGACGTGCCCGGTTCGGAGCCCGGATTGTGATCTATAGCGACTCACAAAGCGCCCTGAATGCTCTCGGGGCATTGGAATCTCCGCATCCCCTGGTTCGCGAAATCCGTGACGCCACGGTTTTGGCGAGCCGGGCAGATGTCGAGATTATCTTCTGCTGGGTTCCTGGACATGTAGGAATTGCGGGGAATGAGCGCGCCAAAGAGTCCGCGAGGACTCTGCGACCGGACCAGCGTTTCGCTCTTCCTCACACTGACTACATGGCAGGAATACGGGCAGCTCTTCGGACTGCTTGGCAAAGAAGATGGGAGACGGTCGAAGGGAACTTAAAGTTGCGTGCCATTGCGCCGCGACTGTTCCCATGGACCTATCCCCCAATGCCGCGGCGGCTTCAGGTTGCTTTCTGTTGTCTTCGAATCGGACACACTCGTGTGACGCATCGCTACTTGATGGAGCGCTCGCCTGCGCCCTATTGCAATGACTGCGTCGTCCCCCAGACTGTTCGGCACATTCTTGTGGAATGTCCCAGTCTGGGTGATCTTCGCGCACGATACCTGTCCCGGTACCGGGATGGGCGGGGTCGCTACCGCCTGTCCCTTGTACTCGGGACGAGTGCGTGCACCATGACTAGTGGACTTATTGACTTTTTGGGGGAGGCTGGCCTTCTCCCTTTCATTTAACCCAGTTTAATTGTTGTTGTTGTTTTTGTTATTGTTTTTTTTATTGCTTTTTTATTGTTATTGTTATTTCTTTTTATTGTTTCCTGTTTAATTTTTAAAGTAGCCTAGAACTAGGCTGTTTGTTTACGGCGACTAATGCCTAAGTCGGCAGTCGCCAGATAGCCCCTTAATTAAAAAAAAAAAAAAATCCCTCTCACCTTCTGATCCTTCCCCTTTGACCCAGGCTTCATTCTTCTCTTGTGTTCCACTCTCTTCCATTCTCTGTCCTTCCTATCACTCACAATCATCCTATCCTCTCTAAACTCACACACACTCCCATTGATCCCATTAGTCTTATCCCCTTCAGTCGGAGCAAGGGTCAGGGTCCTGAGGCTGGTGCTGACCCCTTCATCATGTCATATAAGTCCTTCATTCGTTGGTCGACCTGCTTCTGTCTCTCGTTCATTTCTTTCCTCATCCTGTCTCTCTTCTCATCCATATTCATCATATCACTCTTCAATCTCTCAATCACGCTCCTCAACATCATACATTCCTCTTCTTTCTGCCTCAACTCCGGCCTCAGTCTCATGATCTCATCATGGAGGCCCTGTTCCACAGAAGCCATCCTCCCAGGTTAGTAATAAAAATAGAAAAGGGGGACAAAAACAACCAAACTACCTGTCACTCTAATTGGGTGTGGACTGCAATCCAATCCTGTCACGCTCCCGGTTTCAAGATCTCACGTCCCTATTCAGGCGCCAAATGTAATGGGCTAAAATCTAGACTCTAACCCCAATCGATCCAACCCACTTCCTACACTAATTTGGATGTGAGAAATTAAGAGAGAAATGAAACTAATTGTATGTATAGTCCGTTACTTACAAAAATATGGGGTAAATATTTACAAGAGATCTCGTCACTTATGCACACAAAAATATAGATAGCTAATTTTCCTATATACACAATTAATATTATCTGATGAATACCAATCAAAATTTTTTTCCAAAAAACAACAATATTCAATTAGACTATATATACAAAAGGAAGATACGCAAAGTCAAACAGCAAAAAATATCTGCCAGGGCAATATCAACCAACCGATAACACAGTAAACAAAGAAGTCAATAACAAGAGGCCTAAAGCAAACAAGTGGACCCCCCCAAAAAAGAAGAAAGGCCTTGTGTATTACCCAGGTGGGTATTGGCGTCTCAAGTGTTTTACAAAAAAACTGGCACCTCTGAGCTCATACAATTTTGCGATCTGGTTGCGTCTTGAGGCTATCAAAGAAAAACCTCCTGTCCAGCTGAGACTTACAATAACTTATTGCCACTCTTTACAAAAAGGAAAGATTAAATTTTGCAAATCTTTATCTATCATAGAGTGGCTTTTTTGTTTTAAATATATTGCGTTATGTCAAAATTACACTCATTTCAGAATATATCTCCTGGAAAGAGAAAAAAAACATTTTATAATACAACATGAAAGCAAATACATATATATTATATAAAAAACAAAACATCTCCCACTCGCACACATTCCTACAGAGGGAGGGAGAGGGGTGGGAGAATGGCCCTTCACACACACACTCACATTCGCTCCACCACAGTGTTAGTACACTGCTAGTCTCTAACAATTTTCTATATAGGTATGCTAGGGGCTCACTTATTACATCTATACATTTCTTCAAAATCCTAAAAAAATGTTTTCAAGCCTTGTGCTTTACTAGATTTAATTCTATCTTTATTTTGAGAATATTGGGTTTGTAATTAAAATATCCTCCAATTTCTCCTCATTATCTCTGAAGATTAATGTCCCCCTCAGGTGCAATTAGATTATTCTCAATTGTAAATGCTGAAGAAAATACTTATTTAACATCCTAGCCATTGCATCACTATTGTTCACTAACTCTCCATCTATTGTTTTGACTGGCTCTTTTTTTTATCTCTAGTCTTAGTAGTCCTCTATAATTGAAAGAAACATTTGGGATCTTCCTTTTCCTGATTTGCCACTTTAATTTCATAGTTTCTCTTTACTACCCTAGTTAATTAACTTTTTAATGTCCCTAGTAAATTCATATTATTTCTGACTTAATTTACCCACCCTACTTTTTATTTTCCTATGAATGCCCCGTTTAATACTGATATGTGTAATTTTATTTGACATCCATTTAGGGTTGGCAGCTTTGGCTTTAATTTTCCTTTATGGAATATTCTTATTCTGACTGGCAATTAACTGCTTAATCATTTTCTAATTCTTGGTCTACACTTTTCTTCTCTACCTGAGGGTTATCATCCCCCTCATCTGCTCTTATTGACATCATATTTCCTGACCTGACCTCGCTCACTAGTCCCCAAACAAGTCTCCAGGTACCTCCTTAGACCACTATAATCCACTTTTCTAAAGTCTGGCATTTTAACCTTATTTATTATGCTGAGAACCCAGTTCCATTTTAACTTAAATTTAATTTTGCCACAGCTGGGCGCGACTTTAGTTTTTTCAGGTGCGACTTTGCCGCTGCAGCTGGTGCAACTGCAACCTTTTTTTCCGGTTTGACTTGCTAAATAAACTTTAGCGCGATAATAGAAACATGCTTTTATAAGGCATAAAAATACATATTTAGTATTATTTTTTTAGTTAAAATACACCCTAAACTAATATCTACAGGTCATCATCCTCCTCCTCCATGTCCTCCTGGCACATCTCCTCCAGGAGGTCCATGTTTCCTTTGAGGAACACAAGCTCCTCAAAGTTGACATCATCCAGGGAGGACGTCCCCAACCATGCTGAATAGACTCTCCACAGCTTCAGAGCTGGGGAGGGGTGGTATTGTACTTAATGAATAAGTCCACCCACCACCTCCCTGTACTGTTAGGGTAAGAGGGACCAGGCCAGCTCACCTTCAGAGGGCACCCACTCCTCCATGGACTTCCTCAGGACCTTCCTCACATCCTGCTGCTGGTTAGCCGGGCCTCTAGCAAACAACTTGTTGAAGAGGAGGGTGTCCAAGTCCTGTTAAAATGCTGTTAGATTTTAATTACTTTGTACACTTCACACAGTAATTTTTTCATCTTAGCCACAAGAAAAGTATAAACACATATTAAAATACGAGAAAATGAGATTAATTCGCACGATGAATGGCACAAGCATAACATATTCTTTAATGTTTTTTTAACTGACTAGACAGGTTTAAAACTTGGTTCATGCCTGAAAAGTGATGTAATTTTACTAATTTATATAAAATTCAGTGACATACTTTTGGGGGCAACGTTTAGGTAGTTTCATGTAATGTCAGTCTCATATAATGTGAAGAATTTAATTTATCGTAAAAGGAAAGTTAAAAATCAGATAAATTTAAAGTTAGCTGTTATCAACTCAAATTTGACATTTTTAGCCAAATTGGTCTTTAAAACTGGCTTAAAATAGCCTTGGCAATTTCTTTTTAAAAAGTCATCTTTCTTCCTGTTCAAAGTCACAGAAAATTGGCAGTCCAACTTTGCTTAGTCTGACCTTTTCAAAACGTTTGCGACTTTTGACTTTATGACTTCAAAATTCATAGTGCTACAAAGTCGCAACTTGTTGCCGCAATGCCCAGCTCTGAATTTTGCATCAGTTGCTATTTCCCAAATTTCCTCCAATTTCTCTATCTCTAATACCTTTTTGCCTATCTGTTAGAACTAAATCCAATGTATTATCATCCCTAGTGGGATGGTTTACAACCTGTCTAAGAAAATTATCATGTACCATTTTCAAAAATTGCACATTATACACACATGTTTATTTCTATAGGCACATTCTATCTCCTGCCATAGATGACACAAAGCTTCCTTACTAAGATTATGTGGTCTATATTATAATCCAATGACAACTTTATCCTTCTCTTCTTAACATCTAGCTATAATGACTCTGTGTTAGGATCTGTCTTAATTGTAGTGTTTTCACAATACTAAAGATTAACTATAATATAAATAATCACCCCTCTTCCTTTCCTCCTGTTTATATCTCTGAAACATATTATAATCATCGATCTGAACCTCCAGTCTAAAGTTATTTCCTGCCAAATCAAGCCATGACTCTTTTATCGCAATAACATCAAAATTCTCTACACTCAGTGGGCCCTCTTAACAAATCTATCTTATTTTTTATATTCCTACTCTTTGTGTAGTATATTTTCAATGTATCATTCTTTAAGGTCTTACCATTACTACACACTACCCTCCTAGTCCTCTTCTCATTTCTCTGCTTTTTGCTCTCTAAGTTTATCTGAATGCTCTCACCCCTACTTGCCTCATCCTACTTATCCTGACAGCCTATAGACATACCAATACTCTCCTCACGATAGTCACTTACCACTTTCACACCCTTGCCACTCTAGTGCATCCCATCCATTGCATACAAATCTTTAAAAAAAAACTCCATGTATCCCAAAACACTAGTCCCATACTATCACACAATACTTCTACTCTCATTCATCCCAACTGCTTGGGACATCCACTCATTACCTACTCTAAGCCTAGGTAAGATTCCTGATACTACACACCTACTACTACTATCCTGAAGCTTTCCTAACAAATCCTTATATCTATACACTAGTTCCTCTAACCTAGTTTTCCGTCATAGTCTACTATCCCCACATCCTTAGACTGGCATCCCTACTTCCATCTGGAATAGGAGATGCCTCACTAGCTACCTGTTTCCTTCCATTTACCACCCTCCATTCCTACCTTCTCTTAGACCTGCTTGTAGCTAATATAAATAGGCTAACCTTACAGTCCCCAGAAACCACCCCTTGGGCCTAGTGCTGAGATCCTCTTAAACTCAATGACTAACTCCTCCACCTAGTTATTCTTTCCATATCTGTGCTCTTACCTCCTCTAATTCCACTACATCATCTTGCAGCCCACATATTATACAATCAGACCCTACCCCTACCATTTCACATCCAGCACAAACATCACAAAATTGACACTAACTTTTATCCCTACACTCACCCTCAGTCATCCACCTATTTCTCAATTCATTGCACACACAGACTTTAACCTAATTAATATTTAAAAAATAAAAAGTCATTGACTTAAATAAAAAAAAGGAATAAATAAATTCATGAAAGTGAAAGAGCAGCACAACAATTAACATTTTGAAAATGAAAAGAAAACTAATTCATTATATGAATTAAGTTGCGTATCTAGCAAGGCGAGTGCTGATCCTATATAACTCCACAGCATCACAACCAGACAACAGTAAACACTTTTATATTCCAAACTAGGAACAATTACTTAACACAAATGTATTATTCACACAAATAAACAATACTGCACTTCAAATCAAACTAGCACTTCAAAATTATAATGAATATCAAATCATACAGAGAGATTCTTCAAATAAAACCTTCTAGGAGCAAGCCAAGTAGCCCATCTTATTCAAAATTACCACTCAAAATGCATTATCATTGTTCCCAACTGTACTCTTTGATCAACAAGACTTATTATTTTTATAAGGATAAATAGCACTTCCTGTGATGAACAAGGCTGACATTAAGCATGGTTGGGTGCCATTATAACAGCCAATGCTTAAGTGATGTCTGGTTCAGTATATAGAGACAAAACTGGTTTATCTTTATAAAGTATGAACTCATGTTCTGGGAGCTTGAAATGAATCTGTGATGAAGCAAGATTCTTTATTCTTGGTAAAGCTTGGTCCAGGCCAGGCTTTTTTCAGAGTGTCGGGCACTTCAGCCAGACAGTCTGAGAAATGACAACAACAATTCTTGCACTAAATTTGAACTTAGGTGAAGGAAACTTCACATTTACACTTTTTAAATATTTGATTTAAAATAGTTTCCTATACAATTTAAAATTCTCAAAAGGAACCTTACATTAATTTTGCAGAAAATGTTTTCCTCATTTTCCATCAAGTAATGAACACTATATTAATAACACTGATATATCGCCAAACTGCATGACTGAGAATGAAAGTAATATTTAAAATTGTTGATTAGTTCTTATTTTAATGATAGAGAACTGTGTCAGTATGAGTATTTATGGTATAGACACATATGTGCACTACAGAACAGCAGCTCAGAGGGTATATAATAATGCTGAAGTTGAATTCAATACTACCACAAAGGGAACTCTTCAGCGCACAGCAAATTCCCACAAATTCTGGACCACTCTCAAGTCTGCTCTTTTTGGGAATGATTCATCTATGCCACCCCTTCTTAAACCTGATGGTTCCATTACCCTTAGTCCTGAAGAAAAGGCAACACTGTTGGCTGATGTTTTTGATAATAAACAAAGTAATGAGAATCTAACTCTACCTGACACTTGTTTCCCTGAACCAAGGTTAAACAAGATTGCTTTCCGTTCAAGTGAAGTAAAACAGTTACTTCTTGATCTGGATGCTTATGGTGGTACTGACCCAAATGGTATATTCCCTTTATTCTTTAAGAAAACTGCAGAGTATTTGGCTCCCAAGCTTTCCGTTATTCTTCGGAAGCTGGCGAGGAGTGGTAGTTTTTGCGAATGTTGGAGAATTGGTAACATCACTCCACTATGTAAAAGTGCAAGTGGTAGTTTTAACCCTACTGAATATAGGCCCATTTCTATAACTCCTGTTCTATCTAAGATTTTTGAACGTTTACTAGCTAAACGTTTAAGTACATTTGCCGAGCTTAATCGTCTGTTTCCCTTTTTACAGTTTGGATTTCGTAAGGGTCTGAGCACTTGTGATGCACTTCTCACAGTCTCCACCATTGTCCAAAAATCATTAGACTCTGGTCAAGAAGTTCGCTTAGTTGGCCTGGATTTCAGTGCCGCATTTGACCGTGTCAATCATAAGGCCCTGATATTTAAGTTGAAGCAGTTGGGAGTAGGTGGTGTATTTTTAAATATTATTGAACAATTTTTAACAAATCGACATCAAAAGGTTTATGTTGACAATAATTTTAGTGATGAGAGAGAGGTGCTATCTGGTGTACCACAAGGCAGTGTTCTTGGTCCTCTACTGTTTATTTTATATACCCATGATATGTGGTTTGGACTGGAAAATAGACTTATAGCCTATGCTGATGATGCTACTCTAATAGCCCCAGTCCCATCTCCTGAGTTGAGAGCATCGGTTGCAGAGTCTTTAAATAGAGATCTGGCTAAGATAAATGTTTGGTGCACTTCATGGGGCATGAAGTTAAATGCAAAGAAAACCCAGAGTATGATTGTTAGCAGATCCAGAACACTAGATCCTCCCCATCCAGATCTTTTAATAAATAACATTCCCATCTCCATATGTGATTCTTTTAAGTTGCTTGGAGTTATGCTTGACTCTAGGTTTACTTTTGAGAATCACATTCGATCTATTTCCTCCTCTATTGCTAAAAAAATTGGCATTTTGAGGAAATCTTACAAAGTATTTGGAGAGCAGACTGTTCTTAAAAATTGTTTTAATGCTTTTATTCTTCCGTGTTTTGAATATTGCGCCCCTGTTTGGAGTTCGGCAGCCAACTCTTATCTTAATTTATTAGATAAAAATTTGAGAGCAATAAAATTTTTAATTCCTGACCTCAAAGTTGATCTGTGGCACAGGCGAGCAATAAGCTCCTTATGCATCTTATATAAAATTTTTAACAATGCAGATCATCCACTGCATCACGATCTGCCCAATTTATATGCCCCTCAACGAGTTACCAGAGGTGTACTAAATGCCAATAGTAGGGCCTTTACGCCTATGAGATTCAACACAACACAGTTTTCAAGAAGTTTCATTCCTAACACAACTAAACTGTGGAATGAACTTCCTAGTGTTGTTGTTGAGTCCTTGGAACTTCAGAAATTTAAAGTGGGTGCTAATACATTTTTAATTAACAGAAACTTATAACTTTAATATTTTATTCATTATCCACACATATATAATATCATAATATTTTTAACATTATAGCATTTAATTTTTTTTTTTTTTTTTTTTTTTTTAATTTTCTATTTATTTATTATGTTTTTCTTAATCTTTGTTTCGTTTTTTCCATACCAGGTTTCTTTCCCCGCTGGGGCCCTTGGGCTAATAGCTATTTGCTCTTCCAGTTGGGGTTGTGGCTTGGAACTTTAATAATAATAATAATATGACTTACTCAACTTCAGTGATATTTTAACTGTTGAACAAGTCAGTGGTGGTGTATTTTCAGTCTAGCATACTTATTTTATTCTAATTTATTGAGAATTTTTACCATGTTCTTTCAGATGCCTTGTAATTGTGTAAACAAGGTTCAAAACTTCTATACAGTGTTATTCAAAGGGAATGAACCAATTTCATGATGCATTGCTTCATTTTTCAAGCATCGTCATGGAATGAGTCAGTGACTATTTGAAAGAAGAGTTTTCTAAGTTTTGAATGGCTACCACAGGAGCGCTGAAGTGGCATCGTATCATTCCTCCGGCAATGTTGAGTTGTTTATTAACCCTCGGAATGGCGAGTCCTCAGCAAAATGCGTTCTGTGTTCTCAAGTTCACGAAAACAAATTCAATTGTCACGGAGCAGCTTGCTTTTCAAAGGCGATTTAACAATAATCCTCCCTCTCATAAGAACATTCAACAGTTTCAAGAGAGTGGGTGTCTGTGTAAAGGGAAAAGTCCAGGATGATCACGAGTTTTGGCGGAACAAGTGAAGAGAATCTGCGGAAGTCCACAAATAGAGCTAGCTCTGACCTTGCGATCCCTCAATCTACTATCTGACGTGTGCTAAGAAGATGTTTACATTTGAAACCATACAGACTATGCCTCATTCAGGCACTTACCAAAGATGACAAGAGGAAGTGTATGGAATTTTGAGATTCAATGCTGGAGATGATAGAAGACGAAACCTTCATTTCACGTTTAATTTTTAGTGATGAAGCAACTTTTCACTTGCGCAGCACAGTCAATCATCACAATGTGCATATTTGGGGAACAGAGCGCCCACATGAAACAGTTGAGCATAAAAAAATTCCCCTAAGGTGAACATCTGTGCTGTGTCTTGAGACAAGGCTTATGGTCCCTTTTTCTTTGTAAGAGACACCGTTACAGGACGAACCTATCTCGGTATGCTCCAAAACTGGCTCTTCACTTCACTGGAGTGGGAGATATGTCATGCCCAGTTTGGAGACTGGATCAGGATGTATAGCAATTCACAAAGACTGGGCAACCAGACCAACGTTCCACCCTTCCTTATGCTGATTACATGGCAAAAATCAGCTCAGCCCTCCAGGCAGTCGGCAAAGAAGCTGGCAGATGGGAATTTAAAGTTGTGTGTCATCATGCCACAAATGGACCGACTCCTCAATGCCTTGGCAACGTTAGATCACTTTCTGTCATCTTTGAATTTGGAACACTTGCAGGGTGCACCACCATCTGGTGGAGTGCACCCCTGCATCTTACTGCAACAACTGCATTGTACCCCAGACTGTTGAGACCATCTTGTTCAATGTCCAGTTTCAGAACAAGCTGGATTGCTACTCCCTGGGACTGAATCATTCATATAGACTTGTCGACTTTCTGGGGGGGGGGGAGGCTGGTCTCCTCCCTTGTTGGCTGCATGCTTCCCTAAAGGCCAGACTGTGCCTACTCCTTGGTTTTTGCTTTTTCTTTTTTTTTCTTTTTTATTTTAACTCATCCTTTTTATGGCTGCTCCTGCCTTTGTAGGCATTCTCCAAGTTGATTTGCTACTCTACTAAAAAGCTGTAATTTGAACCTAACCTACCTCAATGGATGATGTAACATTTTCATCTGAACCATCTTTGAGAGTAATTTGTATTTTTGTGTACTAATATAGTTGTTCTGGGCTTGAAGATGGTATCATTTTACCTTTCATAAATAAATCAGTGGATCTTATTTGGATATATAAATTTAATAAATAAGTATGCCATAGATATTCTGCATGAATACTTTACCATTTTACCAATTCTCTGTCCGTTCATAACTGTTCCATATTTTATCATATGGCAATGTTTATTATCGATATCCACTGCGCAATCTTAAGAATTCTAATGAGGTACAATTATTATTATAATACCTGTGAATAACTTCAAATGAAGTAGGCTTACACCTAATTCACAAGACATCACTATACTAAGCTATCCAACCAAGAGAGTACATGTGCTTAATTAATAGCAAATATGTATTATTTCTTGAGCACACTTTTAAGACATAATGCACAAATTTTCAGAGCTAAACATTAATTGATACACCACAAACTTAGCTATCATTAAAATAGTGAATAGCGTAGTAACTTTGCATTTGTAATGGAAATAAGAAACGTGTTTGAATTGCCTGTTTTTACTGCAATTCATCTTCAGCATAGTTTAGATTTTACCTATGCTCCTTAGTCTCTTTATTTCAAATTAGGGTATTAAGGTGATTAAATGTGCAGAGCATAATTGGTGCTCAAAAAAACATTATTAAATTTGAAAGAATGACTGAGAAGCATGGAAAACCCCAAATTCTATACATTCAATAACTTGTATTTGAAATTTTGGGGAATGATCTTAAACTTCTTGCAGAAATTCAAGACTACATGCATTGCCAGCATTGCACTGAGAATTTTAAAATTATATGTTTACAGATTCAGATAAAAACAGGTAATGACTAAAATACTTCAATTTATAAACTTCACATATCCTCCAAAGTACACCAAACTGTATTCACTGCTAAATTGAATTTCTTGTTAACTAGGTAAGTATATACAGATATTTTTTTAACAGACACTCTTTTTATATTTCTTTTCAAGGAATGAATTCTCAAAGAATAAACATAATATATCTAAAGAAGACAATTAGAATATAGAGGATATTATTGTAGAAACCACAGATGTCTCTAAACTAGTCTTTATACAGAATTTTATTCATCAAAAGTTATCAGGGTAATTTAAAATTGTGTAGAATTTTTAACAGGTGAGGCAAATAGTATTTTGTATTTATAATTCTGTATTGTCTAAATTAAAAAAAAGTTTTGCCAAGTTAAAACTCTATAAAAAAGTATAAAGCACCCTAAAAAATTGTACATATAATGTAATTAGACAATTGTAGTAAATGAATTCAGTATATTATATATTTTTAATTATTTGAATACTTAGTTGTACCCTCATTTGTTTTAATTATAGCTATAATTCCTCATGGCATGGATTTCACCAAATTTTCTCTAATTATTTATGCTATCTTTCCCTACCCACCTTGTAATTTTTCATACAATTCGGTTTTATTTGTTTTTGTGGTACTTATTTTTGCTTTTCCAAGCACTCCTCAAAGTGTTTTATTGGATTTAAGTTGGTACCACACAAGCAGGGGGAATTGCCTCTCCAACTCTTCATCTCACAAAGGTAGTCCAAGAAGTGCTGAAGATCTGTAAAATTATTACAAAAATGTTACATTTTTAGATCATTTTCTTACAAGATATATTTAAATGAAAGCTCATGTAAAAATAACAATGCAATAATCTTTCCATATACCTGATAATTACTTTCATCTGACCAGATAACTTTAGACCATTGTTCTTTTGTCCAAGTTTTGTGATCTTTGGCCCACTAAAGACATTTTCTTTTATTTACCTCATATCCATGGTTTTTACTCACCTTGCATCATTGCACCTTTAATCTTTAAGTCTCCAAGTATTGTGGGTGATATTTTTTAACTTGAAGCATCAATGAGTTCCCCAGCAAGTTCAGAAGGGGTTTTTCTGAGATTCGGTAGTGAAGCCTGAATGATAGATCTGTCACTTCTCTTCCTTAATGCAAAACTTTTGATCTCATGATATCATTTTATAGTGGTTTGGAAATCATATCTTGAATATTTGATTTAGTGCTTCTCTTAGTTCTTTAGTTTTAGTCATATTACTTTTATAGTACTTGATTTTAGAAAATATACCATTCTCTAATTACACACCATTTAGTAAAATATTAAGCAATTCAAATATATTAGCAAAATAAACATTGTCACATATTTATGAATAATATGACAAATTCTAAAAAATATTTGATTAAAATATGTTAAATGACTTGTTTTTCTGGGATAAATTACAAAAACTTCCCTGCTAGATATTTTATCAAATGTTTGCTGATTGCAGAAATTTTTTATACCTCACTTTGCCCTTTGTCTTACCATTTATTCATGACTGAGAAAGTTTTTGCAGCCGGCTAAGCTTCAAATGCATTATTCATTTATAGTTAGGATGTCCAAAGAAAGATATTTGAATTCTAAGTTTTGTCTTTTGAAAATATTGATTATCAAATGAAGTTTAAGAGATTTAATTAAATCAAGCCAAGAAGATATGTGAAATATTAAAGTAAGATTGAAACTAATGCTCAGTTGTTAAAAAGGAAGACCAGTTAAAATGTAGATATTATTGTAAGTATTAATACCTATTCTTCTAAAGAATATTTGAACCAAATGAGTAATAAATTTAGACCTGCACAATCGTACTACCTTCATAAATTTGATTTGCACACAGTTGAAAATGAAGACAGAAAACTCCACTTATTAATTAATAAAAGTAGATAGAATTTAGATATAGTTTGAAGTAGAATTTGCTGCCTATAGCCATGTCTGGATAGACTCCATCCAAGGACATTCATACCTACAGATTACCTACAGAGCAGCAACAAAGTCCTTAAAGTCAAGAATTACTTAGACATGAGAGGTACATAAACACTTGCCACAGCCTCCAGAGACCCACAACACCCACTACACTACATGTCAGAAACCAATACACTCCAAGAAACATCAAAACAATACCTAGTACACAATATCAAAGACACTCTCATCATTCCCACCTTGTCCACCGCAAACCAGCCTCTGGAAACATATCTGCACACAAATCACTTACCGCTCCATCCAATCACTCCAAAATAACACTCAGCTACAAGCTCAGTCCCCGAAAATCCACCCTTCCAAATCCTCTAGCCCACATGAAGATAAGAGTCCACCTGGCTAGGCTGTGGAGTAGACACCACCAAGCCCTTCAAATCTATTAGAAGAGGCTGGATGATTCCATTGTGGATGTTGTCCAGGCTGCAACACAGAACCCCACACCATAAAAGACATAATGGAAAACTGCCTCGCATGCAGCCACACATACTAACAACATAATATGCACTCCATGAGGGCATTGTGGGAACCCAATAAAGAGTGGGTTTCCAGTTGAGTGATTTTACCAATCTGGGTGTGGTCATAAATATTGCATATATAGTATAGTCTGGTGTTATATTTAAGGTCTTTAGTACAAATGGAATATATTCTTGCAGGGTCTTTGATGTTAAGTGCTGCTGTTTGTCACATTCCACAAGTTTCGGAATTCTTCCCTGAAGTTGAAGATATGAGTGAGATCACATGGGGTCATGCAATCAACTCGGTAGTTTTATTGAATCAAGCACTGACAAGTGTGTTTTATTTCTTTTTTGCCCATATTACTCACCTATATCATTGATATTATTCAAGTTTTTTAACAGTCTCTCATACTCTGTTTACCTTTAAGATGATTCCTTCATGATGCTCGAAGCTGATGTTTCCAAAGGGCAGCTCATTAATGACACTGATTCTTCCCAAGCCATTCCTATCATGGCCCATCCCCCACATAAAACTTCAGATATATCGCTTGAAATGTGGATTGATCAAGTCATCGAAGCAAATATGGATGTAAGTTGCTTTTATATGGAAGTTACTTTCACTGCTGATGGATACATACAAACAACTTTGATACATATAACACCATCCAAAAAGATCAGAACACCTCAATTTCTAAATCAACATCTATAACTTTGACAGAAGATCAGTGGTTACCAAAATTGATATACAATAACCTACAGATAGAATTTGGCATAACCTTTACCTTACCCATATACCATTTCTACCTGTAGGTTATGGTAAACCAATTTTGAAAACCTTGTATTTTCTCTGGCTAAAGTTATGGAAGATGTTTTGATAGAAATATAGAGTGTTAATATCTTTTTGGATGGCACTGTATGCATCAATGAGAATTAGTTGAAAAGTTAAATTAAAAAGAGAGGCATTTGAATTCAAGGTTGTGAATATTATTTTTCTTCATTAGTTTCTTCTGCACAAAAATAAATCCACCAAATCAGCTCTTAAATATTCAGAATCTAATTTTTATTTTCCTCTGAATATATGAAAATGGCTGTTCCTTTGCAAATTTATGCTTTTTAAAAAGGGGGATCAAAAGGTTACCTTAAAATGATGATTATAAAGAATAGAAAGTTTATTTTTCTCCATAAACTCCATCTTACTTCAAACACTTCCTATCCATGTTTCTAACTTTCTCTTTCATTTAAAAATCAGTCCTTGAATTTAACTAGGTTTTCAATGTTCTTTTAACTTCTTGAATTAACAACAAATCCCTTACAAAATCTTACCATTTTGACTTCGCAAGTCGTGATGAATGAGCTGAACCATTGTCATTAAGAAAGAGAGGACTCTGGCAGGAAGTTTTCTTCAGTGTTTTTTTCCTATTGTGTAATTTTATAAAACACCTGCGTAATATGTTAGTTATTGTTCCCTCACACTCAAAAAAGAAGTCTTTCAACCTGAGCAGTCAGTGGAACGGGTAGGGTGGTGGCTCAGTCCTTAGGTTTATTCTATTTTTTTTATCATGTTTGGAGTGGTGGGCTCCTGATTGAAGGTAAGTTAAAGGTACTCTGGTTCAGTAGTCCTAAGTGATTTCAGGTTGGATGTTTTTGGAGTAGGATATTTCGCTGCTGATTTTGAAGTGGGTGTGTGTTTTATGGTATTCTGGTTAAGGAAAGGTTCACTAATAATTAAGTCTAGTGGGTGGTGAGGGTGACTTTGCCCTCTCTGGGAATGGGGTGGGAATGTAGATGGTGTGAAAGGCTATTCAGCTTACTAAAGAATGTTGTCTATCATGTTTAGATGATCTTTCATTTAAAGAATATTAGTTTTAGCCTGTAATTTGTGTATAGATTTCTGCAGTCAGCTGCAATGTGGCTGGCACTGTTTTGTACTGATATCCTGTGCAAGTTTATATTAGATATGGTTGGAACTCAGGCTAGGGATGTGTGATATATGGTGGTGTGGATAAACTTTCTGTATAGAATGTTCAGTGTTTCTTTGTGCTGTCCCAAATTAGCATTTTTGATTATTCTAAGGGTGTTTGGACAGGGCCTTTGAGGTAATGTTTTTGGCATTGAGTGAAGTTCATTTGTTGGTCTGGAGTGATAGGTCATACCCAGTAGTGTAGAGTTGTGGTTGAGTAGGAGAGGTTAGCTGTGGAGCAAGATATGTGGCTTATGGTTTGAACCATGATAGTCAGCGATAAAGGAAGTGACTTAATTTTTCAGGAGAAGTAGACATTTTGTTTGGTAGGAACTATTTATGGTTCAAATAGGAAACACAGGAAAGCTTGGCGCACATCACATGCTTTCATAAATTTAGCAACTAGTGTAACAAAATGTGAGTTTGAAGAGGAAAAAGTGTGTATAACCATGTTTACAATTAGACATAAGTAAACAATGTAAGATTTGTGGTAAGGTTTCAAAAATAATTTCACAATCTATGAGTAACTTGAAAATTAAGTTCAGTTATTAGGTTTGCCTGTATTTAGGTTGAAGTAACATTTTACATACTATCTGATGGAAGGAGAAGACATTTTCCAAATTTTAGGTATATATTAGTATAATGTTTTAATTTTATTCTATATTATTCTGATTCCTCTAATTTAAACTTCTTAGTTGGTATAAGCATTGGATTAACAAATAGTGTCATGGAACACTACTCTATACCATACACTACTCCTATATTATGTGGGGCTTGACTTAATCACCTACTGCAACGCGAACCATTGAAGGGCTGTTCACAGGAATTAATGACCGACTAGGAGGCCAAATTTGAGGCATTGGGTTTCAAATCCTTAATAATCAGACAGAGTGCATAAATGGTTGGCGAGATTTAATTGAATAGGCCAAGAGTATCGTTCAAGGTTAGTTAAAGATGAAACAACAAAAATATAATTTTATTTACAAAGATCAAAATAAAGATAATTATTATGAGGAGGGATTCTCAAATAGAATTAATTGATTAATGTTACTAGGCTCAGATCAAAAGGGAGAACTTGACAATACTAATAATGGAGGGGGTTTCAGTCTTACTGGTCGGTGACTTCAAGGAAGATCCTTCTTGCGATTAGGCAACAATCTTATGAGGCAAGTGGGGCATGGGTAGAGGCTTGGGATGAGTTCACAGGATTGGGGAATATTTCCCCAATGCGCTCAGGAGTTGAAAATTCATGAATGTTCAAACAGCCAATGACGTTGTCCATGGTGGGATACCATTGCACATGGTCTCCGATAAAGGTTTAAAGAAAAGGAGACATCTACTACAATTATTCACTTTATTTTTAACTTGTGAAAGATATTTTATGCATAAGATAAAAATTTGTATTTAGCCTTTACCCCATACTTTTGGTCACTTAAATATTCATTTGGACATACATCTGTATGATACACAAACTGTAACTTAGAAATAAATGAATTGTGTAGGCTTCCTTTTCTTTTGTTTCAGGGCAAGAAAAAGGGGGTGAAGTTAGACTTCAAAGATCTTGACATCGTTCTTTTCAGTCTGGAAATTTTACAGAAGAAATCAGAATTGGTAAATATGCAGTGTCTCAAGATAATGATATTTGATGTCAGAAATCCACCAACTACTCCATTGTAATTTCAATAATTTTCCACTGTATTGTTTTCACCTGTTTGACTTCTACTTCATTCATTGTCGAATATAAACAACCCCAATTTGTAGGTATTTCTCATTCCTGCATTCTCAACACCTTTTGAGAAGATAGGAGCACATGCTCACCCTTCCCTCCCACACCCACTCTGAGAAGTACTTATGCTGAGGAATGCTTAGAGAGGCTCTTTGGGACATTCACGAATCCCGACGCTTTTATCCTCCCCTTCAAGTCTCCCTCCCTTGATCCCTTCCCCTTCGATCTTATACCACCTTGAAACAATCATGAATGGTGGCATTCGATTGACCAGACGCTACTTCCCTGTAGTCATTGTTTGAGTGGAGGGCAACAGCCCCGAAAGGGGCGCGGCGATTTGCCATCCTGGCCGCCGTGCTGACGGGATCCAACGCTCCGTCCGGCCCCAGCTTAGCCTCTCTTCCTTCCTTCATATAGCCTGTATTTCTCCCCTACTTCGTCGCTTTTCATACAACCTCCTTCACAACTTTCTCTGGTCAGCCTCTAATTTCACAGGGTAGATGCTGACCTTCTCAGCCAACCGTCCCGGATCAGGGCTGAGGCGGGAGGAGACAATGTTCCCTAACCCCTGAGC
Organism: Ceratothoa steindachneri; assembly: GCA_963969495.1. Classification (NCBI taxonomy): domain Eukaryota; kingdom Metazoa; phylum Arthropoda; class Malacostraca; order Isopoda; family Cymothoidae; genus Ceratothoa; species Ceratothoa steindachneri. The sequence goes on along the minus strand of OZ018323.1, from coordinate 57,216,961 downwards.
TCCAGTCTGGGGTCCCCGTAAGGGGCGCGGCGATTTGCCATCCTGGCCGCCGTGCTGATGGGACTCAGCACCCCGTCCAACCCCAGCTTAGCCTCTTCTCCTTCCTTCAAAACACTTGTTTCCTCGCTTTTCATACAACCTCTCTCACAACTTTCAATGGTCAGCCTCTAATTTCACAGGGTAGATGCTGACCTTCTTAAGTCAACTGTCCCGGATCGGGGCTGAGGGGGAAGGGTACAATGTTCCCTAACCCCTGAGCTCCGGTCTGGGGTGGTTGGTTTTTAACAACCTGCTTTATCCCCACCCATACCTTCCTCACATCCCTTTTCCTCTCCTCTTCACAATCTATATATTTTTTACGCCGTGTTCAAGGTGGAGCCGCCATGCCGATGGACTGCCAGGCCACCAGGCGGGAGGGGTGGTCCTGAATGGCGACACCTGGCTCTGCCAGGCCTGTACGTACCCCTTGCAGGGCCGGCTACTGCAAGGGGTGATGAGCTATTGCATCCTGTGGGACAAATAGGGTCACCATGCCCAATGATGAGAAACATAAAAATCTCCCCTTGATTCCCCCTGTGTCATCAACGGAGTCACCCTTGGGCAACTCCACAGGAAAAATAGAGGTCTCCACCTCTGTGCTTGCGCAGGGGACCCTCCATATTTCTCCAACCGGAGAGGAGGCTTACTCCTCTCGTACGACTACGAGTGTAGGGGACTCCCCCTCACCCCCTTCTCTGGAGGTGCTTTTGGGCACCTCCCTTTTTCCAGCGGCAGTCCCCTCTTTTCTTTCCAAGGGGACTGCCAAGAAAGCCAGCAGGCAGCCCATTGCCGACCGCTTCCCATTGGAGCAGCTCGGTAGGCCAAACCCCCTTAGGTGGGAGAGGGAAGCCATGCCCCTTCGGTCGCTCCCTCAAAAGACCTGCTGGCAAGAATATTGAACCTTGCCGGGGTCAAGGCCTGTGCCTCCCTGCACATGACTGGTGACGCTGCCAACGGGACCTGCGATGTCCTGGGAGGGGATGGCCAACTGGAGGCCCCTCCTGTGATAGACATGGTCCTTGAGGAAACCCAGCCTCAGACGGTAGGGCCTTCCATGGGGGAGGATCCTGGCTCGGCGCCAAGCACCGAACCCGAATCCGCCCCTATGCAAGGTCCTCCTCAAATGGCCACGGTTTCCGCTGCAGTACAAGGAGGGAAGGGATCTCCTCCGACCGGTGCCCCTACGACTGCCAAGACCTTCTCCATTTCGGAACAGGACCTGGCTGAGGCCGTTCCATTTGGCAAGGGGGCTCCTACCGGCAGAGGTGATGGGCGGGTTTATTTCCCGCCCTTCTCCAAAAAAGAAAAAGACTAAGAAGATTCGGGGGTCTCCTCTCCATCCGCGGGGGCTGCGGGAACGGATGGGTCTGCTGCCACTTTGGCAAGCGACCAAGCCAAGATCGGCACATCCGGCCCATCTACCCCCGCGTGTGCGGAGCCCGTGACTATGTGACTATGACTAAGACCAAAAGTGCACTGGGTGCAGCCACGATAACATTGGGGCCCCTGATTCAGAGGTTACCTGGCGTTTTCGAGCCCGCTGGCTTCAAACGCTTCCTCGTTATTCGCTCCACTGATGGCACCATGTTGTCCAAGGGCAACATGATCCATCAGAGGAGAGGATTAGCTAGTGCAATTGGTAGAGAGCCGAAGGTAACCCGTTTCTCGGACGGGAGCCTTCTGGCGAATGCGGCGAATCCCGCCGAGGCGGCCTAGATAAGTGCTCTTCGGACACTTCATGGCACCCCGGTGAGTGTGACGCCGCACTCTACCATGAACTTTGTGAAAGGAGTAGTTTATGCGAGGGAACTCGTTGACTACTCCATTGAGGACATCACCCTAGAGCTGGCCGACCATGGGGCGGTCAAGGTCGAAAGTGTGATGAGAAAACAGGGAGGGGCCTCGAGACCCACCCCTATACTCTTCGTCACGTTCGACTGTGACAAGCTTCCTGAGTCGGTGCGTGCCGGTTGGTACCGCTACCGCGTGAAGGCATTCGTGCCACTGCCGCGGCGGTGCTATTACTGTCACCGCTTCGGCCATACGAATCGCTCATGTAGACGTGCAAAGTCGGGGTCACCCGAAGTCTGTGTAAATTGCTCCAAGGTCGCACACGATAAGTCCAAATCGTGTGTGGCCAAGTGTGTCAATTGCGGAGAGCCGCACCCTGCTTCTTCGAAGCAATGTGGTGCATATCTCCTGGAGAAAGAAATCCTGGCCGTTCAGGCCCAGGATAGACTCTCATTCCGCGAGGCTAAGGACTTGGTCCTGGCGCGCCCGCTCTGCCTGGGACGTCATATGCTTCAATAGTTAGAAAAGCACCCTCTGCTCCTGGCCCATCCAGGCCAACGAGCACGGTTGTTTCCGCGCCCATTCGGAGCCCTTCTGCGGGCTCTACTACACCCGGGCGCTACCCTGGTAAAGCTGGCGGCAAAAAGGGTTCACACCCAGCCCCGGCTAAAACCAGGGCTCCCCCCTCTTCCCCCAGCGTGACCGTTTCCCGTAAGGCGAAACGGCCACGCGCCTCCACCGAGTCGTTAGACTCACAGGAGGCAACACCCTTGAAGATGGTCGCTAGGCCATCTTCCAGGGTTCCTAACGCTGTCCCCCGAAAGGAGGACAGCAACAAAGGAGCTTCGGCTCCTTCGCCCACGCCCCGAGGTGGAGCTAGTGGCTCGGAGACGGTGGTTCGTCGAAAAGAGGGCCTCCCCGCCTCCGAAGCCGCAACGCCCGCCTAAGGTTTCGAGGTGGAGGGAAGAAAAGACTCGCATGGCGAGCCCAACCTCCCCCAATAAGTCCTCGAAGGCGACAGCGCTTTGTCCGGCCAACAGCGCCCGGGGTTCTGCCCCCGGGAAGCGTACGGCTATTCCCGTGAGGGTCTTCAGTTCGAGGAGGGCCCCCGCGTCTCCTCCGAGCTAGGCCTGGAGGGCATATTCCTTCAATGGAATTGCCATGGACTCCGGGCCAACTGGGAGGAGCTGCGGAGGCTCGTCTCGTCCCGTTCCCCGTTAGCTATCTTTTTGCAGGAGACCATGCTAGGCGCGTGCCCCCTGCCTGCCCTCCCGGGGTATAATGGTCTTGCGACCCCACCACCGCGGGATGGCCGGGCTGGGGGATGCGCGGTTTACACCCGGCATGATGTCTCCGTTCTTCCTTTCTCTTTAGATACCTCCTTTCAGGCAGTGGCTGTGCAGCTGCACCTGGATAGGAGGTATACTATCATTTCTGCGTACATTCCACCGTCAGCTGACTTCGACGCGGGGGACTTCCGCCGCGTCGTGGCACGGTTGCCGAGGCCCTATCTCTTGCTTGGAGATCTGAACGGCAGGCATCCTCTCTGGGGAGATTACTCCATAAAACCCAGGGGACAAGTCCTTGCCGATCTGATCGAAGAGCTTGAGATGGGTGTCCTAAACGTGGATGAGTTTACGCATCACTGTCCGAGAACCGCTTCATTTTCTTGCCTTGACCTATCTTTGTGCTCTTCGGATGCACAGTCTGATTTTGATTGGGGGGTGGTCGATAACCTCCATGGTAGTGATCACTTTCCCATTCAAATATCATTTTCAGGGCAACTGCCGCCTGAGAGACCACCTCGGTGGTGCTTGGCGCGGGCGCGGTGGCCTGCATTTGAGGGAAATGACTGAATTCTCTATCTCAGTCGAGGAGTTTAGGTCGGTAGATGAGGCCGTTGAGTTCTTCTCCGGCAACCTCATCGCCGTGGGCCTGACTACTATTCCTAGGACTTCTGGCCGTTTTGCACGCCGACCACTCCCATGGTGGTCGGCCGAGTGTGAGACAGCCCTCAAACAGAAGCGTTATGCCTACATGCGCTATAAGCGCCGCCCGAACGATTTCACTGTCGCTGAATTTCGTCGGGCTAGGTTCCGGTATATTTTAAAGCACGCCCGCCGCTCTTCTTGGCGGGCATACGTGTCTTCACTTAACGGGAAGACCCCTTTAGCAGAGGTGTGGAAGCGAGTCAAAAGGATTCGGGGCAAGTTCTCGCAGGCCCCTCCTCCTGTTCTCCAGGAGAATGGGACCGCAATCTCGGACCCCGCGTCCTTGGCGGAATCCTTAGCGACCGCTTTTTCCGCATTCTCTAGCCGTGATGCTGCTCCGCCAGCATTCAATGCACGTCGTGATGTCGCGGAAGGCCACCGGCTGGACTTTACCTCCAGAGGCGGAGAATCCTTCAACGACAAGTTTACTGTGAGTGAATTGCGCTCCGTCCTCGCTTCGTGCGCAGACACCGCCCATGGTCCGGACGATGTCCCGTACGCCATGCTTCGACACCTGGGTGAGCGAGGCATGGCCTTTCCGTTAGATTTGTTCAACAGGATCTGGGTGGAAGGTCTTCTCCCAGACTCCTGGCGAATCGCTACTGTGCTCGCCTTTCGCAAGCCGGGGAGAGATCACTCTACTCCGACCGGTTTCCGCCCAATCTCTCTAACCTCTTGCGTGTGCAAGTTGATGGAGAAATTGGTAAATGTTAGATTAGCCTATTTCCTGGACAGCGGAAGCCATCTGTCTTCTGCACAGTGCGGCTTCCGTAAGTTTCACTCCACGTCGGATGCTCTGCTCCGACTGGAAAATGCCGTCTGCGAGGCTTTCCTTCGTAGACAGCACTACGCCACGGTGTTTTTTGATCTGGAGAAGGCCTATGATACCGCATGGCGATACGGTATCATGGAGACTCTCCACACGATGGGGGCGAGGGGACGCCTCCCAATGTTTATATCTGAATTTTTGCGAGATCGTCGATTCCGCGTACTGGTGGGGGGAGCCCTCTCTCCCCCAAAGGAGCAGGAAGAGGGTGTCCCGCAGGGAAGTGTCCTCAGTGTCACACTCTTTGCCCTGAGCATCAACGGCATCACCTCGGTGCTGCCAGAAGATGTTCTCGCTACGCTCTACGTGGACGACCTTTCGATCTCTTTTGGCGCGGCCCAGATGCCAACTCTGGAGCGTCGACTCCAACAGGCATTGAACCGCGTCTCTCGCTATGCCGAAGCGCACAGGTTTCGGTTTTCTTTGGCCAAGACTAAGGTGGTGCACTTCTGCCGCCATCCACGGCTTCACCCCGACCCAGATTTGTTTCTTAATGGGGTGCGCCTGGATGTGGTTGAGTCGCACCGTTTCCTTGGTCTTGTATTCGACCGACGCCTCACCTGGGAGGCTCATATTCGCAGCCTTAGGGTCTCTTGTACCCGCGCCATGGACATTCTCCGTTCCGTGACGTTCAGCGCTTGGGGCGCTGATAGGGCTACCGCCTTACTTTTTTATCGATCCTTTGTTCGCTCGAAGCTCGACTACGGATGCGAGTTTTATGCATCCGCAGCCGAGCGTTTATTGCGGAAGGTGGATTTGATCCACCACACCGGCCTTCGCCTTGCACCGGTGCCTGTTGGTCGATGCTGGGGAGATGCCACTCGCTCTGCGCCGCGTGCAGTGCATCACTCGCCTGTACGCGCGAGCCCGGTGCCTCCCTCAGTCGCCAACAGCTCTCACTGCATCCGCAGCTGATCTCGATGGTGCCTATGCCGCCGAGAGACGCCAGTCATACCCTAAGCCCTTTGGGTTTAGGGCCAGGAAACTCCTTCGAGAGGTAGATATAGCTCTCGGGCCGGTGGCGCCCCTGGTTCTGCCCAGGACGCCACCCTGGAGGGTACCACATTTGGCTATTTGTCGCCACGCCTCTGTTCCCAAAGCTTGTACTGCGCCGGGAGTATTGCGTTCGACCTTTTTGGAGCACACATCGTGTCACGCTGGTACCGTGCCAGTGTATACGGATGGCTCCAAGTCCCAAGAGGGGGTCGGCTTCCACGCCGTATCCCCTCTGTTTGAAGTCAGCGGGGCTCTACCAGGCGCTGCGTCTGTCTTCACGGCCGAGCTGGTGGCAATACACCACTCGGTACGGGAGATTACGCGACGTGCCGGGTTCGGAGACCGGATTGTGATCTATAGCGACTCACAAAGCGCCCTGAGTGCTCTCGGGGCATTGGAATCTCCGCATCCCCTGGTTCGCGATATCCGTGACCCCACGGTTTTGGCGAGCCGGGCAGATGTCGAGATTATCTTCTGCTGGGTTCCTGGACATGTAGGAATTGCGGGGAATGAGGGCGCCAAAGAGTCCGCGAGGACTCTGCGACCGGACCAGCGTTTCGCTCTTCCTCACACCGACTACATGGCAGGAATACGGGCAGCTCTTCGGAGTGCTTGGCAAAGAAGATGGGAGACGGTCGAAGGGAACTTAAAGTTGCGTGCCATTGCGCCGCGACTGTTCCCATGGACCTATCCCCCAATGCCGCGGCGGCTTCAGGTTGTTTTCTGTCGTCTCCGAATCGGACACACTCGTGTGACGCATCGCTATCTGATGGAGCGCTCGCCTGCGCCCTATTGCAACGACTGCGTCGTTCCCCAGACTGTTCGGCACATTCTTGTCGAATGTCCCAGTCTGGGTGATCTTCGTGCACGATACCTGTCCCAGTACCGGGATGGGCGGGCTCGCTACCGCCTGTCGCTTGTGCTCGGGACAGATTCGTGCACATTGACTTGTGGACTTGTTGACTTCTTGGGGGAGGCCGGCCTTCTCCCTATTATTTAAGCAAGGTTTGTTTGTTTTTTGTTTTCTTTTGTTGATTTTTGCATTTTTTTTTTTTTTTTCCTTTAGTTGCACGCTCCTGCGCCGGGGGGACCTCTCCCCGACGCACCAGCTTGCTTCCTTTCCCCCTTTTGGGGTGTTGTTGCTTTTTTTTTTCTTTAATTCTATTTTAAAGTAGCCTAGAACTAGGCCAGTTTTAATACGGCGACTAATGCCCAAGTAGGCATTCGCCAGATGAGCTCTTAAAAAAAAAAAAAAAAATCTAACCTCTTGCGTGTGCAAGTTGATGGAGAAACTGGTAAATGTTAGATAAGCCTTTTTCCTGGACAGCGGAGGCCATCTGTCTTCCGCAAGTTCCACTCCACGTCTGATGCTCTGCTCCGACTGGAAAATGCCGTCTGCGAGGCTTTCCTTCGTATACAGCACTACGCCACGGTCTTTTTCGATCTGGAGAAGGCCTATGATACCGCATGGCGATACGGTATCATGGAGACTCTCCACACGATGGGTGCGAGGGGACGCCTCCCAATGTTTATATCTGAATTTTTGCGAGATCGTTGATTCCGCGTACGGGTGGGGGGAGCTCTCTCCGGCCCAAAGGAGCAGGAAGAGGGTGTCCCGCAGGGAAGTGTACTCAGTGTCACACTCTTGGCCCTGAGCATCAACGGCGTCACCTCGGTGCTGCCGGAAGATGTTCTCGCTACGCTCTACGTGGACGACCTTTCGATCTCTTTTGGCGCGGCCCAGATGCCAACTCTGGAGCGTCGACTCCAACAGGCATTGAACCGCGTCTCTCGCTATGCCGAAGCGCACAGGTTTCGGTTTTCTTTGGCCAAGACTAAGGTGGTGCACTTCTGCCGCCATCCACGGCTTCACCCTGACCCAGATTTGTTTCTTAATGGGGTGCGCCTGGATGTGGTTGAGTCGCACCGTTTCCTTGGTCTTGTATTCGACCGACGCCTCACCTGGGAGGCTCATATTCGCAGCCTTAGGGTCTCTTGTTCCCGCGCCATGGGCATTCTCCGTTCCGTGACGTTCAGCGCTTGGGGCGCTGATAGGGCTACTGCCCTACTTTTTTATCGATCCTTTGTTCGTTCGAAGCTCGACTACGGATGCGAGTTTTATGCATCCGCAGCCGAGCGTTTATTGCGGAAGGTGGATTCGATCCACCACACCGGCCTTCGCCTTGTGACCGGTGCCTTCCGCACTTCCTCCATTGAGAGCCTGTTGGTCGATGCTGGGGAGATGCCACTCGCTCTGCGCCGCGTGCAGTGCATCACTCGCCTGTACGCGCGAGCCCGGTGCCTCCCTCAGTCGCCAACAGCTCTCACTGCATCCGCAGCTGATCTCGATGGTGCCTATGCCGCCGAGAGACGCCAGTCATACCCTAAGCCCTTTGGGTTTAGGGCCAGGAAACTCCTTCGAGAGGTAGATATAGCTCTCGGGCCGGTGGCGCCCCTGGTTCTGCCCAGGACGCCACCCTGGAGGGTACCACATTTGGCTATTTGTCGCCATGCCTCTGCTCCCAAAGCTTGCACTGCGCCGGGAGTATTGCCTTCGACCTTTTTGGAGCACACATCGTGTCACGCTGGAACCGTGCCAGTGTATACGGATGGCTCCAAGTTCCAAGAGGGGGTCAGCTTCCACGCCGTATCCCCTCTGTTTGAAGTCAGCGGGGCTCTACCAGGCGCTGCGTCTGTCTTCACGGCCGAGCTGGTGGCAATACACCACTCGGTACGGGAGATTACGCGACGTGCCCGGTTTGGAGACCGGATTGTGATCTATAGCGACTCACAAAGTGCCCTGAGTGCTCTTGGGGCATTGGAATCTCCGCATCCCCTGGTTCGCGATATCCGTGACCCTACGGTTTTGGCGAGCTGGGGAGATGTCGAGATTATTTTCTGCTGGGTTCCTGGACATGTAGGAATTGCGGGGAATGAGGGCGCCAAAGAGTCCGCGAGGACTCTGCGACCGGACCAGCGTTTCGCTCTTCCTCACACCGACTACATGGCATGAATACGGGCAGCTCTTCGGACTGCTTGGCAAAGAATATGGGAGACGGTCGAAGGGAACTTAAAGTTGCGTGTCATTGCGCCGCGACTGTTCCCATGGACCTATCCCCCAATGCCGCGGCGGCTTCAGGTTGCTTTCTGTCGTCTCCGAATCGGACACACTCGTGTGACGCATCGCTATTTGATGGAGCGCTCGCCTGCGCCCTATTGCAACGACTGCGTCGTCCCCCAGACTGTTCGGCACATTCTTGTCGAATGTCCCAGTCTGGGTGATCTTCGCACACGATACCTGTCCCAGTACCGGGATGAGCGGGGTCGCTACCGCCTGTCCCATGTGCTCGGTTCAGATTCGTGCACATTGACTTGTGGACTTGTTGACTTCTTGGGGAAGGCCGGCCTTCTCCCTATTATTTAAGCAAGGTTTGTTTTTTTGTTTTGTTTTTTTGCATTTGTTTTTTTTTGTTTGTTTTTTCTTCTAGTTGCACGCTCCTGTGCCGGGGGGTCTCTTCCCGACGCACCAGCTTGCTTCCTTTCCCCCTTTTGGGGTGTTTTTTTTTTTTCTCTTTAATTTTATTTTAAAGTAGCCTAGAACTAGGCCAGTTTTAATACGGCGACTAATGCCCAAGTAGGCAGTCGCCAGATGAGCTCTTAAAAAAAAAAAACTTTTCGCGAAGCTAAGGACTTGGTCATCCTATACCTCAAAAGCTAAACAGGGACCCTCTACTCCTGGCCCCTTCAGGCCTATGAGTACGGTTGCTTCCACGCCTATTCGAAACCCTTCTGCTGCCTACCTCATGGAATCACGCCTCTCCTCAGCTAAAACCATGTCTTCCCTTTCCTTTCCCCGCATGACCATTTTCCGTAAGGCGAAACGCCCGCGCGCTTCCACCAAGTTGACTCACAGGAGGCAAGCTCCCGAAAGTAGGACAGCACCAAGGGAGGCTCGGCTCCCCCACCCCTACCCAAGGCCGGGTGACATGGAGAAGATGGGCCTCCAGCTATGAAGTTGCCCCGCCCGACAAGGGTTCCTAGTCAGAGGGAGGAAAAGACTCGCGTTTCCAGCCCAACCTCCCACAGAAAGCGACAGCTTTCTTGATTCCTTGTACAAAAGATTTCTCCGGTTTAAGATGCCTGGGTCCAGTATTCAGCATTGATTAGGTTTGCTCTTTTAACCCTCCTCTGTCTTACCTTTTTGCTATGGTCTATTTGTCTACCCCCTCCCACGACACATTTCTTTGTTCACATAGTAAAAAATGCCCTTGTATATTCCACCAAATTCCTTTTCTTCGTAAAAATGAAAACTTAGGGGACTGGGCGAGGGATAGAGCTCTTGCCCGATCTCCCATGGTATTTTTTTTTATTTGCAGCTCAACTTCCCCCTGTGGCTGAATGCAGACATCTTGAAGGGGCCAGGGAGCAAAAAGACCCCGGTTGACGCAGGTATATTCCTCAGCCTGTGTAAGGAGTTCTTCCCCGAGGTAAGGAAGATCTTGTTCCCCTTGGGATTGTTGCTTTGATCTCATATTAAACTCTGTGGCCACTAAGAAATTAGGGCTAGGGTTAATCCAAAGGCAAAAATATCCCCAAAATCCCGGGTGAAATCCCATGACCCTTCATTCCCTTGCTTGAATCGATCCTACAGGGTGACTAGTTTTCTTTCAAAGGTGTACTCTTCAGGGAGTGGGCGGAGTTCAGGCTGGGTAGCCATGCTGCAGCTGGGGATTCTGGCTTAATTTTGTAGTCTGGGCAGGCCCCCTCCCCCCATTATAATTTAAAGCGAAAGCCAACGAGGGCTTTCTTCAGCAGTTTGTAAGGAGAGATCTGTGAAACGAGGACTTAAAAATGTGGGGAAGATATATCGCAGCAGCTCTTCCTGCAGGGATTGGAACTGAGCCATTTTTAAGGCCCTGTTCCTGACGTTTGGCCAAGGCGCAAAAAGAGTGAGGGGCTTTTGGTAAAGGTCCCTCCCCCACTATAGCGAATGGAAAGGTGGCATTAAAATACGAAGTGTCCTGAAGTTTACCCTCGTCCGTGTCAAAATAGTTTATCATGGAGTCTGGGGTCGGGGGGTGGGCGTTGTAAGTGCTTTGGGATATTGGGCCCTGACAACCCAAATTCTACCTTTGGTTGCAGGGTTGTTCCCCGGGTCCTGTTATTCCAGCAAACCCGCACCACGTCGGTAGGCCACCACATCCACTGGACTTCTCCAAAGCTGCAGGACATTGTTAATAACCCGTATTTACTAACGGTGTCCTCACTTCCTCGGTACAGGCTACGCTCTCTCTAGGGTGGACGACTATGTACATTCCAGGCCGCGACTTGAAGTACACGAGTGACATGATGAATGAAATGATCGAGACCCTGGATCTGAGTAATATCGACCAGCCACTCACTTTCCCGATCCGAGCCGCTTTCGTCGGTGCATCATTGGAAGAACTGGAATCTTTCTATTACCACGTAAGAAACCTCTGTAATTTTATCCGGGTAGCCAGTGTAACTGGCTTCAGAACTAAACACTCCTACCGCACACTACTTAACAGCTTAACGAGAACCACTACGCACAATCATCGCCGCATCGGGAACGCCCTCGATACTGTGCCCCGCCGCATTCTCACGAGAGTCCAACGGTAATTGGATAGCAAACTTCCTTTCCAACAGACACGGCCAATCAGCCCACCCGCGGAGAGGGCAAAGGTTCCTATCTGGTCGCTGTTTGGTGTCCAAAACAAATATTTCCTACCCTTTAAAAACTCCCGAGGACTGGCCCCTGGTACCCTCAGGCCCAACACAGGGCGAGTGATCACATCCATGAATGAAAGCCATGGTAGTATTAGTACTAGTAGTATCTCCTTCCTCACTTTGTCTCCTACTGCCTCGTTGCTATTGCGCTTAAATTTCGAGAGAGAGAAAAGGGTACTAACCAACAATCGGGGAACCCTCCGGGGTTCCGCGCCACGAGTTTATACTGCTCCACATGGGGCTATGTTGATATGAGTGACCTCATAGAGGATGTCACTATTGCATCGGCAGGTTTCCATAACAGGAAAGAGTCGGTATGCGGTGCTGTGAAGACGTAGTGCAATGATAGCGGTAATTCTACATGTATAGTACAGCATAGACTCTAGTAGGCAATTTGTTAAAAAGTTTGATATATTTAACCTTGTATATTGAACAGACCAAATAAAATCCTTCTAGGTAAATTAGGGGCTGAGTTACGAGTCTTTATAATTTGTGTTGTGCCCAAAATCCACAAAATTGGGATGTCCTTATCTTTGCTTCTAATTAAGATATTGGAAAATGGATTTCAGATTTAGTCGTTTTAGCCAAAGATCTACCGATACGCCAATTTCATCAAAATCCGAGAGGGTGTGGTTTCACCCCTAGCCTGATTTGTCAGCGTTTTCTGCTGCCTCCGAATTGGGTTCTCTCGCGGTCCGCAGTGCCATTTAATGGACCGCTTTCCTGGACATTATGTGACGACTGCTTGGTCCTGCAGGCTGTTTGACACATTCTTGTAGGATGTCCCAGTCTGGCGGATCTTGGTGTGCGTTACCTGTCCCTGTATCTGGACGAGGGGAGGCGCCAGGGTGGAAAAAATCAATCGCCCTCTGCATCACTCAGAAGGCTCCCCGGGCATGTGGTATTCTCCATGTCTCCTTGATAGGTTATATTGAAAGAGGATTGAGATAGGATGAGATGGGTTATGTTTTCAGCCTACAGTCCTGGTTTAATATATGTTTCTATTATTGTAGGGTGGGGCGGTGTCCTGTGATCGCAGGCGGACCAGTGATACTCAGATTCGGCGATCTAGCGTTTGATATCGAGAGGGGCCGATTTTGAAGTGGTATGCGGATAAAGGCGACGTGTATTTGTTTCAGAGTCGTTGTTGAAAGATTAGCTAATAATTTGACTTCGTGTGTACCCTTGCGTGGGTGGAATATGTGAGATCATCGCAATCGGCTGAAGAATTGGGTACATATCATATCAAGGTTGTCTTCGTTATGGGAGAATTTTTGTTTCGGTGCGGTATATTGGTGTGGTTTTCGTGCAACCAGTTGCGATGCGGAGGTATATTAGATATGGTTGGTGCCCAGGTTGGGAATGCGTAGTTTAGTGGCATGCGTCTTCTGTATAGAATATTTAGCATTTCATTGTGTTGTCCTAAGTTGGCGTTTGTGAGTGGTGTTTGGATATGGCCTGCGAAGTGATGTTTAATGAGTGCTAGCAAAGGTCATCGAGGGTGACTCATTAATGAGGGAGTTATGGTTAAGTGGGAGAGGTTGGTCGTGGAGTAAGATGTGTGCTTGATAGTTTTCTTGTTTTAGGTTAGGGGTAAAAAGGGACCGTTGATTTTGGTGGTTAGGTGAACATTCTTTTTCGCGTCAACCCTTTGTGGAGGAGTTGTAATTACTTGTTTAGGTTTCTGGGTATGTGTACCGGGTGAATCGGTATGTGATAGATAGGTCATCTGCGTGGATGTTTAGGCGGACTGATTATCCGGATAGTGGGGAGTGGTATGTCATGCATGAAGAGGGTTGAAGAGATGCCACCTTGGGGGGGGGGGGGATCTCATTAAGAGCATTTTCTTTTTGGTTTGTGTAGTTTTGCAGGACTTGGACATGTCTGTTGAAAAGAAAGTTTGTTATCCTTATTTTGTCATTGGTCTGGTAGTTGGTGACTCGGTATTTGTTATACGAGCGTGTGACGTGGAACGGTGTCGAAGGCTTTTTTGATGTCTATTCTGGCTAGGACTGTGCATTGTGAAAGGAAGAAGGGCGGTTTTAGTCGAAGCGTTCTAAGATGTGATTCGTCTGTCGTGTGATTTGATTGTGAATGAGAGTGTGTGTTAAAGGGGTATTGCGTGCAGTCTGAGGTTCGGCCCTGCATGGAGGTGTTTGGTTCAGAGAGGTTGTGAGGGGGCATCGCAGTCTGTTGAAGAATTGTGCCTATCAGGTTTAGATGGTCTAGTGCCGTGTATTTTGAACTTAGTTGTAGATGGCTCTGTGTTGTCTAGGAGACCTAGAAAAGACCAAATGCCTTGACATCGTTCCTTAATTCTATTTGGTTTGACTGATGAGATCCCTATCTACTGCGAGGGTCTAAGTGAAGGTTAAAATGCCATTGGAGACTTCTTTTGAGGATTGATTTATTATATACATTCACCTCTGGATGAGAAGCCTCCCAAAGATGCATACCCGATGCAATGTGAAGGTTGCTACCATTGTGATTGGAACCGTATGCCACGGTTAGCAAAAACCATAAAGACAAATGAGGGCTAATTTTCAACAGTTTATATAAATGGACAATATTTTTTTGTATACCCTCCTCATGCCAAATTAGCATTATTAGCTAATTATTACATTTTCTTGTTTCTCGTAATACCTTCTTCAATTGCCATCGTAACATTAGGACCTAAAGCACTTAAAATCGGAAAAGGAAGTAGAAGGAGATAGACTCGGCAGTTTAAAGATCTGTTGTTGTCGGTGAAGATACTGCGCCTATACAATATCAGTTTCCCTAATTTCTCCATTCCTACGAACCTAGATTTTACCTCCTTGTTTTGCGCCATTATTAAAATAATCTTGCTTTCCCGTCTAGCAACCAGATTAATAAAATCATTGCGTTTTTCTCATGTATAAACCAGATTATTAAAATCTCGCTTTGTCTTGTGTAGTAACTAGATTATTAAAATTATCTTTCTTTTACTGTGTAGTGACCAGATTATTAAAATAATCTCTTTTCCCATCTAGCAACCAGATTATTAAAATAATCTCGCTTTTCCTGTGTAGCAACCAGATTATGAAAGTCTCGTTTTTTCCTTGTAACGACCAGATTATTCAAATTATCTCACTTTTCCCTATGTACCAACCAGATTATTAAAGTAATCGCTTTTTCGTGTGCCAACCAGATAATTCAAATAATCTCGCCTTTTCCTGTGTGCCAACCAGATTATTAAACTATTCTCGCTTTTTTCGTACAGCAACCAGATTATTACACCTTCACCATTTGGACGGCTTCGACCGATTATGTTAACGTAAACGATCTCGTCAAGCTTCAGTCGGCTGTTGGCATCAGTTCCGTCTTCGTTGATCTCCCGCCATATTTAATGCAACAGTTCAAAGAAGCACAAAAACGCACTGGCAAGAATAGTATCAGTACTAGTAATTATTCTACAAGTATTTTCATTTCTCTCATGCTCTGCGTAGCGGTAAGTTTATTTTGGGCGCAATACTTCTGGCATTGAAATAGAGGAGGCTTCCATTGAGGCCTAATGCTCCTGTCGGCTTTAGACACGTGTTTGTGCTCTTAGCATTTGTTATTACAATTTGATTGATATATTAATATAAATATCATTACAAACGTATTTAAACTACCTTTTTTTATTTACATCGGGGTTGTCTGTGTGTGGGACGGAGAATACCGTCTTCCGACGTGTGTCGTACAAGGCGAATAAGCCTGGATAGGGGGTCGCTGGCTTGGGAAGCCGCGCCCCCAAAGGCTTTATTCCAGAGAGGTGAATCCGGTGGGTGTATGGAATGTGGGAAAGAGGGGAGTGGTTAGTGTTTTTAAATGGAGATTGCAGATGCTTGATGTATGTAAGATAAACATGTAAGGAAATGAAGAGTTTGCTCGGAATAGAGTCTGATCAGGATGGTAGGAAGGAGTAAAGAGGGTGTGGCTTGATTATTATTATTATTTGGGGCAGAGTATACGCCACAAAATCTTAAAAAAACCCATGGAGCATCAAGGCATAAATGGGTGCAAGGCCCTAAAATACAAAAAGTGATAAGGTTAAAATAAAAGCGATAAACGGATTAAAAAGAGGGGTCGGTGGCAATAAACAAATGACATGCCCCGGCATACTCAAATTGAAAACGAAGCGAAAACGAGAGAAAAAAACAGAGCCTATTAGAAATCGGAAAAAGCAATTTGTGCTAAAGGAGGGCCATATCGGCCCTCGCGTTACCCTGGACTCCGACATGACTAGGAACCCAGCAAAACTCTATTCTCTATCTGGAAGAGTTCTTGACCAACCAGGAATGTATTTTGGTGACAAGGAAATGGTCAGGAGTTGAAGAGCGTATAATACGCTCCTCGAATCAATAAAAACCGTAAAGGTAGTAAAATACAAGGTATCCACCTTACGTAAAGCTAATAAAACTGCATAAAGCTCGGCGGTAACGACTCGGACTATAGACCCCGATGAGACCACTGCAGCCCTCACACCATCGTCCGTTTTACACCCGTCTGTGAAAAGATGACATGATTAAGTGTGCGATGTCGCATGTTTAATGAACATAGCACGGAATCGCGTACGAGGAATTGCAGCATCAAGCACTGAACAGGAAAAGTAATGTATAGCCGCATCAATGTTTACAAAATCTCGAATTTGTTTACTAGTGAAGGAATCGTCATGGAACTTTGACCAGTCGGCCCTTTCAACATTCCATCTGGAGGGATATGAAGGTGACGGGTAAAGGATCGTGTGTTTCAAGACAATGGAAAGTGGTTGCTGCCATGCAGATTATCCGAAACTGACCACTTGAAATCTGAGATACAGTCAACGGAGCAATAGAAAGATCCTCACAACTGAAAGAATCGCTTTTAATATGGTAGGACGTAACGTAACATGACCAAAGTTAAGAATGCTAAAAAGATTAGTGGATAAAAGAGAAAGAAACTGCCTTGACGGTTGCTCACTCAATGACTCAATACGGAGTGTCTTGCATTAAAATCGCCTAGAACTAGAAATGGAGTAGGAAGTTCAGATAAAAGATTTAAAAATTGAGCCCTTGATAGGGGCTCGTCAGGGAGGATATAAATTGGACAAAAAGTAGAAATTCTATTAGTAAGATGAACACGAGCTACGACTGCTTGAAGAGTAGTCTGCAGAAGTGGTTAGTGATCACCAGTGCGAGATACCACCACACCAGGGATGTTAGAACGTTAAAAACAGTGAAATAACGAAACTTGTGGGAGGAAGGGACGTTTCCAGAGTTTGTGTTTTGCAAGGATATAGCAGGTGATATTTCAGATACTAAAGAGGAGAATTCCTTCCATTTGGGAAGAATCCTCTCACACTTCCATTGAAGAATTACTACCATCACTCAGAGCAGTGAGAGACCACGGTCAAGATTGTACGGGGGACGGAGGGCCCCTCACAACAGGTGCCGTGCGAGAAGAACCCGACACGGCCGTTATAGAAGGCGCATCAAAAAGCCCGGCGGAGGCCAAGTTTGTTTCGACAGACCAAAGTCGTTGTGTCGTAACCCGGGGGAAAGGGAAGTTTTACGACAGGGTATTTCGGACGTTAACTTGCCTAGATAGCTAATTATACTCTGCGTAAAATATAGTTGAAGATGAAAAAGAAAGGCTGGCAATCTACTGAATTATTCAGTTTTAGGTTTTAGCAGAGCTGGGTGTTGCGGCAACGAGTTGCGACTTTGTCGTACTATGAATTTTGAAGTCGAAAGTCGCAAACGTTTTGAAAAAACCGGACGAAGCAAAGTCGCACCGCCAATTTTCCGTGACTTTGAACAGGAACAAAAACGACTTTTTTAAAATAATATCCGCGGCTGTTTTACACGTGTTTTTCTGCGTTATAAAAGCATGTTTCTGTTATTGCGCTAAAGTTTACTTTGTAATTTAGGGGAGTCGCACGGATGGGGGAGGGGGGCAAAAATAGAGTCGCAGTCGCGCCGAGTTATGGATTTTAGGTATGCGCAATAACAGCGAGGCTTATAAAACTTAAATTTATTTATTACTAGCAAAACAAACAAAAAGGGAATATTGAATAATATGAATATTACTAATAACAACACCAGGGTTAATGAGCAAAAGGTATACAACAAAGACAAAAGGAAAATATTGAGTTAATAATTATACTAAAATCAAGGTTGAACGAAATATATGGGCATATATGTATATAGGGTATAATTTATACAAATCGTCCTATAAATAGCTATGGGAAAAGATGTAGGAATGACTACAATGGTGGAATAAAGGAAGCATGCGTATATAGTAATAATTATAATGAATTTATATTTAGTAACAGTGATAAGAATGGAATATATATAATAAAATATTAAGGAATCACGATGGTTTAGGGAAAGTGTACTTCTAAGAGAAAGGAAATTATTTGCTTGCAATTAAAATATCTCCATACAGTTGTAATTTGGACAAATTTTAGTTACGAACCTGTCTCTATAAAGTTAACACACACTATATTCTAGCAGGGAGTGTGTCGATCCAACCTTTCAAAAAGACGCTACTCGTGTCCTTGAAATTCTCAATTACTATTGGCTAAGATGCATCACGTGATACTCTTGTCATCTCGGAGAAAACACGGCTTTGATTTTTTGTGATCCATTTAGACCTTTCTTACATTTACTTATGTAATATTTTAAAAGTATTTACATGTTTCATATTATTTTTGTAGAAATGCACATTATATAGGCAGCTGCTACAAATACCCCCCACCTCCAAGAGAGTCACTTGCCCATCTAAATTTTTGAACACGGTATTAGATTAGTCTTGATACCGACGAGGTCTCCTAACAACGCAGCCAGAACGTGCCATGGTGCCATATGGCTGATTTGGATTGCGGGAGTACAAATGGCTGGCAGTGCCAGTCAATCTAGGCGAAATACTGTCCTGCGCGAAGGCGGGCAGGCGAAGGTCATCCGTTCGGTTCCTCCCAAAATGGCGTCTGGCGGGAGCTGGACGTTGTGAGGCTGGCACTCCACTGATGATGAGGGCTCCTGCAACAAAAGGGAAGTAGAAATGGGCGTTGGAGAATTGGTTGGAGCAGGGTTTAGGAAACGAGTATGATGAATCACTGGATCATTTATAGTTATAGTTTAAGGATGAGACAGGGGCTGTTCAAGGAGAACAGCCCCTATAAAGGTGGGCTTCAGGTGATCCATAGAGACTGTATTCTGCCTGGTGCCAAACTGTAGTACAAAGGATTTCGGCCTTCTAGAGATGAGGAGAAAGGGTTTGCAAGGAAAAGCGAGTTGAGTCGCGACGGACAAAAACGGGAGAACAGGCTGCCATCTCCTTTGGCACCAAAGGTTTTTGATTAGCAGGCACTCTTGGGGCGGTCGGCTTAACTTCGGACATCGCCCGTACTAAATTATGTACGTATGCAACAGGATCAAGATAAGACGGTAGAGTGTGGTCATTAGAAGAAAATAATTGACCAGGGAAACAAATTGGGTACCATAGACAAGTTCCGCCGCATAACAGGCCAAGTCCTCTTTTAAGGGTGAACGGATACTTAGAAGGATCAAAGGGGGCTTATCCGCCCAAGGGATATTAGGGTCTGTGCAGCGTAAGCTTGCCTTGAGCGTCCGATGCAGCCGTTCCATTTGGCGTTGCTTTAGGGGTGATAGCTAGTGATAGAAGACGAAAGGAGCCAAGCATTGACATTAGTGCAGCCCATTGATGGGATTCAAATTGGCTACCACAGTCACTCGTGATCGTGGACGGAATACCGAAACGAGCAACCCACCCTGAGACGAGAGTTCGAGTGACGGTGAATGCTCTGATGTCCGAGATAGGAACTGCCCCTGGCCAACGGGTAAAACGGTCGTTCATGGTCATAAAATTGGTGCAACCACACGAAAAAGGCAGAGGGCCTACCAGATCGATAAGAACGGCTTCAAAACGTGCCGATGGAAGAGGAAAAGCAGACAGAGGGGTCTTCTCGTGACGTTGAACCTTTGCGCGTTGGCAAAGCAAACATGCGCGGGTCCATTTGGCACGAAAGGCGAGAGGAATAAGAGGGTGAGGACAGTCGGGCAATGAAAAATCGACCAGGATACGCCTGAAAAGACTGTCCGGTAAGTTGATCTCGCGTACGACCAGTTGAGACGAGTTACGCAGTACTTATGTTGCCGGGTCTTGTTCCTGAGCTAACGCTAGCGCTGCCCGATCTCTGGGCGCAGTAGGTGAGAGTTGCGTGTTTTGCACCACGAAAGTAGCGAATGTCGCTCTTAAGCTGCATGATGAAGTCTAGGTGACGAGAATCAACGGCAGAGTGCACAGTAGAGGTGCTACTAGCGGAAAGTACAGCAACCAAAGGCTTATGGTTGGTAAAGACATTAAATTCACGCCCTTCCAAATATGAGCGGAAATGGCAGAGGACGAGGTAAACACCTATTAGTTGGCGGGAAAACTTACTGTACCTTTTTTGAGAAGGAATAAATGCTTTGGAGAAGAAAGCGAGAGGTTGCAACGTCGCACCGACATGAGTAGCAGACGCGTCCGAAGCAATGCTTATGTGAGCTCCTGGACAAGGATAGGCCAGAGAAATAGCGGAGGTCATAGCTTCTTTCATGGGGGAGAAAGCCTCACTCGCATCGGAAAACCAGGATAGAGTAAAGTTACTCTTGGAGATTGAAAGTAGAGTGTAGAGAGGTTGCATGATGCTAGAAACGTTAAGAATAAATCTGTGGTAAATGTTTACCATACCACAGAAACTACGAAGTTGCTTGAGTGAAAAAAGTCGAGGGGAATCCCGAATAATTGCAGCATTATGCTCGAGAGGACGAATTCTGCCAGGGAAAATGTGGTATGCCCAAAAAGAGAGTTGTATGACACCAAAAAGGAACTTAGAAGTGTTGAGTACGATATGATATCTTCTAAACGAGTGAAAACCTGACGAAGGTGAGAGAGATGCTCCTCTAAAGACGAAGATGCTATCAGGAGGTTGTCTATGTATCAAAATACGAAGGGGGGGCCTCTCAGAACCTGATCAATTAAACGTTGGAAGGTCTGCCCACTGTTACCGTGGCTATGTGGCATGCGGGGCATGGCAATTGAACCAAATGGCGTGGTGATAACTGTTTTTGAGACGTCATTTTGGGTGAATATGGATCTGATTGAAAGCACGCATCAAATCGAGTTGAGAAAAGATCGAACAACCGAAAAGAGCAGAGTTGAAATCAGACAGATAGGGGAGAGGATATCTACATAGGTTGGCGTATATGTTTTAAATGAATATTGCGGTAATATCCTAGATAGCTGTTAGACCACAATAAAAATAAAACCTATATTTAGTTATTCAAAGGAATGAATTGTTAAATGATAACGCGAGTCTAAATTTTGCAGACGAATTCCTTAGGCCTAATCTGGGCACGTCGGGAAAATGCGTATATTAAAAAGAGAGTCTTAGAAAAATATATATTATTGAATGAACACAGTTAGATTATTTGAGGGTGAATTTATAAAGTAACAGTTTATGATTGGAATTAAATTTGAATGAGTAACCGAACTTTGGAAAGCATAGCCTTTAGCAATAATACATATATAAGGGATAAATGGGAATGCATTTACGTAAATGGATTATAAATTGAGTTAAATAAATATATTTTTATAATTGGTAAATGGATATACATAAATGGATTTATAATTTATAAAAATGGATTGGTATAATTAGTAAATGATGAATTATAAATGATAAATTATAACTATTATAATTAGTGATAATTGGATTATAATAAATGATAATTGGATTATAATAAATGATAATTGGATTATAATGAATGATTATTGGATTATAACGGAGTTGAATAGGCCTGTAAATGAGACAAAAGAATCAAGCATTAATTCGGGATTCTATCTGGGAAATATTTAGCCTAAGCTATAATTCTAATTGAAATCTTTACAGACCTGGTGACCGATGAAGCACAGCCAAGAGAATAAAGCTTCATGGCTTATTTTAAGACGCTTGGGAGAGCGAGTGTACCAATCTCCCAATTCAAGTCAGGGTTACCAACCCTTCTTGAAATCATCATATATATATATATATATATATATATATATATATATATATATATATATATATATATATATATATATATATATATATATATACAGTAACCAAAAACTGAAATTCTCGATTATCGGTAGTTTGGAACCAAAAGTATCGGCGATACCGATGAATCGATAACGCAGGAAAAAAAAATATCCGATAACCGATAACCCGATCTCGTTTTCGCGATAACGCCCACCTATGGATATGTATCTGGGTTGGTACAAACATTGAGTCCCCAGTAATCACCCACAGCTCTAAACTCACCCGACGTAGACTTTGGCACTACGTGAAACAGTGATGCCCAGGGAGAGGTAGAAGGGAAAGAAATGCCGGCCTCCACCTTAAACTTGAACTCATGCTTCATTAATGCTAGTCTATCCGAGGCCAGTCGACGGGAGCGTGAGAATACAGGCCTTCCTATCGTTTCTCTCCTGTGAACCACATTGTGTTTGTTAGGCCTGTCTTTTGAAGGTGGAAGACTAAAGCCAGGAAATTTCCTGTAGAAGGTTTTGGAAGTGCGAGGTGGTTGGAGGGAAACGGACAGACAGGAGAGAACTTCGAGAAGGCAAAAATCAACCAGAAACAGTCAGAGTAGTAGTTCGGTCGACAAGCTTGAGATTGCGAGAATCGACCGAAAGGTCGTGAGCAGAAAGGAAATCGAGGCCCAAAATTGGAATGTCAACCTCAGCGATGATGAAGGTCCATGGAAAAACTCCACGTAACCCTAGAGAGAGCTCAAGGTTACGTCTTCCATATGTCTTTATATCCGAAGAGTTAGCGACTTTAATGACAAGGTCAGAGGCACAAGCTTTGTCGTGCGGAGAGGTTGGAATGACACTGCATTGAGCACCAGTGTCAACCAGAAATGAAAGACCAGAAAGTGGGTCATAAATGCTGAAAGGTGAATCAACCTGAGGAAATGCTGAGCTTGCAGAGATGATAGACCCACGAATCACTTGCGTTTTTAGTTTAAATGATACTGCTGGGTTGGTGAGTTTGAAAATTGGGAAAAAAAACTGTAGAGTTTTGTTGTGTTTGTGCATTCGAAGGAGGTGAAGTTGGACTATGTGACCAAGTTGGGGTCGAAAAACGCACATGATGTTGGTATTCGCATGGCTGAATGCATTTTTCTGCATGTGCACCAAATTTGTTATGATACCGGCACCATTTAGAAGGTTGGGGAAAGGAAACAAATGTATATAGTAATAATTAATGAATTTATATTTAGTACCAGTGATAAGAATGGAAAATAACTATATATATATATATATATATATATATATATATATATATATATATATATATATATATATATATATATATATATATATATATAATAGATTCAGGAATCACGATGGTTTAGGGAAAGTGTAACTATAAGAGAAAGTAAATTATTTACTTGCAATTAAAATATCTCCATAAAATTGTAAGTTGGACAAAATTTAGCTACGAACCTATCTCTATGAAGTTAACACACACTATATTCTAGCTGGGAGTCTCTCGCTCCAACCTTTCAAAAAGACGCTACTCGTGTCCTTGAAACTCAATTACTATTGGCTAAGAGGCATCACATGATAGTCTTGCCATCTCGGAGGAAAACACGGCTTTGGATTTTTGTGATCCATTTAGGCTTATGCGTGTATAGATGTTGTACAAAGGTTTTGATTGGTTGTATAGGTTTTAAATGAATATTGCGGCAATATCCTAGATAGCTCTCAGATCATAATAAACATAAAAACCCTATATTTCGTTATTCAAGAGAATGAAGTTAAATGCTAATGCAGAGTCTAAATTTTGCAGACGAATTCATTAGGCCTAAATCTGGGCGACGTTAGGGAATACGTAAATTAAAAACAAAGAGTTAAGAAAACTATATATTGTTAAATAAACGGTTAAATTGTTTAAAAGTGAACTCATACAGTAACAGTTTATGATTGGATTGAATTTTACGCGTGTGAATTAAATTTGTTTGAGCTAACGGGAATGGATTTACAATTGGTAAATTTGGTTTGGTAATAAGAGTATAACAAATGATGATTGATAATTGGTAATTTTTAAATGGGTAAATAGATAATTGATAGATAATAATTGGTTGATTGCATATAAATTAGTAAATAGTTTATAAGTCATTGTATTAAAGTAATGGATAAATAGATTGTATAATTGTTAAATAGTAATTTGTAAATAGTTTGATGAATAGATTGATAAATTATAAATAGTAATTGATTTATAGATCGGATTATAATTTGGATTATAAATTAGATTTTAAATTGGATTATAAATTGGATAATAAATTGGATTATAAATTGAATTATAAATTGGATTATAGTTAAATGGATTGTTTCATAAGTAATTTAATTGGATAATGTTGTTAAATATATTAAAACAGAGTTGAATATGTCTGTAAATGAGACAAAAGAATCACGCATTAATTCGGTATTCTTTTGGGAAATATTTAGCTAAACAATTACAATTCAAATATTTACAGACCTTTTTCACCGATGCGAGGCCAGCAAAGCGAATGAACCTCATGTTTTAAGACGCTTGGGAGAGCGGGAGTAGCAATCTCCTGATTTATGTCAGGGTTACCAACCCTTCTTGAAATTATATATATATATATATATATATATATATATATATATATATATATATATATATATATATATATATATATATATATATATATATATATATATATATATATATATATATATATAGTTAGTTAGTTAGTTAGTTAGTTAGTTGGTTAGGAATAAATATTTCATTGTAGAGGTATATACCGCTACGGTTGGTGGTTGGGAGGAGTCGTACTTTTGATTTTAAGGTAGCCATATTGGTATCAAAGGTCATACAAAAATGGATTTGGGGGCGAGATGCAGAATTTTCTCAGACGGGAAATTGCCAACTGCCTCTTTACGAACTTTGTAGGAGCTTGCAAAGATGTCAGCTGCTACAATACTCTCCCTAAGAGAGTTACCTAACCCATTACAAAAAAATATTACGCTAATCCAGATATCTCCGATGCCTTCCGACACTGCGACTAGTCCGTGTGATGACGTAAGTGGGCTGGTTACGATTGCTCGGAATGGCACAAATTGCGGGCGAGGCACTGTCACTTGCAAGAATGAACGGATTGGTGGTGGTCCGTTTGGGTGACCTCTCCGAGCTGGCGTCTGGTGATAGCATGATGCTCTGTGCCTGGCTTGCTGGTTGCCGGGTGATCAGAGATGGAGGGATTGTCTCCTGACTGGACAGCTATGACGACGAGGTTTACTGCAACAAAAGAGGAGGCTGCAGCAATTGGGAATGAGATGGATATATGGGTGAGGTAGAGGAGAGTGGGTTTGAGGTTAGATGATGATGAGGTAGGGGAATCAATAGACGATTGTGAGAGATAGTAGAAGAGGAAAATGAGGACTGTTCAGAATGGACAGCATTAAGAAAGGCAGATTTCAAGCGATCCAGAGAAACAGTATCCTGCTTGACGCCAAACTGCAGTACATAGAATTTCAGCTTTCTAGAGATAACGACAAAGGGTCCGTCATAAACGGGTTTCAATGAGGAGCGAGTAGAATCGCGACGGACAAAGACATGGGGACAAGTCGACATCTCTTTCAACACGAAAGGTCTCTGATTAGCAGGCACTCTAGGGGCGGTAGGCTTTATCCGTACAAAATCATGTACATAAGAAGCATGATTGAGGTGAGGAGGTAGAGGTCAGTCAGAAGAAAAAAAAATGACCAGGAAGACGAAGTTGAGTACCATAAACTAGTTCCGCTGCAGAGCAGGCCAAGTCATCTTTCAAGGACGAACGAATGCTTAACAGAATCAAAGGTACTTTGTCCACCCAAGTGATATTAGGATCGGTGGAGCGTAAGCTTGCTTTGAGCGTCCAATGCAAACGTTCGATGGCTGAGCTGCTTATCGGTTGGTAGCTTGTGGTACGGAGGCGAAAGGAACCAAGTATTGTCATGAGTGTATCCCATTAGTTGGATTCAAATTGGCTGCCATGATCAGTCATGATCGTTGAGGGAACACCAAAACGAGCATTTCATGTTGAGACGAAGGCTCGAGTGACTGCTGAAGCTCTGATGTCCGAGATAGAAACTGCCTCTGGCCAATGAGTAAAACGACAGATCATGGTAAGAAGATAATTACAACCATGAGGGTAAGGAAGAGGACCTACTAAATCGACGTGGACGGCGTCAAAACGAGACCAAGGAAGAGGAATAGAGACCAAAGGAGCATTTGTGTAGCGATTGACCTTGGCGCGCTGGCATGGCAGGCATGAGCGAGTTTATTTTTCCACGTCGGCATTCATACCTGGCCCAACGAAGCGTTAGGCAACGAGCTTGCTTGTGGCACTGGCACCAGGATGAGAGAGAGACCATGAATTTGGTCGAAAATTTGCCGATGGTAAGCGAGAGAAATGAGAGGCCAACGACAGTCAGGTAATGAATAGTTAACCAGGATGCGCCTGGAAGGACTGTCCGGCAAATCGATCTCACGAACGACGAGTTGAGGGGAGTGACGCAGCGTTTGCGTGTCTTCATCTTGTTCCTGGGTAACCGCTATTGTCGCATGATCGATGGGCGCAATGTAGGGGAGTTGCCTGCCCGAAATTGCTGAAATGCGAGAGAGCGCGTCTGGTACGACGTTTGAAAAACCAGGAACATAGCGAATATCGTTCGTCAACTGCAGGATTAAGTTAAGATAACGAGTATCAACTGCAGTGTGTACTGATGAAGTACTACGAGAAGAACAAGCACCGACCAAAGGCCTATGATCCGTAAAAATGGTAAAATCACGTCCTCCCAAGTATTGTCGGAAGTGACGAATTGTGATCTATATTCCAAGGAGCTCTCGAGCGAACGTACTTTACCTCTTTTGAAAGTCTGAAAGACAGCGAGAGAACAAAGCAAAAGGTTGCCATTGGTCACCAACTTTCTGCTGCAATGTTGCACCTACGCGGGTTGAGGATGCGTCGGAGGCAACGCTGATGGAGGCTCCTGGAGAAGGATGAGCCAATTCCGCAGCTCGGGCAATAGCCTATTTGGTGCGAAAGAACGAATCGCACGCTTCAGCAGACCATTCAAGAGGAGAGTTCTTTGTGGTCTTGTCGAGCAGATAGTTGATAGGTAGCATGACCTTGGCACAATTAGATATGAATTTGTGGTCAAAATTAACCATGCCACAGAAATGCCTAAGTTGTTTGGTGATGTGGGCCGAGGAAAGTTGCGCATCACGCTAACTTTATCTTCGAGTAGGCTAATCCCTGTACTCGAGACATGGTGACTCAAGAAGGATCGCTGGGAGAAACCAAAAAGACACTTGAAAGTATTGAGTACGATACCATACTCTTCAAGTCAAGAGAAAACCTGACGAAGGTAAGACTGATGCTCCTCTAATGACGAAGGTACTATCAGGAGGTCGTCTATGTAGCAGAAGACGAAAGGCAGACCTCTCAGAACCTGATCCATAAAACGTTGTAAGGTCTGACCACTGTTACGAAGACCATAAGGCATCCTCTTCATGACGAAGGAACCAAATGGTTTCATGATAGCCGTCTTTGAGATGTCATCTGGATGAAGAGGGATCTGGTTAAAGCACATACCAGATCGAGTCGAGAAAAGATCGAACAACCGAAAAGAGTAGAATTGAAATTGGACAGTTAGGGCAGAGGATATCTATCGGGGATAGTACAAACATTGAGCCGCTTGTAATCAGATAGCTATGCCCGCTTCCACCATGAAGTTGAACTTCATTAAGGTGAGTTTATCTGGGACTAATCGACAGGGGCTGGAAAATACAGGCCCTCCAGTCGTCTCTATTCGGTGAACCACATTGTGTTTAATAGGCCTGTCTTTAGAGCCGTTTGCAGGAAATTTCTGTAGCAAGCGCTGAAACTGTTGATTGACTGAAGGAAACTGGATAGAGAGGAGAGAACTCCGTGACAGGAAAAATGAAACTATGAGCCTCGGCAACAATTAAGGTCCATCGAAAAACTCTACGGAGGCCGAGAGTGAACTGAAGGATGCGCCTTCCATAAGTCCTTATATTCAAGGAATTAGCAGCTTTAAGGACAAGATCAGGTAAATATGTAGATTATCTGCGCGAACAATGGGACGTACTATTTTGTCCGTGTTCCAAAATGTTTCACGTTTTTGGAGTACATTTAAGTTGACGGCTCGTGTGGGGGTAAACACAATGGGGGGACTACACTACAATGATATTGAGTTTCATTAAATTTGGGGGTCTGGGGGGCACAGCCCCCCAGTATATAATCCTAATTGTTTATAGAATAACAATTTGAAAAGGACTCGGTAATTGTGAAGACTATGGGCAGATCGTAGGCCTAGTTTTTTTTGGCTATTTTGGGCTACTTTCCGGTGTTACTTTTTTAGAGATGAAATTGAAGAATTTTATGGCGATTTTCATTTTTATACTGGGGGGCTGTGCCCCCCCAGACCCCCCCTAAAGGATTGAAACTCAGGGTCATCGCAGTGTTATCCCCGCATTGAGCCGTACCCAACAACGAACCGACGCTCAAAATAATTGCATCTGCCCATCGTCTACACAATTACCCAAGCTTTATCGCCCAGTGACTCTGGAATAACACTACATTGAGCACCAGTGTCAACTAAATATGAGAAAAACCAGAGAGTGGGTCATTAACCCCCACCTGAGAAGAGGTTGGAAGTTTCAGTTATGGGTGTCGAAGGAACAGTGGTAGGAGGAAGAGAGGTTGAGCTAGGGCGTACCTCAACCAAGGTGTAAATTTGAGCTTTATGAGGTAGATTGCCTGCCCTTTTTGGAATTTAGCTCTTAGAGAGAGGAGAAGAGTCGGGAGAAGCCTTATGCTTGGGCCAGAACTTCTCAGACATGACTATGTCAGTGTGAAGCGCCTCAGTAGATTTGATATAAACTTGAATGGTGTCCCGAGTCTTTAAAGAGGCATCTGCGTTTGGGTACGCTCTGCCAGCGCAGGGGCAATAAGGGTAAGAGATGAGTGGTGATGGCCGGGAAATGGTTAGCCAAGGAGTTGCTTTGGGTCTCATGGTCAGGTAGAAGAACTATCACTGGTCGATATAGAAGATTCTTTCAGATAACCTCTGATGTTGTCAAGGGTCTCACCCTGGGTGAAGGTCCTGGCTAGAGCCGTCAGGGAGAGGGCAGCAGCAGCAGCATTAGGTATTTTGGTATGAGAGTGATGCTTCAACAGTATATTGCGAATACTTCAGACATTAACAGTAGATGGGCGATGGGATGCTTCAGGCGTTTCGGAACTCGAACATGATGGTTAGTTTTGTCCAGCATCGTGAAAACATCTGATAAGAGACGGCCAAAAGGTGAGGTTTGTGCTCGAGCACGTTGGTGAGCCTCTCTCACGCCCAGAAACAGAGTCACGCAAAGAATAGTCCATTGAAGATTCTCGAAGCTCTGCAGAGTAAGCTCCAGAAGCAGCCCTGTGATCAACTAAAAATGCAACAGTAGACTCGCAGTTGTACAGAAATTTGGTAAATAAATGCTCAAAATTAAGGTCGCACCCTCCTTCACAAGTCATTTTGAATAAATGCGCTCAGGCAAAAGCATATTGTGTCTAAAACTATCTGACTTGCGCTTGGTAAAAAAATGAACTCCATCGGATAAGATATAAAGGTCCCCCAGAGCGACACATTCTCCTCTCCCTCCATGCGGCTGCCACCTGGTCCATTACGTGACGTGCCGGGTTCGGAGACCGGATTGTGATCTATAGCGACTCACAAAGCGCCCTGAGTGCTCTCGGGGCATTGGAATCTCCGCATCCCCTGGTTTGCGATATCCGTGACGCCGCGGTTTTGGCGAGCCGGGCAGATGTCGAGATTATCTTCTGCTGGGTTCCTGGACATGTAGGAATTGCAGGGAATGAGCGCACCAAAGAGTCCGCGAGGACTCTGCGACCGGACCAGCGTTTCGCTCTTCCTCACACTGACTACATGGCAGGAATACGGGCAGCTCTTCGGACTGCTTGGCAAAGAAGATGGGAGACGGTCGAGGGGAACTTAAAGTTGCGTGCCATTGCGCCGCGACTGTTCCCATGGACCTATCCCCCAATGCCGCGGTGGCTTCAGGTTGCTTTCTGTCGTCTCCGAATCGGACACACTCGTGTGACGCATCGCTATCTGATGGAGCGCTCGCCTGCGCCCTATTGCAACGACTGCGTCGTCCCCCAGACTGTTCGGCACATTCTTGTCGAATGTCCCAGTCTGGGTGATCTTCGCGCACGACACCTGTCCCGGTACCTGGATGGGCGGGGTCGCTACCGCCTGTCCCTTGTGCTCGGGACGAGTGCGTGTACTTTGACTGGTGGACTTATTGACTTTTTGGGGGAGGCCGGCCTTCTCCCTTTTATTTAACCCAATTTAATTGTTGTTGTTTTTGTAATTGTTTTGTTATTGCTTTGTTATTGTTATTGTCATTTCTTTTTATTGTTTTCTGTTTAATTTTTTAAAGTAGCCTAAAACTAGGCTGTTTGTTTACGGCAACTTATGCCTTAGTCGGCAGTCACCAGATAGCCCCTTAATTAAATTAAAAAAAAAAAAAAAAATGCCACCTGGTCCATTATTGAGGTGATGTTGGCAGTCAGTCAAATGGATTGGCCTTTTGCAGTGTTTGTTTGGTCTCTAGAGGTCACCAACTTCCTCATCTTTTGTTGGTAAATTGGTACAAACATTACTTGTTGTTTGGGGAACTGAAAGATATCATTTTCAGTCGTGATCGCTAACAGAATAGAGAACTTCAATATTCCCATTTTTCCTTTCACAGGTGCGATGGTCTCTATTCACAAACAGTGGGGGTTGATCAGTCACCTGGAGGAGAACATCACTGGGAGCTGTCTCCCCTCAAAGGGGCAAGTGCTCTGAAAATTCTACTTCCACCATGGTCTGGGAAAGAAAAGGAGGTTGTAAAGGAGACTGTGGGGGGAGTCCTGGGGATTTGGGAGGAGGCAGGTCTCCCTACCTCCACACTGTGTTACAGCAAGGCGAAGCTGCTCAAGTTAGTGGAGGCCTATGAGGGTCTTCAGAAGCACAAGAATAGAGCTTCTGAAACAGTGAATGAAGAGATCTTTCAAGGGGACCTTGATGACTTGTTCGATGTGGCGCACAGATGCCCTTGAGAAGACCACAAATGAGGAGGACAGGGCCTTCCTCATCAGCCAAAGAGAGGATCAATCAACTTCCTCCATGATTGGACTGGACACTGTGTCAGCGAGGCTCCAACAGAAAAAGCAGAAGCGGAAACAGGCTGCGGGAATGGAGAAAAAGATCGCCTTAAGTGTTGTACCTTCAAGCCAGGTGGCCTCATTGTCTTCATCCTCTCACAGGGAAACAGATAGAAGCAATGCTGAGTTCAAGTGCCTAAGGCCTTCTAAGTTAAGAGCTGGAAAGAAGTCTGCCATGATCCTGTCAAAGGAAGTGACCACCAAACTGGACCGCTTCAAGGTCTCAGGCTGTGATGGCAGTGGTAGGAGCTGTGGCCAAGGCAACCGATCAGAACATTGACAACATCACGCTCTCTATGAGCTCCATCTGCCACCATAGGAGAAAGAACCGAAAGGAAGTGGTCACTGTAGAGAAGATTGAACTCCCAGGGAGATGCCTTGTGCTACTTCACTGGGATGCCAAGCAGTTGCCTGACATCACTGGAGGATGTGAACGTGTTGAGAGGCTCACCATTTGCGCACAAGTGGGGACAAAGAGTACTTCTTTGAAGTAGCCAAGATCCCCCAAGGCACTGGGCATCACATGGCGGTATCCAACGCTGGACTGGAGGCGCGCATTCAAGGAATCGTGTTTGACACTACTGCCTCAAACACAGGTCCCAATGAAGAAACCTCCATCAAGATTCAGGAGGGTCTGGGAAGGAATCTCCTCTGGTTTGTGTGCAGGCACCACATCCTGGAAGTAATCCTTGGGACCTTTTCAAACAATGTTATGGACCATCTGGCGGGCTTAACATTCCTCTCTTCATCTGGTTCCAGGACCAGTGAGACTTCCTCAACCAGAAATCTTGGATGTCCTCCATGGATGAAGAAAGCCTCCTTCCTCTCCTGATAGGCGAACTATCTGATGCAAGGGAGACAGCTTTGAGCGAGTTCAAGAGTGCCATTGAACAAGAAAGCCATCCAAGAGACGACTACAAGGAGCTTTTGGTTCTCTCCTACATCTTCCTGGGATGTGATATTGGGACAGCTTTCAAGATGAGGGCACCAGGAGTGTTTCATCAAGCGAGATGGATGTCATAGGGAATCTACACTTGCAAGATTTTCCTCTTTAGGTCTCAGTTTTGGCTGATAGATGCAGATGACCTTTGATAGGCCTTTGTGGCTTTTGTCATCCGTGAAATTATGTTATGTTATGAACTTCAAGCCATGGTACAGGTGTCCCTCTTCATAGCCCTCCTTTACACCATTCTGTGGAACGAGGCCATGGTTCCTTCCCATGCTCCCTACAATGATCTCATGAGCAGGTCTGTGGAGGCTGCCTACAGTAGATTTTTAGAAATTCTACAAGCAATGATTTCTCTGTATGTCCCTAGTAAAGTGACCTGGGGCTGCCCTATGGTTCCCTGGAAATCTAAACCACCAGCTGATCTGGTTAGGAATCATCACAATGCCTGGGTTCATTATAGGGCGATGCGACAGTCATGGGGCAGGAACTCAGATGTTGCCCAAGATGCCTTGTCCTCCTCTCTGACTGAAGTTTTTAAAGCAGTGTATTGAGACAAAAAATAGAGCAAATAGGGTGCTAGGATACATTAAGAAGAAAGTTAGCTACAAGAGTAAAGAGGTTATTCTTAAACTTTACAACTTGTATGTAAGGCCACATTTAGAGCACTGTATACAAGCATGGTCACCACATTTTGGTACAAAGGAGGCACCTTGCATATTAAGATAGACTGAGGGTACTATCTTTTTGATATGATTGAGCTATTTAAAATCTGTTCTGGTGTGGTGGAGCGAATGTGAGTGTGTGAAGGGGCCATTCTCCCACCCTTTTTCCCAATACACTCGCCCTCCTTCTGTAAGAATGTGTGTGTGAGTGGGAATGGGTTTTTTTATTATATTTTCTTTTGTACATATGTATTTGATTTCATGTTGTATGTATAAGGTTATTTAACATCTCATGTTTTTTTTATTAGCTACTAAATGTTAAAGATTTTATGAGACAGCGTTAAAGTACCAGAAT
Organism: Ceratothoa steindachneri; assembly: GCA_963969495.1. Taxonomy (NCBI): domain Eukaryota; kingdom Metazoa; phylum Arthropoda; class Malacostraca; order Isopoda; family Cymothoidae; genus Ceratothoa; species Ceratothoa steindachneri. The sequence goes on along the minus strand of OZ018323.1, from coordinate 57,184,261 downwards.
AGAAAAAAGAAAAAAAGAAAAAAAACAAACAAAAACATTGCCTGCATTTTGCAAGAGCGACTGTAACGAAAATATTTTGAAGATATTTAAAGAAGATATAAGAAGTCTTCTAAGAGTACTTGACTAGATCTTAAAGACAACTGAGCTCCGAGGTGGCAGGCACCATAAGCCCCGCACACCCAATTTTGTCACAAGAGTGACTGCCGACAAGATTTTCCCCCGGGGAGGCCGGCAAATCGTAAACCGTGGTACCACGTAAGAAAACTCCTCTTTTTGTTGTCTCTTGTTTTGGTTGTCCCCTTTTGTATATGCTGACTCTTAGTATTAATATATATTTTTTTTGATTGATTGGGTTCCAAGATAGGATTGTTTTAGTATATATATAAATAGGCTCATTGGGTGCATATTTACCCATATTTTTTGTAAATATTGTATTTTTTTTGTTAAGTAAAGGACTGTACATACAATCCGTTTCATTCTCCTTCGATTTCTCACGTCCGGATTAGTGTAGGAAGCGGGTTGGATCGATTGGGGTTAGTCTAAATTTTTCGGCCCGCTACATTTGGCGCTCGAATAGGGACGTGAGACTTCGAAACCGGGAGCGTGACGGGATTGGATTGCAGTCCATACCCAATTAGCATGGCAGGTAGTTTGGTTGTTTTTCACCTTTGACCATCGCTGTTACTAACCTGGGAGGATGGCTTCTGTGGAACAGGGCCTCCATGATGAGATTGTGAGACTGAGGCTGGAATTGAGGCAGAAAGAGGAGGAATGTATGATGTTGAGGAACGTGATTGATGGATTGAAGAGTGATGTGATGAGTATGGATGAGAAGACAGACAGGATGAGGAAAGAAATGGACAAGAGACAGAAGCAGGTCGACCAACGGATGAAGGACTTGTATGACATGATGAAGGGGTCAGGACCGGCCCCAGGACCCTCGACCTTGACCCCCTGCTCCGACTGAAGGGGATAAGACTAATGGGATCAATGGGAGTGTGTGCGAGTCTAGAGAGGATAGGGTGATTATGAGTGATAGGAAGGACGGAGAATGGAAGAGAGTTGAACACAAGAGAAGAAGGAAGAGTGGTGCAAAGGGGAAGGATAGGAAGGTAAGAGGCAAGAGTGTGGACTCATTGTACTCGGATGAAGGAGAGAGTGATGGTATGATTGATATGAGTGAGAGTGAAGGCAGCTCAAGTGAGAGTGAAGTGAATGTGGGAAAGCGTATTTTGATAAGGGAAGTGCCAAAGATAGATAGATTTAGGTTACATGGTGGGAAAAGTGTGGAAGAATTCTTCGGGGAATTTGAGTGATATTGTAAGCTCAAGTACCCGGAGAATAAGGGATACTGGATGAATGTTTTGGGGGAATGTTTGGAGGGAAAAGTATTGGAGTTTTTCCACGTGATTACAAGTGTGGGGGAACCAAGGTACGATGTGGTGAAGAAGCGGATGATTGGACAGGTGAAACGAATGAAAGAGAGTGTGAAGTATAAAAGGGTAAATGAATTTGAGAAGGCCTCAATGGGAAAAAGTGAAAGTGTGAACATGTATGCACATAGGCTTGAGAGTATGGCAAGAAAGAGGTATGGTGATGATGATGTAAATGAATGTAAACCACTGATGAGGAAGTTTTTGGACACGATCCCGCGAAAGGTGAGTGAATGGCTGAGTGGAAAGAGAAAGGAGAGAATGAGACTCACAGGTGAACGGTTAATGTGGGAGGATGTGTTGGAGCTGTTGGAAGATGGACGATTTGATGATGAAAGCGATCTAGAAGAGGATGGATGGTACAGTGTGAATGTTGGGGGTAAGTAAGAAGCCCAGGAGCTTTCATCCACCCCAGCAGTATGTCAGCTACAGGGATGCCCTGAAGGCTGCACCAGCTGGAGTGATGTCGAACTTCCTGGGCCGGCAGAATGGATGGGTAAATGGAGGGTGGTCGAATGGAAGGGGACAGATGAATTTCAAGCGTGGGAACGGATATATGAGAGAGAAACCGAGGTATGTCCCAGCAAACGAGAGACCGAATGGTGTGAGAAAGATTGTGGAATGTCGTCGGTGTGGAAGGAAAGGTCATATGTTGGCAGAATGTAGGTGGACATCTGGTGCGTATTTTGGGTGTGGTAAGAAAGGGCATATGATAAAGGATTGCCAGGAAAGTGTGAAAGAGTGCTTCGAGTGTAAAGAAATAGGCCATTTGAAGAAAGATTGTCCGAGGTTGAATGGTGGAGCAACTGCTGGGGAAAGTATGAAATATGCATGTGGTAATTGTGGAAAGGCTGGTCATTATGCAAGGATGTGTCGTGACCAGAGGAATGTATGTAGCTATTGTGCGATGGAAGGACATTCAAGTGAAAAGTGTTGGATTAGACTGAGAGTGCAAGGTGTGAATGGAAAGTCTGAAGCGGGAAACTGAATTGTAAGAGGGTACCTGGTGAAGTATCCTCTGGGTGCATGAGTGTGAGTAATGTGTTGGTAAGTCTGTCGAGTGTGAAAGTGCTGTCTGGTAGGAAGTATGAGTGTCTGAGTGTGAAGGTGGAATTGAATGGAATTGAGTGTTTGGCTTTAATAGATTCTGGATGCAAGGCGAGCTTGGTGTATAAAGATGTGTATGACAAGGTTAGCGAGAAAGCCCTCCTGTCTGAGTGCAAGGGTAGTTTGGTAGGTATTGGTAATAGGAGAGTGCCTGTGATTGGAATGATAAGGTCAGCTGTTCGAATGCATGGTATGATGATGAATGAATGTGAATTCTCGGTGATTGATAAGGTGAGTAGTGAGTATGGTGTGATTTTGGGGTATGATTTTATGAAAATGAATCGTATGGTTGTGCATCCTGCAAGTGATCAGATTGAGAGAAAGATTGGTAAAAATGGGGTGTATAAGTTATATGTAGGGAAAGATGGTAGTGTTTTGAGGAGTGTGTTTACTGGTATTGAGGTGACTGCTATGGAGAATGTAAGACTTGTGAAGGGTGAAAGGGTGGCGGTTAGAGTGAGTTGGAGTAAAGATGTTAGTTTAAATGTGGGTGAGAACACCGTGATATTGGATGGAAAGTATGCATATTATAAGGTTAGGCGTGTTGCTTGTGTGTTTGATGGCTTGATGAGAATGAATGATCCTTTTGTATGTGTGCAGGCGGACCCCAGGGTGAAGGGACAGGTGAGGGGTATCCAAGTCGGAGATGTACTAGGACACCTCTCCACTGTCACTGAGGTAGGTATGGATGATAGCACGGATATCAGGGTGAATATTGCGAATGAAAAGACATGTGAATGGATGTATAATGAGGTGAAGGACATGGTGAAATTGGATGGATGTTTGACTGAGTATGAAAGGGAGGATGTGTATCAAATGATATTTGAACGAAAGGGAGCCCTCAGTAAGGGTGATCTGGATTTCGGGGTTGCAAAGCTCCCGGAATTCAAGATTGTCCTGAAGGAGGACTCCCCAATCTATCAGCGGCCGAGGCATTTCCCCTGTCCGGTTGCTGATGAGATTGAGGAGCAGTGTTTGGAATTGGAGCAATTGGGAGTTATTGAAGAGAGTGAGAGTGCATGGAATAGTCCAATTGTGCCTGTGCGTAAGCCGGATGGAAGATTGCGTCTGTGTGTGGATTATCAAAAGGTGAAAGAAAGGTTTCCGATGTGTGTGGTATCTGAGTGTGTATATAGTATGCATGGGATGGAGTGGTTTACGAAGCTGGATCTGGTACGGGGGTATTACCAGATGCCTATTGCTGAGGAGAGCCGGCCGGTAACTGCCTTCTCTTCCACAAAGAGGCATTACCAGTTCCGGAACCTCAGCTTCGGGTTGGTTAATGCTCCCGGAGCCTTCCAGCGGGCAATGAATGTTGTGTTGAGTAAGTTTGCGAGTAAGAATGTGATTGCATTTATAGATGATATTTTGATTATGACTGAGACTTTTGAGGAGCATATGAGATTGGTGAATGATGTGTTGAGAACATTGGAGAGTGTTGGTGTGAAGGTGAAAGTGGCGAAGTTTGAATGGTTTGCGAAAGAAGTGGAATTCCTTGGGCATATGGTGAGTGAGAATGGGTTGCGAAAATCACCGAAGTATGTTGAGAAGGTGCGAATGTTTCCTAAACCAGTGACTGTGAAGCAACTGAAATCCTTTTTGGGTTTGATTGAGTTCCAGCGAAAGTTTATATGTGATTGTTCTGGTGTGAGTAAGCCTCTGACTGAGTGGATGGGCAAGAAAGGTAGTACGGTTGTCAAGTGGAATGCTAAGATGAATGAGGCGTATGAGAGACTGAAAGAGGCAGCGGCTGAAGATGTTGAATTGGCGTACCCAGATTATAGTGTAAATGCTAAAATGCTTGAATTGTATACAGATGCGAGTGGGTATTGTATGGGAGGTTTTCTGATGCAAGAGCAGCGTTTGAATGGAGAGAATGTCAGGCGAATAATTGGGTATGTATCCAAGGCTATGAATGTTGCAGAACGAAAGTATTCGACTGTGGAACGAGAGTTGGCTGCGATAAGATATTGTTTGAAAGTGTTGCGTCCATTTTTGTATGGTGTGAGGTTTGTGATAAAAACCGATCATCAACCTCTTGTGTATCTGCAGCGTATGAAGTGGGCTGATAGTAGGATTGCAAGGACTTTGGAAGATTTGAGTGACTTTGACTATGTGATTGAGTATGTGCCTGGTGAACGGAATGGAGTGGCTGATTTGATGTCAAGGTATCCTGGTACGAATGATGAAAATGTGTGTGGAGTGAGTGATCCTGAGTATTTGCCGAAAGGGATTATGAATGGAAAAGAGAGTAAGGGTGGTGGTGATTCCTTGTTTGAGAGTGTATGGAATGGTTTGCAAGATTTGAAGAGTGATGGAGTAGACGTGAGAGTGCCCGATAGTGTGGATGATTTAAGGAAGGAGGTAATGAATGAAGTGTGTAGGAAGCCTGAAAGCATTGGTATGGCAAAGGTGCGGAACTTCATGAAAGAATTGAGAGCGATGTGTATGCAAGGGGTCCCGCCATTTCAGGAAGTGTTGATTGTAGTGAGTCGTTTGTATGGAGTGATTGTTTATGTGCACTTTGGTGGTGAGAGGCCGATTGTGTACAAGGATGAGAAGATGAAGGGTTTGAATCCTAATGTGGTACATCTGCAATGTTTGAGCAGTGTGCACTACAATTGGGTGATTGAAAAGTGTTCATATATAAGAGAGAAGAATGATTGTCTGGATGAAGATGAGCGTCGTGTGGTGAGTGATGATATGGGAGTTAATGACAGTGTGGATATCAGTGCTGATGTTGGTGTGCTTGTTCCTTCTGTGTATTGCGAACATGGTGGACCTGATATGATGGAAGCGAGAGTGAAAGTTGGTGAAAGGTTTTTCTGTGGTTTGATTGATACTGGAGCGCAAGTGTCTTTAGTGAATGAGAATATTCTGAGTAAGTATGAAGAGTTTAGATGTTGCGAGCATAAACCTGTGAAGTTACGGATAAGTGGATTAGGGAATGGCATGATAGTGGCATGGAAACAGGTTAGTCTGAAAGTGAGTTTGGGTAATGGTGTGAATGTGAAGCATGACTTTGTGATTCTGAAAGATGAGCAAATGCCGTGTTGTTTCTTGCTTGGTGTAGACTTTATGAGATTGAATGATTTGTCTTTGGATGCTGATAAGGATCGTCTTATGAAAGGTGAATGTGAGGTGATGAAGTTGAATGAGTGTGCGAAGAATGTTGTCAAATTTTGTGGCATGATTGAGTTGGTCATGGATGATGAGAATGAGATTTTAAGTGATGATGATATTCTAGACATGCAAGAGATGTGTCCTTTTGTTAGTGAGTTGAAGAAGTGTGTAATGATGCGTGTTGATTTGAATGAATGGCCAGAGTGTTTAAGTGATTTTAAAAGGTATGCTAAGGATTTTGTTGTTTGTATGGATGTTGTATATTTTGTGAGGCATGTGAAGGGTGGTGATTATATCTATGTACCTGTGATGTCCTTAGTTGGTATGATTGGTCTGGTGAAGGTTGTGCATGATAATTATGGGCATATTGGTAAGTTTAAGCTGTGGGAGTGTATGAAGGAACGTGTGTTCCATCCGTTTCTGAGAACTGTTGTGAATGATGTTGCAACTACGTGTGAAAGGTGTCAGAAGCGAAAGGTGCAAGGTGTGCAAGTGAAACCACCGATGTTGAAAGTTGATGCGAAAGAACCGTTTGAATTGGTAGTGATTGATTGTGTGTCTTTGCCGCGTACGAGTGCTGGGAATGTTGGTATGGTTGTGATGGTTGATCATAAAAGTAAGTTTGTGTATGCAGCGCCTGTGAGAGATAAAAGGAGTGTGACTGTTGCGCGTGTGGTTGAGCAGTTGTTTTTTCCTATGTGTGTATGGAAGCCAAGAAGATGTCTGAGTTATAATGGGCCTGAATTTGTAGGAGAAGTGTTTGAGCAAATGTTGAGAGAGAATGGTGTGGAGCATGTGAGAACAACTCCGTATGTACCGTTTTCAAATGGATTGGCTGAACGTACTATAAGAACCTTGTGTGAGATGTTGAGAATGATGAGTACGACAGTGAATGTCTGGGGAGAGTGTTGTGGGCGTATAATTCAACTGTGCATAGCGCAACTGGAATGTCCCCATGTCAGTTTGTGATGAATTTTGAAAGGCGAGTGAAAGATAGGTTTCGTTTGAGTGAAAGTGAGGAGAGTGTATGGCGTGAGGCACATGAAAGGTTCCGTTCATTTGAATTAGGTGCAAAAGTATTGAAGGTGAAAGAAGTGAAGGGTAGGTTGAATGTGTCAAAGATGAGTGAGAAGTTTGATGGACCTTATAGAGTTGTGAGAGTTTGGGAAAATGGGGTGACATATGTTTTGGAGAGTTTGAATGACGGTATGACTGAGAAAGTGCGAGCTCATCAGAGTCAGTTAAGGAGATGGAGAGAACCTCCTGACTACCTGGTGAGTCATCCAGTGTATGAACTGTGTAGAGAGAGAGGTAAAGTGCATGATGATGAGATTGAATGTGATAGTATGGATCTGTCTGGGTAAGAGCTAGTCTTAGTCCCAAGGAGTAGAAAGCGTACAAAGAAGAGTGAAAGGAAGAATGAAAGTAAGTCCGAGCAGAGTCTTTCTGGTATGGTGGATCTTGAAATGGAGATTGAGTTTTTGCGTAAACAGGTAAGTGATTTGGCTGGTATAAGTAGACGAGTGAGTGAGCTGCCTGTGCCTGATTTTTCTGGTTTTGGGAACAGTATGAATGATAGTGTGTTTGAGCAGAATGAACCTAGTGTGGCTGATTTTTCGGGTTTTACGAATGGTAACAGTAGGGGCGAATTTGATGTAGTGAACGATGAAGTGGCTGATTTTTCAGGTTTCTGGTGGGAACCAGTCGAAGGGGTTTCTGGTATGCCTGTCGAGAATACGGGGGATGTGACTGACCTGTCTGTTTCGCAAGAGTGTACCTTGAGTTGGATGAGAGCTGTGAGTGAGGAGCTGATGAATGGGGGTATGAAGAGTGAAGGTTCTGAATGGAAGAGTATGAAAGAATTCTGTCGTGAGATGGGAGAACTGGTAATGAGGGCTAAGAGTATGGTTGACAAGATGATTAATAGTGATGATGAGACTGACAGGAAGACTGATGATCAACCCCGACTGATTGCTATGCGTAGCCAGGGACCAGTAGACGAGTGTGAATGGGTGCAGAAGGATGTGATTGAGTATAAAAGGTACTGTGAGTAAGGATTGAGAGTGTATTGTGAGTGACTGTGGTCAAATGGCTTAAGGAAGGAGGGGTGTGGTGGAGCGAATGTGAGTGTGTGAAGGGGCCATTCTCCCACCCTTTTTCCCAATACACTCGCCCTCCTTCTGTAAGAATGTGTGTGTGAGTGGGAATGGGTTTTTTTATTATATTTTCTTTTGTACATATGTATTTGATTTCATGTATGTATAAGGTTATTTAACATCTCATGTTTTTTTTATTAGCTACTAAATGTTAAAGATTTTATGAGACAGCGTTAAAGTACCAGAATAGGAAAAAAACAACAAAAAAAACAACAAACAAAAACATTCCCTGCATTTTGCAAGAGCGACTGTAACAAAAATATTTTGAAGATATTTAAAGAAGATATAAGAAGTCTTCTAAGAGTACTTGACTAGATCTTAAAGACAACTGAGCTCCGAGGTGGCAGGCACCATAAGCCCCGCACACCCAATTTTGTCACAAGAGTGACTGCCGACAAGATTTTCCCCCCGGGGAGGCCGGCAAATCGTAAACCGTGGTACCACGTAAGAAAACTCCTCTTTTTGTTGTCTTTTGTTTTGGTTGTCCCCTTTTGTATATGCTGACTCTTAGTATTAATATATATTTTTTTTGATTGATTGGGTTCCAAGATAGGATTGTTTTAGTATATATATAAATAGGCTCATTGGGTGCATATTTACCCATATTTTTTGTAAATATTGTATTTTTTTTGTTAAGTAAAGGACTGTACATACAATCCGTTTCATTCTCCTTCGATTTCTCACGTCCGGATTAGTGTAGGAAGCGGGTTGGATCGATTGGGGTTAGTCTAAATTTTTCGGCCTGGTACAGTGTGATGTATAAGTTGGATTTTAGCAAGATATTTGAGTTGGAAGGTAGTAATAAAACTAGGGTCACCACTTAAAAATTAAAAAAACAGATGTGCAGAATCGATGTTAGAAAATAGAGTGGTAGATTACTGGAATAGTTTGTCATCTGAGACGGTAGACAGTCCAAACTTGAATGTTTTCAAACACAGATTAGATGATTATATGGGGAGGGAGGGTTAACTTTGGGGATGCAGTTTTTTATTATTTTATATTATGATTGATTTTGATGAGTCTTGATGATAATGCTTTTTGTTTTTGACACATTCCTGCGTATGGTTCTAATTGTATATTGTAGATGCATGATCTGACACAATCCTATGGATACATTTTGTGGGTGGGTTTTGACAAATGCGGATGACCTTTGATAAGCCCTTGTGGCTTTTGTCATCTGTGAAATTATGTTCATAAGATCATATGAAGGTTTAAAGTGGAATTACAGAGGCCCCCAGGGCCCTTCGAAGTGATGCCACTGCTGAACATAGTGCTTCCAGCATATTTACATCATCTGATGTAGGTCATCATATGGGATGGCGGGGTATCAAGCCTTAGTCCAGAATTTTACAAAGTATTAGTTCAGTTTATTTAAAATAATGTAGATTGGTCTGGATCCATGCAAGTTAACTTAAAGTAGCACATATACTAACAGGTCAGAATGTTCAGAAGTATAGCCTAGGAATTGGCACTTCTTTGTTCTATGAATAATTATTATCAATACATATAGTATATATCATCAATAAACAAGAATTAACTATACATCAAACTATTATATATATATATATATATATATATATATATATATATATATATATATATATATATATATATATATATATATATATATATATATATATATATATATATATATATATATGATGAAAATTAATACAATATTGCAAGAAAAGATGAGGAATTAAACCACATTCTCCCAAGACAATTTAATTCAGAACAGTTTCGGTGTATCTCTCACCCTTTTTCAACTGACACTGGAGAGAAAATATAAGAAAAGTGCATACAAGCATAACACAATCCCCTACTTGTGGCTAATCTGGGGGGGGGGGGTTAGGCCTAAACATATTGAAGGGCTGACATTTTACTATTTTGTTTATTTGCATTCTTATTACAGGATTAAAAGAAAATTGCCCCTCAGATAGATTTAAATTAGGAACTGACGATATCAAGCTCAATTCAATGATTCTTCTCTTAACATAGTTAGCCGATTTAAATACCATTTTACTTCCATTGAAATCGATCGTATGATTCTTATTTCTAACATGGCAAAATATTCCACTGCTTTCGCTGCCCACTCTAATATCTTTTTTGTGTTCATACAATCTCTTGTCTGAACACAAAAGAGATATTAGAGTGGGCAGCGAAAGCAGTGGAATATTTTGCCATCTTAGAGACAAGAATCATACGATCGATTTCAATGGAAGTAAAATGGTATTTAATCGGCTAACTATGTTAAGAGAAGAATCGTTGAATCGAGCTTGATATCGTCAGTTCCTAATTTAAATCTATCTGAGGGTCAATTTTCTTTTAATCCTGTAATAAGAAAGCAAATAAACAAAATAGTAAAATGTCAGCCCTTCAATATGTTTAGGCCTAACCCATCCCCCAGATTAGCCACAAGTAGGGGATTGTGTTATGCTTGTATGCACTTTTCTTATATTTTCTCTCCAGTGTCAGTTGAAAAAGGGTGTGAGATACACCGAAACTGTTCTGAATTAAATTGTCTTCGGAGAATGTGGTTTAATTCCTCATATATATATATACACACACACGCAGCATACAATGATAATATGTAGGTGGCTCTGATTACACAAAGCCTTTACGGTCCATATATTTATCCAGCTTCAATTTGAAAGACCTCAAGATTGCTGAATTTACTATTGTTTCTGGCAGCTCATTCCAAAGATTCACAATATGATTTTTGAATGAGTATTTACCTGTATCACTATTGTAGTTGATTTTCTTTGATTTAAGGTTATGGCCTCTAGTTCTGTTATTATTATCAAAATTAAAAAAAGTCTGCCAATCTTACTCTATCTATACCTGTAATCATTTTGTATACCTGAATCAAATCTCCCCTCACATACTGTCTTCTCACTGAGAACATTCCCATTTCCTCAATCTTTCAAGATATGGGAGTCTATGCAGACTAGGTATCATTTTAGTCACTCTACGATGTACACCCTCCAGCATATCAAGGTCATGCTCATAATGGGGTGACCACGCCTGAATACAATATTCAATATGTGGACGAACATATGAGATATACAATTTTTTAATCACTTCCTTACTCTTATAAATAACATTTCTCTTAATCAATCCCAACATTCGATTAGCCTTGTTCTTTGATTCTATATGCAATTTGTTTTTCATTTTAGGTAACTTGTTATAATTACTCCCAAATCTTTTTCTTCTTGAACATCTTGCAACAAAATCCCCTTAATTTCATAGGAGAAGTTTCTATTGTTTTTACCAATGTTTAGGGATTTACATTTATTATGGTTTAACTTCATCTCCCATTTATGGGCCCAGGCGACAATTTTATCTAGGCTTCTCTGGAATGTTAGGTTATGTTATCGAAATTGCTTCCCTGCCTCCTCTTCAACCATGAAGTTGTATACCTCATGATATTTTCACACTTTATGTGATACCAGGAATCACATATTTCACATGCTAATGCCTTATCTCTAGACTTAATATCTTAAACTCTACACATACTGCAATCCTCTGGTGTTGTATTTCCCTTCCTCTTCTCCTTATCAATCTTCTTTACTTCCTTTGTTTATATTCTGCTCTGTTCCAAGCATTCCGTTCTCCTGGGGTTGACTCAACGCCATTAAATTATCCTGGCAGTTTCTTCAGCTGGGGAAAAGTGTCTTCTCTTATTCTCTTAGCAAAATACAGTGATATATATATATATATATTTTTTTTTTCTCACCAACAGAGTGGAAGATTACTGGAATAGCTTGCCCTTGATGTTTTCAACACAATTATTTTGTTTGACTTAGTATAGTATAGTAAGACAGGAGTTCAATTTAACACGTCTGTCCCATACCAAATCTACCAATATTGTTGTAAAGGACATTAAATCTCCAAAGAATGCTATATCTTTAATTTGTATTGTTTACTTCTGTAGCAGTTATAGTAATTTACCTATTCCTTTTACAGGCCTTCTTGGTCCATAAGTTTTTTTAACTTCTCTTTGAATATTCTAAAAATTTATAGTATTAAGTATAAGCCACAACTTGAAAAAAAAACAATACTATTCTACTTCATAATAGAATAATTTAAAAAAACAACAACTAAACATATGAAAATGGGACTAGATTTTATTTAAGAAAATATGTTGCCTAAAGTATGGGGCCTTAACCTTAAGCCTGGACTTAGTATTCATCAGAACAAGGATGTGGATAATATCAGATACCTGACACCTCTTGGTCTGAGTAAACATGTAGTTATCTGTTTTATGCTGACTACAGACACTAGGCCCAAAGAATGTGTGAGTATAAGTCCCAAGCTGAACTTCTGCAAAGCAGACTTAGAAACAAGTCAATTAGGAGAAAGCATTTTCCAACAAATCAGTGAATGAGAAGTGGAACATCTCTATTGAAAACTATAATAGGGCGATTAAAGTGTGCATACCAACCTTTAAGAAAAATTCAGGGTGGTTCAAGCCAAAGTGGAGGAAGAGAAGATTGGAAATGTTAATAGGAAGAAAGCCAAGGAGAGAAGGACTGAAAATCACCGTGATAGGTATAACAGTGGTGCAACTTTGACGATTTAGTGAATGTGGTGGATTGGAGATCGTGTGTAGTTGTGAACTCTTGGCCTGCAAGAAGGCATTTAACAGGGTTGCACATTGAAGACTCCTCACCAAGTTGAAGATTTTGCATTGACAGTGAAATCTTTGTATGGATTGGGAATTTCCTTAGCAAGAGGTACCACCAGGTAAGGATAAAGGACACCACCTCCGATTGTTACCAGTCACCAGTGGAGTTCCCCAGTGGTTGGTGTTGTTCCTCATGTACATTAACGACCCCATGAAGGACCTTGAATCAACATCCAATCTGCTTGCAGACAACGCTAAAATTTAAGGAACCATAGAGACAGAAACTGATATAGAATCTCTGAGGATAGACATGGCATGCCTGGATGAGTGGAGCAGGAAGTGGTTGCTGTTATTCAACATTGACAAGTGTAAAACAATGCACATAAGTCACAACAATCAGCATGCACACTACCACCTAAACCAGGAGCCACTTAGCATGACCACAGGAGTGGGACATGGGCACCGTAGTATTTGCAGACCTCAAGTCCTCATCATATGTCACCTGAATAGCCGCTAAAGCCAATAGTTGATTAGGAATTATTAAGATGAACTTCACTGAGCTCAACAGGGACATCCTAATGCCTCTGTACCTCTCCCTGGTCCGCCCCATTCTGGACTATGGGACTCAAGCCTGGTCCCCCTATCTGTGTCAGGACATTGGGACACTGGAAAGAGTCCAGAGGAGAGCCACCAAGTTGGTGCCTGAGTTATCCCCACCTTACAAAGAGAGATATCAACAACTTGACTCCAGACATTGGAAAACAGGAGGATTCATGGGGACCTAATTGAAACATTCCAATTAATCCACTATACCAGGTTTTTCCAGCTGAATACCAACAACCTAAGAGGTCACTCCCAGAAACTGGTGAAGCCGGACCATTGGAAGACAACATTAAAAGGAAACTGGTTTGCCATCAGTGTGATAGACTACTGGAATTCACTCCCAGAGAGTGTAATAACTGCCTCAATAATAGCCACATTCAAAGCATGATATGACACACCTTGGTATAGCGTAGGGTCACTGGCTGACTGGTCTGAGAGGTGGGGGGTTAGCACTAGAAATCCTCTTCTTAATTCCCCACTATTCATTCATAGGTAAGCTATGTGAAATTCTCTCCAATGTATCTTAAAGTACAATTATGTTATATATCGAGGGGCTTATCATAGGGAATTGACAATGGGATTAGTTTGCGATCACTTAAAAATCGTAATAATTTATTGTACTTGATAACTAATGCACAAAGAGTGGCAATTTTATGCACATAGTTCATATAAAAAAAGGCATGTTGACTAATTCAAGATTTGAAGCATGGCTGTATGGGCGAAAATAACTAGTTCCCCCCAAATATCTAATTATTTATTTTAAAATAGTAGGTAAATCCATTAGTTTTTATTTTGTAAAAATAATGGTTGAGGAGCTTTGCCCCCGAACTCCTATATTATTGTATGTTTTGGTGGGGGGCTGAGCCCCCCTCCCCTTGAGAAAGTTAAGTAAAACATATTTGGAAAGTGGATGAAACATTATGGGAAAAAGCACAATTGCTGCTGGGGAGTGGATCTTCAGTTTTACCATATTTTTCACCAATAGAGTGGTAGATTACTGAAATAGTTTGCCACCTGAGACAGTAGACAGTTCAAACTTGAATATTTTCAAGTGCAGAGTGGATGATTATATGTGGAGGGAGGGTTAACTTTGGGGTAGGGGTGGTATTCTGGACTCATTCCAGTAGATGCATTTTTTATTATTGTATATTATGGGTACTTGGATTTTGACAAGCTGTGTTGGTGATGCTTTTTGTTTTTGATGCATTCCTGTGGATGGTTTAAATTGTATATTGTAGATGCTTAATCTGACACAATCCTTTGGATGGTTTAAATTGTATATTGTCATCTGTGAAATTATGTTAAATCACAGTAACTCACAGAAGACCCTTTTGAAGAGTCTGTTAAGCCTGTGTATCCAGCTGAATTTATTGGTGGTGGCAGGGTTCAGAATAATTTTATTATACTGTATTTTGGATTTATAATTGAATATTAAATCTTGGTTTCTCCATGCTCTGTCTAAGTTACTTTCAAATTTTAACACTGACTTTGGCTCTAAACATACTCTGGTAATGCATTCCAATTATTCATCACTCACTCACAAAACAAATTCTTCCTCTTTTCTAGTCTTGATCTTTTAAAATTTTTCTTGGTATGCCCCCTCAGTCTTTGATCTTCATGCATCACAAAAACATCTTGGCTCACATCTTGATCATACACTTATGACAGAATCTTATATATTTCTATCGTATTCCCTCTGGCCCTTCTCTATGTAAGCATCAGCAACCTTAGCATCTTAAGTCTGTCTTCATAACTCAGGTCCTTCATCATTGGTACCAGCTAACTTGCTCTTCTCTGCACATTTTCAACTGCATCTATATCCTTTATCTTATACTAGGCCCAAACCTGATGGGGTCTAACTAATGCCACATACAAAAATTTGAAAATTTCTTCATCCAAAGATACAAAAGTCCTTCTTATTAGTCCCACTAACCTAGGTTTCTCAAAGAAAGTGTAGATAGTAATGCAGCAGCTCTTGAGAAGATATATACTAGATTACTAGAGTTTGGAGAAATACCTAATGATTTGAAATTAGCGAATGTAGTGCCCATTTTGAGGAAGGGAAGTAAAGAGGACCGGAATAACTTTAGACCGGTAAGCTTAACTTCTATAGTTTGTAAAATTCTTGAGAAGATAGTTAAGAAGGAAATTTCTGACCATCTAGAGAGTAGTAGGTTAATAAATGATGCTCAGCATGGGTTTAGAAGAGTTAGATCTTGCTTAACTTATTTACTGGATTTTATAGATTACGTAACTAAACACTTAGATAAGTAAGAGAATGTTGATGTAATTTACTTAGATTTTAGCAAAGCTTTTGATAAGGTTCCACATAGGAGACTAGTTCACAAATTAAAAATGCATGGGATATGTGGGAAAGTTTTGGATTGAATAGCTGAATGGCTGAAAGACAGGGAACAGAGAGTAGAGGTCACAGTGGAGGGCCGTTATCAGTGGCATACCTCAGAGATCAGTTCTAGGCCCTTTACTATTCATAGTTTATTTAAATGATCTTGGGGACGCTATAAATAGCAGTGTCAATTTTTCTGATGACACTAAATTGGCAGCTGTAGTCAAAAAAGTTGAGGGTAGCTTTAAAGTGCAGTGACTTAAATTAGTTATTAACATGGGAAGGGATAATAGGGAATTTAGATATAAAATGGATAGGCATTAGCTGAATTCAGTTGAGGATGAGAAGGACTTAGGTGTAGTAGTAGATAGATAGGTCAATGATTTTTTTTAATTCAGTGTATTGCGGCAAAAAATAGAGCAAATAGGGTGCTAGGATACATTAAGAGGAATGTTAGCTACAGGAGTAAAGAGGTTATCCTTTAAAATCATTTAAAGTACTGGTATGTTTGTGAGTTGGGCTAAGTTTCATATGCATCTTGCAATGCCATGTGATAGCTTAAGTTATGCTTCCCTGTTTGTTTTTAATGTTGATTCTCACCTGTGAAGCCTCCTGAGCTGCACCCCTTTAGGCATAGGAATTATGCATCAGGGACTCAGAGGCACTACACTCCCGCGCGCCACTGTGCCACTCGATCACTGGCCATGGTAGAACAACAATAAAAAGAAACATGACACAATGGAATGATGCGCAGGGAATAGCTAGATTACACATCATAATAATACAATCTAAACAAGATAAACAAACTGAAAATAACACAACAACACAACTACTAAGCCCATCTAGAAAACACCCATACAACAAAATAAGGACATCCTCTTAATACTAAGACTATCATTAAAAATAAAAAGAATCAAAATACAAAAGCCAAGAACACTGCTTCTAAATAAGACATACTTCTAACAATAGGAAGAAGAAACAAGCAAAAGACACACAACAGAACATAAAAACATATCCAAAGTAAAAACAAAAGACACACAACAGAACATAAAAACATATCCAAAGTAAAAACAAAAAACACAGAAAAACCACAAAAAACAATGAAAAGCAAAAAACTACGACATACCCTCAATTACTAACTTCTACTATTAGTTAACTTTTTTAATTCCAAACCTAAATGTAGTAGAAACATCAAAAATAAAGTTAAGTTTCCAGAACATCCCCCCCCACAATGTTTTTAGCCAAAAATGTATTTTTATGCTGCTTTTAGACTTACCATTGAGTCAGCTTCCTATTTATGTAAGCACAGCTACCAGGAAAATGAAGTATTTTTCGGCGAAAATGAGTGATTTGTTGAGATAAAGACGATCATAAATCGCTAGCCTAACCTATCCAAACCTAACTTGATGAAATTTGAGAGAATGATAGGTTACTTATTGGACTTTAGTGAAATCAACCATGAGTTATGAAGAAAAAGGAATGAAAGGTATGAAAGTTTTTCTATTGGGGATAAAGTGCTTAAAGAGATTGAAACAAAAGGTAGACTGAATGTGGATAAATTGAAACAAAAGGTAGACTGAATGTGGATAAATTGAAAGAGAAGTTTGGAGGTATGTTTGCTTCTAAGAAAGATTTGGTCCAATGGGATTGTTATGTGATAGTGCTCCATAGAGAGGATGGAAATATGGATGAACATAGAGCGCATCCGTATCAGCTACACAAGTGGCATGAACCTCCTGAATATTTGTTGCAACACCTGGTGAATGAGTGTCAGTGGGAAAGACTGGCATACTGTGAGGGAGTGAATGATATAGCTAATGCTTTAGAAGGGAAGCAGTTAGTGTTAGTTGAGGATGGAAGTGGGAAATGGTTGAGAAAGGATGGATGGAAGAAACAGTTTGGTGAGAGAATTTTCAGTATTTGTTCAAGATTGAAATGGAGTATATGATAGAGCATATAGTATGTATTTGTAAGTTTCCATTGAATGAGTCTATGCTAGTGAGTATAAATGGGATAAGTGTACAATTGGAGCAAGATTCAATAAATGCTATGAAGGAATGGGAAGGATTGATGAAGGAAGTACAAGACGTACAGGGTAGGGCAGGGATAGGAAAGAGATGCAGAGTAACAAGGAGTAACAAGGAAAGTAAGTACCCTAAGAGACCTTACGGTCCATTCAAAGAGGGTACCTTTGAGGAAATAGAGGATGGAGCTATACAAGCTAAAAGAGGTGCTTCAGGGATAGGAGGGCTTAGTTGTTTTTATACCAATGCTCGTAGTCTTAGAAATAAGAAAGATGAATTATTTAGTTATATTATTGATGAAGATATAGATATAATATGTGTAATAGAATCATGGGTTAATGAAAATAAATTAAATGACAAAGTGAGTGAATTTGAACTACAGGGATATGATGTGTACATTAGTCAAAGGAGAGATAGTAAAGACCTAATAACACTATCCAGCTCCTGTCACAACACCTCAACCCCAAGCTGGCTTAGATGGAATCCATCCCTTACACTCATACCAAATATCCACAAACACCAATACCAACTCCTCACACAGGCTTTCACATATATCTTAGTCCAATTGCACAAGACAATATTACAATATGCAATCTAAAGTTCATTTCCAATTAGTAGGAAGCATAGTATAAAGATCTTAAAGTCGTTATTTGGTCACCAATTTATGCAGCTGGTTTCTATTCCCTCCCCCCTTTTCCCTAAAGCTTAGGACTTGAAAATTTACATATAATGCCGAAATATATAATTTAACAATTTTATTTATATATAATTTTGAAGTATATATATAATTTCTTTTTCAGAATAATTGTATTTCTGTCAAAAGATTGAATAATGTTTTTATTAAAAAGATGTGTAAATCAAATTTACATGTCACATATTCGTCAGTTTCAAGGTACCTCATCATCATCTCTTGGCTATGTGCCAATTGTTATAGAGCAAACAGGACGAGGTGAAAGGGCATATGATATATTTTCAAGATTACTCAAAGAAAGAATAATATGTTTGATGGGACCAGTAAGTAGGTAAAAATACTCTTTACTATACCAATTTATCCTCTCATCTACACTTTTTTTAGTTTTTTTGTAAAATACACTTCTCTAGCTGATGAATATAAATGTATTTATTTCCTCATTGCAGAACAGACAGACCCTGAAAAGCACCATGGCTTTGCTAGCATCAAAAGTTGACTATTTGGGTTATTTTCTTTTACATATTTCATCTCCCCTAATTTACCACCTTTTTTTATAAAAAAAACACTTCAAAACTCTTGTTTAAAGGTGCCCTTATTGGTGTTATCTTTTCATAAATCAGCTGAAAGGGGAAGCTGGGTATCTGGTTGCATTTTTTGCTTATATTGTATTGATTTATTATATTTATATTTTAGTCTACTTTTACACATAAATGTACTGTCTACATGTAGGTCTCTATTGCTTTATAAATATGCCATTCTCATTGTGTAGCCAGCCATTGCAAGTTTTATGAAATTTCAGGCAATATTTTCTATATCTACATACCTCTGATGGGGAATAGGTCTCTCTGCCTCAGGGTGATGAAGTTTCCACCTGAACGCTGTTTGGTGTCAAAACACAACACTTCCTGGCACCTCTCCCCAAAGAGGACGCGCCCCTGGTGCCCTCAGGCTCACCAACAATTGTCATACTGACCTTTATGTCTTTCATTATCCAGTTGGGATCTACCTGAATAAAATGAATGAATAGTGCCAAAAATAAATGCTGCAAAGCCCAAACGGACTAACCTACCTGAATAAAGGCAGGTTGGTGACCCACTACCTCTACCCCATTGTATTCTATACCTTCATGCAAAATTAGGTATATTTTTAGATAGGACATTTTGTGATTAATGGTAGAATGAGAGTATGTTTGGCAGGAGGTAATGTCCAAGATGATGTAAGAGATTTGAAAGGCTGGTGAATGGAACCTAAAAAGATGCAATTCTTGTTTTGCATATGGGAGTAAATGATGTATTGGATGGTGGGTCAGCTAGTATCTAGGTACAGTGAGTTGTTAGGAAAGGAACAGATAATTGGTAGATGTGTAGTTTCAAAGATTTTACATAGGTTTAAAATTGGTGGGGAGTGGCTCTATTGAGCACTTGGGATAAAGGAAAGGATGAAAGAAATGTATGATAGTATGGGAATTGTGTTTATAGATGAATGGAGTGCATTTCTGGAAGAAAGGATCTGTTTGCATTGGTTGGGTTCTACTTGGACTGGAATGGTATGGAAGCATTGAGTGATTGTTTAGATAGGGCTATCAAAATTTTTATAGGAAAATAGAACACAATAGGGGTGAGGACATTTCAGTAAATATTATTATTATAAAAGAAATTGTGCAAATTTCTTTTATAATAATGCTCATATCCAGAGGAAAAAGTGAGAAGAGCTGCATAGTCATATTCTAGAGGAAAAGTTGGATAATATTAGTGTTAAGGGAAATTAGAAAACTAGCTGGAAAAATAGATGTCTCAAGGATTAAAGAGTTGAACCGTTTCTTTACAATGAGTACAATCCTTGGAATAAGAAGGAACAGTTTTATGATAGAGGAAAGGATAATTGTTAAAAGTAGCCTCCAATCCAATTAATACAATAGGGGATGGGCAAAGGGTGGAATTGCCATGGGTCGATATTAGAGTCACTAAAACTTGGGATGCACAGTTAGAAGCAATTTATCACCTACTGATTGGGAAAATAGATAAGTAGGGCTATATTTAGTCAAGGATTGATTGAATGTTTTCAAGATTACTGTGTTAAGCAGATGATAAATCATTCATACCCTATTGAATCTGGTTGTAACCAATCATGAATTCTTAGTTAGGGAACTTAGAGTTGGGAAGCACTAGGTAGTAATGATCATCAGATAATGAGTTTCACTCTGAGTGACAAAATAATCCTTATTAGGAATAATGCAAAAATTCCAAATTTCCACAAAGGTAATTATGACAGATTATTAGATTATTAAATCAATTGTCTGAAAAGAGAGAGTTTAGAGATAGGGATGCTTATGAGATGTGTGATTATTTTCTAGAAAGTATTATGTATGGTGCAAGGGTAATGTATTCAAAGGAAGGAAAGAGCTTAATAAAAAGGAAAAGATTGGCTTTCAACAATTTGCAATACAATTGTTGTTATTGTTGCATTGCCCCCTATGAGAAACCCTTTGATCCTACAGCCTCCACTCTAGCAGGGTGTCTACTGCCTTTGAAATCCTTGAAGTCCTTAAATTTATTTTTTGCCTTTGAAATCCTTGAAAAGTCCTTGAATTTGATGAAAAAGGTAGATGATCGTTGAATTTAAAAAATAAATCATTGAGTGATTGTTCAAATGATTTTTCAATTCACTATTTATATACTTTTTAATGTCTATTAGGAAAATAGTAATATTTAAGTTAATATACTCACTAATGTGAGTGAATATATGTATGCTTTGGATGCATTGTATTTTATGATGGATGCTCGCTATACTTCTGTGACTGTCGCTTGGATACCTTTTTTGCACTGGAGTTGATTTTGGTTATGCTTCGCTTATAACCCATTTTTCCCTTAAATACCTCACCTTCATCAATGTCCCATAATGTTTATTGCACTTTTTTTAATTTAAAGAAAAAAAACACAATGGCTAAAACCCATCCTTGAAAACCTTGAAAAGTCCTTGAATTCAAAATCACTAAACAAGTAGTCACCCTGTGTAAACCCCATCAACATTACCACAGTGAAGTAGTGCCCATCCCTTCTGTGAGGCTGTCCTGGGGGACCAGGTTAGAGTGGAGGGAGGCTGATCATGCTGGGGGAATTTTATTGCACCCTCCTCTGCTGTTTACGGTGTGATCACCATGTAGTGTGTGCCAAGGCACCTCTCAAACAACCCCACCCCTCTGCTAGTGGTCTATGTAACAGGAAGTGGGAGTTTGATTGTATCCAAGGGGTGTGGTTGTCTTATATCTACTTGGGAATGACTGACCACTCTATTTATTCTTGCCCTACAGTGTGGCAAAGTTAAAAAAGCCACAGCCTTACAGGTAGATACTTTAGATAACCTGAATATCTATGGAAAGGTTAGGAATAATTTGAACACTATCAAAAAGAGGAGTAAAAGGCTGAGAGAAATTAGTTTGTTATAATAATGTGATTCACTCACTAGACAGAGTAAACAATAAAACCAACCAACTAAATAGCCCACTCAATGTATCCGCAACCTCACTTCCTCAGACGACTCTTTACTCCCTTAACTTCCATACTAAAACCACCTGGTAAACCTTTCACATACTCTTATCCAACCACCTCCCAATCCTCAGCACATTTCAATTTGTGTCCCGTGAATTTAACAGGGCCACCATGGCCGATGAGGAAAATCTAAAAAGCACCCTATATACTTCACCTGTAATATTGTCAGCAGGAAAGGTGCCTCTCCCCCCTTGTGCATTCTCAGGGGCCACTCCAGACTTGACTAGAGAGGAGGTTTACTCTTGTCCTAGGCCTATGGGTGCAGTGGACTCTCCCTCACCCCCCCTTCTATGGATACGCCTTTGGGCGACTCCATCTCTTCTACAGCTGCAGTCCCTCCTACTTAACTTCCACAGGGGACTGCCAAGAGACCAGGCAGGCACCCAACAATTGATTTGATAGTGCCAACCTCCTTAGGGCAGCAAGGGATAACAGGGCTTGTTGACTTGCCCCTCCTAATGTCTTGCTTGCTTGCGTGACTAGTTTACAGGTGGTCAGTGTATCTGCTCCTCTCTTTCCCGACGGATACCGCTTTGCCAGCATCAGACAATAAAAAAGGAACCTCAAATGGGATCTGTGATGCCTTGTGGGGAAGTATGGGTTGGCCACATGGAGCCCACCCCCCCATGAGATGGCCATGGTCCATCTCTTCAGATGGCTCAGGCTCCCGAAGCCTCACAAGGAGAGGGGGGGGGGATCTCCTCCCACAGTTGGTGCTCTCCTGTGGCAGCCAAGATCTTCTCCGTTTCAGAAAAGGATCTTGCTGAGGCTGGTCCATCTGGCCTAAGGGCTCATTCTGGTGGAGGAGAGAAGCGGGTTTATTCCTCACCCTCCTCTCCTAAAAAGAAAAGAAACCATAAGACAAAAAAAGACTACGGGCGCCTCTCTCTGCTCAGGAGCCACGGAAATGGATGGGTCCGCAGCCTTTCCAGTAATTGACCAAGCCAAGATCGGCATCTCTATCCCTGATACTCTCCCAGGTGGGAAGATCCAGACCAATACCAAAATTGCAAGTGTGCAGAGCCTTAATTATGTCAGGGGCCTCTCATTCAGAGACTACCTGTCATTTTTTATCCTGCTGGCTTCAAATGTTTTCTAGTTATTGGCTCCGCTGATGGCAGTATGTCGGCTAAGGGCAACATGATCCATCAGAGAAGAGCAAGAGCTAGCGTGACCCGTTTGTCGGACTAGAGCCTTCTGATTAGTGGCCTTCAGACACTTGATGGAATGCCATTGAATGTGATGCCGCATTCTACCATGAAGTTCATGAAAGGAGTGGTTTATGCGAGGGAACTTGTGGACTACTCTATGATGCCATCACCTTAGAGCTGGCCAACCATGTCATGAGAAAACAGGAAGGGGCCTCGAGACCCAGCCTTATGCTCTTCGTCACGTCAAATGTGATAAGCTCCCTGAGTCGGTGCATGCAGGTTGGTATGCCCTACTGCGTGAAGTCATTCAATGCCACTACCGCAGCTATCGTTCCTGTAGATGTGTAAAGTCGGGATTCCAGAAGTCTATGTAAGTTGTTCCAGGGCCACACATGATAAGTCCAAACAGTTGTGATCAAGTGTGTCAATTGCAGAGAGCCGCACCCCACTTCTTCGAAGCAATGTGGTGCATATCTCCTTGAGAAGGAAATCCTGGCTGTGCAGGCCAAGGATCATCTCTCATTTCGCGAGGCTAAGGACTTGGTCTTTTCACACCTGGCATTGCCTGGGATGTCTTAGGCCTCAATGGTAAAAAAATGCACCCTATGTTCCTAGCCCCTCCCAGCCTATGAGCATGGTCATTTCCACACCCATTCATAACTTCTGCAACTTCTATCACCTTGGGCACTCCCCCAGTACAACTGGCGGCACAAAGTGTCCACACCCATCCCCAGCTAATATCAGGGCTCCCCTTCTTTCCCCGAGTGTAACTGTTTCCCGTAAGGCGAAACAGGCATGCACCTCCACCAAGTTAGACACACAAGAAGCAACACCTCTGAGGTTGGTTGTGAGGCCATCTTCTTGGGTTCGAAAGTTGCCCCTCCAAAAGGAGTATAGCATTAAAGGAGCTTCAGCTCCTACTCCCACCCCCAGTGGAGGCTGGGTGACTCAAAGGTGATGGATCCGCCCTGCCTGCCTAAGGTTTTGAGGCGGAGGGAGGAAAAGACTTGCATGGCAAACTCAAACTCGCCCGATGAGTCCTCAAAGGCCACAGTGCCTTCAGCGCATTGTCTGGCCAACAGTGCCCAGAGTTCTGCCTCTGGGAAGTATATGGCCATTCCTGTGAGGATCTTCTCTTTGAAAAGAACCCCTGCATCTCCTCTGAGCCAGGTCTGGATGGCATATTCCTTCACTGGAATTGCTGCGGACTCCAGGCCAACTGGGAGGAGAGCATGCTGGGCGTGTCCCCCCTGCCCACCCTCCTGGGGTATAAGGGTTTTGTGACCCCACCACCGTGGGATGAGGGCTGAGCAGGAGGGTGTAGCATTTACACCTGACATGGTCTCTGTCCTTCTCCTTGCTTTGAATACCTCTTTTTCAGTAGACAGTTGCTGTGCAGCTGCACCTGGATAGGAGGTATATTGTTATTTCTGTGTATATTCCACCATCAGCCAACTTCTACTGCATCATGGCACGGTTGCCGAGGCCCTTTCTCTTGCATGTGATAGGCTTGTAACTTGTCCTTCCTTCCACTTATATCCTACCATGATTGTAACTGAACTAGAAAGACATAAACCTGGATCAAAATCACCTAATCAACAAGAAAAAAAATTGAGGCTGAAAATTGCTAGTTAGAATGTGGGTAGTTTGAAGGGTAGACAGGGGGAGGTGGTTGAGATCCTATCGTGGAGAAACGTGGACGTATACTGTGTGTAAGAACATAGATGGAGTTCAGCAAGAATGATTGTGTGAAAGGAATAGAGATATAAACTGTTCTGGATGGGAAACACTAACGGTTATGGTAGTGTCAGTGTTCTATTAGCAGAGAAGTAGAAAGAGCGTGTTACATATGTGAATAGAATTAATGACAGGCTATTGGAGAAATGTGGATGTATGCTGTGTGCAAGAACATAGATGGAGTTCAGCAAGAATGATTGTGGGAAAGGAATAGAATATAAACTGTTTTGGATGGGAAATGCTAATGGTTATGGTGGTGTCAGTGTTCTATTAGCAGAGAAGTAGAAAGAGCGTGTACATATGTGAATAAAATTAATGACAGGCTATTGGTGAAGTTGAATTTCGATAGAGTAATCATATCTGTTGTATCAGTGTATGCACCCAAAGTAGTCTTGGATGCTGCGATCAAGGATGAGTTTTGGGACGAGTTGATCAGAGTTGTCAGTGGCATGGCAGAGAGTGAGATGGTGATCCTGGGAGGAGACCTGAATGGACATGTTGGTGCGGAGGCACTGGGGTACAAAAGAGTGCATGGAGGTTGTGGATTTGTCACTAGGAATGTGGAAGGCAAGCAAATTCTGGAATTTGGGGAAGCAATGGACATGGTCGTTTGTAACACCCTGTTCAGAAAAGAGAGAAGCAAACTGGTCACATATACATCTGGAGACAGCAGTAGTCAGATAGACTATTTTATGGTTAGAAGAAGAGAGAAAAAATTAGTGAAAGATGTTAGTGTTACCCAGTGAAGAGTGTGTACAGCGACATAAGTTACTGGTGTGACCTTTGGTTTTGGAAATTGCAGGCCAGGAGGAGGGTGTTTGTGCCTGGGAGGAAGGTGTAGAAACTTAAAAATCAGGAAGTGAGGGAGGCTTTTTACGAGTGGTTGGGTACACTAGCGGCGGAGAATAGAGCGACTAATGGAAGTGTGAGTGAGCAGTATGGGAGGCTGAAAGATAACCTTCTAAAAGCCACTGAACAGGTTTATGGATGGTCAAGAGATCCACTTACACACAAGGCATCTTGGTGGTGCAATGAGAAAGTTGAGGATGTAGTGAAAGAAAAAAGAAGTTCGTTTATGGCATGGAAGCAGGGTGGGAGTAAGGAAGTATACTTGGCAGCGAAAAGAAGGCCAAGTTGTGGAAATGTATTGGGCTAAGTCAAAGGCCCAAAAACCTCTTCTTGAGAGCCTCAATGGTACTGAGGACAGGAAAAGGGTGTTTAAACTGGCTAGGCAGATGAAAATTAGAAAATAGTGATATAGCCGGTGAACAGTGCATTAAAAATGATGATGGTAGAGTTGTGGTTGGGCAGAACAATATAAAAAAGGCTTATATGGAGCACTTTAATCATTTATAAAACATAGAATTTGACTGGGACAGGAGACTTTTGGATTCCACAGAACCTGTGGCTGGACTATGGCCATCAATTGAGGACAAAATGGTGAGCAGAGCCCTCAATAACAGGCCAGAAGGTAAGGCAGCAGGTGTTTCTGAGATAAATGTTGAGATGTTGAAAGCCTCTGGAGATATTGGTGTGTGTTTGGTCATGAACCTTATAAATGCTGTACCAGAAGACTGGCTGAAGGGTGTGATTGTGAATATGTATGAAGGTAAAAGTCATGCGCTAGAAAGGGGCAGCTACAGAGACATAAAGCTCCTTGCTCATGTTATGAAAGTTATGGAGCGTGTTCTAGAAGAAATGATTAGGATAAACTTTGATGACATGCAGTTTGGGTTCATGCCTAGAAAAGGAACCGCGGTTGCTATATTTATAGTTAGACCTGGAAAAGGCTTTTGATATGGTACCAAGAGATGTGGTGAGGTGGGCAATGAGAAAATTAGGGATTGAGCAGTGGTTGGTTAGGGTGGTCATGACTATGTACGAAGGTTCAACAACCCAGATGAGGATAAATAGAGAATGGAGTGATGACTTCTCTGTAAAGGTTGGTGTGCTTCAGTGATCCGTTTTGAGTCCCTTGCTCTATGTTATGCTCCTGGAAGTGCTGTCACAGAATTTTAGAACAGGATTGCCATTTGAGTTGTACGCCGATGACTTAGTGCTGATTGCTGAGGGTGAGAGGACAGCACTTGAGAAGTTCAGGTTATGGAGGGAAGAGATGAATTCCATGGGGCTATGAGTGAATTTAGATAAAACAAAGATGACGATTTAAGAGTGAGTGGTGGTAATGACATTATTGAGGGTATATGGCCATGGGCAGTCTGTCACAGAGGGGTAGGGAATAATTCTATCTTGTGTAATGGATGTGGTTTGTGGGTGCATAAAAGATGTAGTGGTATCAGGGGTAGGCTGCAGAATGATGGAGAGTTTCATTGCACTGTATGTACAAGAGAGCAAGTTGATGAGAGGAGACAGGGGAGGATTGTATTTGATGGTATGTCGCTTGAATGCATAGAGGAGTTCTGCTATCTGGGAGATATGATCAGTGCAGGAGGAGGTGCTTGGGCGAGTTCCATGGCAAGGGTTAGAAGTGGTTGGAAAAAGTTCAGAAGGCTGCTTCCTCTCTTGACACTGAGGTTTTTTTCCCTCTGAGCTAAGGGACTTCTGTACACTGCATGCTTATGAAGTGCAATGTTGTATGGCAGCGAAACTTTGGGTTTGAAGGAAGAGGACATCCAGAGGCTCAAGCATACTGAGATGAGAATGGTGAGATGGATGTGGGGATTGATTGGGGATAGAATGCATTAGTGTGGTACCTAGAAGAGGCAGACTGAGGTGGTTTGGTCATGTGGAGAGGATAATAATTGGGTGAAGGGTGTAGCTGTGGAATGAGGTCATACAGAGGGACCTCAGAGATATGTTTTTGAATAGAAAAACAGCTAGAGATCAAGCTGCATGGAGAGCCGCTATTAGGTAAATAAGGCCGACACATTCAAGCATGTATGGAGCCTTCAAAAATGATCATGATCAATTTCAGGATCAGAATCCTGAAACTGTCAGTACCTCTTCTTTTAATCAAGTCAGTCATGTTTCTGATTCAATTTTGCCTTGTATAGTGGTGGGCCAATTCAGTTGTTTTTCACCTGTTTTTCCCTCATCTTCTATTGATTTGTATTCTTTAATCACTTTTCAAAAACACAATTGTCATTCAGAAGTGAAAATCTTTTATCACCCCCAAAATACTGGTTTCAAATTGGTTACCTGTTTTGACCCTTTTCCGATCTCTATCCAAAAACTTTCATTTAATGAAGATTTACTTCTCTATAGCTCTAGTTCTGTCCTATTACTTGTTATTCTGAAATTTCTGGATATTTGTCTACCCATAGCTTATCATTATGAACATTCTCATGTGGCCCATGATAAATTGATTGATCTGATTAAGTCTCAGTTCTGGAGTCCATACATCATTGAAGTGGTATCTGATATCTGAAAGTCTTGTCCTGTGTGTCTGTGTACCATGGTATATAAGTACCAATGAGAAATCACATAAATTGACACTTCCTATCTATTTGAAATGGCTTCTGTGGCTCTATTAAGTCTCCCAACAACTCCCTGTCAATTTAGCTGTTGTCTAGTGGTCATTGACCATTATTCAAAATGGTTATCTGTAGTTCTACTCAGGGATAAACAATCTAGATCTGTGGTTAGTGTTCTCAAAAACACGTTTTCCATTTTTGTCATTATTACCACACTGCCTTTTATCAGATAATGGTCCTGAATCTACTGGTCAACTTTTCAGTGACCTCCTATCTCAGTTTGACATCAGTCATGTGTTGATAACACTGGGGAACAATGTATTTGGTGAATTGACAAAAGTACATTTTCCTACCTAATTCGATCATACTAAATTCAAATCTGAAATCAGATTCTCTCTAAATGCTACAGATTTTTCATTATATCAATAACTAATATTATACAATAATTTTCATTTTATCACGCCTATCATCATGCCCTGAAGTAATTTTGAATCATCCTTTTGCATTATTTATAGTAAAGAAGGTTTTTTTGCCCAAACATTTTATTGCATATGAGAAAAAACTTGAATTACACATTAGGATTACAAATACTGTAATCAAATAGATGCTAATTTATTAATGACCGTACATCAGGCTGGAGGACCTCTTCTTGATTTCAATCGGGCAAATATTTGCATTTGTAACTCTTTCTCTTGTAAGTCTTCTCTGGCTGATCTCTTCTAATCATCCAGCAGTAGTCCGCCATCATGTGTCTATCCCAGTGACCTTGGTAGCACTCTTCCATTGTCATCAAATCCTGATGGAAGTGTTCCCTGTGTTCGTCGCTCACAGCTCCCAGATTCTCTGGGAATCGGTTGATGTGACTATTTAAGAAATGCAGCTTCACACTCATGTTGCATCCCAGATCACGATATGCTAAAAGCATATTAGTAACCAGATCCTCGTAGTTATGCAATTTTTTGTTTTCCAAGAAGTTATGAACAATGGCAGAAAATGGGAGCCAGGCTGCCTTCTCATTTTCATTCATGGTGTTCACGAATCTAGAATCACTCAGAAGTCTTCGGACTTGGGGACAATCAAATACTCCTGCTTTAATTTTTTCTTTGTATGACAAAGCAGGAAACACCGATACTATGTACTAAAAACAATCATTGTCAGTGCTCAACACCTTGACATACTGCTTCATCAACCCCAGTTTGAGGTGAAGTGGATGGAAAACAATCCTCTCTCGACTTACAATTGGCTCATTAACAATGCTTGGGATTCCTTCTTCCAAAGTTTCCCAAACTGGCCAATCTTTTTGGCACCAGTGTTTGTCATGGGTTCGACTGTCCCACATACAGATATAAGCATGGAAACTTTGTATATCCCTTCTGCTGGCCAAGGAGGAAGTTGACCATCTTAAGGTCTACACATATGATCCAATTGTGTTCATGGTATTTAAGTAAATCCATGACCATTCTTATCTCATCATGAGTTTCTCGCAGATGGACAGAGTGACCGAAAGGAACTGCACCAAAGTCATTGCCATTATGCAAAAAGACACACTTGAGGCTACGCTTGGAGCTATCCCAAAATAGTCTCCACTCAGCAGGGCTATAGGTGCCAAGTCTCAACTCTGTAAACAGACCAGGAACATCGTGGCAGTATACAAATTGTTTGTCCTGAGAGAAATACTTAGCAAATGTACTCTCCCTTGTTCGGTAATATGATACCCGTACCGACCTGTCAAGCATATCTCTTTCACTCAACCTGGAGGCTAAAAGTTCTGCAGCTTTCTTGGAGAGCGCCAAATCACGTATCAACTCATTCATATCCTCTTGAATGAAACAATGATGAGCTAATGACTCTTTAGCATCTGATGATGTTGGGGCAGTCGATCTTGTGCCGATTTTTCTTGCCAATCCCTTTAGTATTCACCAGACAGAAATAACAGTCCGATACATGATCCTTTGGCTTTCGCCACACCATGGGGATTCCAAAAGGAAGACCATTTCTCTTTCCTTTCCTCCACTCACGAAGATGTTCCACACAACTATAGCAAACAGCATGTGGTGCCCACTTCTTATCTTGATCGCCAAGAGGAACATCAAAATATGCCTTATAAGTGCGGATCACAAAGTTTGATATATTGCGCCTTTGATGAACTAGCATGTTACAGCCACATATGTAGCAGAAGGTGTCTGGATCATTAACACAATTTCCCCTTGACAAAACCATCACTCTAACATGAGACCGGAAAAAAGAAACAATAATGTCAATATTTTGCACAATAACACTTATTACTATCTTACTACTATGTACTGTGAAGTATTTGCTTTCTACAAGCATCCCTTCTGTCCATCCGGAGGGCAGTTTTCGGGAAATGAGAAAATAGAAATTACAGAATAACTATAGCATGTAGGTAAAACAGCATGAAAAGATGAATTAAAATTGGCAGATAAATCTAAGTCACTAGAAAATGTGATTAAAATTGTTCCCCTGTGTAATCCTTACAATCATCTTCCAACAATGTAGGCAAAAGGGTTAATTGAACCATGATTCAGTTTTCTGCCATTGCAAATGAATTTTGAGACTCCCTCACTTAGAATCAGCCTGAAGACTGATGATTCAGAGCTAAAAGAATCTAATGATTCTGACCAGGAGGAAGGATATGATGGGTATAGATAAATTTAGAGGATTTTCCTCAAGTTGCTTGTCTATTGATCAGTATGGAAAACTCCAAATTCTCTTGGCTAATTTTAAAGCTCAGAATTTGACAAACTCAGTACCTGTAATTTCAGTTCATGAAAGTGTGAGTGAAATTGAGTCTGTGTCCTCTGGACCTCATTTTTTTATTAAATAACTCGTCTTGCTGATCCTGAACCTCTTAATTCCATCCTGAATTGAGTTAGGATTATTCTAATTCCACAATTATCTGATCATGCTCCACCAATCCATCCTGGTTTACCCATGTTAATACCCAAGGATTTGTCTGTTGAGTGATGTTCTTTGAATGTACATCAACATATTTCATCCAATCCAAAATATTGTCACAACTAGATTGGGAGATATCACTTGAAAGTGATATTTCAAAAACTTCAGCCATATGTCTCTACTTCTGAAACTTTCCTTCCCCCAGTAGAAGACTGAAGTTTCTAGCCTTGAAATAAGCTTTTCTCCTGGTTTTAATATTGATATTTCTTGGAAAAATGCACTTTCTGGCATAAATAACACAACTACCTACTACTATTACACAGTCTTGTCCGATTACTCAGGGATGTATCCTGTTGAAGAACTACCTCAAGTGATGTCTAAACCCCTTGAATATAGAAAAAACTTTACAAACTCCTAATATTGTATAGTCCCAGATGATAATAGTTCTAATTTTGAATAATTCATTCTTATCTTTTCTGTTAAACTGGTCCACCAATCCATCCTGGTTTACCCATGTTAATACCCAAGGATTAACATGGAGAGCATCTGGAGAGAGTTGCCTTAGTTATGAAAATTGATGTGGAGCTGATTCTCATCTGTTTACTAACTAGTGGGGCCTGATCATTGACTCTATATATGATTCCTGTGATAATGTGGTCCTGTCTATTATGCATTTGGAGAAGGTTTCCCCGATAGATAGAGGAGATTTCAAACTTTACCTTTGTGATGTGTATAGTGTCAACCAACATCGTCTGTCAATAAAATGTATAACATACACATGATTATTTAAAAGGGTAACTAATGAAACAGTCTAGAGACATTTTAAACAAACTAAAATGGCTCCCTTTTGAATATCGCTGGCCTTAAAATTAAGTTTAGATCTCACCATATCCTGCATGGTCTATAGAGATTGAAGACACAAGGGGACCTTGTGTTTACTTCGATCCTCTTTCTGATTTCATACACAATTTAACAAAAGTTCCCCTTCCAAAAGAGCATACCTCAATGGATTTCAGCCAACTTCTGACTCCATTGATAAGTTTTAGAAGTAATTTACCCATATAGTGAAGTTAGAACATGAAGCTTATCTCCAATCTTTCTTTTTTTTTGTTGCAATATTTTTTTTGAGGGATATTTTCTTACTCAATCTTGGGACCACCACTCGGCAAGCAGTGTTACAGCAGGATGTTCAGAGCCTACTGCCTCAATGCCTCACAAATTTGCTGGAATTTCTCGATTATGTGACAAGGAAATTGGATAAAGGACAAGACATAAGAGTGACAGATGACATTCATTCTCAAAAAATGCAAAGTTATTTAAATGGGCAACCATATTAGGGAATTTAGTTATAAAATGGAAGGTTGCTGGTTAGATTCACAAAGAGATGGACTTGGAAGTAGTAATGGGTCAGTGAGGTTCTCCAAGCAGTGTATAGAGCCGAGAAAGAATGAAAATAGGGTATTAGCCCTTATCAATAGAAATGTCTGTTAGAAAAGTAAATGCTGTATGTTAGGTCACACCTGGAATATTTGGCTCAATCCTCTGCTGAAGTATTGGGTTCCAATTAGGTGTATTTTGATGGGAGTATTTTTGTTTGAACATGTAAGGGTGGGGTGGGTGTGTTGCATGTGCATTGTGTCACTGTTCTGTGTGGTTGGAGTTAGTTTAGTGTGAGGTTTGGCTGTGGTTGGGTGCTATGGTGGTGCTGTGTAGTTGAGGGTTGTGTAGATGAATTGTTTGTATAGAGTAGATACGTGCGGCTAGATACACCCACATGGGGATAAGTTTCAGTGTATCCGCCAATAATTGGTTGGGTTGTAGGGCTGTTTAGAGTTTTGTGTCCCTACTTGCTGGGATTGAACCTACTTCTCGATGCTGGATGTCCAATGGCATATCCACTAAGCTAGTGAGACTTCCCTGTTGTTTCTTATTAAACACTTTATATTTTTATAAAATTTGTTTGAATATAATTTACTATTGGTCTTTATCCTGATAGAGGTTAATACATTTTCCTGGTACCTTTCAGATAGATGACAATGTTGCTAGTTTAGCTATTGCTCAACTTCTGTTTTTGCAGTCTGAAAATTCCAGGAAGCCAATCCATATGTATATAAACAGGTAAAATATATTTTATGCCTAAGCCAATATTCAGAAAAGTATTAACCTCTTTTATGTAGCATAATAAATTCTATGGAATCCTTATAAGGAGGATTCCAAATTCTCAAATTCAACCCAATTATGTATTAACTCTTTTATGCTTATTTTTAGTTAAAATGGTACAATAAATTTACCTGGAAGTTATTTTTAGTCTTTTCTAAAAAAAATATGTTTAAAAAATCTTGCTTAACAAATGCAATTTATATATTTTGTGCAAGCTTATTTTGTTAAATTTCATACATATCACTTTGCAATGCACTTTTTTGCTTCTTTTTTTTTTTACATCATAGAGATTTCTCAGTTCACCCTGAGTACCATATTTTACTCATTTTCTTTTTTGATGAGTTATACTTGGTCATTTCCTAAAAGGTGGCTATCCACTTGATGGCAGGTACCATGAGCCTTTAAAAAAATTATGATGCTATATCTACATTTAAGTCTCAAATACCAGCATTTTTATTTTTTGCTGATTCAAATTTACCCTAAATATTGAATTAACAATAATTTTTTTCCTTCATATTTAAACCCCAATACCAATGAGGGTTATATTACACAGAAAGTTTATGAAAAAAAGGGGTTAAACTAGTGAAAGTTTGGAAGAATATAACTATAGATCCTCAGGCAGACACTTGGGTTGAGAGGACGCACAATTTTCCAGGTGGCAACTGCAGCAAGGTTGCTATTGCAATACCCTGCAGGGGGATACCCTGTTCAGCTTGTTACACATGGTACCTGGAGGAGCTGCAAATCCTCTGATCCTGCATGAAAATTAGGGAAGTTCTGTTACTAGTTTTACATGAACACTGGAAAAATTGTTGGTGCTCTTCCCTCTTGCTCCCTCTCAGGACTACTTTATCTTTATTTATTATTATCATCATATTATTATTTAGTGTTATTATTACACCTATACTCTTTAACTTTGTCTTCCCACAACTCATACCAGGAAGACTGTTCTCACCTGAACAGAATTTGGTCAGCTAGCCATAGTACCTTGGTGGACTGCATGCCATCCTGGGATCACATAGCATTAGGGTATGATAATAGCGCCACCCTACTGCTTAGTGAACCTGCCTATCTCTACTTCTCTTTATTATATTCCCACCTACCCCTTCGAAACCTGCTCTTCTACCCACAGAGGTTCTGGCTGCCTGGAACACTTTCATCATCTTATGGATCCTTAGTCAAGTGGCAGTGTATATTGTGAGGTCACTACTTGTGAGGGCTGAAAGCTCGTTGACTAAGGCAATTATTATGCACCTGTGTTGAGCTGTTGACTCTGATCACCTTCTTCCAGTACACATAGAAGGTGGCTGTGTTGGCACCATCCTTTATAGTTAAAACTCAAGGAAAATCTGCCCGATTGGCTGGTTTGTCAAAGCCCATATTTACATGTGCAAATGATCACATTCTGGAACTTTCTGATCCTATGGAGACTTTTCTTTTAACTTCCCAAGCCATTGTGAGGTCATAGTATCTACTTTCCATGCATTCTTTTTTTATAAATTTGCTATGGCTACAACAGAGAGGAATAGAGGGCCACCGGAAATGTATGGAGAGCCTCCTCCAAACATGCTCTTACCTTCCTAAAGTATCGGGGAGCACAAGGTAACACAAGTCAGCCTTTTGATGAGTGGAGGAACTTCCCTCTCACCATCCCTATGCAGCAAAGGGGCTTTCCTTTCCCATCTTTGGAACTACCTTTGGCCAACTCCACCTCAGAAAAAGAGACCCCCCCTCCCACCTGTGCTTTATCAGGGGCCCCTCCAACTCTCTTCCACCAGAGATGAGGTTTACTCTTTGGGTGTGCCCAAGGATGACTCCATCTCTCCATCCGGCTGCAGTTCCTCCTAAAAGACAAACCCAGCCAAGACAAAGTTCTCAATTGGGATCTGCGATGCCTTTGGGGATGGGGATGGTGGCCACATGCCGCTTTCCCTGAGCTGGACATGATTCTGGAGGTGACCCGGTTCGGTATCAGACACAGAACTTGAATCCACCCCTATGCAAATTTCTTCTCATGTGGCTGGGCCCTTGAGGACTCACAAGAAGAGCAAAGAAAGACCTCCTCCCCCAGCTGATGCCCCCTTGACATCTATGACCTTCTCCATTTCGGAGAATGGTGCTCCTTCAACGGCTTCACCCTAACCCAAACATGCTTTTAAATTGAGCTTACCTAGATGTGGTAGAATTGCACATGTTCATTAGTCTTCTTTTTGACCTGTGCCTCATCTGGGAGACGCTTATTCTCAGGATTATGGTCTCATACCCACACCATGGACATTCTTGGTTTATTGGTAGCCAGCATCAAGGGTTCTAATTGGCTACTTTTATACAGATTGACATTGTTCCAAGCTAGACTACCGATGTGAGTACTACACATCTGCATCTGAGGGTGATTTGTGGAAGTTGGATTAGATTCACCACACTGATCTCCATTTGGCAACTGTTGCTTTCCCCACATCCCCTGTAGAGAGCCTCCTTATTGATGTTGGGCAAATACCGCTCACTTTAAAATATATACAGTACATTAAGTGCTTGGACTCACAAGCCCAACATCTTCCTTGGCTGATCTCTATGGTGCTTATGCCGCTAGGAGACTCCACTCATACCCTAAACCTTTTGGTTTTAGGGCAAGGCAACTCCTTTGAGACATTGATGTAACTTTCAGGCCGGTGGCGCCTCTGGTTCTGCTCAGGATGCTACCCCAAAGGGTACCAGCTCTGAATATTTGTTGCCATGCCTCTGCTCTCAAAACTCCACACTGGGGGTATTGCATTTAAATTTCTTGGAGCACGCACCGCATCATGAGTGAGCCATTTTAGCATAAACTGATGGCTAAGAAATTTGAAGAGGATGTCAGCTTTCATGCCTTCTCCCTTTCTTTAAAACTATCGGGGCTCTTCTGGGTGCTGTGCCTGTCTTTGTAGATGACCTAGTAGCAATAGACTGCTTGTTACACCAGAGTATGCGTAGTGCCCAGTTTGGAGACCATATTGTGATTTATAGCAACTCAAAGCACAGAGTGCCTTCGAGACTAATCTCCATACCCGCTTGTTTCCATTATCTGTAATACCATGGCTTCTACGAGCCGGGAGGATGTTGAGTTTTTTTTTATGTTGGATTCCTGGACATGTACTGTAGGTTATTAAGAGAAACAGCCTCCCAGGCTGCCTAGCAAAGGAGATGGAAGACAGCCGATGGAAATCTAAATTTCCTTGCCACCAGACCGCATTTTATCCCTTCTCCACCCCCCCCCCCCCAATGCTTTGACTGCTTCAGGTCGTTTTCTGTCGCCTCTGAAGCACGCACACTCGCAGGACACCTCGCCATCTGACTCTTCTTAACCTAATTGTTTGGTCCCCCAGATTTTTCAGTACATTCCTGTTGTGTCCCAGTCTAGGTGATCTTCGCACACATTACCTCCGACTGCCATCAAGGGCAGTCACCAAAATTAGTTAAGCTAGCTTAAGTCCACTGTCAGATGTGAACAAATCTGTTCTGAACCCATGGGCAACAGTAGCAACCCCGCTCATTCTGGTACTAGGACAGATAACATGCATGAAGACTGGGGCACACAAGAATGTTTCAGACAGTCTGAGAAACCACACAGTAATATGCAGAGGAGTACTCCATCAAGCAGCGATGCATCCCACCAGCTTTGTGAGGAGATGGCTGGGTGTACACTCACGGACCCCTGCTCCGGAGGCCGGCCTTAGCTGCCTTTTCTTTTGGGGTTTGTTAGTTTCTTTTCTTGTTTTTTTATTATATAGCCTATTTTTAGACTAAGAGATAACCTTCAATTTTGGTGGCTCTACGCTTGCTGCCAGCAAAATCTTTAATATTAAAAAAAAATTGACAGCTACTTCCTTTGTGGTCGACTGTGTGTGACATAATGCTCGGAAAGAAGCGCCATGCCTATATGTGTTATAAGCTTCGTCTAAATGATCTCACCCTCACTTCCCTGTAAGGGGTGCGGCGATTTGCGTTCCTGGCCGCCCTGCTGATGGGACTCAGCACCCCATCCCACCCCAGCTTAGCCTCTTCTTTCTGACAACCTGCATTTTTACCCTACTTCCTCATTCTCCCTACAACCTCTCCCACAACTTTCTCTGGTCCACCTCTAATTTCACAGGGTAGATGCCGACCAGCTTCCTCTCACTCAAGTATTCCGGATCCTGCTTTAACAACCTACTTCATCCCCACCCACAACTTCCTCACATACCCCTTTCTTTCTCCTTTCAATCTCTATCGATTTTACGCCCAGCCCAAGGTGGAGCCGCCATGCTGAAGGGCTGCCTGGCCATTGGTCAGAAAGATATGGTCCTAAATGCGGCAGCTCATTCTGCCGGCCCCATGTTTACCCCTCACACAGAGCAGGCTACTGCGGGGGGTGATTAGCGTTTACTTCCCGTTTAACTAATTAGGTCCCCATGGAGGATCCCCTCCCCCAGTGCTTTCACAGGGGACCCTCTAAATTTCTTGTACCAGAGAGGAGGATTACTCCTCTCCTTTGCCTACGCATTAGCGGATTCCCCCTCACCCCCTTCTCTGGAGGCTCCCTTAGGCAACTTCCTTTCTTCAGCGGCACTCCCCCCTTTACATTCTAAGGGGACTGCCAAGAAAGGCAGGCGCCCCATAATTGACTGCTCCCGTGACTCAATAGGGGCAACCCTCTTAAGAGAATAAGGGATGGCAGGGCCCATTGACCCCTACCCCCTAATGTCCTGCGTACTTGTGCGATCAGCTTGCAAGGGGTCAGTATATCTGCTCCCTTCTCTTTCCTGACTGATGCCAGTTTGCTGGCCAAAGAAAAATGACCAAAGGCATGTTGAATGGGACCTGTGATGTCTTGGGGGTGGCCACATGGAGGCCCCCCTGAGGCGACCCATCCCTAGTTGGTAGGATCTTCCATGAGGTTGAACACAGCCTCGGTGCCAAGCACATAACCCGAGTCTGCCCCTGTGAGAACTTCACCTCAGAGGGCACAGGTGCCCGAGGACATACAAGGGGAGGAGGGCTCTTCTCCCCTGGATGGTGCCCATGTGACAGCCAGGACCTTCTCCATTTCGTAGAAGGATCTTGCTGAGGCAGGCTCATCTCGCCTAGGGGCTCCTGCCGGTGTGGTTAAAAGCGGGTTCATTCCCCGCCCTCCTCTCCTAAAAAAAACAAAACAAAAAGAAGACAAAAAATACTCGGGGGGGAGGGAGAGGCTCTCCTTCCGCGGGGACGGATGAGTCTGCTACCACTTTGGCAAGCGACCAAGCTAAGATCGGCACATCCGGCCCCTCTACCCCGCCGTGTGCGGAGCCCCTGACTATGACTAAGTCCAAAAGTACACAGGGTGGAGCCTCGATAACATCGGGGCCCCTCATTCAGAGGTTACCTGGCGTTTTCGAGCACGCTGGCTTCAAACGCTTCCTCGTTATTCGCTCCACTGATGGCACCATGTTGGCCAAGGGCAACATGATCCATGAGAGGAGAGCATTAGCTAGTGCAATTGGTAGAGAGCCGAAGGTGACCCCTTTCTCGGACGGGAGCCTTCTGGCATATGCGGCGAATCCCGCCGAGGCGGCCAAGATAAGTGCTCTTCGGACACTTCATGGCACCCCGGTGAGTGTGACGCCGCACTCTACCGTGAACTTCGTTAAAGGAGTAGTTTATGAGAGGGAACTCGTAGACTACTCCATAGAGGAGATCACTTTAGAGCTGGCCGACCATGGGGCGGTCAAGGTCTAACGTGTGATGAGAAAACAGGGAAGAGCCTCGAGCCCCGCCCCTACAGTCTACATCACGTTCGATTGTGACAAGGTTCCTGAATCGATGTAGGCCGGTTGGTATCACTAACGCGTGAAGGCATTCGTGCCACTGCCGCGGAGGTGCTATTACTGTCACCGCTTCGGCCATAATAATTAATCGCTCCTGTCGACGTGCAAAGTCTGGGTTACTCGAAGTCTGTGTAAGTTGCTCCAAAGCCACACACGATAAGTCGAAATCGTGTGTGGCTAAATGTGTCAATTGCGAAGAGCCGCACCCCGCTTCTTCGAAGCAATGCGGTGCGTATCTCCTTGAGAAAGAAATCCTGGCTGTTCTGGCTCAGGATCGTCTATCATTTCCCAAGGCTAAGGACTTGGACCTAGCGCGCCCGGCGATGCTCTGGCCGTCCTATGCCTCAATGTTGGGAAAGACACCCTCTGCTCCTGGCCCCTCCAGGTCTACGAGCACGGTCGTTTCCGCGCCCATTTAGAACCCTTCTGTAGATTCTTCCCACCCCTTTCGCTTCCCTGGTAGAGCTGGCGGCACAAAGGTTTCACACCA
The DNA here is from genome assembly GCA_963969495.1 of Ceratothoa steindachneri. Classification (NCBI taxonomy): domain Eukaryota; kingdom Metazoa; phylum Arthropoda; class Malacostraca; order Isopoda; family Cymothoidae; genus Ceratothoa; species Ceratothoa steindachneri. The sequence goes on along the minus strand of OZ018323.1, from coordinate 57,144,892 downwards.
GGGATCCCCTCCCTTTTCCCAGCGTGATCGTTTCGCGTAAGGCGAAACGGCCGCGCGCCTGCACCAAGTCGTTATACTCACAGGAGGCAACACTCATGAAGAGGGTCGTGAGGCCATCTTCCGAGGTGCCTAAAGATGCTCCCCGAAAGGAGGACAGCACTTAAGGAGCTTCGGCTCCTTCGCCCACACCCAGTGGTAGGCTGGCTGGCTTGGAGACACTGGATCCTCGAAAAAAGGGAACCCGCTCGCCTAAGGTTTCCAGGCGGAGGGAGGAAAAGATTCGCATGGCGAACCCAACCTCTCCCGATAAGTCCTCGAAGGCAACAACGCATTGTCCGGCCAACAACGCCCGGAGTTCTGCCTCCGGGAAGCGTGCGGCCATTCCCTTGAGGGTCTTCTCTTCGAAGAGGGGCCCTGCATCTCCTCTGAGCCAGGCCTGGAGGGCATATTCCTTCAATGGAATTTCCGCGGACTCCGGGCCAACTGGGAGGAACTGCGGAGGCTCGTATCCTCCCGTACCCCGTTAGCTATCTTTTTGTAGGAGAGCATGCTGGGCGCGTGACCCCTACCCACCCTCCCGGGCCGGGTGGAATGATGCGCGATTTACACACGGCATGATGTCTCCGTTCTTCTCTTCGCTTTAGATAACACTCTTCAGGCAGTATCTGTGCAGCTGCACCTGGATTGGAGGTACACACTTATTTCCGCGTATATACCACCGTCAGCCGACTTCGACGCCGGGGACGCGTGGCACGGTTGCCGAGGCCCTTTCTCTTGCTCGAAGATCTGAACGGTAGACACCCCCACCTCCTCTGAGCAGACTACTCGATTAATCCTAGGGGTCAAGCCCTGCCGACCTGATCGACGAGCTGGAGATGGCTGTTCTAAATGTGGATGAATTTACGGATCACTGCACGAGAAGCGCTTCATTTTCCTGCCTCGATCTATCTTTGTGCTCTCTGGATGCACACCCTGATTTGGAGTGGGGGGTGGTCGATAACCTCCATGAAGGTGATAACTTTCCCATTCAAATATCATTTTCTGAGCCGCTGCCGCCCGAGAGCCTGCCACAGTGGCTCTTGGCTCGGGCGCGGTGCTCCGCATTTCAGTAAATGACTGATTTCTCTGTCCTAGTCTAGGAGTTTAGGTTGGTAGATAAGGCTGTTAAGTTCTCGGCAACCTCATCGCCGTGGGTCTAACAAAAAATTCCTAGAACGTCTGGCGGTTTTGTACGCCGACTGCTCTCGTGGTGGTTAGCCGAGTGTGAGACGGCCTACATGCACCATAAGCGCCGCCCAATGGATTTCATTGTCAGTGAATTTCGTCTAGCTAGGGCTAGGTTCCGGTATGTTTCGAAGCACCCCGGCCGCTCTTGCCTGCGGAGATACGTGTCTTCACTTGATAGTAAAAGCCCTCTAACAGAGATCACTCTACCTCAGCCGGTTTCCGCCCAATCTTGCTCCTGCGTGTGCAAGTTGATGGAGAAATTGGTAAATGTTTGATTAGCTTTTTTTCTGGACAGTGGAGGCCATCTGAAGTCTTCTGCACAGTGCGGCCTCCGCAAGTTCCACTCCACGTCGGATGCTCTGCTCCGATTGGAAAATTCCGTCTGCGAGGCCTTCCTTTGTAGACAGCACTACGCCACGGTATTTTTCGACATGGAGAAGGCCTATGATACCGCATGGCGATACGGTATCATGGAGACTCTCCACACGATGGGGGCGAGGCCACGCCTCCCAATGTTTATATTTGAATTTTTTGCGAGATCATCGATTCCGCGTACGGGTGGGGGAACCCTCTCCGTCCCAATGGAGAGGGCTTTCCTGAGCATCAACCTTATCACCTCGGTGCTGCCGAAAAATGTTCTAGCTAACCTCTAAGTGGAAGACCTTTAGATCGCTTTTGGCGCCGCCCAGATGCCAACTCAGGAGCGTCTACTCCAATAGGCATTGAACTGCGTCTCTCGCTATGCCGAATCGCACAAGCTTCGTTTTTTTTTTGCCAAGACTAAGGTGGTGCAGTTAGGCAGCCATCCCCGGCTCCATCCTGACCCAGACTTATTTCTCAATGGGGTGCGCCAGGAACTGGTGGACTCACCGTTTCCTTGGTCTTGTATTTGACCGACACCTCACCTGGGAGGCTCTTATTCGCAGCCTTAGGGTCTCTTGTATCCCTGCCATGGATATTCTTCGTTCCGTGACGTTCAGCGCTTGTGGCGCTGATATGGCTACTGCCTTACTTTTTAATCGATCCATGGTTCGTTCGAAGCTCGACTAGGGATGCGAGTTTTATGCATCTGAGGCCGAGCGTGTATTGCGGAAGGTGGACTCTATCCACCACACCGGCTTTAGCCTGGCGGACCTCCTCCGTTATATTTAATTTGTTAGTTACGCTATGTCTTCAGATAGAGGGTTAGTCATTGTTTGTGTTTTTTAAATGAGCTTTCGTTATTTATGTCCTCCTCTGTGTTAGAATTTGGCCACTGCTTGAAGGTAATTGGTGGGCAGACTACCGGTCGTCCGGTATTTAAAAGCCCCCCCTCTCTCTCTCTTCCCCGTAGTTATCTCATGGTGATAACTACTACTTGGTTTGGGGTTGTTTATTAAGATACATCAATATGTATATACTCAAAGGTGTATACATTGTATAGTGATGAAGATCGCAAATAATGCATAGCGTAATGCCTTTGTTGACAGCTGTCAGATGAGATTGGAGAAGAAATGCTTAAAATTGCCCCTCCCCCCCGCAAGTTAATGGTTAAAGTATGCTAGATGCAGCATGAAAGTGTGGGTGGGTAGGTACCGCCATTCCTCGCATTCGGGACAAGATCCTCTGATCGGATATTGAAATGTACATAAAGATCAGAATGTCACTCAGTGGCGAGTCTGAAGGCATCAGGGCCTGGTAGCGTGTGGGGGGGGGTCCGGATCGTATTGTTTTTTTTTACACCAACCAGCGATGGTGAATTCCTTCGTGACACCAGTGATCCGTTTCGTGTCTGCTATGTGAATTAGTGCCCACATCGCCCACACTAGTACTCCATCGGCAAGGTCCTGGAACAGAGGAGAGTAGATTGTTGTGTTATGAAAGCTAGAAGGGAAATGATAGCGGTGTTGTGATTGGCGATGTGCATGATGATGCGTTTGAGTGACTTAGCCCCATTGGGGTATCAGCGTATCTGCCAATGTGCAACTCATGACTCCACTTGGATCGAACCCTTGCCTGGTCTAGAAGACCCTCGTCCTATTTACTAGGATAGCGAGAGCTCCAGCGCGAAATGGTTGAATCCTAAGGTAGACTAAAGTATCCCTCGTCTGACCATAACCAAATTGTTTTAAGAAAGGCGGATTTACTGGATGGGTGAGGGAGAGGGATTGTTGTTGTTGTTGTTGCTTTCCTCTGACCGCCAAGGAGATTAAGGGAGCAAGTTATGACCTTACAGTCTTTGTTGTAGGCCCCGTCAAGATTAGTACAATTAAATGGGTCCGCGCCTCCTGTGAGATTGTCCTGAGGTACCAGGTTAGAATGGAGGGAGGCTGTTGCATGCTAGGGAAATTGGGAGTTTTATAGCTCTCCCCCTGTGCTAGCGGTCTATGTAACTGTCAGGAATTGGGAGTTCAATTACAAGCAATAGTCAAGCTTTTGAACTATAGGACTGGGGTTTGGAGGGCGCGTTAACCGCCCCTGAAACATTAAAATTACGATCCCCAAGCCCGGTGCAGGGGCCACCATAATTAGAATCTTTTAGTCAACGGGAAAAAAGTTCAAGTTAGTAATTTATGCTAGTCGCTGGGGGGAGGGATGAATCTGAACAAATAAAATCTTTGGCTGGGTTAACAAAGCAGTTTTGAGTTTTCCAACTGTATGAATACTTTTTAATTCAGCATCGGATATTGACGGCGGTTCTTAGTTTTTCCCCACCTTCGGTCCCCTTTGGTAGAAGTTTTGTCCCGTTTCAGTCCCGGCGGTGTGGTGACGGCTGGACTCGGCATTTACGACACGATGCAGTACGTGCAGCCACCGATAGCGACGTGGTGTGTGGGACAGGCGTCATCTATGGCATCCCTGCTCCTGACAGCCGGGTGCCCCGGAATGAGGCATTCTCTACCCCACTCGCGAATCATGATCCATCAGCCTCACGGAGGCGCAAGCGTAAGATTAATGTCCATCTCGGCCCAAACTGGCGGTGTCTTTGTTCCTTCTGTTGATATCAATGAACGGTGTTAAGAATCCAGCAATTGTGTTCTGGCCCTTTTAGTTATCGTGTCTTCACTTTATTAAAAAAAACTAACAAGGGCATATCTGCCAGAAAGTTTTTTAAGAGATTTGTAAAGAAGGTCCTGAAGTTCTGAGAAGTAAAATTGTGTAGAATGTACATAGCTCAAGTTGGTTGATTAAGGTGCATTGGACATGGGAGGGCGTGCAATTCTCCCCCGCGCCATTCTGCACCAAGGTATATCCCCTTATTAGGGGATTGTTTCACATGCCAGGTCTTCTGATCCTTTGTCTTGTATTTACTTCCTTTGGCAGTTAACGCAAAAAGGGACATCTGCCCGCAGAACCTATGGTCGCGGATACGAACTTGTATTTACCAACCCTCAACATTTGGATTATGAAGTTTACACCTGGGGGAATCCGTGCATGGGGTCAAATCAATTGTCTCAGGAAACTTATCCCTACCCTTCTGAGCGGACTTGTAGCTTTAGTGTTTGGCACGACTTTTGTTATCGATTCATCTCTGGTTGGCGTTCTCTGACTCGGGTTCCAATAATACAAGACGACTAGCCCAAGGTTACCATGAACAATGAACTCTTCATGTGAAAAATGTCATGACTGACCAGGGCTCTGTAGAAGAGATGTACCAGGGAGGATAAGATAAATGAAGGTATCTTTCCAATTCTATGTTCTTTTCCATCTTAAGGCATTGATGCGTGCCAACATGCAATTATTGGCTGCTCCATTTTGTGCGCGGTCTACAAATACATTTACTATCTACGGCATGTTAGCCCCACAGGGAAGTACCTTGTGTTGCCTGTTACCCTTGGTACCCGGAGTAGCCGCACGTCCTCCCAGCTCGACTCATTAACGGGACCTGGGGAGGTTGTTGGTGCGCTTCCTCCTCTTCCTCCTCTTCCTCTTCATCCTCTTCCTCTTCATCCTCTTCCTCTTCTTCCTGCTTCCCGCCTCACTCATGGGCACTTGATGAATGGGCAGCCCCCACCTTTGTGCATCCTGTGCGGGGTGCAGCTGTCCATCCTTCACATCTTTGCCTAGTGTCCCCTTTTGAGAAATCTTGGGAGGAGGGTCTTCCCTTTCATTACTGGGCAGATGGCCCCCCAACAGGTTCTGCGGGGCATCTTATCTGAGACTGACTCATGTCTCTTTTAGTGTGAATAGATTTTTTAAATTTTTAGAAGAATCTAATCTTTTAGCCAAAATTTAATATATTGTTTCATGATTTTATATTCTCTTTTCTTATATCTATTGTTGATCCATCTATAGTCCATGTTTTTATCCTTTGTCAGGTTCTCATTAGTTTATTTTTGATATCCTTTAAAACCCTTCGATAGTTTTAAATTCCTGTACTTCCATTCTATTGATTTTAATTTCATAGCTATATTTTTGTATTCCACAGATGTCTATATTTTTATTGAGAACACTCATGCAAATTACCCGTCCTTGAATTTGCCATCTTTAGAGCTGCCCCCGGGCAGCTCCACCTCTGGGATGAAGGTGCCCCCTCCCCCCTCTTGTATTTTCTCAGGGGTCCCGCCAAACTCTTGTAGCGGAGAAGGCGCTTCCCCCTCTTCCCTGACGGGTTCTGGGTTTCCGGGCCACTCTCACTTGCAGGGAGTCCCCATTTGCCTTCTCAGGGGAGACAGCGAGACAAAGGACACGCCACCCCGGTTCTCGCCCCCTCCCTTTGTGCTCAGGTCTTGCCACCTACCCCTTTCTTACCATTGTAGGTCGGCATGCCGGCTCCAGTGACCGGCCATAGACCCTATGAGTCCCCGGTCATGATACCCGGCAACTTGTAGGGGTGAGGCAGTTGGAGGCCCCACCTCAGGGTCTTCCAAGGGGGCGAACTGAACCCGAGTCCGCCCCCTCTGCAAAGCCCTCTTTAGTTTGGCACGGACCCCCGAAGACTGGCAAGATGAGAGACCCCTCCCCACCTAGTGCCTATTTAATGGCCAAGATTTTATCTATGTCGCAGAAAGATCTAGCTGAGGCTGGAACGTCCCGCCTTGGACCGCCCTCCTGGAGTGAGAAGCGGGCTTACTCCCTGCCATGCTCTGCATTTAAAAAAGAAGAAATCATCAAAGAGGACAAGGGATTCTTCTCCCTCCGCGGGTGCTCCGGAGATAACCGGATCTACTGCCGTTTCGGCAATCGACGAGGCCAAGACCGGCTCCTCCGACCCCGAGACGACCTCGGGAGAGAGGCCCAGTGCAAGACAGAAGTCGCAAGTGCGCTGAGCGCAGCCTCGATTACGTCGGGTCCCCGCATTCAGAGACTACTTGGCGTTTTTGAGTCCGCTGGCTTCAAGCGCTTTTTAATTATTCTCTCCACTGATGGTAGTATGTTGGGCAAAGGCAACATGATCCATCTTAGGAGAGCATTAGCTAGATTGACCTGTAGAGAGGCTAAGGTAACCAGTTTTTCGGATGGGAGCCTTCTGGCAAATGCGACGGACCCTTCCGAGGCGGCCAATATTTTTGTCCTTCGGTCACTCGATGGCTCGCCGGTGAGTGCGACGCCCCACTTTGTAGTGAATTAAGTGGCTTGTGCGAGGGAACTCGTGGGCTACTACTTAGAAGACATCTCCGAATAGCTAGCTGACCAAGAAGCAGTCATGATTGAGCGCGTGATGAGAAAACAGGGACGGGCCTCGAAACCCACCCCTACACTCATCGTCATGTTCGACCGTGACACAGACTTCCTGAGTCGGTACGTGTTGGTTAGTATCGCTGAAGCGTGAATGCATTCGTGACACTGCCCCCCGTAAGGGGCGCGGCGATTTGCCACCCTGGCCGCCGTGCTGACGGGATCCAGCGCTCCGTCCGGCCCCAGCTTAGCCTCTCTTCCTACCTTCCTTCAAAAACACTTGTTTCCTCTCTTTTCACACAACCTCTCCCACAACTTTCTCTGGTCAGCCTCTAATTTCACAGGGTAGATGCTGACCTTCCTTTCAGCCAACCGTCCCGCATCGGAGCTGAGGGGGTGGGGGACAATGTTCCCTAACCCCTGAGCTCCGGTCTGGGGTGGCTGGTTTTTAACTACCTGCTTCATCCCCACCCATACCTTCCTCACATCCCTTTTCCTCTCGTCTTCAAAATCTATCATTTATACGCCGTGTCTAAGGTGGAGCCGCCATGCCGATGGACTGCCAGGCCACCAGGCGGGAGGGGTGGTCCCAAATGGCGGCGCCTGGCTCTGCCGGGCTTGTAAGCACCTCTTGCAGTGCGGGCAACTGCAAGAGGTGATGAGCTATTGCGTCCCGTGGCAAAAATAGGGTCACCATGCACATGGATGAATCAATAAAACCTAAAACCCCTTTAACTCCCCCTTGCTCATCGACGGAGCCGCCCTCGGGCAGCTCCAGCAAAAAAATGGAGGTCCCTCCCCCTGTGCAAGGGACCCTCCATATCTCTCTAACCGGAGAGGAGGCTTACTCCTCTCCTTCGCCTACGGGTGCAGGGGACTCTCCCTCACCCCCTTCTCTGGAGGTGCTTTCGGGCACCTCCCTTTTCCCAGCGGCAGTCCCCTCTTTTCTTTCCAAGGGGACTGCCAAGAAAGCCAGCAGGCAGCCCTTAGCCAGCCGCTCCCCATCAAAGCGGCTCGGTAGGGCAAACCCCCTTAGGGGGGAGAGGGAAGCCAGGCCCCTTCGGTCGCTTCCCTCAAAAGACCTGCTGGCAAGAATTTTAAACCTTGCTGGGGTCAAGGCCTGTGCCTCCCCACACAAGACTGGCGACACTTCCAAGGGGACCTGCGATGTCCTGGGAGGGGATGGCCAACTGGAGGCCCCTCCTGTGATAGACATGGTCCTTGAGGAGACCCAGCCTCAGACGGTAGGGCCTTCCATGGGGGGGAATTCGGGCTCGGCGCCAAGCACCGAACCCGAATCCGCCCCTATGCAAGGTCCTCCTCAAATGGCTGAGGGCTCCGAGGCAGTAAAAGGAGGGGAGGGATCTCCTCCGACAGGTGCCCCTACGACAACCAGGACCTTCTCCATTTCGGAGAGGGACCTGGCTGAGGCCGCTCCATCTGGCCTAGGGGCTTCTGCCGGCGGAGGTGAAAAGCGGGTTCATTCCCCGCCCTCCTCTCCAAAAAAGAAAAAGACTCGGGGCTCCTCTCCATCCGCGGGGGCTGCGGGGACGGATGGGTCTGCTACCACTTTGGTAGGCGTACAAGCCAAGATCGGCACATCCGCCCCCTCTACCCCCTCGTGTGCGGAGCCCCTGACCAAGACTAACACCAAAAGTGCACAGGGCGGAGCCTCGATGACATCGGGGCCCCTCATTCAGAGGTTACCTGGCGTTTTCGAGCCCGCTGGCTTCAAACGCTTCCTCGTTATTCGCTCCACTGATGGCACCATGTTGTCCAAGGGCAACATGATCCATCAGAGGAGAGGATTAGCTAGTGCAATTGGTAGAGAGCCGAAGGTGACCCGTTTCTCGGACGGCAGCCTTCTGGCGAATGCGGCGAATCCCGCCGAGGCGGCCAAGATAAGTGCTCTTCGGACACTTCATGGCACCCCGGTGAGTGTGACGCCGCACTCTACCATGAACTTTGTGAAAGGAGTAGTTTATGCGAGGGAACTCGTTGACTACTCCATTGAGGACATCACCCTAGAGCTGGCCGACCATGGGGCGGTCAAGGTCGAACGTGTGATGAGAAAACAGGGAGGGGCTTCGAGACCCACCCCTACACTCTTCGTCACGTTCGACAGTGACAAGCTCCCTGAGTCGGTGCGTGCCGGTTGGTCCCGCTACCGCGTGAAGGCATTCGTGCCACTGCCGCGGCGGTGCTATTACTGTCACCGCTTCGGCCATAATAATTAATCGCTCATGTAGACGTGCAAAGTCGGGGTCACCCGAAGTCTGTGTAAATTGCTCCAAGGTCGCACACGATAAGTCCAAATCGTGTGTGGCCAAGTGTGTCAATTGCGGAGAGCCGCACCCTGCTTTTCGAAGCAATGTGGTGCATATCTCCTGGAGAAAGAAATCCTGGCCGTTCAGGCCCAGGATAGACTCTCATTCCGCGAGGCTAAGGACTTGGTCCTGGCGCGCCCAGCTCTGCCTGGGACGTCATATGCCTCAGTAGTTCGAAAGGCACCCTCTGCTCCTGGCCCTTCCAGGCCAACGAGCACGGTTGTTTCCGCGCCCATTCGGAGCCCTTCTGCGGGCTCTACCCAACCCGGGCGCTCCCCTGGTAAAGCTGGCGGCAAAAAGGGTTCATACCCAGCCCCCGCTAAAACCAGCGTGACCGTTTCCCGCAAGGCGAGTCCTTCCTCCTTAGTAGACAACACAACGCCACGGTTTTTCATGCTGGATAAGGCCTTTGATACACGATGGGGAACAAGAGGAGGCCTTCGAATCTTTATTTCTAAGTTTCTGCGAGAGGGTAGGGGACTCTTTGGCCCAATTGAGCAGGAAGAGGGTGTCCCGCAGGGAAATTTCCTCAGTGTCGCACTTTTCCCTAAGCATCAACGGTGTCACCTTGGTGCTGTCGGAAGATGTTCTCGCTACCCTCTACGTGGACGACCTTTCGATCTCTTTTGGTGTTGCCCGAATGCTAACTCTGGAGCGTCGACTCCAACAGGCATTGAACCGCGTCTTTCGCTATGCCGAAGCCGCATAGGTATTGTTTTTTCTTGCCCAAGACTAAAGTGGTGCACTTCTGCCGCACTCCACGACTCAATCCCGACCCAGACTTGTTTCTAAACGGGGTTTGCACGGAGGTGGTGGATTCGCACCGTTTCCTTGGTCTTGTTTTCGACCGTCACCTCACCTGGGAGTCTCATACTCGCAGCCTTAAGGTTTCTTGTACCCGCGCCATGGACATTCTTCGTTCCGTGACGTTCAGCGCTTGGGGCGCGGATAGGGCTACTGCCTTGCTTTTCTAAAGATCGTTTGTTAGTTCGAAGCTCGACTACGGATGCGAGTTTCACGCGTCCGCAGACCAACGTATATTGCAAAAGGTGGACTCGATCTATCACACTGGTCTCCGCCTGGCGAACTGGCCTTCCGCACGTCCCCCATTCAGAGACTACTTGACGATGCCGGGCAGACATCACTCACTCTTCGCCTGTACACGCGAGCCATGTGTATCACTCAGTCGCCAACGCCTCTCACTGCATCAGCGACTAACCTCGACTCTGCCTATGCCGCCAGTCGTCAGTCATATCAAAATAAACCCTTCGGGTTTCGTGCTAGGACACTCCTTCGAGAACTCAGTGTAGCTCTCGAGTTGGTGGCGCCTCTGGTTCTGACCAGGACGTCACCCTAGAGAGTACCACTTATGACTATTTGGCGCCACGCCTCGGCACCCAAAGCTTCCACAGTGCCGATTCTTACGTTCGACCTTTTTGGCGTACACTTTGTGTCGCGTTGGATCCGTGCCAGTGTACACGGATGACTCAAATTCCGGGGTGGGTGGGTCTGCTTCCACACCGCATCCCCGCTTTTTGAAGTCAGCGAGGCGCTACCAGGCGCTGTGTCTGTCTTCGCAGCCGAAATGTTTGCAATACACTGCTCGGTACGGTAGATAACGCGTCGTGTCCGGTTCGGAGACCGGTTTGTGATCTTAGGCCTCTCTCAAAGCTCCCATGGCAGGAATCAGGATCGCCCTCCGTGTTCCCTGACAAAGAAGATAGGAGATGGATGAGGGAAATTTAAAGTTGTCTACCATTGCGTGACGACTGTTCCAGTGAACTTACCCTCCCAATGCCACGACGGCCTCAGATCGCTTACTGTCGTCTTCGAATTGGGTACACGCGCGGGACGCATCTCCATTGCGTGCTTTTGCGCCGTGGCTTTCCCTATCCCCAGTTTTCTTTACAATCTTTGTTTTATGGAGCGCTCCCCTGCACCTATCTATGACCACTGCGTTGTCCTCCGGCATCTTCGGCACTTTATTGTTTAATGTCCCAGTCTGAGTAATCGCGAACGTTACCTGCCTAGCTGGGTAGCTACCGCTTGTCCCTTGTACTCAGACGGTTCGTGCACGCAGACTTGTGCACTGACTTTTTTGTAGTAGGTTGGCCTTCACTTTATTTGGTGTTTGTTGCGTGGGAGGCGGTCTTTCTCCCGACGCCGCAAAGTTTTTACTTATTGGTTTTACTTCGTTTCTTGTCATTTTTGCTTTTGTTTTTCTTGTTTTTTTTATGGAGTGACCTTTCTTTTTTACATTTGGCCGAGTATTAGGCTTGCAATTAAGTAGGGCGAGTAGCTAATCGCCAGATGTGGGCGTTCTAAAAAAAATATAGCTTGGGCTCCGTTAGAAACCGTAAGCAAAAGTGAGTTTATTGTTAAGGAGTGTCGATTATTGTGCCCCCAAATCGATGCTGAAATAACTGCTCCCTCATAAGGTTTGCGAACGATCAAACCAGCTGTGGCTGGATTCCCCGCTGTTTTTCTTCATAATCTTCTCTTTGTTCAGGGTCAAGCCACCGATATTCAAATTCAGGCAGAAGAGATCTTGCGGCTTAAGGATAGCATCAACCAGATCTATGTGAAGCACTCTGGGCAGCCTCTTGAGAAGATCGGTAAGTATTTCCGCTTTGACCGATCGATGCTTTCCTTTCTAGAGCTCCCGATTCGTTTTGCTCTCTCGATCCTTTCACCTTTTCCTCTAAGCCATCATGGCGACTCCCATGGGTGGTGGGCACAACGCGCCGTAAAAAAAAAACTACACAGAGGAATGTCACACCCTCCTTGGTGCCTTACCACCACCCCCGCTCTCTTAAACTAGTTCGAGACTATCCGGATTTTATTATTTTTACTCCTTTCCATTATACCCCCATATGTTACTTGCCCCCCCATTCTTTTTCTTCTTCCGCTAACCCCTATCTCGTCTTCTGTACCAATTCTCTTCCCCGTAAGCGGCGCGGTGATTTGCCTTCCTGGCCGCCGTTCTGAGGGACTCAGCGCCCCGTCCGGCCACAGCTTAGCCTCTTCTTCTTACTTTTGCCTCTGTACGGGTCGACGGATGCGCCCACTGGGGGGGCATCGTCTGCAGGACCGTGCCTTAGAGCAGGTTTGGTTGCCCGGGTCGTCATTTTGTTTCTGGGAGGTCTTAGCACCGCAGTCCAGAGAACCTCCGTTATGCGGCTCCGCTGTTTTTAAAACGCCAGTGGGAGTCATGGGGGCGGGTTATCCCGTCTGGGCTGTATGGGCGCTCTTTGGACTCACGATGACGATTTGGTGCATACCCTCGGCTCCAGGGGCAGCCCAAAATAAAACATATACTTATATGGGTAAACTTAACAAACATAACTTCCCAGAGAATCGTGCCTGGGACCCTGGCGGTAGACGCTTTGATCCTTTTGGGTCAGAAGTCGACCCTGAGTAGGATTATGACCGATTTTTAGTCTTGAAACCGAACGATAGTCCTCTTAGTAAGGCTGAAATCCTCGACGTCTACGAGGATTTTGTTGAGAAACGTGGCTACCTAATGATGGCGCATTGATAGTCGAGGCGAAATCAAGCGAGCAGTATCAGCGGATTAAGACCCTACGGTCTTTAGCTTCTATAGACATGTCCTCTGCTTCGCACCCAACATTTAACACCAATAAAGGTGTTATCCGATCAGGAGAGTTAATAGATTACGATGTTGACAGGCTGGTATCAAAACTTAACAATCAGAAGGTTGTAAGTGCCCACCGCATTTCCAGATTTGTGAATGGCGCTAGGTTACCTACCGCCCCCATAATCCTGACCGTCAACAGATTGGAACCGCCCAAGTACGTTAAGGCTGGCTATCTTAACATCCCAGTCAAGCCTTACGTTGAAAACCCACGACGTTGCTTCCATTGCCAACGCTTTGGCCATGTAAGCAAGTTTTGTAAACAGGCAAGGTTGTGTGTGAATTCTTGGATCGGATTATCACGGGACGCCCTGTTCTCAACAGCCGTGCTGCTCTAACTGTGGTGGAGAACACCCTGCAACATCACAGCAATGCACTTTCTTTCTATGAGAGGGAAGTCATTGCCATTAGAAACAAGAACAGGGTTAGTTTTAAAGAGGCCAGGAGATGTATGTCCAATCTGGTGTGGAGCTTTTCTGATGCTCTGCGTTCTACCGGGCCAATGAACGGAGAAGCCAGAGACCTCCTACTGGTTCTCCTGTGCCTGACCAGGTAAAAAGTCCTCCCCGTCCTAAACGTACATCTCGTGATGAACACTCTTGGTCAGCACCTAACAGTGCTTCTGAGGTTACCAAAAAGAAGAGGAACCTTCCATCCTCTCCTAGTTCCCCAAGGGTGGTTAAACACCTTGCTACCGCTCCAGAAGATGTGGATGTTGATCATGTTGGTCCTCAGGTGCTATCCATTCCACCTCTGGACATTCACCCTGCCCCTAAAGGACCAAGCTCTTCTTCAGCTCCAAAGCCAGTTATTACTCCACTCCCCCTTGTTGATACTGCTTTGGAATTCCTTCGATCCCTGAATGAGAAAGAACCAACTTTTGCTCCTTCCCGGAGCCAGCTGTTGTGGAGGTTACCCCCTCATCTGAGGAGGACTCTCAAAAACTGACCACATCCTTCTCTATCAGCATCGAATTCACAACTTTTGCCGATGTCCTCGCCACCACCATCACTTCTACCATCCCAACCAATACCACCAGCTGTGTCAACATCGTCTGTTCCCTCGACACCTGAACTGACCCCTGGAGTTGCTTCCATCTCTGCTTCTCCAGTGAAGACAGTTCTCTCTTACAGCCACTTATCAAAATCTGATGCGCCACCTCTTAAAGAAAAAACAAAAGCAAAACTCAAGCTTCCGATGTCTCCTTTGTCATACTCCAAGCCTAAGGCTAGTATGACACGAACTACTTCCGCTGGTAGTTCAAATCCAAAATCTCCTACCCCTAAGGGTAGGAAAAAATCTACCGTTATGCTTAAACGGTAACAATGCTTCCAATTATTCATTGGAACCTCCAAGGTCTCTTCCCAAAATGGGAAGTGTTCAAGCTCTTGCTTAAGGATTACAATCCCGATTGTATTGCTTTACAGGAGACTTGCTTGGGTACTCGCAGAGTACCCAATATTTCGGGTTTTATTGGATATTATAAGAACCCCAGAGAACCAATTCATGGTTCTGCTGTTTTTGTTAACAAACAGGGTTCACTAGCGGGGTGCCTCAAGGTTCTGTCCTGGGACCACTACTATTCATCATCTACGTCAACGACATGGACGGTGACATGGTTGCCAAGATTTCCAAATTTGCCGACGATACCAAGCTTGGTATGAACGTTGCAAAGGATGGAAATACTGCCCGCCTGCAGGAAGATCTTGGGAAGATTGGGGAGTGGTCGGACACGTGGCAAATGCCTTTTAACGTGGGCAAATGCAAAGTGATGCATATCGGCCACAGAAACCCCCAATCTCAGTATATCCTTAAGGGCACTGCTATGGAATCCACCGACCATGAGAAGGACTTGGGTGTAACAATCACTAGTGACCTCAAGTTCTCGAAACAGTGCATTGGGGCGGAGAAAAAGGCCCAAAGGATGCTAGGCTATATTAAGCGCCAGTTTGGTTATCGGAACCAGGAGATTGTACTGTGCCTGTACAACTCACTTGTCCGACCGCACCTAGAGTATGCCGTACAATTTTGGAGTCCTTCATTGCGAAAGGACATCGCGAGATTGGAACGCGTACAAGCCAGGGCAACCAAGCTGATTCCCTCTATCCGACATAAAAGTTATGAGGATAGACTAAGGGAATTAGATCTGTTCTCGCTGGAAACCCTTAGACTGCGTGGTCAGCTCATCGAAGTTTTCAAAATACTTCGAGGGTTCGACAATGTTGACTACCGGGATATGTTCACACTGAGTGAGAACAGAACGCGCAATCACGGCTTCAAACTTGAACTGAAGCGTTACAACCGCAATCTGTGTGGAATTTTTTTCACTTACAGTATCTGCGGTATGTGGAACGCACTTCCATTGGAAGTTGTCAACAGTGAATCTGTTGACCAGTTCAAGTCAAGACTAGACAAAGTCTTGAAAAGTGGCCGTTTAGGGACGCAAAACAATTGAGCAGCCTTGTGCCCGCTCGATTGCTAGTCCAAAGGTACCCTCTTTGAATGGACCGTAAGGTCTCCTAGGGTACCTTCTTTCCTTGTTGTTACTCTCTCTTAACACAGACCTGCAGGCGGTTGCTGTCCGTCTGTTTTCCAGTCGCCATTATTCAGTCTGTCCGCTGTATCTTCCTCCTGGCGTTGAACTGGGCTGTTTGTTTGCGGCGACGTATGCCCAAGTGGGCAGTCGCCAGATAGCCCCTTTAAAAAAATAAAAAATTTTCCTTCTGGCGAGGAAAGAGATACAGCTGTTTTAGTTACAAAGTTAGCTAATTTAATTTCTCAACTCCCTCCTCCCTTTTTATTGATTGGCGACTTTAATGCTCGACACCCCCTTTTGGGGTACCATGATAACAACCCTAGAGGAAATATGATTGAGAGATTTCTGGGCACTAATGATGTCTGGTTTCTTTACGATGGCAGCCACACATCATTTCACATCCAGACGAACAGCTTTACATGTGTGGACCCCCGTAAGGGGCGCGGTGATTTGCCATCCTGGCCGCCGTGCTGACGGGACTCAGCACCCCGTCCGGCCCCAGCTTAGCCTCTCTTCCTTCCTTCAAAACACTTGTTTCCTCTCTTTTCACACAACCTCTCCCACAACTTTCTCTGGTCAGCCTCTAATTTCACAGGGTAGATGCTGACCTTCTTCTCAAGCCAATCCGTCCCGGATCGGGGCTGAGGGGGAAGGGGACAATTTTACCTAACCCCTGAGCTCCGGTTCGGGATGGGTTTTTTTTAACAACCTGCTTCATCCCCACCCATACCTTCCTCACATCCCTTTTCCTCTCCTCTTCACATTCTATCCATTTTTACGCCGTGTCTAAGGTGGAGCCGCCATGCCGATGGACTGCCAGGCCACCAGGCGGAAGGGGTGGTCCGAAATGGCGGCGCCTGACTCTGCCAGGCCTGTAAGCACCTCTTGCAGTGCGGGCAACTGCAAGAGGTGATGAGCTATTGCGTCCCGTATAAAAAAAGAGGGTCACCATGCCCATGTATGAAAAAACAACCAAAAAACCCCAACCCCCAACTTTCCCTGAAACAGCGACGGAGCCGCCCTCGGGCAGCTCCAGCAAAAAAATGGAGGCCCCGCCCCCTGTGCTTGCGCAAGGGACCCTCCATATCTCTTCAACCGGAGAGGAGGCTTACTCCTCTCCTACGCCTACGGGTGAAGGGGACTCCCCCTCACCCCCTTCTCTGGAGGTGCTTTCGGGCACCTCCCTCTTACCAGCCGCAGTCCCCTCTGTTCTTTCCAAGGGTACTGCCAAGACAGCCAGCAG
Source organism: Ceratothoa steindachneri (assembly GCA_963969495.1). Lineage (NCBI taxonomy): Eukaryota > Metazoa > Arthropoda > Malacostraca > Isopoda > Cymothoidae > Ceratothoa > Ceratothoa steindachneri. The sequence continues at coordinate 57,128,306 of OZ018323.1, read as the reverse complement.
GCAGCCCTTAGCCAGCCGCTCCACATCGAAGCGGCTCGGTAGGGCAAACCCCCTTAGGGGGGAGAGGGAAGCCAGGCCCCTTCGGTCGCTTCCCTCAAAAGACCTGCTGGCAAGAATATTAAACCTTGCCGGGGTCAAGGCCTGTGCCTCCCCACTAAAGACTGTTGACGCTGCCAAGGGGACCTGTGATGTCCTGGGAGAAGATGGCCAACTGGAGGCCCCTCCTGTGATAGACATGGTCCTTGAGGAAAACCAGCCTCAGACGGTAGGGCCTTCCATGGCGGGGAATCCGGGCTCGGCGCCAAGCACCGAACCCGAATCCGCCCCTATGCAAGGTCCTCCTCAAACGGCTGGGGATTCTCAGGCAGTTCAAGGAGGGAAGGGATCTCCTTCGGATGATGCCCCTACGACCACCATGACCTTCTCCATTTCGGAGAAGGACCTGCCTGAGGCCGGTCCATCTGGCCTGGGGGCTTCTACCGGCGGAGGTGAGAAGCGGGTTCATTCCCCGCCCTCCTCTCCTAAAAAGAAAAAGAAGACAAGGAAGACTAAAAAGACTCGGGGCTCCTCTCCATCCGCGGGGGCTGTGGGGACGGATGGGTCTGCTGCCACTCTGGCAAGCGACCAAGCCAAGATCGGCACATCCGGCCCCTCTGCCCCCCCGGGTACGGAGCTCCTGACCATGACAAAGACCAAAAGTGCACAAGGCGGAGCCTCGATGACATCGGGGCCCCTCATTCAGAGGTTACCTGGCGTTTTCAAGCTCATTGCTTCAAACGCTTCCTCGTTATCCGCTCCACTGATGGCACCATGTTGTCCAAGGGCAACATGATCCATCAGAGGAGAGGATTATTTTTTTATTTTTATAGAGCCCATCTGGCAACTACCCACTTGGGCATAAGTCGCCGAAAAACACGACAGCCTAGAATTAGGCTACTTTAAAGTTAAAATATGAAAACTTAACAATCAATATAAATTGGAAAAACTTAACAATCGAAGCAATCTCCGGCAGCGGGGGGAGGTCCCCCTCACCCCGGTGCAGGAGAGTGCAACCTAAAACAAAACAATAACAAAAAAAAAGGAACCTTAAATAAAGGGGAGAAGGCCGGCCTCCCCCAAAAAGTCAATAAGTCCACCAGTCATGGTGCACGCACTCGTCCCGAGTACAAGGGACAGGCGGTAGCGACCCCGCCCATCCCGGTACCGAGACAGGTATCGTGCGCGAAGATCACCCAGACTGGGACATTCGACAAGAATATGCCGAACAGTCTGGGGGACGACGCAGTCGTTGCAATAGGGCACATGCGAGCGCTCCACCAAGTAACGATGCGTCACACGAGTGTGTCCGATTCGAAGACGACAGAAAGCAACCTGAAGCCGCCGCGGCATTGGGGGATAGGTCCATGGGAACAGTCGCGGCGCAATGGCACGCAACTTTAAGTTCCCCTCGACCGTCTCCCATCTTCTTTGCCAAGCAGTACGAAGAGCTGCCCGTATTCCTGCCATGTAGTCAGTGTGAGGAAGAGCGAAACGCTGGTCCGGTCGCAGAGTCCTCGCGGACTCTTTGGCGCCCTCATCGGCGCGCTCATTCCCCGCAATTCCTACATGTCCAGGAACCCAGCAGAAGATAATCTCGACATCTGCCCGGCTCGCCAAAACCGTGGCGTCACGGATTTCGCGAACCAGGGGATGCGGAGATTCCAATGCCCCGAGAGCACTCAGGGCGCTTTGTGAGTCGCTATAAATCACAATCCGGTCTCCGAACCGGGCACGTCGCGTAATCTCCCGTACCGAGTGGTGTATTGCCACCAGCTCGGCCGTGAAGACAGACGCAGCGCCTGGTAGAGCCCCGCTGACTTCAAACAGAGGGGATACGGCGTGGAAGCCGACCCCCTCTTGGGACTTGGAGCCATCCGTATACACTGGCACGGTACCAGCGTGACACGATGTGTGCTCCAAAAAGGTCGAACGCAATACTCCCGGCGCAGTACAAGCTTTGGGAGCAGAGGCGTGGCGACAAATAGCCAAATGTGGTACCCTCCAGGGTGGCGTCCTGGGCAGAACCAGGGGCGCCACCGGCCCGAGAGCTATATCTACCTCTCGAAGGAGTTTCCTGGCCCTAAACCCAAAGGGCTTAGGGTATGACTGGCGTCTCTCGGCGGCATAGGCACCATCGAGATCAGCTGCGGATGCAGTGAGAGCTGTTGGCGACTGAGGGAGGCGCCGGGCTCGCGCGTACAGGCGAGTGATGCACTGCACGCGGCGCAGAGCGAGTGGCATCTCCCCAGCATCGACCAACAGGCTCTCAATGGGGGAAGTGCGGAAGGCACCGGTCGCAAGGCGAAGGCCGGTGTGGTGGATCGAATCCACCTTCCGCAATAAACGCTCGGCTGCGGATTCATAAAACTCGCATCCGTAGTCGAGCTTCGAGCGAACAAAGGATCGATAAAAAAGTAAGGCGGTAGCCCTATCAGCGCCCCAAGCGCTGAACGTCACGGAACGGAGAATGTCCATGGCGCGGGTACAAGAGACCCTAAGGCTGCGAATGTGAGCCTCCCAGGTGAGGCGTCGGTCGAATACAAGACCAAGGAAACGGTGCGACTCAACCACATCCAGGCGCACCCCATTAAGAAACAAATCTGGGTCGGGGTGAAGCCGTGGGTGGCGGCAGAAGTGCACCACCTTAGTCTTAGCCAAAGAAAACCGAAACCTGTGCGCTTCGGCATAGCGAGAGACGCGGTTCAATGCCTGTTGGAGTCGGCGCTCCAGAGTTGGCATCTGGGCCGCGCCAAAAGAGATCGAAAGGTCGTCCACGTAGAGCGTAGCGAGAACATCTTCCGGCAGCACCGAGGTGATGCCGTTGATGCTCAGGGCAGGCCACCGCGCCCGCGCCAAGCACCACCGAGGTGGTCTCTCAGGCGGCAGTTGCCCTGAAAATGATATTTGAATGGGAAAGTGATCACTACCATGGAGGTCATCGACCACCCCCCAATCAAAATCAGGCTGTGCATCCGAAGAGCACAAAGATAGGTCAAGGCAAGAAAATGAAGCGGTTCTCGGACAGTGATGCGTAAACTCATCCACGTTTAGGACACCCATCTCAAGCTCTTCGATCAGATCGGCAAGGACTTGTCCCCTGGGATTTATGGAGTAATCTCCCCAGAGAGGATGCCTGCCGTTCAGATCTCCAAGCAAGAGATAGGGCCTCGGCAACCGTGCAACGACGCGGCGGAAGTCCCCCGCGTCCAAGTCAGCTGACGGTGGAATGTACGCAGAAATGATAGTATACCTCCTATCCAGGTGCAGCTGCACAGCCACTGCCTGAAAGGAGGTATCTAAAGAGAAAGGAAGAACGGAGACATCATGCCGGGTGTAAACTGCGCATCCTCCAGCCCGGCCATCCCGAGGTGGTGGGGTCGCAAGACCCTTATACCCCGGGAGGGCAGGGAGGGGGCACGCACCTAGCATGGTCTCCTGCAAAAAAATAGCTAACGGGGAACGGGACGAGCCGAGCCTCCGCAGCTCCTCCCAGTTGGCCCGGAGTCCACGGCAATTCCATTGAAGGAATATGCCCTCCAGGCCTAGCTCGGAGGAGACGCGGGGGCCCTCCTCGAATTGAAGACCCTCACGGGAATGGCCGTACGCTTCCCGGGGGCAGAACCCCGGGCGCTGTTGGCCGGACAAAGCGCTGTCGCCTTCGAGGACTTATTGGGGGAGGTTGGGCTCGCCATGCGAGACTTTTCCTCCCTCCGCCTCGAAACCTTAGGCGGGCGTTGCGGCTTCGGAGGCGGGGGGCCCTCTTTTCGAGGAACCACCGTCTCCGAGCCACTCGCTCCACCTCGGGACGTGGGCGAAGGAGCCGAAGCTCCTTTGTTGCTGTCCTCCTTTCGGGGGACAGCTTTAGGAACCCCGGAAGATGGCCTAGCGACCATCTTCAGGGGTGTTGCCTCCTGTGAGTCTAACGACTCGGTGGAGGCGCGTGGCCGTTTCGCCTTACGGGAAACGGTCACGCTGGGGGAAGAGGGGGGAGCCCTGGTTTTAGCCGGGGCAGGGTATGAGCCCTTTTTGCCGCCAGCTTTACCAGGGGAGCGCCCGGGTTGGGTAGAGCCCGCAGAAGGGCTCCGAATGGGCGCGGAAACAACCGTGCTCGTTGGCCTGGATGGGCCGGGAGCAGAGGGTGCCTTCCTAACTATTGAGGCATATGACGTCCCAGGCAGAGCCGGGCGCGCCAGGACCAAGTCCTTTGCCTCGCGGAATGAGAGTCGATCCTGGGCCTGAACGGCCAGGATTTCTTTCTCAAGGAGATATGCACCACATTGCTTCGAAGAAGCAGGGTGCGGCTCTCCGCAATTGACACACTTGGCCACACACGATTTGGACTTATCGTGTGCGACCTTGGAGCAATTTACACAGACTTCGGGTGACCCCGACTTTGCACGTCTACATGAGCGATTCGTATGGCCGAAGCGGTGACAGTAATAGCACCGCCGCGGCAGTGGCACGAATGCCTTCACGCGGTAGCGGTACCAACCGGCACGCACCGACTCAGGGAGCTTGTCACAGTCGAACGTGACGAAGAGTGTAGGGGTGGGTCTCGAGGCCCCTCCCTGTTTTCTCATCACACGTTCGACCTTGACCGCCCCATGGTCGGCCAGCTCTAAGGTGATGTCTTCAATGGAGTAGTCAACGAGTTCCCTCGCATAAACTACTCCTTTCACAAAGTTCATGGTAGAGTGCGGCGTCACACTCACCGGGGTGCCATGAAGTGTCCGAAGAGCACTAATCCTGGCCGCCTCGGCGGGATTCGCCAGAAGGCTCCCGTCCGAGAAACGGGTTACCTTCGGCTCTCTACCAATTGCACTAGCTAATCCTCTCCGCTGATGGATCATGTTGCCCTTGGACAACATGGTGCCATCAGTGGAGCGAATAACGAGGAAGCGTTTGAAGCCAGCGGGCTCGAAAACGCCAGGTAACCTCTGAATCAGGGGCCCCGATGTCATCGAGGCTCCGCCCTGTGCACTCTTGGTAGTAGTCTTCTTTGTCAGGGGCTCCGCAACCGGGGGGGGCAGATGTGCCGATCTTGGCTTGGTCGCTTGCCAGAGTGGCAGCAGACCCATCCGTCCCCGCAGCCCCCGCGGATGGAGAGGAGCCCCGAGTCTTTTTCCTTTTCTTTTTCGGAGAGGAGGGCGGGGAATGAACCCGCTTTTCACCTCCGCCGGCAGAAGTCCCCAGGCCAGATGGACCAGCCTCAGCCAGCTCCCTCTCCGAAATGGAGAAGGTCCTGGTTGTCGTAGGGGCACCTGTCGGAGGAGATCCCTCCCCTCCTTCTACTGCCTCGGAGCCCTCAGCCATTTGAGGAGGACCTTGCATAGGGGCGGATTCGGGTTCGGTGCTTGGCGCCGAGCCCGAATTCCCCCCCATGGAAGGCCCTACCGTCTGGGGCTGGGTCTCCTCAAGGACCATGTCTATCACAGGAGGGGCCTCCAATTGGCCATCCCCTCCCAGGACATCGCAGGTCCCCTTGGCAGTGTCGCCAGTCTTGTATGGGGAGGCACAGGCCTTGACCCCGGCAAGGTTTAAAATTCTTGCCAGCAGGTCTTTTGAGGGAAGCGACCGAAGGGGCCTGGCTTCCCTCTCCCCCCTAAGGGGGTTTGCCCTACCGAGCCGCTTTGATGGGAAGCGGCTGGCTAAGGGCTGCCTGCTGGCTTTCTTGGCAGTCCCCTTGAAAAGAAAAGATGGGACTGCCGCTGGGAAAAGGGAGGTGCCCGAAAGCACCTCCAGAGAAGGGGGTGAGGGGGAGTCCCCTGCACCCGTAGGCGAAGGAGAGGAGTAAGCCTCCTCTTCGGTTAGAGAAATATGGAGGGTCCCCTGTGCAAGCACAGGGGGGGGGACCTCCATTTTTTCGGTGGAGCTGCCCAAGGGCGGCTCCGTCGATGAGCAAGGGGGAGTTAAAGGGGTTTGGGTTTTTTTTTTTTTGTTCATCTATGGGCATGGTGACCCTATTTTTGCCACGGGACGCAATAGCTCATCACCCCTCGCAGTAGCCCGCACTGCGAGAGGTGCTTACAAGCCCGGCAGAGCCAGGCGCCGCCATTCGGGACCACCCCTCCCGCCTGGTGGCCTGGCAGTCCATCGGCATGGCGGCTCCACCTTGGACACGGCGTAAAAAATATAGGTTGTGAAGAGGAGAGGAAAAGGGATGTGAGGAAGGTATGGGTGGGGATGAAGCAGGTTGTTAAAAAAATCCCATCCCGAACCGGAGCTCAGGGGTTAGGGGACAATGTCCCCTCCCCCCTCAGCCCCGATCCGGGGTGGTTGGCTTGAGAAGAAGGTCAGCATTCTACCCTTTGAAATTAGAGGCTGACCAGAGAAAGTTGTGGGAGAGGTTGTATGAAAAGCGACAAGGTAGGGGAGAAATCGGGCTATCTGAAGGAAGGAAGAGAGGCTAAGCTGGGGCCGGACGGAGCGCTGGATCCCGTCAGCACGGCGGCCAGGATGGCAAATCGCCGCGCCCCTTACGGGGGAGGAGAGGATTAGCTAGTGCAATTGGTAGAGAACCGAAGGTGACGCGTTTCTCGGACGGGAGCCTTCTGGCGGATCCCGCCGAGGTGGCCAAGATAAGTGCTCTTCGGACACTTGATGGCAGACCTGTGAGTGTGACGCCGCACTCTACCGTGAACTTCGTGAAAGGAGTAGTTTATGCGAGGGAACTCGTTGACTACTCCATGAGGACATCACCCTAGAGCTGGCCGACCATGGGGCGGTCAAGGTCGAACGTGCGATGAGAAAACAGGGAGGGGCCTCGAGACCCACCCCTACACTCTTCGTCACGTTCAACTGAAGGTGCGTGCCGGTTGGTATCGCTACCGCGTATAAGTTGCTCCAAGGCCGCACACGATAAGTCCAAATCGTGTGTGGCCAAGTGTGTCAATTGCGGAGAGCCGCATCACGCTTCTTCGAAGCAATGTGGTGCGTATCCTTGAGAAGGAAATCCTGGCCGTTCAGGCTCAGGATGGTCTCTCATTTTGCGAGGCTAAGGACTTGGTCCTGGAGCGCCTGGCGCTGCTCGGGACGTCCTATGCCTCAATGTTGAAAAATACGCGCGCTGCTCGGGACGTCCTATGCCTCAATGTTGAAAAATACGCCCTCTGCTCCTGGCCCCTCCAGCCCTACGAGTACGGTCGTTTCCGTGCCCATTCGGACCCCTTCTGCGGGTTCTACCCTTTGTGCTGGCGGCACAAAGGGTTCACATCCAGCCCCAGCCGTTTCCCTCAAGGCGAAACGGCCACGCGCATCCACCGAGTCGTTAGAATCACAGGAGGCAACGCCCCTGAAGTTTGTCGCCAGGCCATCTTCCGGGGTTCCTAAAGCTGACCCCCGAAAAGAGGACAGCACCAAAGGAATTTCGGCTCTTTCTCCCACGCCCAGTGGTGAGCTAGGTGGCTCAGAGACGGTGGATCCTCGAAAAGAGGGCCCCATGCCCCCCTAAGGTTTCGAGGCGGAGGGAGGAAAAGATCCGCATGGCGAGCCCAACCTCCCCCAATAAGTCATCGAAGGCGACAGCGCCCGGAATTCTGCCTCCAGGAAGCCTACGGCCATTCCCGTGAGGGCATATTCCTTCAATGAAATTGCCGCGGACTCCGGAAAAACTGGGAGGAGCTGCGGAGGGTCGTCTCGTCCCGTTCCCCGTTAGCTATCTTTTTGTAGGAAACCATGCTGGGCGCATGCGCCCTGCCCACCCTCCCAGGGTATAAAGGTTTTTGCGACCCCACCATCAGAAGATGGCAGATGGGGGATGTGCGATTTACGCCCGACATGTCTCCGTTCTTCTCTTCGCTTTAGATACCTCCTTTCAGGCAGTAGCTTTGCAGCTGCACCTTTATAGGAAGTATACTGTTATTTCCGCGTACATTCCACCGTCAGCCAACATCGACGCGGGGGACTTCTGCCGTGTCGTGGCACGGTTGCCGAGGCCCTTTCTCTTGCTCGGATCTAAATGGTAGACACCCCCTCTGGGGAGACTACTCTATCAATCCCCGGGGTCAAGTCCTTGCCGACCTGATCGACGAGCTTGAGATGGGTGTCCTAATTGTGGATGAGTTTACGCTTCATTTTCCTGCATCGATCCATCTTTGTGCTCTCCGGATGCACAGCCTGATTTTGATTTTGGGGGAGGGGGCGAACCAGAGTTTTGTTTTCTGGATGAAAGCTCGATGTATGTTGTGGTTGATGTGGAATTACTTGTTAGTTGCGTGTCATTCATTTTTGCTTGTAAGATGCTGAGCGTCTCGGTGGTCACAATTCGCATTGTTGGTTTTGATTTCTTTTTTATTATTATTCCAGCCCCAATGATGGAAAGGGACAAATTCCTGAACCCCGAACAAGCCAAAGAGCTCGGATTGATCGACACAGTGCTTGTAAGTCCTCCTAAAGTACTACCCACGGACTCCAAGGGGTCTTCTTCTCAAACGTGACATAGAAACGACGCTATGTCTACTTAATTCCATGGGGTATTTCTATTTGTTCCTACATCATTGAATAGGAAAATAATAATTGCAAATTTATATATAAATCAACAGACGCATAACATTTGTAATTTTCGTTAATAAAATAAATACATACAAATATACAAGTGTAAAAAAGCACCTTAATAAAAATTCTAATATAACCATATTCTTTACCGCACTGTTAGATAAATGTTTATCATAGATTGGTGGATGCCTTGAGTTCTCGAATCAAGGGAAGCCATTGGTCGATGAGTTTCCTTAGTGATTGCATCTGCTTCCTTTCGATATGGAATTCAGTCCTCAGATCGTGATAATTTTGGGTCATGGAGGCTAGTTGATCTTTTAGCGCATAGACCGTATCGACGAGAGATCTGTTTAAAGAAATGGCAAAGATTATCAACCGCTTTCACACAGTGTGATCGGAGTGCAACAACGTTACTAAGAACATTCCCTATCAAGCACAGATTCTCCACCCCCCCCCAGCCCAATGACTTGTCTCACGCCAAATTAATCCTCTAAAGCAATGTTATGTGCACACATTGACAGATGTATATACCCTTCTGATATACCTCACAAAAAAAACCTTTGATGGCATGAATTTAAATAGGCCAGCACATCTAACACTATTTTTTTTTTTTTTTTATGGAGCCCATCTGGCAACTACCCACTTGGGCATAAGTCGCCGAAAAACACGACAGCCTAGAACTAGGCTACTTTAAAGTAAAAATATGAAAACTTAACAATGATATAAATTGGAAAAACTTAACAATCGAAGCAATCTCCGGCAGCGGGGGGAGGTCCCCCTCACCCCGGTGCAGGAGAGTGCAACCTAAAACAAAACAATAACAAAAAAAAAGGAACCTTAAATAAAGGGGAGAAGGCCGGCCTCCCCCAAAAAGTCAATAAGTCCACCAGTCATGGTGCACGCACTCGTCCCGAGTACAAGGGACAGGCGGTAGCGACCCCGCCCATCCCGGTACCGAGACAGGTATCGTGCGCGAAGATCACCCAGACTGGGACATTCGACAAGAATATGCCGAACAGTCTGGGGGACGACGCAGTCGTTGCAATAGGGCACATGCGAGCGCTCCACCAAGTAACGATGCGTCACACGAGTGTGTCCGATTCGAAGACGACAGAAAGCAACCTGAAGCCGCCGCGGCATTGGGGGATAGGTCCATGGGAACAGTCGCGGCGCAATGGCACGCAACTTTAAGTTCCCCTCGACCGTCTCCCATCTTCTTTGCCAAGCAGTCCGAAGAGCTGCCCGTATTCCTGCCATGTAGTCAGTGTGAGGAAGAGCGAAACGCTGGTCCGGTCGCAGAGTCCTCGCGGACTCTTTGGCGCCCTCATTCCCCGCAATTCCTACATGTCCAGGAACCCAGCAGAAGATAATCTCGACATCTGCCCGGCTCGCCAAAACCGTGGCGTCACGGATTTCGCGAACCAGGGGATGCGGAGATTCCAATGCCCCGAGAGCACTCAGGGCGCTTTGTGAGTCGCTATAAATCACATTCCGGTCTCCGAACCGATCACGTCGCGTAATCTCCCGTACCGAGTGGTGTATTGCCACCAGCTCGGCCGTGAAGACAGACGCAGCGCCTGGTAGAGCCCCGCTGACTTCAAACAGAGGGGATACGGCGTGGAAGCCGACCCCCTCTTGGGACTTGGAGCCATCCGTATACACTGGCACGGTACCAGCGTGACACGATGTGTGCTCCAAAAAGGTCGAACGCAATACTCCCGGCGCAGTACAAGCTTTGGGAGCAGAGGCGTGGCGACAAATAGCCAAATGTGGTACCCTCCAGGGTGGCGTCCTGGGCAGAACCAGGGGCGCCACCGGCCCGAGAGCTATATCTACCTCTCGAAGGAGTTTCCTGGCCCTAAACCCAAAGGGCTTAGGGTATGACTGGCGTCTCTCGGCGGCATAGGCACCATCGAGATCAGCTGCGGATGCAGTGAGAGCTGTTGGCGACTGAGGGAGGCGCCGGGCTCGCGCGTACAGGCGAGTGATGCACTGCACGCGGCGCAGAGCGAGTGGCATCTCCCCAGCATCGACCAACAGGCTCTCAATGGGGGAAGTGCGGAAGGCACCGGTCGCAAGGCGAAGGCCGGTGTGGTGGATCGAATCCACCTTCCGCAATAAACGCTCGGCTGCGGATGCATAAAACTCGCATCCGTAGTCGAGCTTCGAGCGAACAAAGGATCGATAAAAAAGTAAGGCGGTAGCCCTACAGGCGCCCCAAGCGCTGAACGTCACGGAACGGAGAATGTCCATGGCGCGGGTACAAGAGACCCTAAGGCTGCGAATGTGAGCCTCCCAGGTGAGGCGTCGGTCGAATACAAGACCAAGGAAACGGTGCGACTCAACCACATCCAGGCGCACCCCATTAAGAAACAAATCTGGGTCGGGGTGAAGCCGTGGATGGCGGCAGAAGTGCACCACCTTAGTCTTGGCCAAAGAAAACCGAAACCTGTGCGCTTCGGCATAGCGAGAGACGCGGTTCAATGCCTGTTGGAGTCGGCGCTCCAGAGTTGGCATCTGGGCCGCGCCAAAAGAGATCGAAAGGTCGTCCACGTAGAGCGTAGCGAGAACATCTTCCGGCAGCACCGAGGTGATGCCGTTGATGCTCATGGCAAAGAGTGTGACACTGAGGAAACTTCCCTGCGGGACACCCTCTTCCTGCTCCTTTGGGGCAGAGAGGGCTCCCCCCACCCGTACGCGGAATCGACGATCTCGCAAAAATTCAGATATAAACATTAGGAGGCGTCCCCTCGCCCCCATCGTGTGGAGAGTCTCCATGATACCGTATCGCCATGCGGTATCATAGGCCTTCTCCAGATCAAAAAACACCGTGGCGTAGTGCTGTCTACGAAGGAAAGCCTCGCAGACGGCATTTTCCAGTCGGAGCAGAGCATCCGACGTGGAGTGGAACTTACGGAAGCCGCACTGTGCAGAAGACAGATGGCCTCCGCTGTCCAGGAAATAGGCTAATCTAACATTTACCAATTTCTCCATCAACTTGCACACGCAAGAGGTTAGAGAGATTGGGCGGAATCCGGTCGGAGTAGAGTGATCTCTCCCCGGCTTGCGAAAGGCGAGCACAGTAGCGATTCGCCAGGAGTCTGGGAGAAGACCTTCCACCCAGATCCTGTTGAACAAATCTAACAGAAAGGCCATGCCTCGCTCACCCAGGTGTCGAAGCATGGCGTACGGGACATCGTCCGGACCATGGGCGGTGTCCGCGCACGAAGCGAGAGCGGAACGCAACTCACTCACAGTAAACTTGTCGTTGAAGGGTTCTCCGCCTCTGGAGGTAAAGTCCAGCCGGCGGCCTTCCGCGACATCACGACGTGCATTGAATGCTGGCGGAGCAGCATCACGGCTAGAGAATGCGGAAAAAGCGGTCGCTAAGGATTCCGCCACGGACGCGGGGTCCGAGATTGCGGTCCCATTCTCCTGGAGAACGGGAGGGGGGTCCTGCGAGAACTTGCCCCGAATCCTTTTGACTCGCTTCCACACCTCAGCTAAAGGGGTCTTCCCGTTAAGTGAAGACACGTATGCCCGCCAAGAAGAGCGGCGGGCGTGCTTCGAAATATACCGGAACCTAGCCCTAGCCCGACGAAATTCAGCGACAGTGAAATCGTTCGGGCGGCGCTTATAGCGCATGTAGGCATAACGCTTCTGTTTGAGGGCCGTCTCACTCGGCCGACCACCATGGGAGTGGTCGGCGTGCAAAACGGCCAGACGTCCTAGGAATAGTAGTCAGGCCCACGGCGATGAGGTTGCCGGAGAAGAACTCAACGGCCTCATCTACCGACCTAAACTCCTCGACTGAGATAGAGAATTCAGTCATTTCCTGAAATGCAGGCCACCGCGCCCGCGCCAAGCACCACCGAGGTGGTCTCTCAGGCGGCAGTTGCCCTGAAAATGATATTTGAATGGGAAAGTGATCACTACCATGGAGGTCATCGACCACCCCCCAATCAAAATCAGGCTGTGCATCAAAAGAGCACAAAGATAGGTCAAGGCAAGAAAATGAAGCGGTTCTCGGACAGTGATGCGTAAACTCATCCACGTTTAGGACACCCATCTCAAGCTCTTCGATCAGATCGGCAAGGACTTGTCCCCTGGGATTTATGGAGTAATCTCCCCAGAGAGGATGCCTGCCGTTCAGATCTCCAAGCAAGAGATAAGGCCTCGGCAACCGTGCCACGACGCGGCGGAAGTCCCCCGCGTCGAAGTCAGCTGACGGTGGAATGTACGCAGAAATGATAGTATACCTCCTATCCAGGTGCAGCTGCACAGCCACTGCCTGAAAGGAGGTATCTAAAGAGAAAGGAAGAACGGAGACATCATGCCGGGTGTAAACTGCGCACCCCCCAGCCCGGCCATCCCGCGGTGGTGGGGTCGCAAGACCCTTATACCCCGGGAGGGCAGGGAGGGGGCACGAACCTAGCATGGTCTCCTGCAAAAAAATAGCTAACGGGGAACGGGACGAGACGAGCCTCCGCAGCTCCTCCCAGTTGGCCCGGAGTCCACGGCAATTCCATTGAAGGAATATGCCCTCCAGGCCTAGCTCGGAGGAGACGCGGGGGCCCTCCTCGAATTGAAGACCCTCACGGGAATGGCCGTACGCTTCCCGGGGGCAGAACCCCGGGCGCTGTTGGCCGGACAAAGCGCTGAAGGCGCTGTCGCCTTCGAGGACTTATTGGGGGAGGTTGGGCTCGCCATGCGAGTCTTTTCCTCCCTCCGCCTCGAAACCTTAGGCGGGCGTTGCGGCTTCGGAGGCGGGGGGCCCTCTTTTCGAGGAACCACCGTCTCCGAGCAACTCGCTCCACCTCGGGGCGTGGGCGAAGGAGCCGAAGCTCCTTTGTTGCTGTCCTCCTTTCGGGGAACAGCTTTAGGAACCCCGGAAGATGGCCTAGCGACCATCTTCAGGGGTGTTGCCTCCTGTGAGTCTAACGACTCGGTGGAGGCGCGTGGCCGTTTCGCCTTACGGGAAACGGTCACGCTGGGGGAAGAGGGGGGAGCCCTGGTTTTAGCCGGGGCAGGGTATGAACCCTTTTTTACGCCAGCTTTACCAGGGGAGCGCCCGGGTTGGGTAGAGCCCGCAGAAGGGCTCCGAATGGGCGCGGAAACAACCGTGCTCGTTGGCCTGGATGGGCCAGGAGCAGAGGGTGCCTTCCTAACTATTGAGGCATACGACGTCCCAGGCAGAGCCGGGCGCGCCAGGACCAAGTCCTTTGCCTCGCGGAATGAGAGTCGATCCTGGGCCTGAACGGCCAGGATTTCTTTCTCAAGGAGATATGCACCACATTGCTTCGAAGAAGAAGGGTGCGGCTCTCCGCAATTGACACACTTGGCCACACACGATTTGGACTTATCGTGTGCGACCTTGGAGCAATTTACACAGACTTCGGGTGACCCCGACTTTGCACATCTACATGAGCGATTCGTATGGCCGAAGCGGTGACAGTAATAGCACCGCCGCAGCAGTGGCACGAATGCCTTCACGCGGTAGCGGTACCAACCGGCACGCACCGACTCAGGGAGCTTGTCACAGTCGAACGTGACGAAGAGTGTAGGGGTGGGTCTCGAGGCCCCTCCCTGTTTTCTCATCACACGTTCGACCTTGACCGCCCCATGGTCGGCCAGCTCTAAGGTGATGTCTTCAATGGAGTAGTCAACGAGTTCCCTCGCATAAACTACTCCTTTCACAAAGTTCATGGTAGAGTGCGGCGTCACACTCACCGGGGTGCCATGAAGTGTCCGAAGAGCACTAATCTTGGCCGCCTCGGCGGGATTCGCCGCATTCGCCAGAAGGCTCCCGTCCGAGAAACGGGTTACCTTCGGCTCTCTACCAATTGCACTAGCTAATCCTCTCCGCTGATGGATCATGTTGCCCTTGGACAACATGGTGCCATCAGTGGAGCGAATAACGAGGAAGCGTTTGAAGCCAGCGGGCTCGAAAACGCCAGGTAACCTCTGAATCAGGGGCCCCGATGTCATCGAGGCTCCGCCCTGTGCACTCTTGGTAGTAGTCTTCTTTGTCAGGGGCTCCGCAACCGGGGGGGCAGAGGGGGCGGATGTGCCGATCTTGGCTTGGTCGCTTGCCAGAGTGGCAGCAGACCCATCCGTCCCCGCAGCCCCCGCGGATGGAGAGGAGCCCCGAGTCTTTTTTGTCTTTTTCTTTTTCGGAGAGGAGGGCGGGGAATGAACCCGCTTTTCAACTCCGCCGGCAGAAGTCCCCAGGCCAGATGGACTAGCCTCAGCCAGGTCCCTCTCCGAAATGGAGAAGGTCCTGGTTGTCGTAGGGGCACCTGTCGGAGGAGATCCCTCCCCTCCTTTTGCCTCGGAGCCCTCAGCCATTTGAGGAGGACCTTGCATAGGGGCGGATTCGGGTTCGGTGCTTGGCGCCGAGCCCGAATTCCCCCACATGGAAGGCCCTACCGTCTGAGACTGGGTCTCCTCAAGGACCATGTCTATCACAGGAGGGGCCTCCAGTTGGCCATCCCCTCCCAGGACATCGCAGGTCCCCTTGGCAGTATTGTCACTAGTCAGGTGGTGTGGGGAGGCACAGGCCTTGACCCCAGCAAGGTTTAAAATTCTTGCCAGCAGGTCTTTTGAGGGAAGCGACCGAAGGGGCCTGGCTTCCCTCTCCCCCCTAAGGGGGTTTGCCCTACCGAGCCGCTTGCACGAGGGGCGGTCGGCAATGGGCTGCCTGCTGGCTTTCTTGGCAGTCCCCTTAGAAAGCAAAGGAGGGACTGCCGCTGGAGATAGGGAGGTGCCCGAAAGCACCTCCAGAGAAGGGGGTGAGGGGGAGTCCCCTACACCCGTAGGCGTAGGAGAGGAGTAAGCCTCCTCTCCGGTTAAAGAATTATGGAGGGTCCCTTGCGCAAGCACAAGGGGGGGACCTCCATTTTCTCGGTGGAGCTGCCCGAGGGCGGCTCCGTCGATTTTCTTGGGGAAGTTGGGGGTTGGGTTTTTTGTTGTTTTTTTTCATTCATGGGCATGGTGACCCTCTTTTGATTACGGGACGCAATAGCTCATCACCTCTCGCAGTTGCCCGCACTGCGAGAGGTGCTTACAAGCCCGGCAGAGCCAGGCGCCGCCATTCGGGACCACCCCTCCCGCCTGGTGGCCTGGCAGTCCTTCGGCATGGCGGCTCCACCTTGGACACGGCGTAAAAAATATAGGTTGTGAAGAGGAGAGGAAAAGGGATGTGAGGAAGATGTGGGTGGGGATGAAGCAGGTTGTTAAAAAAAACCCATCCCGAACCGGAGCTGAGGGGTTAGGGAACAATGTCCCCTCCCCCCTCAGCCCCGATCCGGGGTGGTTGGCTTGAGAAGAAGGTCAGCATTCTACCCTGTGAAATTAGAGGCTGACCAGAGAAAGTTGTGGGAGAGGTTGTATGAAAAGGCGACGAGGTAGGGGAGAAATCGGGCTATCTGAAGGAAGGAAGAGAGGCTAAGCTGGGGCCGGACGGAGTGCTGGATCCCGTCAGCACGGCGGCCAGGATGGCAAATCGCCGCGCCCCTTACGGGGGACATCTAACACTAGATATCAGTAAAACCTTGATGCCATCCCCGACACAACTTCACAAACACAATATACAACACAAAAGATAGCTGGCCAACTACTTATTTGGCAGTTGTATACATCAAATAGCAGAAACTTCACAAAGGGAGTATCCCAAGGTTCCGTTTTATCACCCACTATTTATATAATCTATACATGCATGCCATACCCACACACAACTTCTTAACACTCATGCAAGCACCAAAATGTAAACACAGCCACTCAGCTCCTGCAGTCCTACCTGGACGGGTTTACCAGTAACAGACCACGCATGACTATAAACAACACTCCCCACCTCATACAACACGACAATATCATTCAAACACCACATACAAACTTTAAAAACAAAACACTAACGCCAAGCCTTAACGCATTAAAAAACCCTTACACATAACTAAGCAACCAGTATACAAACAATATATACTTCATTGGTGTATTTTTTTTTTTTTTTTAAGAGCTCATCTGGCGACTGCCTACTTGGGCATTAGTCGCCGTATTAAAACTGGCCTAGTTCTAGGCTACTTTAAAATGAAATTAAAGAGAAAAAAAAAACAACACCCCAAAAGGGGGAAAGGAAGCAAGCTGGTGCGTCGGGGAGAGGTCCTCCCGGCGCAGGAGCGTGCAACTAAAGAAAAAAACAAAAAAACAAAAAACAAAACAAATGCAAAAAAACAACAAAAAAAACACAAACAAACCTTGCTTAAATAATAGGGAGAAGGCCGGCCTCCCCCAAGAAGTCAACAAGTCCACAAGTCAGTGTGCACGAATCTGTCCCAAGCACAAGGGACAGGCGGTAGCGACCCCGCCCATCCCGGTACTGGGACAGGTATCGTGCGCGAAGATCACCCAGACTGGGACATTCGACAAGAATGTGCCGAACAGTCTGGGGGACGACGCAGTCGTTGCAATAGGGCGCAGGCGAGCGCTCCATCAGATAGCGATGCGTCACACGAGTGTGTCCGATTCGGAGACGACAGAAAGCAACCTGAAGCCGCCGCGGCATTGGGGGATAGGTCCATGGGAACAGTCGCGGCGCAATGGCACGCAACTTTAAGTTCCCTTCGACCGTCTCCCATCTTCTTTGCCAAGCAGTCCGAAGAGCTGCCCGTATTCCTGCCATGTAGTCGGTGTGAGGAAGAGCGAAACGCTGGTCCGGTCGCAGAGTCCTCGCGGACTCTTTGGCGCCCTCATCGGTGCGCTCATTCCCCGCAATTCCTACATGTCCAGGAACCCAGCAGAAGATAATCTCGACATCTGCCCGGCTCGCCAAAACCGTGGCGTCACGGATATCGCGAACCAGGGGATGCGGAGATTCCAATGCCCCGAGAGCACTCAGGGCGCTTTGTGAGTCGCTATAAATCACAATCCGGTCTCCGAACCGGGCACGTCGCGTAATCTCCCGTACCGAGTGGTGTATTGCCACCAGCTCGGCCGTGAAGACAGACGCAGCGCCTGGTAGAGCCCCGCTGACTTCAAACAGAGGGGATACGGCGTGGAAGCCGACCCCCTCTTGGGACTTGGAGCCATCCGTATACACTGGCACGGTACCAGCGTGACACGATGTGTGCTCCAAAAAGGTCGAACGCAATACTCCCGGCGTAGTACAAGCTTTGGGAGCAGAGGCGTGGCGACAAATAGCCAAATGTGGTACCCTCCAGGGTGGCGTCCTGGGCAGAACCAGGGGCGCCACCGGCCCGAGATTTTTTTTTTTTTTTAATTAAGGGGCTATCTGGCGACTGCCGACTAAGGCATAAGTTGCCGTAAACAAACAGCCTAATTTAGGCTACTTTAAAAAATTAAACAGAAAACAATAAAAAGGAATAACAATAACAATAACAAAGCAATAACAAAACAATTACAAAAACAACAACAACAATTAAATCGCGTTAAATAAAAGGGAGAAGGCCGGCCTCCCCCAAAAAGTCAATAAGTCCACCAGTCAAAGTACACGCACTCATCCCGAGAACAAGGGACAGGCGGTAGCGACCCCGCCCATCCCGGTATCGGGACAGGTGTCGTGCGCGAAGATCACCCAGACTGGGACATTCGACAAGAATGTGCCGAACAGTCTGGGGGACGACGCAGTCGTTGCAATAGGGCGCAGGCGAGCGCTCCATCAGATAGCGATGCGTCACACGAGTGTGTCCGATTCGGAGACGACAGAAAGCAACCTGAAGCCGCCGCGGCATTGGGGGATAGGTCCATGGGAACAGTCGCGGCGCAATGGCACGCAACTTTAAGTTCCCTTCGACCGTCTCCCATCTTCTTTGCCAAGCAGTCCGAAGAGCTGCCCGTATTCCTGCCATGTAGTCGGTGTGAGGAAGAGCGAAACGCTGGTCCGGTCGCAGAGTCCTCGCGGACTCTTTGGCGCCCTCATCGGCGCGCTCATTCCCCGCAATTCCTACATGTCCAGGAACCCAGCAGAAGATAATCTCGACATCTGCCCGGCTCGCCAAAACCGTGGCGTCACGGATATCGCGAACCAGGGGATGCGGAGATTCCAATGCCCCGAGAGCACTCAGGGCGCTTTGTGAGTCGCTATAGATCACAATCCGGTCTCCGAACCGGGCACGTCGCGTAATCTCCCGTACCGAGTGGTGTATTGCCACCAGCTCGGCCGTGAAGACAGACGCAGCGCCTGGTAGAGCCCCGCTGACTTCAAACAGAGGGGATACGGCGTGGAAGCCGACCCCCTCTTGGGACTTGGAGCCATCCGTATACACTGGCACGGTACCAGCGTGACACGATGTGTGCTCCAAAAAGGTCGAACGCAATACTCCCGGCGCAGTACAAGCTTTGGGAGCAGAGGCGTGGCGACAAATAGCCAAATGTGGTACCCTCCAGGGTGGCGTCCTGGGCAGAACCAGGGGCGTCACCGGCCCGAGAGCTATATCTACCTCTCGAAGGAGTTTCCTGGCCCTAAACCCAAAGGGCTTAGGGTATGACTGGCGTCTCTCGGCGGCATAGGCACCATCGAGATCAGCTGCGGATGCAGTGAGAGCTGTTGGCGACTGAGGGAGGCGTCGGGCTCGCGCGTACAGGCGAGTGATGCACTGCACGCGGCGCAGAGCGAGTGGCATCTCCCCAGCATCGACCAACAGGCTCTCAATGGGGGAAGTGCGGAAGGCACCGGTCGCAAGGCGAAGGCCGGTGTGGTGGATCGAATCCACCTTCCGCAATAAACGCTCGGCTGCGGATGCATAAAACTCGCATCCGTAGTCGAGCTTCGAGCGAACAAAGGATCGATAAAAAAGTAAGGCGGTAGCCCTATCAGCGCCCCAAGCGCTGAACGTCACGGAACGGAGAATGTCCATGGCGCGGGTACAAGAGACCCTAAGGCTGCGAATATGAGCTTCCCAGGTGAGGCGTCGGTCGAATACAAGACCAAGGAAACGGTGCGACTCAACCACATCCAGGCGCACCCCATTAAGAAACAAATCTGGGTCGGGGTGAAGCCGTGGATGGCGGCAGAAGTGCACCACCTTAGTCTTGGCCAAAGAAAACCGAAACCTGTGCGCTTCGGCATAGTGAGAGACGCGGTTCAATGCCTGTTGGAGTCGACGCTCCAGAGTTGGCATCTGGGCCGCGCCAAAAGAGATCGAAAGGTCGTCCACGTAGAGCGTAGCGAGAACATCTTCCGGCAGCACCGAGGTGATGCCGTTGATGCTCAGGGCAAAGAGTGTGACACTGAGGACACTTCCCTGCGGGACACCCTCTTCCTGCTCCTTTGGGCCGGAGAGGGCTCCCCCCACCCGTACGCGGAATCGACGATCTCGCAAAAATTCAGATATAAAAATTGGGAGGCGTCCCCTCGCCCCCATCGTGTGGAGAGTCTCCATGATACCGTATCGCCATGCGGTATCATAGGCCTTCTCCAGATCAAAAAACACCGTGGCGTAGTGCTGTCTACGAAGGAAAGCCTCGCAGACGGCACTTTCCAGTCGGAGCAGAGCATCCGACGTGGAGTGGAACTTACGGAAGCCGCACTGTGCAGAAGACAGATGGCCTCCGCTGTCCAGGAAATAGGCTAATCTAACATTTACCAATTTCTCCATCAACTTGCACACGCAAGAGGTTAGAGAGATTGGGCGGAAACCGGTCGGAGTAGAGTGATCTCTCCCCGGCTTGCGAAAGGCGAGCACAGTAGCGATTCGCCAGGAGTCTGGGAGGAGACCTTCCACCCAGATCCTGTTGAACAAATCTAATAGAAAGGCCATGCCTCGCTCACCCAGGTGTCGAAGCATGGCGTACGGGACATCGTCCGGACCATGGGCGGTGTCCGCGCACGAAGCGAGAGCGGAACGCAACTCACTCACAGTAAACTTGTCGTTGAAGGGTTCTCCGCCTCTGGAGGTAAAGTCCAGCCGGCGGCCTTCCGCGACATCACGACGTGCATTGAATGCTGGCGGAGCAGCATCACGGCTAGAGAATGCGGAAAAAGCGGTCGCTAAGGATTCCGCCACGGACGCGGGGTCCGAGATTGCGGTCCCATTCTCCTGGAGAACGGGAGGGGGGTCCTGCGAGAACTTGCCCCGAATCCTTTTGACTCGCTTCCACACATCAGCTAAAGGGGTCTTCCCGTTAAGTGAAGACACGTATGCCCGCCAAGAAGAGCGGCGGGCGTGCTTCGAAATATACCGGAACCTAGCCCTAGCCCGACGAAATTCAGCGACGGTGAAATCGTTCGGGCGGCGCTTATAGCGCATGTAGGCATAACGCTTCTGTTTGAGGGCCGTCTCACACTCGGCCGACCACCATGGGAGTGGTCGGCGTGCAAAACGGCCAGACGTCCTAGGAATAGTAGTCAGGCCCACGGCGATGAGGTTGCCGGAGAAGAACTCAACGGCCTCATCTACCGACCTAAACTCCTTGACTGAGATAGAGAATTCAGTCATTTCCTGAAATGCAGGCCACCGCGCCCGCGCCAAGCACCACCGAGGTGGTCTCTCAGGCGGCAGTTGCCCTGAAAATGATATTTGAATGGGAAAGTGATCACTACCATGG
The DNA here is from genome assembly GCA_963969495.1 of Ceratothoa steindachneri. Classification (NCBI taxonomy): domain Eukaryota; kingdom Metazoa; phylum Arthropoda; class Malacostraca; order Isopoda; family Cymothoidae; genus Ceratothoa; species Ceratothoa steindachneri. The sequence continues at coordinate 57,107,213 of OZ018323.1, read as the reverse complement.
AGGTCATCGACCACCCCCCAATCAAAATCAGGCTGTGCATCCGAAGAGCACAAAGATAGGTCAAGGCAAGAAAATGAAGCGGTTCTCGGACAGTGATGCGTAAACTCATCCACGTTTAGGACACCCATCTCAAGCTCTTCGATCAGATCGGCAAGGACTTGTCCCCTGGGATTTATGGTGTAATCTCCCCAGAGAGGATGCCTGCCGTTCAGATCTCCAAGCAAGAGATAGGGCCTCGGCAACCGTGCCACGACGCGGCGGAAGTCCCCCGCGTCGAAGTCAGCTGACGGTGGAATGTACGCAGAAATGATAGTATACCTCCTATCCAGGTGCAGCTGCACAGCCACTGCCTGAAAGGAGGTATCTAAAGAGAAAGGAAGAACGGAGACATCATGCCGGGTGTAAACCGCGCATCCCCCAGCCCGGCCGTCCCGCGGTGGTGGGGTCGCAAGACCCTTATACCCCGGGAGGGCAGGCAGGGGGCACGCGCCTAGCATGGTCTCCTGCAAAAAAATAGCTAACGGGGAACGGGATGAGGCGAGCCTCCGCAGCTCCTCCCAGTTGGCCCGGAGTCCACGGCAATTCCATTGAAGGAATATGCCCTCCAGGCCTAGCTCGGAGGAGACGCGGGGGCCCTCCTCGAATTGAAGACCCTCACGGGAATATCCGTACGCTTCCCGGGGGCAGAACCCCGGGCGCTGTTGGCCGGACAAAGCGCTGTCGCCTTCGAGGACTTATTGGGGGAGGTTGGGCTCGCCATGCGAGTCTTTTCCTCCCTCCGCCTCGAAACTTTAGGCGGGCGTTGCGGCTTCGGAGGCGGGGGGCCCTCTTTTCGAGGAACCACCGTCTCCGAGCCACTCGCTCCACCTCGGGGCGTGGGCAAAGGGGCCGAAGCTCCTTTGTTGCTGTCCTCCTTTCGGGGAACAGCTTTAGGAACCCCGGAAGATGGCCTAGCGACCATCTTCAGGGGTGTTGCCTCCTGTGAGTCTAACGACTCGGTGGAGGCGCGTGGCCGTTTCGCTTTACGCGAAACGGTCACGCTGGGGGAAGAGGGGGGAGCCCTGGTTTTAGCCGGGGCAGGGTATGAACCCTTTTTGCCGCCAGCTTTACCAGGGGAGCGCCCAGGTTGGGTAGAGCCCACAGAAGGGCTCCGAATGGGCGCGGAAACAACCGTGCTCGTTGGCCTGGATGGGCCAGGAGCAGAGGGTGCCTTTCTAACTATTGAGGCATATGACGTCCCAGGCAGAGCCGGGCGCGCCAGGACCAAGTCCTTTGCCTCGCGGAATGAGAGTCAATCCTGGGCCTGAACGGCCAGGATTTCTTTCTCAAGGAGATATGCACCACATTGCTTCGAAGAAGCAGGGTGCGGCTCTCCGCAATTGACACACTTGGCCACACACGATTTGGACTTATCGTGTGCGACCTTGGAGCAATTTACACAGACTTCGGGTGACCCCGATTTTGCACGTCTACATGATCGATTCGTATGGCCGAAGCGGTGGCAGTAATAGCACCGCCGCGGCAGTGGCACGAATGCCTTCACGCGGTAGCGGTACCAACCGGCACGCACCGACTCAGGGAGCTTGTCACAGTCGAACGTGACGAAGAGTGTAGGGGTGGGTCTCGAGGCCCCTCCCTGTTTTCTCATCACACGTTCGACCTTGACCGCCCCATGGTCGGCCAGCTCTAGGGTGATGTCCTCAATGGAGTAGTCAACGAGTTCCCTCGCATAAACTACTCCTTTCACAAAGTTCATGGTAGAGTGCGGCGTCACACTCACCGGGGTGCCATGAAGTGTCCGAAGAGCACTTATCTTGGCCGCCTCGGCGGGATTCGCCGCATTCGCCAGAAGGCTCCCGTCCGAGAAACGGGTTACCTTCGGCTCTCTACCAATTGCACTAGCTAATCCTCTCCTCTGATGGATCATGTTGCCCTTGGACAACATGGTGCCATCAGTGGAGCGAATAACGAGGAAGCGTTTGAAGCCAGCGGGCTCGAAAACGCCAGGTAACCTCTGAATCAGGGGCCCCGATGTCATCGAGGCTCCGCCCTGTGCATTCTTGGTCTTAGTCCTAGTCAGGGGCTCCGCACACGAGGGGGTAGAGGGGCCGGATGTGCCGATCTTGGCTTGGTCGCCTACCAAAGTGGCAGCAGACCCATCCGTCCCCGCAGCCCCCGCGGATGGAGAGGAGCCCCGAGTCTTCTTCGTCTTTTGAGTCTTTTTAGTCTTTTTCTTTTTAGGAGACGAGGGCGGGGAATGAACCCGCTTCTCACCTCCGCCGGCAGAAGCTCCCATGCCAGATGGGCCGGCCTCAGCCAGGTCCCTCTCCGAAATGGAGAAGGTCCTGGTAGTCGTAGGGGCACCTGTCGGAGGAGATCCCTCCCCTCCTTTTACTGCCTCGGAGCCCTCGGCCATTTGAGGGGGACCTTGCATAGGGGCGGATTCGGGTTCGGTGCTTGGCGCCGAGCCCGGATTCCCCCCCATGGAAGGCCCTACCGTCTGAGGCTGGCTCTCCTCAAGGACCATGTCTATCACAGGAGGGGCCTCCAGTTGGCCATCCCCTCCCAGGACATCGCAGGTCCCCTTGGCAGTATTGTCACTAGTCAGGTGGTGTGGGGAGGCACAGGCCTTGACCCCAGCAAGGTTCAAAATTCTTGCCAGCAGGTCTTTTGAGGGAAGCGACCGAAGGGGCCTGGCTTCCCTCTCCCCCCTAAGGGGGTTTGCCCTACCGAGCCGCTTGCACGAGGGGCGGTCGGCAATGGGCTGCCTGCTGGCTTTCTTGGCAGTCCCCTTAGAAAGCAAAGGAGGGACTGCCGCTGGAGATAGGGAGGTGCCCGAAAGCACCTCCAGAGAAGGGGGTGAGGGGGAGTCCCCTACACCCGTAGGCGTAGGAGAGGAGTAAGCCTCCTCTCCGGTTAAAGAATTATGGAGGGTCCCTTGCGCAAGCACAAGGGGGGGGACCTCCATTTTCTCGGTGGAGCTGCCCGAGGGCGGCTCCGTAGATGTTTTTGGGGAAGTTGGGGGTTGGGTTTTTGGTTGTTTTTGTTCATTCATGGGCATGGTGACCCTCTTTTGATTACGGGACGCAATAGCTCATCACCTCTGGCAGTTGCCCGCACTGCGAGAGGTGCTTACAAGCCCGGCAGAGCCAGGCGCCGCCATTCGGGACCACCCCTCCCGCCTGGTGGCCTGGCAGTCCTTCGGCATGGCGGCTCCACCTTGGACACGGCGTAAAAAAATATAGGTTGTGAAGAGGAGAGGAAAAGGGATGTGAGGAAGATGTGGGTGGGGATGAAGCAGGTTGTTAAAAAACCCCCATCCCGAACCGGAGCTGAGGGGTTAGGGAACAATGTCCCCTCCCCCCTCAGCCCCGATCCGGGGTGGTTGGCTTGAGAAGAAGGTCAGCATTCTACCCTGTGAAATTAGAGGCTGACCAGAGAAAGTTGTGGGAGAGGTTGTATGAAAAGCGACGAGGTAGGGAAGAAATCGGGCTATCTGAAGGAAGGAAGAGAGGCTAAGCTGGGGCCGGACGGAGCGCTGGATCCCGTCAGCACGGCGGCCAGGATGGCAAATCGCCGCGCCCCTTACGGGGGGCTCCCGTCCGAGAAACGGGTTACCTTCGGCTCTCTACCAATTGCACTAGCTAATCCTCTCCGCTGATGGATCATGTTGCCCTTGGACAACATGGTGCCATCAGTGGAGCGAATAACGAGGAAGCGTTTGAAGCCAGCGGGCTCGAAAACGCCAGGTAACCTCTGAATCAGGGGCCCCGATGTCATCGAGGCTCCGCCCTGTGCACTCTTGGTCTTAGTCAGGGGCTCCGCACACGAGGGGGTAGAGGGGCCGGATGTGCCGATCTTGGCTTGGTCGCCTACCAAAGTGGCAGCAGACCCATCCGTCCCCACAGCCCCCGCGGATGGAGAGGAGCCCCGAGTCTTTTTCGTCTTTCCTGTCTTTTTCTTCTTTTTAGGAGAGGAGGGCGGGGAATGAACCCGCTTTTCACCCCCGCCGGTAGAAGCCCCCAGGCCAGATGGACCGGCCTCAGCCAGGTCCTTCTCTGAAATGGAGAAGGTCCCAGTGGGCGCAGGGGATTCATCCGGAGGAGATCCCTCCCCTCCTTGTCCTGCCTGAGAATCCACAGCCGTTTGATGAGGACCTTGCATAGGGGCGGATTCGGGTTCGGTGCTTGGCGCCAAACCCGGATTCCCCCCCATGGAAGGCCCTACCTTCTGAGGCTGGTTTTCCTCAAGGACCATGTCTATCACAGGAGGGGCCTCCAGTTGGCCATCCCCTCCCAGGACATCGCAGGTCCCCTTGGCAGCGTCATAAGTCTTTAGTGGGGAGGCACAGGCCTTGACCCCGGCAAGGTTTAATATTTTTGCCAGCAGGTCTTTTGAGGGAAGCGACCGAAGGGGCCTGGCTTCCCTCTCCCCCCTAAGGGGGTTTGCCCTACCGAGCCGCTTGTACGAGGGTCGGTCGGCAATGGGCTGCCTGCTGGCTTTCTTGGAAGTCCCCTTAGAAAGCATAGGAGGGACTGCCGCTGGAGATAGGGAGGTGCCCGAAAGCACCTCCAGAGAAGGGGGTGAGGGGGAGTCCCCTACACCCGTAGGCGTAGGAGAGGAGTAAGCCTCCTCTCCGGTTAAAGAGGTATGGAGGGTCCCCTGCGCAAGCACAGGGGGGGGGGACCTCCATCTTTTCTGTGGAGCTGCACGAGGGTGGCTCCGTTGTTGTTATAGGGGGAATTAAGGGGAGATGTTTTTTTTTTTCATCATTGGGCATGGTGACCCTCTTTGTTTTACGGGACGCAATCGCTCACCACCTCTTGCAGTAGCCCGCACTGCAAGAGGTGCTTACAGGCCCGGCAGAGCCAGGCGCCGCCATTTGGGACCACCCCTCCCGCCTGGTGGCCTGGCAGTCCTTCGGCATGGCGGCTCCACCTTGAACACGGCGTAAAACGGATAGATTTTGAAGACGAGAGGAAAAGGGATGTGAGGAAGGTATGGGTGGGGATGAAGCAGGTTGTTAAAAGCCAACCACCCCAGACCGGAGCTCAGGGGTTAGGGGACATTGTCCCCTCCCCCCTCAGCCCCGATCCAGGACGATTGGCTGAGAAGAAGGTCAGCTTCTACCCTGTGAAATTAGAGGCTGACCAGAGAAAGTTGTGGGAGAGGTTGTATGAAAAGCGACGAGGTAGGATAGGAATACAGGCTATCTGAAGGAAGGAAGAGAGGCTAAGCTGGGGCCGGACGGGGCGCTGGATCCCGTCAGCCACCGGCCCGAGAGCTATATCTACCTCTCGAAGGAGTTTCCTGGCCCTAAACCCAAAGGGCTTAGGGTATGACTGGCGTCTCTCGGCGGCATAGGCACCATCGAGATCAGCTGCGGATGCAGTGAGAGCTGTTGGCGACTGAGGGAGGCGCCGGGCTCGCGCGTACAGGCGAGTGATGCACTGCACGCGGCGCAGAGCGAGTGGCATCTCCCCAGCATCGACCAACAGGCTCTCAATGGGGGAAGTGCGGAAGGCACCGGTCGCAAGGCGAAGGCCGGTGTGGTGGATCGAATCCACCTTCCGCAATAAACGCTCGGCTGCGGATGCATAAAACTCGCATCCGTAGTCGAGCTTCGAGCGAACAAAGGATCGATAAAAAAGTAAGGCGGTAGCCCTATCAGCGCCCCAAGCGCTAAACGTCACGGAACGGAGAATGTCCATGGCGCGGGTACAAGAGACCCTAAGGCTGCGAATGTGAGCCTCCCAGGTGAGGCGTCGGTCGAATACAAGACCAAGGAAACGGTGCGACTCAACCACATCCAGGCGCACCCCATTAAGAAACAAATCTGGGTCGGGGTGAAGCCGTGGGTGGCGGCAGAAGTGCACCACCTTAGTCTTGGCCAAAGAAAACCGAAACCTGTGCGCTTCGGCATAGCGAGAGACGCGGTTCAATGCCTGTTGGAGTCGGCGCTCCAGAGTTGGCATCTGGGCCGCGCCAAAAGAGATCGAAAGGTCGTCCACGTAGAGCGTAGCGAGAACATCTTCCGGCAGCACCGAGGTGATGCCGTTGATGCTCAGGGCAAAGAGTGTGACACTGAGGACACTTCCCTGCGGGACACCCTCTTCCTGCTCCTTTGGGCCGGAGAGGGCTCTTCCCACCCGTACGCGGAATCGACGATCTCGCAAAAATTCAGATATAAACATTGGGAGGCGTCCCCTCGCCCCCATCGTGTGGAGAGTCTCCATGATACCGTATCGCCATGCGGTATCATAGGCCTTCTCCAGATCAAAAAACACCGTGGCGTAGTGCTGTCTACGAAGGAAAGCCTCGCAGACGGCATTTTCCAGTCGGAGCAGAGCATCCGACGTGGAGTGGAACTTACGGAAGCCGCACTGTGCAGAAGACAGATGGCCTCCGCTGTCCAGGAAATAGGCTAATCTAACATTTACCAATTTCTCCATCAACTTGCACACGCAAGAGGTTAGAGAGATTGGGCGGAAACCGGTCGGAGTAGAGTGATCTCTCCCCGGCTTGCGAAAGGCGAGCACAGTAGCGATTCGCCAGGAGTCTGGGAGAACACCTTCCACCCAGATCCTGTTGAACAAATCTAACAGAAAGGCCATGCCTCGCTCACCCAGGTGTCGAAGCATGGCGTACGGGACATCGTCCGGACCATGGGCGGTGTCCGCGCACGAAGCGAGAGCGGAGCGCAACTCACTCACAGTAAACTTGTCGTTGAAGGGTTCTCCGCCTCTGGAGGTAAAGTCCAGCCGGCGGCCTTCCGCGACATCACGACGTGCATTGAATGCTGGCGGAGCAGCATCACGGCTAGAGAATGCGGAAAAAGCGGTCGCTAAGGATTCCGCCACGGACGCGGGGTCCGAGATTGCGGTCCCATTCTCCTGGAGAACGGGAGGGGGGTCCTGCGAGAACTTGCCCCGAATCCTTTTGACTCGCTTCCACACCTCAGCTAAAGGGGTCTTCCCGTTAAGTGAAGACACGTATGCCCGCCAAGAAGAGCGGCGGGCGTGCTTCGAAATATACCGGAACCTAGCCCTAGCCCGACGAAATTCAGCGACGGTGAAATCGTTCGGGCGGCGCTTATAGCGCATGTAGGCATAACGCTTCTGTTTGAGGGCCGTCTCACACTCGGCCGACCACCATGGGAGTGGTCGGCGTGCAAAACGGCCAGACGTCCTAGGAATAGTAGTCAGGCCCACGGCGATGAGGTTGCCGGAGAAGAACTCAACGGCCTCATCTACCGACCTAAACTCCTCGACTGAGATAGAGAATTCAGTCATTTCCTGAAATGCAGGCCACCGCGCCCGCGCCAAGCACCACCGAGGTGGTCTCTCAGGCGGCAGTTGCCCTGAAAATGATATTTGAATGGGAAAGTGATCACTACCATGGAGGTCATCGACCACCCCCCAATCAAAATCAGGCTGTGCATCCGAAGAGCACAAAGATAGGTCAAGGCAAGAAAATGAAGCGGTTCTCGGACAGTGATGCGTAAACTCATCCACGTTTAGGACACCCATCTCAAGCTCTTCGATCAGATCGGCAAGGACTTGTCCCCTGGGATTTATGGAGTAATCTCCCCAGAGAGGATGCCTGCCGTTCAGATCTCCAAGCAAGAGATAGGGCCTCGGCAACCGTGCAACGACGCGGCGGAAGTCCCCCGCGTCCAAGTCAGCTGACGGTGGAATGTACGCAGAAATGATAGTATACCTCCTATCCAGGTGCAGCTGCACAGCCACTGCCTGAAAGGAGGTATCTAAAGAGAAAGGAAGAACGGAGACATCATGCCGGGTGTAAACTGCGCATCCCCCAGCCCGGCCATCCCGAGGTGGTGGGGTCGCAAGACCCTTATACCCCGGGAGGGCAGGGAGGGGGCACGCACCTAGCATGGTCTCCTGCAAAAAAATAGCTAACGGGGAACGGGACGAGACGAGCCTCCGCAGCTCCTCCCAGTTGGCCCGGAGTCCACGGCAATTCCATTGAAGGAATATGCCCTCCAGGCCTAGCTCGGAGGAGACGCGGGGGCCCTCCTCGAATTGAAGACCCTCACGGGAATGGCCGTACGCTTCCCGGGGGCAGAACCCCGGGCGCTGTTGGCCGGACAAAGCGCTGAAGGCGCTGTCGCCTTCGAGGACTTATTGGGGGAGGTTGGGCTCGCCATGCGAGTCTTTTCCTCCCTCCGCCTCGAAACCTTAGGCAGGCGTTGCGGCTTCGGAGGCGGGGGGCCCTCTTTTCGAGGAACCACCGTCTCCGAGCCACTCGCTCCACCTCGGGACGTGGGCGAAGGAGCCGAAGCTCCTTTGTTGCTGTCCTCCTTTCGGGGGACAGCTTTAGGAACCCCGGAAGATGGCCTAGCGACCATCTTCAGGGGTGTTGCCTCCTGTGAGTCTAACGACTCGGTGGAGGCGCGTGGCCGTTTCGCCTTACGGGAAACGGTCACGCTGGGGGAAGAGGGGGGAGCCCTGGTTTTAGCCGGGGCAGGGTATGAGCCCTTTTTGCCGCCAGCTTTACCAGGGGAGCGCCCGGGTTGGGTAGAGCCCGCAGAAGGGCTCCGAATGGGCGCGGAAACAACCGTGCTCGTTGGCCTGGATGGGCCGGGAGCAGAGGGTGCCTTCCTAACTATTGAGGCATATGACGTCCCAGGCAGAGCCGGGCGCGCCAGGACCAAGTCCTTTGCCTCGCGGAATGAGAGTCGATCCTGGGCCTGAACGGCCAGGATTTCTTTCTCAAGGAGATATGCACCACATTGCTTCGAAGAAGCAGGGTGCGGCTCTCCGCAATTGACACACTTGGCCACACACGATTTGGACTTATCGTGTGCGACCTTGGAGCAATTTACACAGACTTCGGGTGACCCCGACTTTGCACGTCTACATGAGCGATTCGTATGGCCGAAGCGGTGACAGTAATAGCACCGCCGCGGCAGTGGCACGAATGCCTTCACGCGGTAGCGGTACCAACCGGCACGCACCGACTCAGGGAGCTTGTCACAGTCGAACGTGACGAAGAGTGTAGGGGTGGGTCTCGAGGCCCCTCCCTGTTTTCTCATCACACGTTCGACCTTGACCGCCCCATGGTCAGCCAGCTCTAAGGTGATGTCTTCAATGGAGTAGTCAACGAGTTCCCTCGCATAAACTACTCCTTTCACAAAGTTCATGGTAGAGTGCGGCGTCACACTCACCGGGGTGCCATGAAGTGTCCGAAGAGCACTAATCCTGGCCGCCTCGGCGGGATTCGCCAGAAGGCTCCCGTCCGAGAAACGGGTTACCTTCGGCTCTCTACCAATTGCACTAGCTAATCCTCTCCGCTGATGGATCATGTTGCCCTTGGACAACATGCTGCCATCAGTGGAGCGAATAACGAGGAAGCGTTTGAAGCCAGCGGGCTCGAAAACGCCAGGTAACCTCTGAATCAGGGGCCCCGATGTCATCGAGGCTCCGCCCTGTGCACTCTTGGTCTTAGTCAGGGGCTCCGCACACGAGGGGGTAGAGGGGCCGGATGTGCCGATCTTGGCTTGGTCGCCTACCAAAGTGGCAGCAGACCCATCCGTCCCCGCAGCCCCCGCGGATGGAGAGGAGCCCCGAGTCTTTTTCGTCCTTTTAGTCTTTTTCTTTTTTCGAGAGGAGGGCGGGGAATGAATCCGCTTTTCACCTCCGCCGGCAGAAGCCCCTAGGCCAGATGGACCGGCCTCAGCCAGGTCCCTCTCCGAAATGGAGAAGGTCCTGGTTGTCGTAGGGGCACCTGTCGGAGGAGATCCCTCCCCTCCTTCTACTGCCTCGGAGCCCTCAGCCATTTGAGGAGGACCTTGCATAGGGGCGGACTCGGGTTCGGTGCTTGGCGCCGAGCCCGAATTCCCCCCCATGGAAGGCCCTACCGTCTGAGGCTGGGTCTCCTCAAGGACCATGTCTATCACGGGAGGGGCCTCCAATTGGCCATCCCCTCCCAGGACATTGCAGGTCCCCTTGGCAGTGTCGCCAGTCTTGTTTGGGGAGGCACAGGCCTTGACCCCGGCAAGGTTTAATATTTTTGCCAGCAGGTCTTTTGAGGGAAGCGACCGAAGGGGCCTGGCTTGCCTCTCCCCCCTAAGGGGGTTTGCCCTACCGAGCCGCTTTGATGGGGAGCGGCTGGCTAAGGGCTGCCTGCTGGCTTTCTTGGCAGTCCCCTTGGAAAGAAAAGAGGGGACTGCCGCTGGGAAAAGGGAGGTGCCCGAAAGCACCTCCAGAGAAGGGGGTGAGGGGGAGTCCCCTGCACCCGTAGGCGAAGGAGAGGAGTAAGCCTCCTCTCCGGTTGAAGAGGTATGGAGGGTCCCCTGCGCAAGCACAGGGGGGGGGACCTCCATCTTTTCTGTGGAGTTGCACGAGGGTGGCTCCGTTGTTGTTATAGGGGGAATTAAGGGGAGATGTTTTTTTGTTACATCATTGGGCATGGTGACCCTCTTTGTTTTACGGGACGCAATCGCTCACCACCTCTTGCAGTAGCCCGCACTGCAAGAGGTGCTTACAGGCCCGGCAGAGCCAGGCGCCGCCATTTGGGACCACCCCTCCCGCCTGGCGGCCTGGCAGTCCTTCGGCATGGCGGCTCCACCTTGAACACGGCGTAAAACGGATAGATTTTGAAGACGAGAGGAAAAGGGATGTGAGGAAGGTATGGGTGGGGATGAAGCAGGTTGTTAAAAGCCAACCACCCCAGACCGGAGCTCAGGGGTTAGGGGACATTGTCCCCTCCCCCCTCAGCCCCGATCCGGGACGATTGGCTGAGAAGGTCAGCTTCTACCCTGTGAAATTAGAGGCTGACCAGAGAAAGTTGTGGGAGAGGTTGTATGAAAAGCGACGAGGTAGGATAGGAATACAGGCTATCTGAAGGAAGGAAGAGAGGCTAAGCTGGGGCCGGACGGGGCGCTGGATCCCGTCAGCACGGCGGCCAGGATGGCAAATCGCCGCGCCCCTTACGGGGTTCATTGGTGTAATATGCAAGACTCGCATTGGCTCCCAACCTGACTGACAGTTACCTCGACACCCTATACACATAGAGAACAAAGCCCGCAAGATAATCACGATGCACAGGTACCAGATATCATGTACACCTGGAAACATTTTTTTTTTTAAGAGCTCATCTGGCGACTGCCGACTTGGGCATTAGTTAGCGTATTAAAACTGGCCTAGTTCTAGGCTACTTTAAAATAAGATTAAAGAGACCAAAAAAAAACACCCCAAAAGGGGAAAAGGAAGCAAACTGGTGCGTTGGGGGAGGTCCCCCCGGCGCAGGAGCGTGCAACCTAAAGGAAAAAAAAACATGCAAAAAACAAAAAACAAACCCTGCTTAAATAATAGGGAGGAGGCCGGTCTCCCCCCAAAAGTCAACAAGTCCACCAGTCAATGTGCACGCACTCGTCCCGAGTACAAGGAACAGGCAGTAGCGACCCCACCCATCCCGGTACCGGGACAGGTATCGTGCGCGAAGATCACCCAGACTGGGACTTTCGACAAGAATGTGCCGAACAGTCTGGGGGACGACGCAGTCGATGCAATAGGGCGCAGGCGAGCACTCCATCAAATAGCGATGCGTCACACGAGTGTGTCCGATTCAGAGACGACAGAAAGCGATTTTTTTTTTTTAATTAAGGGGCTATCTGGCGACTGCCAACTTAGGCATTAGTCGCCGTAAACAAACAGCCTAGTTCTAGGCTACTTTAAAAATTAAACAGGAAACGATAAAAAGAGAACAATAACAATGAAAAAGCAATAACAAAAACAACAACAACAATTAAACTGGGTTAAATGAATTTTTTTTTTTTTTTTTTATAGAGCCCATCTGGCAACTACCCACTTGGGCATAAGTCGCCGAAAAACACGACAGCCTAGAATTAGGCTACTTTAAAGTTAAAATATGAAAACTTAACAATCAATATAAATTGGAAAAACTTAACAATCGAAGCAATCTCCGGCAGCGGGGGGAGGTCCCCCTCACCCCGGTGCAGGAGAGTGCAATCTAAAACAAAACAATAACAAAAAAAGGAACCTTAAATAAAGGGGAGAAGGCCGGCCTCCCCCAAAAAGTCAACAAGTCCACCAGTCATGGTGCACGCACTCGTCCCGAGTACAAGGGACAGGCGGTAGCGACCCCGCCCATCCCGGTACCGAGACAGGTATCGTGCGCGAAGATCACCCAGACTGGGACATTCGACAAGAATATGCCGAACAGTCTGGGGGACGACGCAGTCGTTGCAATAGGGCACATGCGAGCGCTCCACCAAGTAACGATGCGTCACACGAGTGTGTCCGATTCGAAGACGACAGAAAGCAACCTGAAGCCGCCGCGGCATTGGGGGATAGGTCCATGGGAACAGTCGCGGCGCAATGGCACGCAACTTTAAGTTCCCCTCGACCGTCTCCCATCTTCTTTGCCAAGCAGTCCGAAGAGCTGCCCGTATTCCTGCCATGTAGTCGGTGTGAGGAAGAGCGAAACGCTGGTCCGGTCGCAGAGTCCTCGCGGACTCTTTGGCGCCCTCATCGGCGCGCTCATTCCCCGCAATTCCTACATGTCCAGGAACCCAGCAGAAGATAATCTCGACATCTGCCCGGCTCGCCAAAACCGTGGCGTCACGGATTTCGCGAACCAGGGGATGCGGAGATTCCAATGCCCCGAGAGCACTCAGGGCGCTTTGTGAGTCGCTATAAATCACAATCCGGTCTCCGAACCGGGCACGTCGCGTAATCTCCCGTACCGAGTGGTGTATTGCCACCAGCTCGGCCGTGAAGACAGACGCAGCGCCTGGTAGAGCCCCGCTGACTTCAAACAGAGGGGATACGGCGTGGAAGCCGACCCCCTCTTGGGACTTGGAGCCATCCGTATACACTGGCACGGTACCAGCGTGACACGATGTGTGCTCCAAAAAGATCGAACGCAATACTCCCGGCGCAGTACAAGCTTTGGGAGCAGAGGCGTGGCGACAAATAGCCAAATGTGGTACCCTCCAGGGTGGCGTCCTGGGCAGAACCAGGGGCGCCACCGGCCCGAGAGCTATATCTACCTCTCGAAGGAGTTTCCTGGCCCTAAACCCAAAGGGCTTAGGGTATGACTGGCGTCTCTCGGCGGCATAGGCACCATCGAGATCAACTGCGGATGCAGTGAGAGCCGTTGGCGACTGGGGGAGGCGCCGGGCTCGCGCGTACAGGCGAGTGATGCACTGCACGCGGCGCAGAGCGAGTGGCATCTCCCCAGCATCGACCAACAGGCTCTCAATGGGGGAAGTGCGGAAGGCACCGGTCGCAAGGCGAAGGCCGGTGTGGTGGATCGAATCCACCTTCCGCAATAAACGCTCGGCTGCGGATGCATAAAACTCGCATCCGTAGTCGAGCTTCGAGCGAACAAACGATCGATAAAAAAGTAAGGCGGTAGCCCTATCAGCGCCCCAAGCGCTGAACGTCACGGAACGGAGAATGTCCATGGCGCGGGTACAAGAGACCCTAAGGCTGCGAATGTGAGCCTCCCAGGTGAGGCGTCGGTCGAATACAAGACCAAGGAAACGGTGCGACTCAACCACATCCAGGCGCACCCCATTAAGAAACAAATCTGGGTCGGGGTGAAGCCGTGGATGGCGGCAGAAGTGCACCACCTTAGTCTTGGCCAAAGAAAAGCGAAACCTGTGCGCTTCGGCATAGTGAGAGACGCGGTTCAATGCCTGTTGGAGTCGGCGCTCCAGAGTTGGCATCTGGGCCGCGCCAAAAGAGATCGAAAGGTCGTCCACGTAGAGCGTAGCGAGAACATCTTCCGGCAGCACCGAGGTGATGCCGTTGATGCTCAGGGCAAAGAGTGTGACACTGAGGACACTTCCCTGCGGGACACCCTCTTCCTGCTCCTTTGGGCCGGAGAGGGCTCCCCCCACCCGTACGCGGAATCGACGATCTCGCAAAAATTCAGATATAAACATTGGGAGGCGTCCCCTCGCCCCCATCGTGTGGAGAGTCTCCATGATACCGTATCGCCATGCGGTATCATAGGCCTTCTCCAGATCAAAAAACACCGTGGCGTAGTGCTGTCTACGAAGGAAAGCCTCGCAGACGGCATTTTCCAGTCGGAGCAGAGCATCCGACGTGGAGTGGAACTTACGGAAGCCGCACTGTGCAGAAGACAGATGGCCTCCGCTGTCCAGGAAATAGGCTAATCTAACATTTACCAATTTCTCCATCAACTTGCACACGCAAGAGGTTAGAGAGATTGGGCGGAAACCGGTCGGAGTAGAGTGATCTCTCCCCGGCTTGCGAAAGGAGAGCAAAGAAGCGATTCGCCAGGAGTCTGGGAGAACACCTTCCACCCAGATCCTGTTGAACAAATCTAAAAGAAAGGCCATGCCTCGCTCACCCAGGTGTCGAAGCATGGCGTACGGGACATCGTCCGGACCATGGGCGGTGTCCGCGCACGAAGCGAGAGCGGAACGCAACTCGCTTACAGTAAACTTGTCGTTGAAGGGTTCTCCGCCTCTGGAGGTAAAGTCCAGCCGGCGGCCTTCCGCGACATCACGACGTGCATTGAATGCTGGCGGAGCAGCATCACGGCTAGAGAATGCGTTAAAAGCGGTCGCGAAGGATTCCGCCACGGACGCGGGGTCCGAGATTGCGGTCCCATTATCCTGGAGAACGGGAGGGGGGTCCTGCGAGAACTTGCCCCGAATCCTTTTGACTCGCTTCCACACCTCAGCTAAAGGGGTCTTCCCGTTAAGTGAAGACACGTATGCCCGCCAAGAAGAGCGGCGGGCGTGCTTCGAAATATACCGGAACCTAGCCCTAGCCCGACGAAATTCAGCGACAGTGAAATCGTTCGGGCGGCGCTTATAGCGCATGTAGGCATAACGATTCTGTTTGAGGGCCGTCTCACACTCGGCCGACCACCATGGGAGTGGTCAGCGTGCAAAACGGCCAGACGTCCTAGGAATAGTAGTCAGGCCCACGGCGATGAGGTTGCCGGAGAAGAACTCAACGGCCTCATCTACCGACCTAAACTCCTCGACTGAGATAGAGAATTCAGTCATTTCCTGAAATGCAGGCCACCGCGCCCGCGCCAAGCACCACCGAGGTGGTCTCTCAGGCGGCAGTTGCCCTGAAAATGATATTTGAATGGGAAAGTGATCACTACCATGGAGGTCATCGACCACCCCCTAATCAAAATCAGGCTGTGCATCCGAAGAGCACAAAGATAGGTCAAGGCAAGAAAATGAAGCGGTTCTCGGACAGTGATGCGTAAACTCATCCCCGTTTAGGACACCCATCTCAAGCTCTTCGATCAGATCGGCAAGGACTTGTCCCCTAGGATTTATGGAGTAATCTCCCCAGAGGGGATGCTTGCCGTTCAGATCTCCAAGCAAGAGATAGGGCCTCGGCAACCGTGCCACGACGCGGCGGAAGTCCCCCACGTCGAAGTCAGCTGACGGTGGAATGTACGCAGAAATGATAGTATACCTCCTATCCAGGTGCAGCTGCACAGCTACTGCCTGAAAGGAGGTATCTAAAGTGAAAGGAAGAACGGAGACATCATGCCGGGTGTAAACCGCGCATCCCCCAGCCCGGCCATCCCGCGGTGGTGGGGTCGCAAGACCCTTATACCCCGGGAGGGCAGGCAGGGGGCACGCGCCTAGCATGGTCTCCTGCAAAAAAATAGCTAACGGGGAACGGGACGAGGCGAGCCTCCGCAGCTCCTCCCAGTTGGCCCGGAGTCCACGGCAATTCCATTGAAGGAATATGCCCTCCAGGCCTAGCTCGGAGGAGACGCGGGGGCCCTCCTCGAATTGAAGACCCTCACGGGAATGGCCGTACGCTTCCCGGGGGCAGAACCCCGGGCGCTGTTGGCCGGACAAAGCGCTGGAGGCGCTGTCGCCTTCGAGGACTTATTGGGGGAGGTTGGGCTCGCCATGCGAGTCTTTTCCTCCCTCCGCCTCGAAACCTTAGGCGGGCGCTGCGGCTTCGGAGGCGGGGGGGCCTCTTTTCGAGGAGCCACCGTCTCTGAGCCACTCGCTCCACCTCGGGGCGTGGGCGAAGGAGCCGAAGCTCCTTTGTTGCTGTCCTCCTTTCGGGGGACAGCTTTAGGACCCCTGAAGATGGCCTAGCGACCATCTTCATGGGTGTTGCCTCCTGTGAGTCTAACGACTCGGTGGAGGCGCGTGGGCGTTTCGCCTTGCGGGAAACGGTCACGCTGGGGAAAGAGGGGGGAGCCCTGGTTTTAGCCGGGGCTGGGTATGAACCCTTTACCGCCAGCTTTACCAGGGGAGCGCCCGGGTTGGGTAGAGCCCGCAGAAGGGCTCCGAATGGGCGCGGAAACAACCGTGCTCGTTGGCCTGGATGGGCCAGGAGCAGAGGGTGCCTTTCGAACTACTGAGGCATATGACGTCCCAGGCAGAGCTGGGCGCGCCAGGACCAAGTCCTTAGCCTCGCGGAATGAGAGTCTATCCTGGGCCTGAACGGCCAGGATTTTTTTCTCCAGGAGATATGTACCACATTGCTTCGAAGAAGCAGGGTGCGGCTCTCCGCAATTGACACACTTGGCCACACACGATTTGGACTTATCGTGTGCGACCTTGGAGCAATTTACACAGACTTCGAGGGACCCCGACTTTGCACGTCTACATGAGCGATTCGTAGGGCCGAAGCGGTGACAGTAATAGCACCGCCGCGGCAGTGGCACGAATGCCTTCACGCGGTAGCGGTACCAACCGGCACGCACCGACTCAGGGAGCTTGTCACAGTCGAACGTGACGAAGAGTGTAGGGGTGGGTCTCGAAGCCCCTCCCTGTTTTCTCATCACACGTTCGACCTTGACTGCCCCATGGTCGGCCAGCTCTAGGGTGATGTCCTCAATGGAGTAGTCAACGAGTTCCCTCGCATAAACTACTCCTTTCACAAAGTTCATGGTAGAGTGCGGCGTCACACTCACCGGGGTGCCATGAAGTCTCCGAAGAGCACTTATCTTGGCTGCCTCGGCGGGATTCGCCGCATTCGCCAGAAGGCTGCCGTCCGAGAAACGGGTCACCTTCGGCTCTCTACCAATTGCACTAGCTAATCCTCTCCTCTGATGGAAAATGTTGCCCTTGGACAACATGGTGCCATCAGTGGAGCGAATAACGAGGAAGCGTTTGAAGCCAGCGGGCTCGAAAACGCCAGGTAACCTCTGAATCAGAGGCCCCGATGTCATCGAGGCTCCGCCCTGTGCACTCTTGGTGTTAGTCTTGGTCAGGGGCTCCGCACACGAGGGGGTAGAGGGGCCGGATGTGCCGATATTGGCTTGGTCGCCTACCAAAGTGGTAGCAGACCCATCCGTCCCCGCAGCCCCCGCGGATGGAGAGGAGCCCCGGGTCTTTTTCGTCTTCTTTGTCTTTTTCTTTTTTGGAGAGGAGGGCGGGGAATGAACCCGCTTTTCACCTCCGCCGGCAGAAGCCCCTAGGCCAGATGGACCGGCCTCAGCCAGGTCCCTCTCCGAAATGGAGAAGGTCCTGGTTGTCGTAGGGGCACCTGTCGGAGGAGATCCCTCCCCTCCTTTTACTGCCTCGGAGCCATCAGCCATTTGAGGAGGACCTTGCATAGGGGCGGATTCGGGTTCGGTGCTTTGCGCCAAGCCCGGATTCCCCCCCCATGGAAGGCCCTACCGTCTGAGGCTGGTTTTCCTCAAGGACCATGTCTATCACAGGAGGGGCCTCCAGTTGGCCATCCCCTCCCAGGACATCGCAGGTCCCCTTGGCAGTGTCGCCAGTCTTGTGTGGGGAGGCACAGGCCTTGACCCCAGCAAGGTTTAAAATTCTTGCCAGCAGGTCTTTTGAGGGAAGCGACCGAAGGGGCCTGGCTTCCCTCTCCCCCCTAAGGGGGTTTGCCCTACCGAGCCGCTTTGATGGGGAGCGGCTGACTAAGGGCTGCCTGCTGGCTTTCTTGGCAGTCCCCTTGGAAAGAAAAGAGGGGACTGCCACTGGGAAAAGGAAGGTGCCCGATTTTTTTTTTTTTTTTTTAATTAAGGGGCGAACTGGCGACTGCCGACTAAGGCATAAGTTGCCGTAAACAAACAGCCTAATTTAGGCTACTTTAAAAAATAAAACAGAAAACAATAAAAAGAAATAACAATAACAATAACAAAGCAATAACAAAACAATTACAAAAACAACAATTAAATCGGGTTAAATAAAAGGGAGAAGGCCGGCCTCCCCCCAAAAGTCAATAAGTCCACCAGTCAAAGTACACGCACTCGTCCCGAGAACAAGGGACAGGCGGTAGCGACCCCGCCCATCCCGGTACCGGGACAGGTGTCGTGCGCGAAGATCACCCAGACTGGGACATTCGACAAGAATGTGCCGAACAGTCTGGGGGACGACGCAGTCGTTGCAATAGGGCGCAGGCGAGCGCTCCATCAGATAGCGATGCGTCACACGAGTGTGTCCGATTCGGAGACGACAGAAAGCAACCTGAAGCCGCCGCGGCATTGGGGGATAGGTCCATGGGAACAGTCGCGGCGCAATGGCACGCAACTTTAAGTTCCCTTCGACCGTCTCCCATCTTCTTTGCCAAGCAGTCCGAAGAGCTGCCTGTATTCCTGCCATGTAGTCGGTGTGAGGAAGAGCGAAACGCTGGTCCGGTCGCAGAGTCCTCGCGGACTCTTTGGCGCCCTCATCGGCGCGCTCATTCCCCGCAATTCCTACATGTCCAGGAACCCAGCAGAAGATAATCTCGACATCTGCCCGGCTCGCCAAAACCGTGGCGTCACGGATTTCGCGAACCAGGGGATGCGGAGATTCCAATGCCCCGAGAGCACTCAGGGCGCTTTGTGAGTCGCTATAGATCACAATCCGGTCTCCGAACCGGGCACGTCGCGTAATCTCCCGTACCGAGTGGTGTATTGCCACCAGCTCGGCCGTGAAGACAGACGCAGCGCCTGGTAGAGCCCCGCTGACTTCAAACAGAGGGGATACGGCGTGGAAGCCGACCCCCTCTTGGGACTTGGAGCCATCCGTATACACTGGCACGGTACCAGCGTGACACGATGTGTGCTCCAAAAAGGTCGAACGCAATACTCCCGGCGCAGTACAAGCTTTGGGAGCAGAGGCGTGGCGACAAATAGCCAAATGTGGTACCCTCCAGGGTGGCGTCCTGGGCAGAACCAGGGGCGCCACCGGCCCGAGAGCTATATCTACCTCTCGAAGGAGTTTCCGGGCCCTAAACCCAAAGGGCTTAGGGTATGACTGGCGTCTCTCGGCGGCATAGGCACCATCGAGATCAGATGCGGATGCAGTGAGAGCTGTTGGCGACTGAGGGAGGCGCCGGGCTCGCGCATACAGGCGAGTGATGCACTGCACGCGGCGCAGAGCGAGTGGCATCTCCCCAGCATCGACCAACAGGCTCTCAATGGGGGAAGTGCGGAAGGCACCGGTCGCAAGGCGAAGGCCGGTGTGGTGGATTGAATCCACCTTCCGCAATAAACGCTCGGCTGCGGATGCATAAAACTCGCATCCGTAGTCGAGCTTCGAGCGAACAAAGGATCGATAAAAAAGTAAGGCGGTAGCCCTATCAGCGCCCCAAGCGCTGACGTCACGAAACGGAGAATGTCCATGGCGCGGGTACAAGAGACCCTAAGGCTGCGAATATGAGCCTCCCAGGTGAGGCGTCGGTCGAATACAAGACCAAGGAAACGGTGCGACTCAACCACATCCAGGCGTTCCCCATTAAGAAACAAATCTGGGTCAGGGTGAAGCCGTGGATGGCGGCTGAAGTGCACCACCTTAGTCTTGGCCAAAGAAAACCGAATTTTTTTTTTTTTTTTTTTTATAGAGCCCATCTGGCAACTACCCACTTGGGCATAAGTCGCCGAAAAACACGACAGCCTAGAATTAGGCTACTTTAAAGTTAAAATATGAAAACTTATCAATCAATATAAATTGGAAAAACTTAACAATCGAAGCAATCTCCGGCAGCGGGGGGAGGTCCCCCTCACCCCGGTGCAGGAGAGTGCAACCTAAAACAAAACAATAACAAAAAAAAGGAACCTTAAATAAAGGGGAGAAGGCCGGCCTCCCCCAAAAAGTCAATAAGTCCACCAGTCATGGTGCACGCACTCGTCCCGAGTACAAGGGACAGGCGGTAGCGACCCCGCCCATCCCGGTACCGAGACAGGTATCGTGCGCGAAGATCACCCAGACTGGGACATTCGACAAGAATATGCCGAACAGTCTGGGGGACGACGCAGTCGTTGCAATAGGGCACATGCGAGCGCTCCACCAAGTAACGATGCGTCACACGAGTGTGTCCGATTCGAAGACGACAGAAAGCAACCTGAAGCCGCCGCGGCATTGGGGGATAGGTCCATGGGAACAGTCGCGGCGCAATGGCACGCAACTTTAAGTTCCCCTCGACCGTCTCCCATCTTCTTTGCCAAGCAGTCCGAAGAGCTGCCCGTATTCCTGCCATGTAGTCAGTGTGAGGAAGAGCGAAACGCTGGTCCGGTCGCAGAGTCCTCGCGGACTCTTTGGCGCCCTCATCGGCGCGCTCATTCCCCGCAATTCCTACATGTCCAGGAACCCAGCAGAAGATAATCTCGACATCTGCCCGGCTCGCCAAAACCGTGGCGTCACGGATTTCGCGAACCAGGGGATGCGGAGATTCCAATGCCCCGAGAGCACTCAGGGCGCTTTGTGAGTCGCTATAAATCACAATCCGGTCTCCGAACCGGGCACGTCGCGTAATCTCCCGTACCGAGTGGTGTATTGCCACCAGCTCGGCCGTGAAGACAGACGCAGCGCCTGGTAGAGCCCCGCTGACTTCAAACAGAGGGGATACGGCGTGGAAGCCGACCCCCTCTTGGGACTTGGAGCCATCCGTATACACTGGCACGGTACCATTTTTTTTTTTTTTTTTTTATAGAGACAATCTGGCAACTACCTACTTGGGCATAAGTCGCCGAAAAACACGACAGCCTAGAATTAGGCTACTTTAAAGTTAAAATATGAAAACTTAACAATCAATATAAATTGGAAAAACTTAACAATCGAAGCAATCTCCGGCAGCGGGGGGAGGTCCCCCTCACCCCGGTGCAGGAGAGTGCAACCTAAAACAAAACAATAACAAAAAAAAAGGAACCTTAAATATTTTTTTTTTTTTTTTTTTTTATAGAGCCCATCTGGCAACTACCCACTTGGGCATAAGTCGCCGAAAAACACGACAGCCTAGAATTAGGCTACTTTAAAGTTAAAATATGAAAACTTAACAATCAATATAAATTTGAAAAACTTAACAATCGAAGCAATCTCCGGGAGCGGGGGGAGGTCCCCCTCACCCCGGTGCAGGAGAGTGCAATTTAAAACAAAACAATAACAAAAAAAGGAACCTTAAATAAAGGGGAGAAGGCCGGCCTCCCCCCAAAAGTCAATAAGTCCACCAGTCATGGTGCACGCACTCGTCCCGAGTACAAGGGACAGGCGGTAGCGACCCCGCCCATCCCGGTACCGAGACAGGTATCGTGCGCGAAGATCACCCAGACTGGGACATTCGACAAGAATATGCCGAACAGTCTGGGGGACGACGCAGTCGTTGCAATAGGGCACATGCGAGCGCTCCACCAAGTAACGATGCGTCACACGAGTGTGTCCGATTCGAAGACGACAGAAAGCAACCTGAAGCCGCCGCGGCATTGGGGGATAGGTCCATGGGAACAGTCGCGGCGCAATGGCACGCAACTTTAAGTTCCCCTCGACCGTCTCCCATCTTCTTTGCCAAGCAGTCCGAAGAGCTGCCCGTATTCCTGCCATGTAGTCAGTGTGAGGAAGAGCGAAACGCTGGTCCGGTCGCAGAGTCCTCGCGGACTCTTTGGCGCCCTCATCGGCGCGCTCATTCCCCGCAATTCCTACATGTCCAGGAACCCAGCAGAAGATAATCTCGACATCTGCCCCGCTCGCCAAAACCGTGGCGTCACGGATTTCGCGAACCAGGGGATGCGGAGATTCCAATGCCCCGAGAGCACTCAGGGCGCTTTGTGAGTCGCTATAAATCACAATCCGGTCTCCGAACCGGGCACGTCGCGTAATCTCCCGTACCGAGTGGTGTATTGCCACCAGCTCGGCCGTGAAGACAGACGCAGCGCCTGGTAGAGCCCCGCTGACTTCAAACAGAGGGGATACGGCGTGGAAGCCGACCCCCTCTTGGGATTTGGAGCCATCCGTATACACTGGCACGGTACCAGCGTGACACGATGTGTGCTCCAAAAAGGTCGAACGCAATACTCCCGGCGAAGTACAAGCTTTGGGAGCAGAGGCGTGGCGACAAATAGCCAAATGTGGTACCCTCCAGGGTGGCGTACTGGGCAGAACCAGGGGCGCCACCGGCCCGAGAGCTATATCTACCTCTCGAAGGAGTTTCCTGGCCCTAAACCCAAAGGGCTTAGGGTATGACTGGCGTCTCTCGGCGGCATAGGCACCATCGAGATCAGCTGCGGATGCAGTGAGAGCTGTTGGCGACTGAGGGAGGCGCCGGGCTCGCGCGTACAGGCGAGTGATGCACTGCACGCGGCGCAGAGCGAGTGGCATCTCCCCAGCATCGACCAACAGGCTCGCAATGGGGGAAGTGCGGAAGGCACCGGTCGCAAGGCGAAGGCCGGTGTGGTGGATCGAATCCACCTTCCGCAATAAACGCTCGGCTGCGGATGCATAAAACTCGCATCCGTAGTCGAGCTTCGAGCGAACAAACGATCGATAAAAAAGTAAGGCGGTAGCCCTATCAGCGCCCCAAGCGCTGAACGTCACGGAACGGAGAATGTCCATGGCGCGGGTACAAGAGACCCTAAGGCTGCGAATGTGAGCCTCCCAGGTGAGGCGTCGGTCGAATACAAGACCAAGGAAACGGTGCGACTCAACCACATCCAGGCGCACCCCATTAAGAAACAAATCTGGGTCGGGGTGAAGCCGTGGATGGCGGCAGAAGTGCACCACCTTAGTCTTGGCCAAAGAAAAGCGAAACCTGTGCGCTTCGGCATAGCGAGAGACGCGGTTCAATGCCTGTTGGAGTCGGCGCTCCAGAGTTGGCATCTGGGCCGCGCCAAAAGAGATCGAAAGGTCGTCCACGTAGAGCGTAGCGAGAACATCTTCCGGCAGCACCGAGGACACTTCCCTGCGGGACACCCTCTTCCTGCTCCTTTGGGCCGGAGAGGGCTCCCCCCACCCGTACGCGGAATCAACGATCTCGCAAAAATTCAGATATAAACATTGGGAGGCGTCCCGTCGCCCCCATCGTGTGGAGAGTCTCCATGATACCGTATCGCCATGCGGTATCATAGGCCTTCTCTAGATCAAAAAACACCGTGGCGTAGTGCTGTCTACGAAGGAAAGCCTCGCAGACGGCATTTTCCAGTCGGAGCAGAGCATCCGACGTGGAGTGGAACTTACGGAAGCCGCACTGTGCAGAAGACAGATGGCCTCCGCTGTCCAGGAAATAGGCTAATCTAACATTTACCAATTTCTCCATCAACTTGCACACGCAAGAGGTTAGAGAGATTGGGCGGAAACCGGTCGGAGTAGAGTGATCTCTCCCCGGCTTGCGAAAGGCGAGCACAGTAGCGATTCGCCAGGAGTCTGGGAGAACACCTTCCACCCAGATCCTGTTGAACAAATCTAACAGAAAGGCCATGCCTCGCTCACCCAGGTGTCGAAGCATGGCGTACGGGACATCGTCCGGACCATGGGCGGTGTCCGCGCACGAAGCGAGAGCGGAGCGCAACTCACTCACAGTGAACTTGTCGTTGAAGGGTTCTCCGCCTCTGGAGGTAAAGTCCAGCCGGCGGCCTTCCGCGACATCACGACGTGCATTGAATGCTGGCGGAGCAGCATCACGGCTAGAGAATGCGGAAAAAGCGGTCGCTAAGGATTCCGCCACGGACGCGGGGTCCGAGATTGCGGTCCCATTCTCCTGGAGAACGGGAGGGGGGTCCTGCGAGAACTTGCCCCGAATCCTTTTGACTCGCTTCCACACCTCAGCTAAAGGGGTCTTCCCGTTAAGTGAAGACACGTATGCCCGCCAAGAAGAGCGGCGGGCGTGCTTCGAAATATACCGGAACCTAGCCCTAGCCCGACGAAATTCAGCGACAGTGAAATCGTTCGGGCGGCGCTTATAGCGCATGTAGGCATAACGCTTCTGTTTGAGGGCCGTCTCACACTCGGCCGACCACCATGGGAGTGGTCGGCGTGCGAAACGGCCAGACGTCCTAGGAATAGTAGTCAGGCCCACGGCGATGAGGTTGCCGGAGAAGAACTCAACGGCATCATCTACCGACCTAAACTCCTCGACTGAGATAGAGAATTCAGTCATTTCCTGAAATGCAGGCCACCGCGCCCGCGCCAAGCACCACCGAGGTGGTCTCTCAGGCGGCAGTTGCCCTGAAAATGATATTTGAATGGGAAAGTGATCACTACCATGGAGGTCATCGACCACCCCCCAATCAAAATCAGGCTGTGCATCCGAAGAGCACAAAGATAGGTCAAGGCAAGAAAATGAAGCGGTTCTCGGACAGTGATGCGTAAACTCATCCACGTTTAGGACACCCATCTCAAGCTCTTCGATCAGATCGGCAAGGACTTGTCCCCTGGGATTTATGGAGTAATCTCCCCAGAGAGGATGCCTGCCGTTCAGATCTCCAAGCAAGAGATAGGGCCTCGGCAACCGTGCAACGACGCGGCGGAAGTCCCCCGCGTCCAAGTCAGCTGACGGTGGAATGTACGCAGAAATGATAGTATACCTCCTATCCAGGTGCAGCTGCACAGCCACTGCCTGAAAGGAGGTATCTAAAGAGAAAGGAAGAACGGAGACATCATGCCGGGTGTAAACTGCGCATCCCCCAGCCCGGCCATCCCGAGGTGTTTTTTTTTTTTTTTTTTTTTTTTTTTATAGAGCCCATCTGGCAACTACCCACTTGGGCATAAGTCGCCGAAAAACACGACAGCCTAGAATTAGGCTACTTTAAAGTTAAAATATGAAAACTTAACAATCAATATAAATTTGAAAAACTTAACAATCGAAGCAATCTCCGGCAGCGGGGGGAGGTCCCCCTCACCCCGGTGCAGGAGAGTGCAATCTAAAACAAAACAATAACAAAAAAAGGAACCTTAAATAAAGGGGAGAAGGCCGGCCTCCCCCCAAAAGTCAATAAGTCCACCAGTCATGGTGCACGCACTCGTCCCGAGTACAAGGGACAGGCGGTAGCGACCCCGCCCATCCCGGTACCGAGACAGGTATCGTGCGCGAAGATCACCCAGACTGGGACATTCGACAAGAATATGCCGAACAGTCTGGGGGACGACGCAGTCGTTGCAATAGGGCACATGCGAGCGCTCCACCAAGTAACGATGCGTCACACGAGTGTGTCCGATTCGAAGACGACAGAAAGCAACCTGAAGCCGCCGCGGCATTGGGGGATAGGTCCATGGGAACAGTCGCGGCGCAATGGCACGCAACTTTAAGTTCCCCTCGACCGTCTCCCATCTTCTTTGCCAAGCAGTCCGAAGAGCTGCCCGTATTCCTGCCATGTAGTCGGTGTGAGGAAGAGCGAAACGCTGGTCCGGTCGCAGAGTCCTCGCGGACTCTTTGGCGCCCTCATCGGCGCGCTCATTCCCCGCAATTCCTACATGTCCAGGAACCCAGCAGAAGATAATCTCGACATCTGCCCGGCTCGCCAAAACCGTGGCGTCACGGATTTCGCGAACCAGGGGATGCGGAGATTCCAATGCCCCGAGAGCACTCAGGGCGCTTTGTGAGTCGCTATAAATCACAATCCGGTCTCCGAACCGGGCACGTCGCGTAATCTCCCGTACCGAGTGGTGTATTGCCACCAGCTCAGGCGTGAAGACAGACGCAGCGCCTGGTAGAGCCCCGCTGACTTCAAACAGAGGGGATACGGCGTGGAAGCCGACCCCCTCTTGGGACTTGGAGCCATCCGTATACACTGGCACGGTACCAGCGTGACACGATGTGTGCTCCAAAAAGATCGAACGCAATACTCCCGGCGCAGTACAAGCTTTGGGAGCAGAGGCGTGGCGACAAATAGCCAAATGTGGTACCCTCCAGGGTGGCGTCCTGGGCAGAACCAGGGGCGCCACCGGCCCGAGAGCTATATCTACCTCTCGAAGGAGTTTCCTGGCCCTAAACCCAAAGGGCTTAGGGTATGACTGGCGTCTCTCGGCGGCATAGGCACCATCGAGATCAGCTGCGGATGCAGTGAGAGCTGTTGGCGACTGGGGGAGGCGCCGGGCTCGCGCGTACAGGCGAGTGATGCACTGCACGCGGCGCAGAGCGAGTGGCATCTCCCCAGCATCGACCAACAGGCTCTCAATGGGGAAAGTGCGGAAGGCACCGGTCGCAAGGCGAAGGCCGGTGTGGTGGATCGAATCCACCTTCCGCAATAAACGCTCGGCTGCGGATGCATAAAACTCGCATCCGTAGTCGAGCTTCGAGCGAACAAACGATCGATAAAAAAGTAAGGCGGTAGCCCTATCAGCGCCCCAAGCGCTGAACGTCACGGAACGGAGAATGTCCATGGCGCGGGTACAAGAGACCCTAAGGCTGCGAATGTGAGCCTCCCAGGTGAGGCGTCGGTCGAATACAAGACCAAGGAAACGGTGCGACTCAACCACATCCAGGCGCACCCCATTAAGAAACAAATCTGGGTCGGGGTGAAGCCGTGGATGGCGGCAGAAGTGCACCACCTTAGTCTTGGCCAAAGAAAAGCGAAACCTGTGCGCTTCGGCATAGCGAGAGACGCGGTTCAATGCCTGTTGGAGTCGGCGCTCCAGAGTTGGCATCTGGGCCGCGCCAAAAGAGATCGAAAGGTCGTCCACGTAGAGCGTAGCGAGAACATCTTCCGGCAGCACCGAGGTGATGCCGTTGATGCTCAGGGCAAAGAGTGTGACACTGAGGACACTTCCCTGCGGGACACCCTCTTCCTGCTCCTTTGGGCCGGAGAGGGCTCCCCCCACCCGTACGCGGAATCGACGATCTCGCAAAAATTCAGATATAAACATTGGGAGGCGTCCCCTCGCCCCCATCGTGTGGAGAGTCTCCATGATACCGTATCGCCATGCGGTATCATAGGCTTTCTCCAGATCAAAAAACACCGTGGCGTAGTGCTGTCTACGAAGGAAAGCCTCGCAGACGGCATTTTCCAGTCGGAGCAGAGCATCCGACGTGGAGTGGAACTTACGGAAGCCGCACTGTGCAGAAGACAGATGGCCTCCGCTGTCCAGGAAATAGGCTAATCTAACATTTACCAATTTCTCCATCAACTTGCACACGCAAGAGGTTAGAGAGATTGGGCGGAAACCGGTCGGAGTAGAGTGATCTCTCCCCGGCTTGCGAAAGGCGAGCACAGTAGCGATTCGCCAGGAGTCTGGGAGGAGACCTTCCACCCAGATCCTGTTGAACAAATCTAATAGAAAGGCCATGCCTCGCTCACCCAGGTGTCGAAGCATGGCGTACGGGACATCGTCCGGACCATGGGCGGTGTCCGCGCACGAAGCGAGAGCGGAACGCAACTCACTCACAGTAAACTTGTCGTTGAAGGGTTCTCCGCCTCTGGAGGTAAAGTCCAGCCGGCGGCCTTCCGCGACATCACGACGTGCATTGAATGCTGGCGGAGCAGCATCACGGCTAGAGAATGCGGAAAAAGCGGTCGCTAAGGATTCCGCCACGGACGCGGGGTCCGAGATTGCGGTCCCATTCTCCTGGAGAACGGGAGGGGGGTCCTGCGAGAACTTGCCCCGAATCCTTTTGACTCGCTTCCACACCTCAGCTAAAGGGGTCTTCCCGTTAAGTGAAGACACGTATGCCCGCCAAGAAGAGCGGCGGGCGTGCTTCGAAATATACCGGAACCTAGCCCTAGCCCGACGAAATTCAGCGACGGTGAAATCGTTCGGGCGGCGCTTATAGCGCATGTAGGCATAACGCTTCTGTTTGAGGGCCGTCTCACACTCGGCCGACCACCATGGGAGTGGTCGGCGTGCAAAACGGCCAGACGTCCTAGGAATAGTAGTCAGGCCCACGGCGATGAGGTTGCCGGAGAAGAACTCGACGGCCTCATCTACCGACCTAAACTCCTTGACTGAGATAGAGAATTCAGTCATTTCCTGAAATGCAGGCCACCGCGCCCGCGCCAAGCACCACCGAGGTGGTCTCTCAGGCGGCAGTTGCCCTGAAAATGATATTTGAATGGGAAAGTGATCACTACCATGGAGGTCATCGACCACCCCCCAATCAAAATCAGGCTGTGCATCCGAAGAGCACAAAGATAGGTCAAGGCAAGAAAATGAAGCGGTTCTCGGACAGTGATGCGTAAACTCATCCACGTTTAGGACACCCATCTCAAGCTCTTCGATCAGATCGGCAAGGACTTGTCCCCTGGGATTTATGGTGTAATCTCCCCAGAGAGGATGCCTGCCGTTCAGATCTCCAGGCAAGAGATAGGGCCTCGGCAACCGTGCCACGACGCGTCGAAAGTCCCCCGCGTCGAAGTCAGCTGACGGTGGAATGTACGCAGAAATGATAGTATACCTCCTATCCAGGTGCAGCTGCACAGCCACTGCCTGAAAGGAGGTATCTAAAGAGAAAGGAAGAACGGAGACATCATGCCGGGTGTAAACCGCGCATCCCCCAGCCCGGCCGTCCCGCGGTGGTTGGGTCGCAAGACCCTTATACCCCGGGAGGGCAGGCAGGGGGCACGCGCCTAGCATGGTCTCCTGCAAAAAAATAGCTAACGGGGAACGGGATGAGGCGAGCCTCCGCAGCTCCTCCCAGTTGGCCCGGAGTCCACGGCAATTCCATTGAAGGAATATGCCCTCCAGGCCTAGCTCGGAGGAGACGCGGGGGCCCTCCTCGAATTGAAGACCCTCACGGGAATGGCCGTACGCTTCCCGGGGGCAGAACCCCGGGCGCTGTTGGCCGGACAAAGCGCTGAAGGCGCTGTCGCCTTCGAGGACTTATTGGGGGAGGTTGGGCTCGCCATGCGAGTCTTTTCCTCCCTCCGCCTCGAAACTTTAGGCGGGCGTTGCGGCTTCGGAGGCGGGGGGCCCTCTTTTCGAGGAACCACCGTCTCCGAGCCACTCGCTCCACCTCGGGGCGTGGGCAAAGGGGCCGAAGCTCCTTTGTTGCTGTCCTCCTTTCGGGGAACAGCTTTAGGAACCCCGGAAGATGGCCTAGCGACCATCTTCAGGGGTGTTGCCTCCTGTGAGTCTAACGACTCGGTGGAGGCGCGTGGCCGTTTCGCTTTACGCGAAACGGTCACGCTGGGGGAAGAGGGGGGAGCCCTGGTTTTAGCCGGGGCAGGGTATGAACCCTTTTTGCCGCCAGCTTTACCAGGGGAGCGCCCAGGTTGGGTAGAGCCCACAGAAGGGCTCCGAATGGGCGCGGAAACAACCGTGCTCGTTGGCCTGGATGGGCCAGGAGCAGAGGGTGCCTTTCTAACTATTGAGGCATATGACGTCCCAGGCAGAGCCGGGCGCGCCAGGACCAAGTCCTTTGCCTCGCGGAATGAGAGTCGATCCTGGGCCTGAACGGCCAGGATTTCTTTCTCAAGGAGATATGCACCACATTGCTTCGAAGAAGCAGGGTGCGGCTCTCCGCAATTGACACACTTGGCCACACACGATTTGGACTTATCGTGTGCGACCTTGGAGCAATTTACACAGACTTCGGGTGACCCCGATTTTGTACGTCTACATGATCGATTCGTATGGCCGAAGCGGTGGCAGTAATAGCACCGCCGCGGCAGTGGCACGAATGCCTTCACGCGGTAGCGGTACCAACCGGCACGCACCGACTCAGGGAGCTTGTCACAGTCGAACGTGACGAAGAGTGTAGGGGTGGGTCTCGAGGCCCCTCCCTGTTTTCTCATCACACGTTCGACCTTGACCGCCCCATGGTCGGCCAGCTCTAGGGTGATGTCCTCAATGGAGTAGTCAACGAGTTCCCTCGCATAAACTACTCCTTTCACAAAGTTCATGGTAGAGTGCGGCGTCACACTCACCGGGGTGCCATGAAGTGTCCGAAGAGCACTTATCTTGGCCGCCTCGGCGGGATTCGCCGCATTCGCCAGAAGGCTCCCGTCCGAGAAACGGGTTACCTTCGGCTCTCTACCAATTGCACTAGCTAATCCTCTCCTCTGATGGATCATGTTGCCCTTGGACAACATGGTGCCATCAGTGGAGCGAATAACGAGGAAGCGTTTGAAGCCAGCGGGCTCGAAAACGCCAGGTAACCTCTGAATCAGGGGCCCCGATGTCATCGAGGCTCCGCCCTGTGCATTCTTGGTCTTAGTCGTAGTCATGGGCTCCGCACACGAGGGGGTAGAGGGGCCGGATGTGCCGATCTTGGCTTGGTCGCCTACCAAAGTGGCAGCAGACCCATCCGTCCCCGCAGCCCCCGCGGTTGGAGAGGAGCCCCGAGTCTTCTTCGTCTTTTGAGTCTTTTTAGTCTTTTTCTTTTTAGGAGAGGAGGGCGGGGAATGAACCCGCTTTTCACCTCCGCCGGCAGAAGTCCCCAGGCCAGATGGACCAGCCTCAGCCAGGTCCCTCTCCGAAATGGAGAAGGTCCTGGTTGTCGTAGGGGCACCTGTCGGAGGAGATCCCTCCCCTCCTTCTACTGCCTCGGAGCCCTCAGCCATTTGAGGAGGACCTTGCATAGGGGCGGATTCGGGTTCGGTGCTTGGCGCCGAGCCCGAATTCCCCCCCATGGAAGGCCCTACCGTCTGGGGCTGGGTCTCCTCAAGGACCATGTCTATCACAGGAGGGGCCTCCAGTTGGCCATCCCCTCCCAGGACATCGCAGGTCCCCTTGGCAGTATTGTCACTAGTCAGGTGGTGTGGGGAGGCACAGGCCTTGACCCCAGCAAGGTTCAAAATTCTTGCCAGCAGGTCTTTTGAGGGAAGCGACCGAAGGGACCTGGCTTCCCTCTCCCCCCTAAGGGGGTTTGCCCTACCGAGCCGCTTGCACGAGGGGCGGTCGGCAATGGGCTGCCTGCTGGCTTTCTTGGCAGTCCCCTTAGAAAGCAAAGGAGGGACTGCCGCTGGAGATAGGGAGGTGCCCGAAAGCACCTCCAGAGAAGGGGGTGAGGGGGAGTCCCCTACACCCGTAGGCGTAGGAGAGGAGTAAGCCTCCTCTCCGGTTAAAGAATTATGGAGGGTCCCTTGCGCAAGCACAAGGGGGGAACCTCCATTTTCTCGGTGGAGCTGCCCGAGGGCGGCTCCGTAGATGTTTTTGGGGAAGTTGGGGGTTGGGATTTTTGTTTTTTTTCATACATGGGCATGGTGACCCTCTTTTGATTACGGGACGCAATAGCTCATCACCTCTCGCAGTTGCCCGCACTGCGAGAGGTGCTTACAAGCCCGGCAGAGCCAGGCGCCGCCATTCGGGACCACCCCTCCCGCCTGGTGGCCTGGCAGTCCTTCGGCATGGCGGCTCCACCTTGGACACGGCGTAAAAAATATAGGTTGTGAAGAGGAGAGGAAAAGGGATGTGAGGAAGATGTGGGTGGGGATGAAGCAGGTTGTTAAAAAAAACCCATCCCGAACCGGAGCTGAGGGGTTAGGGAACAATGTCCCCTCCCCCCCTCAGCCCCGATCCGGGGTGGTTGGCTTGAGAAGAAGGTCAGCATTCTACCATGTGAAATTAGAGGCTGACCAGAGAAAGTTGTGGGAGAGGTTGTATGAAAAGCGACGAGGTAGGGGAGAAATCGGGCTATCTGAAGGAAGGAAGAGAGGCTAAGCTGGGGCCGGACGGAGCGCTGGATCCCGTCAGCACGGCGGCCAGGATGGCAAATCGCCGCGCCCCTTACGGGGGGGTGGGTCTCGAGGCCCCTCCCTGTTTTCTCATCACACGTTCGACCTTGACCGCCCCATGGTCGGCCAGCTCTAAGGTGATGTCTTTAATGGAGTAGTCAACGAGTTCCCTCGCATAAACTACTCCTTTCACA
Organism: Ceratothoa steindachneri; assembly: GCA_963969495.1. Classification (NCBI taxonomy): domain Eukaryota; kingdom Metazoa; phylum Arthropoda; class Malacostraca; order Isopoda; family Cymothoidae; genus Ceratothoa; species Ceratothoa steindachneri. Next base: position 57,075,243 of record OZ018323.1, on the reverse strand, counting down.
AAGTTCATGGTAGAGTGCGGCGTCACACTCACCGGGGTGCCATGAAGTGTCCGAAGAGCACTAATCCTGGCCGCCTCGGCGGGATTCGCCGCATTCGCCAGAAGGCTCCCGTCCGAGAAACGGGATACCTTCGGCTCTCTACCAATTGCACTAGCTAATCCTCTCCGCTGATGGATCATGTTGCCCTTGGACAACATGGTGCCATCAGTGGAGCGAATAACGAGGAAGCGTTTGAAGCCAGCGGGCTCGAAAACGCCAGGTAACCTCTGAATCAGGGGCCCCGATGTCATCGAGGCTCCGCCCTGTGCACTCTTGGTAGTAGTCTTCTTTGTCAGGGGCTCCGCAACCAGGGGGGCAGAGGGGGCGGATGTGCCGATCTTGGCTTGGTCGCTTGCCAGAGTGGCAGCAGACCCATCCGTCCCCGCAGCCCCCGCGGATGGAGAGGAGCCCCGAGTCTTTTTGGTCTTTTTAGTCTTTTTCTTTTTCGGAGAGGAGGGCGGGGAATGAACCCGCTTTTCACCTCCGCCGGCAGAAGTCCCCAGGCCAGATGGACCAGCCTCAGCCAGGTCCCTCTCCGAAATGGAGAAGGTCCTGGTTGTCGTAGGAGCACCTGTCGGAGGAGATCCCTTCCCTCCTTCTACTGCCTCGGAGCCCTCAGCCATTTGAGGAGGACCTTGCATAGGGGCGGATTCGGGTCCGGTGCTTGGCGCCGAGCCCGAATTCCCCCCCATGGAAGGCCCTACCGTCTGGGGCTGGGTCTCCTCAAGGACCATGTCTATCACAGGAGGGGCCTCCAATTGGCCATCCCCTCCCAGGACATCGCAGGTCCCCTTGGCAGTGTCGCCAGTCTTGTATGGGGAGGCACAGGCCTTGACCCCGGCAAGGTTTAAAATTCTTGCCAGCAGGTCTTTTGAGGGAAGCGACCGAAGGGGCCTGGCTTCCCTCTCCCCCCTAAGGGGGTTTGCCCTACCGAGCCGCTTTGATGGGAAGCGGCTGGCTAAGGGCTGCCTGCTGGCTTTCTTGGCAGTCCCCTTGAAAAGAAAAGATGGGACTGCCGCTGGGAAAAGGGAGGTGCCCGAAAGCACCTCCAGAGAAGGGGGTGAGGGGGAGTCCCCTGCACCCGTAGGCGAAGGAGAGGAGTAAGCCTCCTCTCCGGTTAGAGAAATATGGAGGGTCCCCTGTGCAAGCACAGGGGGGGGACCTCCATTTTTTCGGTGGAGCTGCCCAAGGGCGGCTCCGTCGATGAGCAAGGGGGAGTTAAAGGGGTTTGTGTTTTTTTTTTTGTTGTTCATCTATGGGAATGGTGACCCTATTTTTGCCACGGGACGCAATAGCTTATCACCCCTCGCAGTAGCCCGCACTGCGAGAGGTGCTTACAAGCCCGGCAGAGCCAGGCGCCGCCATTCGGGACCACCCCTCCCGCCTGGTGGCCTGGCAGTCCATCGGCATGGCAGCTCCACCTTGGACACGGCGTAAAAAATATAGGTTGTGAAGAGGAGAGGAAAAGGGATGTGAGGAAGGTATGGGTGGGGATGAAGCAGGTTGTTAAAAAACCCCCATCCCGAACCGGAGCTCAGGGGTTAGGGGACAATGTCCCCTCCCCCCTCAGCCCCGATCCGGGGTGGTTGGCTTGAGAAGAAGGTCAGCATTCTACCCTTTGAAATTAGAGGCTGACCAGAGAAAGTTGTGGGAGAGGTTGTATGAAAAGCGACAAGGTAGGGAAGAAATCGGGCTATCTGAAGGAAGGAAGAGAGGCTAAGCTGGGGCCGGACGGAGCGCTGGATCCCGTCAGCACGGCGGCCAGGATGGCAAATCGCCGCGCCCCTTACGGGGGCTTCGAAGAAGAAGGGTGCGGCTCTCCGCAATTGACACACTTGGCCACACACGATTTGGACTTATCGTGTGCGACCTTGGAGCAATTTACACAGACTTCGGGTGACCCCGACTTTGCACGTCTACATGAGCGATTCGTATGGCCGAAGCGGTGACAGTAATAGCACCGCCGCGGCAGTGGCACGAATGCCTTCACGCGGTAGCGGTACCAACCGGCACGCACCGACTCAGGGAGCTTGTCACAGTCGAACGTGACGAAGAGTGTAGGGGTGGGTCTCGAGGCCCCTCCCTGTTTTCTCATCACACGTTCGACCTTGACCGCCCCATGGACGGCCAGCTCTAAGGTGATGTCTTCAATGGAGTAGTCAACGAGTTCCCTCGCATAAACTACTCCTTTCACAAAGTTCATGGTAGAGTGCGGCGTCACACTCACCTGGGTGCCATGAAGTGTCCGAAGAGCACTAATCTTGGCCGCCTCGGCGGGATTCGCCGCATTCGCCAGAAGGCTCCCGTCCGAGAAACGGGTTACCTTCGGCTCTCTACCAATTGCACTAGCTAATCCTCTCCGCTGATGGATCATGTTGCCCTTGGACAACATGGTGCCATCAGTGGAGCGAATAACGAGGAAGCGTTTGAAGCCAGCAAGCTCGAAAACGCCAGGTAACCTCTGAATCAGGGGCCCCGATGTCATCGAGGCTCCGCCCTGTGCACTCTTGGTAGTAGTCTTCTTTGTCAGGGGCTCCGCAACCGGGGGAGCAGAGGGGGCGGATGTGCCGATCTTGGCTTGATCGCTTGCCAGAGTGGCAGCAGACCCATCCGTCCCCGCAGCCCCCGCGGATGGAGAGGAGCCCCGAGTCTTTTTTGTCTTTTTAGTCTTTTTCTTTTTCGGAGAGGAGGGCGGGGAATGAACCCGCTTTTCAACTCCGCCGGCAGAAGTCCCCAGGCCAGATGGACCAGCCTCAGCCAGGTCCCTCTCCGAAATGGAGAAGGTCCTGGTTGTCATAGGGGCACCTGTTGGAGGAGATCCCTCCCCTCCTTTTGCCTCGGAGCCCTCAGCCATTTGAGGAGGACCTTGCATAGGGGCGGATTCGGGTTCGGTGCTTGGCGCCGAGCCCGAATTCCCCCCCATGGAAGGCGCTACCGTCTGAGACTGGGTCTCCTCAAGGACCATGTCTATCACAGGAGGGGCCTCCAGTTGGCCATCCCCTCCCAGGACATCGCAGGTCCCCTTGGCAGTATTGTCACTAGTCAGGTGGTGTGGGGAGGCACAGGCCTTGACCCCAGCAAGGTTCAAAATTCTTGCCAGCAGGTCTTTTGAGGGAAGCGACCGAAGGGGCCTGGCTTCCCTCTCCCCCCTAAGGGGGTTTGCCCTACCGAGCCGCTTGCACGAGGGGCGGTCGGCAATGGGCTGCCTGCTGGCTTTCTTGGCAGTCCCCTTAGAAAGCAAAGGAGGGACTGCCGCTGGAGATAGGGAGGTGCCCGAAAGCACCTCCAGAGAAGGGGGTGAGGGGGAGTCCCCTACACCCGTAGGCGTAGGAGAGGAGTAAGCCTCCTCTCCGGTTAAAGAATTATGGAGGGTCCCTTGCGCAAGCACAAGGGGGGGGACCTCCATTTTCTCGGTGGAGCTGCCCGAGGGCGGCTCCGTAGATGTTTTTGGGGAAGTTGGGGGTTGGGGTTTTTGTTTTTTTTCATACATGGGCATGGTGACCCTCTTTTGATTACGGGACGCAATCGCTCACCACCTCTTGCAGTAGCCTGCACTGCAAGATTTTTTTTATTTTTTTTTTTTTTATAGAGCCCATCTGGCAACTACCCACTTGGGCATAAGTCGCCGAAAAACACGACAGCCTAGAATTAGGCTACTTTAAAGTTAAAATATGAAAACTTAACAATCAATATAAATTGGAAAAACTTAACAATCGAAGCAATCTCCGGCAGCGGGGGGAGGTCCCCCTCACCCCGGTGCAGGAGAGTGCAATCTAAAACAAAACAATAACAAAAAAAGGAACCTTAAATAAAGGGGAGAAGGCCGGCCTCCCCCAAAAAGTCAATAAGTCCACCAGTCATGGTGCACGCACTCGTCCCGAGTACAAGGGACAGGCGGTAGCGACCCCGCCCATCCCGGTACCGAGACAGGTATCGTGCGCGAAGATCACCCAGACTGGGACATTCGACAAGAATATGCCGAACAGTCTGGGGGACGACGCAGTCGTTGCAATAGGGCACATGCGAGCGCTCCACCAAGTAACGATGCGTCACACGAGTGTGTCCGATTCGAAGACGACAGAAAGCAACCTGAAGCCGCCGCGGCATTGGGGGATAGGTCCATGGGAACAGTCGCGGCGCAATGGCACGCAACTTTAAGTTCCCCTCGACCGTCTCCCATCTTCTTTGCCAAGCAGTCCGAAGAGCTGCCCGTATTCCTGCCATGTAGTCGGTGTGAGGAAGAGCGAAACGCTGGTCCGGTCGCAGAGTCCTCGCGGACTCTTTGGCGCCCTCATCGGCGCGCTCATTCCCCGCAATTCCTACATGTCCAGGAACCCAGCAGAAGATAATCTCGACATCTGCCCGGCTCGCCAAAACCGTGGCGTCACGGATTTCGCGAACCAGGGGATGCGGAGATTCCAATGCCCCGAGAGCACTCAGGGCGCTTTGTGAGTCGCTATAAATCACAATCCGGTCTCCGAACCGGGCACGTCGCGTAATCTCCCGTACCGAGTGGTGTATTGCCACCAGCTCGGCCGTGAAGACAGACGCAGCGCCTGGTAGAGCCCCGCTGACTTCAAACAGAGGGGATACGGCGTGGAAGCCGACCCCCTCTTGGGACTTGGAGCCATCCGTATACACTGGCACGGTACCAGCGTGACACGATGTGTGCTCCAAAAAGATCGAACGCAATACTCCCGGCGCAGTACAAGCTTTGGGAGCAGAGGCGTGGCGACAAATAGCCAAATGTGGTACCCTCCAGGGTGGCGTCCTGGGCAGAACCAGGGGCGCCACCGGCCCGAGAGCTATATCTACCTCTCGAAGGAGTTTCCTGGCCCTAAACCCAAAGGGCTTAGGGTATGACTGGCGTCTCTCGGCGGCATAGGCACCATCGAGATCAGCTGCGGATGCAGTGAGAGCTGTTGGCGACTGGGGGAGGCGCCGGGCTCGCGCGTACAGGCGAGTGATGCACTGCACGCGGCGCAGAGCGAGTGGCATCTCCCCAGCATCGACCAACAGGCTCTCAATGGGGGAAGTGCGGAAGGCACCGGTCGCAAGGCGAAGGCCGGTGTGGTGGATCGAATCCACCTTCCGCAATAAACGCTCGGCTGCGGATGCATAAAACTCGCATCCGTAGTCGAGCTTCGAGCGAACAAACGATCGATAAAAAAGTAAGGCGATAGCCCTATCAGCGCCCCAAGCGCTGAACGTCACGGAACGGAGAATGTCCATGGCGCGGGTACAAGAGACCCTAAGGCTGCGAATGTGAGCCTCCCAGGTGAGGCGTCGGTCGAATACAAGACCAAGGAAACGGTGCGACTCAACCACATCCAGGCGCACCCCATTAAGAAACAAATCTGGGTCGGGGTGAAGCCGTGGATGGCGGCAGAAGTGCACCACCTTAGTCTTGGCCAAAGAAAAGCGAAACCTGTGCGCTTTGGCATAGCAAGAGACGCGGTTCAATGCCTGTTGGAGTCGGCGCTCCAGAGTTGGCATCTGGGCCGCGCCAAAAGAGATCGAAAGGTCGTCCACGTAGAGCGTAGCGAGAACATCTTCCGGCAGCACCGAGGTGATGCCGTTGATGCTCAGGGCAAAGAGTGTGACACTGAGGACACTTCCCTGCGGGACACCCTCTTCCTGCTCCTTTGGGCCGGAGAGGGCTCCCCCCACCCGTACGCGGAATCGACGATCTCGCAAAAATTCAGATATAAACATTGGGAGGCGTCCCCTCGCCCCCATCGTGTGGAGAGTCTCCATGATACCGTATCGCCATGCGGTATCATAGGCTTTCTCCAGATCAAAAAACACCGTGGCGTAGTGCTGTCTACGAAGGAAAGCCTCGCAGACGGCATTTTCCAGTCGGAGCAGAGCATCCGACGTGGAGTGGAACTTACGGAAGCCGCACTGTGCAGAAGACAGATGGCCTCCGCTGTCCAGGAAATAGGCTAATCTAACATTTACCAATTTCTCCATCAACTTGCACACGCAAGAGGTTAGAGAGATTGGGCGGAAACCGGTCGGAGTAGAGTGATCTCTCCCCGGCTTGCGAAAGGCGAGCACAGTAGCGATTCGCCAGGAGTCTGGGAGGAGACCTTCCACCCAGATCCTGTTGAACAAATCTAATAGAAAGGCCATGCCTCGCTCACCCAGGTGTCGAAGCATGGCGTACGGGACATCGTCCGGACCATGGGCGGTGTCCGCGCACGAAGCGAGAGCGGAACGCAACTCACTCACAGTAAACTTGTCGTTGAAGGGTTCTCCGCCTCTGGAGGTAAAGTCCAGCCGGCGGCCTTCCGCGACATCACGACGTGCATTGAATGCTGGCGGAGCAGCATCACGGCTAGAGAATGCGGAAAAAGCGGTCGCTAAGGATTCCGCCACGGACGCGGGGTCCGAGATTGCGGTCCCATTCTCCTGGAGAACGGGAGGGGGGTCCTGCGAGAACTTGCCCCGAATCCTTTTGACTCGCTTCCACACCTCAGCTAAAGGGGTCTTCCCGTTAAGTGAAGACACGTATGCCCGCCAAGAAGAGCGGCGGGCGTGCTTCGAAATATACCGGAACCTAGCCCTAGCCCGACGAAATTCAGCGACGGTGAAATCGTTCGGGCGGCGCTTATAGCGCATGTAGGCATAACGCTTCTGTTTGAGGGCCGTCTCACACTCGGCCGACCACCATGGGAGTGGTCGGCGTGCAAAACGGCCAGACGTCCTAGGAATAGTAGTCAGGCCCACGGCGATGAGGTTGCCGGAGAAGAACTCGACGGCCTCATCTACCGACCTAAACTCCTTGACTGAGATAGAGAATTCAGTCATTTCCTGAAATGCAGGCCACCGCGCCCGCGCCAAGCACCACCGAGGTGGTCTCTCAGGCGGCGGTTGCCCTGAAAATGATATTTGAATGGGAAAGTGATCACTACCATGGAGGTCATCGACCACCCCCCAATCAAAATCAGGCTGTGCATCCGAAGAGCACAAAGATAGGTCAAGGCAAGAAAATGAAGCGGTTCTCGGACAGTGATGCGTAAACTCATCCACGTTTAGGACACCCATCTCAAGCTCTTCGATCAGATCGGCAAGGACTTGTCCCCTGGGATTTATGGTGTAATCTCCCCAGAGAAGATGCCTGCCGTTCATTTTTTTTTTTTTTTTTTTATTTTTATAGAGCCCATCTGGCAACTACCCACTTGGGCATAAGTCGCCGAAAAACACGACAGCCTAGAATTAGGCTACTTTAAAGTTAAAATATGAAAACTTAACAATCAATATAAATTTGAAAAACTTAACAATCGAAGCAATCTCCGGCAGCGGGGGGAGGTCCCCCTCACCCCGGTGCAGGAGAGTGCAATCTAAAACAAAACAATAACAAAAAAAGGAACCTTAAATAAAGGGGAGAAGGCCGGCCTCCCCCAAAAAGTCAATAAGTCCACCAGTCATGGTGCACGCACTCGTCCCGAGTACAAGGGACAGGCGGTAGCGACCCCGCCCATCCCGGTACCGAGACAGGTATCGTGCGCGAAGATCACCCAGACTGGGACATTCGACAAGAATATGCCGAACAGTCTGGGGGACGACGCAGTCGTTGCAATAGGGCACATGCGAGCGCTCCACCAAGTAACGATGCGTCACACGAGTGTGTCCTAATCGAAGACGACAGAAAGCAACCTGAAGCCGCCGCGGCATTGGGGGATAGATCCATGGGAACAGTCGCGGCGCAATGGCACGCAACTTTAAGTTCCCCTCGACCGTCTCCCATCTTCTTTGCCAAGCAGTCCGAAGAGCTGCCCGTATTCCTGCCATGTAGTCGGTGTGAGGAAGAGCGAAACGCTGGTCCGGTCGCAGAGTCCTCGCGGACTCTTTGGCGCCCTCATCGGCGCGCTCATTCCCCGCAATTCCTACATGTCCAGGAACCCAGCAGAAGATAATCTCGACATCTGCCCGGCTCGCCAAAACCGTGGCGTCACGGATTTCGCGAACCAGGGGATGCGGAGATTCCAATGCCCCGAGAGCACTCAGGGCGCTTTGTGAGTCGCTATAAATCACAATCCGGTCTCCGAACCGGGCACGTCGCGTAATCTCCCGTACCGAGTGGTGTATTGCCACCAGCTCGGCCGTGAAGACAGACGCAGCGCCTGGTAGAGCCCCGCTGACTTCAAACAGAGGGGATACGGCGTGGAAGCCGACCCCCTCTTGGGACTTGGAGCCATCCGTATACACTGGCACGGTACCAGCGTGACACGATGTGTGCTCCAAAAAGATCGAACGCAATACTCCCGGCGCAGTACAAGCTTTGGGAGCAGAGGCGTGGCGACAAATAGCCAAATGTGGTACCCTCCAGGGTGGCGTCCTGGGCAGAACCAGGGGCGCCACCGGCCCGAGAGCTATATCTACCTCTCGAAGGAGTTTCCTGGCCCTAAACCCAAAGGGCTTAGGGTATGACTGGCGTCTCTCGGCGGCATAGGCACCATCGAGATCAGCTGCGGATGCAGTGAGAGCTGTTGGCGACTGGGGGAGGCGCCGGGCTCGCGCGTACAGGCGAGTGATGCACTGCACGCGGCGCAGAGCGAGTGGCATCTCCCCAGCATCGACCAACAGGCTCTCAATGGGGGAAGTGCGGAAGGCACCGGTCGCAAGGCGAAGGCCGGTGTGGTGGATCGAATCCACCTTCCGCAATAAACGCTCGGCTGCGGATGCATAAAACTCGCATGCGTAGTCGAGCTTCGAGCGAACAAAGGATCGATAAAAAAGTAAGGCGGTAGCCCTATCAGCGCCCCAAGCGCTGAACGTCACGGAACGGAGAATGTCCATGGCGCGGGTACAAGAGACCCTAAGGCTGCGAATGTGAGCCTCCCAGGTGAGGCGTCGGTCGAATACAAGACCAAGGAAACGGTGCGACTCAACCACATCCAGGCGCACCCCATTAAGAAACAAATCTGGGTCGGGGTGAAGCCGTGGATGGCGGCAGAAGTGCACCACCTTAGTCTTGGCCAAAGAAAACCGAAACCTGTGCGCTTCGGCATAGCGAGAGACGCGGTTCAATGCCTGTTGGAGTCGGCGCTCCAGAGTTGGCATCTGGGCCGCGCCAAAAGAGATCGAAAGGTCGTCCACGTAGAGCGTAGCGAGAACATCTTCCGGCAGCACCGAGGTGATGCCGTTGATGCTCAGGGCAAAGAGTGTGACACTGAGGACACTTCCCTGCGGGACACCCTCTTCCTGCTCCTTTGGGCCGGAGAGGGCTCCCCCCACCCGTACGCGGAATCGACGATCTCGCAAAAATTCAGATATAAACATTGGGAGGCGTCCCCTCGCCCCCATCGTGTGGAGAGTCTCCATGATACCGTATCGCCATGCGGTATCATAGGCTTTCTCCAGATCAAAAAACACCGTGGCGTAGTGCTGTCTACGAAGGAAAGCCTCGCAGACGGCATTTTCCAGTCGGAGCAGAGCATCCGACGTGGAGTGGAACTTACGGAAGCCGCACTGTGCAGAAGACAGATGGCCTCCGCTGTCCAGGAAATAGGCTAATCTAACATTTACCAATTTCTCCATCAACTTGCACACGCAAGAGGTTAGAGAGATTGGGCGGAAACCGGTCGGAGTAGAGTGATCTCTCCCCGGCTTGCGAAAGGCGAGCACAGTAGCGATTCGCCAGGAGTCTGGGAGGAGACCTTCCACCCAGATCCTGTTGAACAAATCTAATAGAAAGGCCATGCCTCGCTCACCCAGGTGTCGAAGCATGGCGTACGGGACATCGTCCGGACCATGGGCGGTGTCCGCGCACGAAGCGAGAGCGGAACGCAACTCACTCACAGTAAACTTGTCGTTGAAGGGTTCTCCGCCTCTGGAGGTAAAGTCCAGCCGGCGGCCTTCCGCGACATCACGACGTGCATTGAATGCTGGCGGAGCAGCATCACGGCTAGAGAATGCGGAAAAAGCGGTCGCTAAGGATTCCGCCACGGACGCGGGGTCCGAGATTGCGGTCCCATTCTCCTGGAGAACGGGAGGGGGGTCCTGCGAGAACTTGCCCCGAATCCTTTTGACTCGCTTCCACACCTCAGCTAAAGGGGTCTTCCCGTTAAGTGAAGACACGTATGCCCACCAAGAAGAGCGGCGGGCGTGCTTCGAAATATACCGGAACCTAGCCCTAGCCCGACGAAATTCAGCGACGGTGAAATCGTTCGGGCGGCGCTTATAGCGCATGTAGGCATAACGCTTCTGTTTGAGGGCCGTCTCACACTCGGCCGACCACCATGGGAGTGGTCGGCGTGCAAAACGGCCAGACGTCCTAGGAATAGTAGTCAGGCCCACGGCGATGAGGTTGCCGGAGAAGAACTCGACGGCCTCATCTACCGACCTAAACTCCTTGACTGAGATAGAGAATTCAGTCATTTCCTGAAATGCAGGCCACCGCGCCCGCGCCAAGCACCACCGAGGTGGTCTCTCAGGCGGCAGTTGCCCTGAAAATGATATTTGAATGGGAAAGTGATCACTACCATGGAGGTCATCGACCACCCCCCAATCAAAATCAGGCTGTGCATCCGAAGAGCACAAAGATAGGTCAAGGCAAGAAAATGAAGCGGTTCTCGGACAGTGATGCGTAAACTCATCCACGTTTAGGACACCCATCTCAAGCTCTTCGATCAGATCGGCAAGGACTTGTCCCCTGGGATTTATGGTGTAATCTCCCCAGAGAGGATGCCTGCCGTTCAGATCTCCAAGCAAGAGATAGGGCCTCGGCAACCGTGCCACGACGCGGCGAAAGTCCCCCGCGTCGAAGTCAGCTGACGGTGGAATGTACGCAGAAATGATAGTATACCTCCTATCCAGGTGCAGCTGCACAGCCACTGCCTGAAAGGAGGTATCTAAAGAGAAAGGAAGAACGGAGACATCATGCCGGGTGTAAACCGCGCATCCCCCAGCCCGGCCGTCCCGCGGTGGTTGGGTCGCAAGACCCTTATACCCCGGGAGGGCAGGCAGGGGGCACGCGCCTAGCATGGTCTCCTGCAAAAGAATAGCTAACGGGGAACGGGATGAGGCGAGCCTCCGCAGCTCCTCCCAGTTGGCCCGGAGTCCACGGCAATTCCATTGAAGGAATATGCCCTCCAGGCCTAGCTCGGAGGAGACGCGGGGGCCCTCCTCGAATTGAAGACCCTCACGGGAATGGCCGTACGCTTCCCGGGGGCAGAACCCCGGGCGCTGTTGGCCGGACAAAGCGCTGAAGGCGCTGTCGCCTTCGAGGACTTATTGGGGGAGGTTGGGCTCGCCATGCGAGTCTTTTCCTCCCTCCGCCTCGAAACTTTAGGCGGGCGTTGCGGCTTCGGAGGCGGGGGGCCCTCTTTTCGAGGAACCACCGTCTCCGAGCCACTCGCTCCACCTCGGGGCGTGGGCAAAGGGGCCGAAGCTCCTTTGTTGCTGTCCTCCTTTCGGGGAACAGCTTTAGGAACCCCGGAAGATGGCCTAGCGACCATCTTCAGGGGTGTTGCCTCCTGTGAGTCTAACGACTCGGTGGAGGCGCGTGGCCGTTTCGCTTTACGCGAAACGGTCACGCTGGGGGAAGAGGGGGGAGCCCTGGTTTTAGCCGGGGCAGGGTATGAACCCTTTTTGCCGCCAGCTTTACCAGGGGAGCGCCCAGGTTGGGTAGAGCCCACAGAAGGGCTCCGAATGGGCGCGGAAACAACCGTGCTCGTTGGCCTGGATGGGCCAGGAGCAGAGGGTGCCTTTCTAACTATTGAGGCATATGACGTCCCAGGCAGAGCCGGGCGCGCCAGGACCAAGTCCTTTGCCTCGCGGAATGAGAGTCGATCCTGGGCCTGAACGGCCAGGATTTCTTTCTCAAGGAGATATGCACCACATTGCTTCGAAGAAGCAGGGTGCGGCTCTCCGCAATTGACACACTTGGCCACACACGATTTGGACTTATCGTGTGCGACCTTGGAGCAATTTACACAGACTTCGGGTGACCCCGATTTTGCACGTCTACATGATCGATTCGTATGGCCGAAGCGGTGGCAGTAATAGCACCGCCGCGGCAGTGGCACGAATGCCTTCACGCGGTAGCGGTACCAACCGGCACGCACCGACTCAGGGAGCTTGTCACAGTCGAACGTGACGAAGAGTGTAGGGGTGGGTCTCGAGGCCCCTCCCTGTTTTCTCATCACACGTTCGACCTTGACCGCCCCATGGTCGGCCAGCTCTAGGGTGATGTCCTCAATGGAGTAGTCAACGAGTTCCCTCGCATAAACTACTCCTTTCACAAAGTTCATGGTAGAGTGCGGCGTCACACTCACCGGGGTGCCATGAAGTGTCCGAAGAGCACTTATCTTGGCCGCCTCGGCGGGATTCGCCGCATTCGCCAGAAGGCTCCCGTCCGAGAAACGGGTTACCTTCGGCTCTCTACCAATTGCACTAGCTAATCCTCTCCTCTGATGGATCATGTTGCCCTTGGACAACATGGTGCCATCAGTGGAGCGAATAACGAGGAAGCGTTTGAAGCCAGCGGGCTCGAAAACGCCAGGTAACCTCTGAATCAGGGGCCCCGATGTCATCGAGGCTCCGCCCTGTGCATTCTTGGTCTTAGTCGTAGTCATGGGCTCCGCACACGAGGGGGTAGAGGGGCCGGATGTGCCGATCTTGGCTTGGTCGCCTACCAAAGTGGCAGCAGACCCATCCGTCCCCGCAGCCCCCGCGGATGGAGAGGAGCCCCGAGTCTTCTTCGTCTTTTGAGTCTTTTTAGTCTTTTTCTTTTTAGGAGAGGAGGGCGGGGAATGAACCCGCTTTTCACCTCCGCCGGCAGATGTCCCCAGGCCAGATGGACCAGCCTCAGCCAGGTCCCTCTCCGAAATGGAGAAGGTCCTGGTTGTCGTAGGGGCACCTGTCGGAGGAGATCCCTCCCCTCCTTCTACTGCCTCGGAGCCCTCAGCCATTTGAGGAGGACCTTGCATAGGGGCGGATTCGGGTTCGGTGCTTGGCGCCGAGCCCGAATTCCCCCCCATGGAAGGCCCTACCGTCTGGGGCTGGGTCTCCTCAAGGACCATGTCTATCACAGGAGGGGCCTCCAGTTGGCCATCCCCTCCCAGGACATCGCAGGTCCCCTTGGCAGTATTGTCACTAGTCAGGTGGTGTGGGGAGGCACAGGCCTTGACCCCAGCAAGGTTCAAAATTCTTGCCAGCAGGTCTTTTGAGGGAAGCGACCGAAGGGGCCTGGCTTCCCTCTCCCCCCTAAGGGGGTTTGCCCTACCGAGCCGCTTGCACGAGGGGCGGTCGGCAATGGGCTGCCTGCTGGCTTTCTTGGCAGTCCCCTTAGAAAGCAAAGGAGGGACTGCCGCTGGAGATAGGGAGGTGCCCGAAAGCACCTCCAGAGAAGGGGGTGAGGGGGAGTCCCCTACACCCGTAGGCGTAGGAGAGGAGTAAGCCTCCTCTCCGGTTAAAGAATTATGGAGGGTCCCTTGCGCAAGCACAAGGGGGGGGACCTCCATTTTCTCGGTGGAGCTGCCCGAGGGCGGCTCCGTAGATGTTTTTGGGGAAGTTGGGGGTTGGGGTTTTTGTTTTTTTTCATACATGGGCATGGTGACCCTCTTTTGATTACGGGACGCAATAGCTCATCACCTCTCGCAGTTGCCCGCACTGCGAGAGGTGCTTACAAGCCCGGCAGAGCCAGGCGCCGCCATTCGGGACCACCCCTCCCGCCTGGTGGCCTGGCAGTCCTTCGGCATGGCGGCTCCACCTTGGACACGGCGTAAAAAATATAGGTTGTGAAGAGGAGAGGAAAAGGGATGTGAGGAAGATGTGGGTGGGGATGAAGCAGGTTGTTAAAAAAAACCCATCCCGAACCGGAGCTGAGGGGTTAGGGGACAATGTCCCCTCCCCCCCTCAGCCCCGATCCGGGGTGGTTGGCTTGAGAAGAAAGTCAGCATTCTACCCTGTGAAATTAGAGGCTGACCAGAGAAAGTTGTGGGAGAGGTTGTATGAAAAGCGACGAGGTAGGGGAGAAATCGGGCTATCTGAAGGAAGGAAGAGAGGCTAAGCTGGGGCCGGACGGAGCGCTGGATCCCGTCAGCACGGCGGCCAGGATGGCAAATCGCCGCGCCCCTTACGGGGCTGCACTGCAAGAGGTGCTTACAGGCCCGGCAGAGCCAGGCGCCGCCATTTGGGACCACCCCTCCCGCCTGGTGGCCTGGCAGTCCTTCGGCATGGCGGCTCCACCTTGAACACGGCGTAAAACGGATAGATTTTGAAGACGAGAGGAAAAGGGATGTGAGGAAGGTATGGGTGGGGATGAAGCAGGTTGTTAAAAGCCAACCACCCCAGACCGGAGCTCAGGGGTTAGGGGACATTGTCCCCTCCCCCCTCAGCCCCGATCCGGGACGATTGGCTGAGAAGAAGGTCAGCTTCTACCCTGTGAAATTGGAGGCTGACCAGAGAAAGTTGTGGGAGAGGTTGTATGAAAAGCGACGAGGTAGGATAGGAATACAGGCTATCTGAAGGAAGGAAGAGAGGCTAAGCTGGGGCCGGACGGGGCGCTGGATCCCGTCAGCACGGCCGCCAGGATGGCAAATCGCCGCGCCCCTTACGGGGTCCATTGAAGGAATATGCCCTCCAGGCCTAGCTCGGAGGAGACGCGGGGGCCCTCCTCGAATTGAAGACCTTCACGGGAATGGCCGTACGCTTCCCGGGGGCAGAACCCCGGGCGCTGTTGGCCGGACAAAGCGCTGAAGGCGCTGTCGCCTTCGAGGACTTATTGGGGGAGGTTGACCTCGCCATGCGAGTCTTTTCCTCCCTCCGCCTCGAAACCTTAGGCGGGCGCTGCGGCTTCGGAAGCGGGGGGCCCTCTTTTCGAGGAACCACCGTCTCCGAGCCACTCGCTCCACCTCGTGGCGTGGGCGAAGGAGCCGAAGCTCTTTTGTTGCTGTCCTCCGTTCGGGGAACAGCTTTAGGAACCCCCGAAGATGGCCTAGCGACCATCTTCAGGGGTGTTGCCTCCTGTGAGTCTAACGACTCTGTGGAGGCGCGTGGCCGTTTCGCCTTACGGGAAACGGTCACGCTGGGGGAAGAGGGGGGAGCCCTGGTTTTAGCCGGGGCTGGGTGTGAACCCTTTTTGCCGCTAGCTCTACCAGGGGAGCGCCCGGGTGTAGTAGAGCCCGCAGAAGGGCTCCGAATGGGCGCGGAAACAACCGTGCTCGTTGGCCTGGATGGGCCAGGAGCAGAGGGTGCCTTTCGAACTACTGAGGCATATGACGTCCCAGGCAGAGCTGGGCGCGCCAGGACCAAGTCCTTAGCCTCGCGGAATGAGAGTCTATCCTGGGCCTGAACGGCCAGGATTTCTTTCTCAAGGAGATATGCACCACATTGCTTCGAAGAAGCAGGGTGCGGCTCTCCGCAATTGACACACTTGGCCACACACGATTTGGACTTATCGTGTGCGACCTTGGAGCAATTTACACAGACTTCGAGGGACCCCGACTTTGCACGTCTACATGAGCGATTCGTATGGCCGAAGCGGTGACAGTAATAGCACCGCCGCGGCAGTGGCACGAATGCCTTCACGCGGTAGCGGTACCAACCGGCACGCACCGACTCAGGGAGCTTGTCACAGTCGAACGTGACGAAGAGTGTAGGGGTGGGTCTCGAAGCCCCTCCCTGTTTTCTCATCACACGTTCGACCTTGACTGCCCCATGGTCGGCCAGCTCTAGGGTGATGTCCTCAATGGAGTAGTCAACGAGTTCCCTCGCATAAACTACTCCTTTCACAAAGTTCATGGTAGAGTGCGGCGTCACACTCACCGGGGTGCCATGAAGTCTCCGAAGAGCACTTATCTTGGCCGCCTCGGCGGGATTCGCCGCATTCGCCAGAAGGCTGCCGTCCGAGAAACGGGTCACCTTCGGCTCTCTACCAATTGCACTAGCTAATCCTCTCCTCTGATGGAAAATGTTGCCCTTGGACAACATGGTGCCATCAGTGGAGCGAATAACGAGGAAGCGTTTGAAGCCAGCGGGCTCGAAAACGCCAGGTAACTTCTGAATCAGGGGCCCCGATGTCATCGAGGCTCCGCCCTGTGCACTCTTGGTGTTAGTCTTGGTCAGGGGCTCCGCACACGAGGGGGTAGAGGGGCCGGATGTGCCGATCTTAGCTTGGTCGCCTACCAAAGTGGTAGCAGACCCATCCGTCCCCGCAGCCCCCGTGGATGGAGAGGAGCCCCGGGTCTTTTTCGTCTTCTTTGTCTTTTTCTTTTTTGGAGAGGAGGGCGGGGAATGAACCCGCTTTTCACCTCCACCGACAGAAGCCCCTACGCCAGATGGACCGGCCTCAGCCAGGTCCCTCTCCGAAATGGAGAAGGTCCTGGTTGTCGTAGGGGCACCTGTCGGAGGTGATCCCTCCCCTCCTTTTACTGCCTCGGAGCCATCAGCCATTTGAGGAGGACCTTGCATAGGGGCGGATTCGGGTTCGGTGCTTGGCGCCAAGCCCGGATTCCCCCCCATGGAAGGCCCTACCGTCTGAGGCTGGTTTTCCTCAAGGACCATGTCTATCACAGGAGGGGCCTCCAGTTGGCCATCCCCTCCCAGGACATCGCAGGTCCCCTTGGCAGCGTCATAAGTCTTTAGTGGGGAGGCACAGGCCCTGACCCCGGCAAGGTTTAATATTTTTGCCAGCAGGTCTTTTGAGGGAAGCGACCGAAGGGGCCTGGCTTCCCTCTCCCCCCTAAGGGGGTTTGCCCTACCGAGCCGCTTGTACGAGGGGCGGTCGGCAATGGGCTGCCTGCTGGCTTTCTTGGCAGTCCCCTTAGAAAGCATAGGAGGGATATTTTTTTTTTATAGAGCCCATCTGGCAACTACCCACTTGGGCATAAGTCGCCGAAAAACACGACAGCCTAGAATTAGGCTACTTTAAAGTTAAAATATGAAAACTTAACAATCAATATAAATTGGAAAAACTTAACAATCGAAGCAATCTCCGGCAGCGGGGGGAGGTCCCCCTCACCCCGGTGCAGGAGAGTGCAACCTAAAACAAAACAATAACAAAAAAAAAGGAACCTTAATTTTTTTTTTTTTTTTTATAGAGCCCATCTGGCAACTACCCACTTGGGCATAAGTCGCCGAAAAACACGACAGCCTAGAATTAGGCTACTTTAAAGTTAAAATATGAAAACTTAACAATCAATATAAATTGGAAAAACTTAACAATCGAAGCAATCTCCGGCAGCGGGGGGAGGTCCCCCTCACCCCGGTGCAGGAGAGTGCAACCTAAAACAAAACAATAACAAAAAAAAGGAACCTTAAATAAAGGGGAGAAGGCCGGCCTCCCCCAAAAAGTCAATAAGTCCACCAGTCATGGTGCACGCACTCGTCCCGAGTACAAGGGACAGGCGGTAGCGACCCCGCCCATCCCGGTACCGAGACAGGTATCGTGCGCGAAGATCACCCAGACTGGGACATTCGACAAGAATATGCCGAACAGTCTGGGGGACGACGCAGTCGTTGCAATAGGGCACATGCGAGCGCTCCACCAAGTAACGATGCGTCACACGAGTGTGTCCGATTCGAAGACGACAGAAAGCAACCTGAAGCCGCCGCGGCATTGGGGGATAGGTCCATGGGAACAGTCGCGGCGCAATGGCACGCAACTTTAAGTTCCCCTCGACCGTCTCCCATCTTCTTTGCCAAGCAGTCCGAAGAGCTGCCCGTATTCCTGCCATGTAGTCAGTGTGAGGATTTTTTTTTTTTTTTTATTTAAGGGGCCATCTGGCGACTGCCGACTTAGGCATAAGTCGCCGTAAACAAACAGCCTAGTTCTAGGCTACTTCAAAAAATGGAACAGGGAACAACAAAAAAGAAATAACAATAACAATAACAAAGCAATAACAAAAACAACAACAACAACAAAAACAACAACAAAATTAAGCCTGGTTAAAAAAAAGGGAGAAGGCCGGCCTCCCCCAAAAAGTTAACAAGTCCACCAGTCAAAGTGCACGCACTCGTCCCGAGTACAAGGGACAGGCGGTAGCGACCCCGCCCATCCCGGTACCGGGACAGGTGTCGTGCGCGAAGATCACCCAGACTGGGACATTCAACAAGAATGTGCCGAACAGTCTGGGGGACGACGCAGTCGTTGCAATAGGGCGCAGGCGAGCGCTCCATCAGATAGCGATGCGTCACACGAGTGTGTCCGATTCGGAGACGACAGAAAGCAACCTGAAGCCGCCGCGGCATTGGGGGATAGGTCCATGGGAACAGTCGCGGCGCAATGGCACGCAACTTTAAGTTCCCCTCGACCGTCTCCCATCTTCTTTGCCAAGCAGTCCGAAGAGCTGCCCGTATTCCTGCCATGTAGTCAGTGTGAGGAAGAGCGAAACGCTGGTCCGGTCGCAGAGTCCTCGCGGACTCTTTGGCGCCCTCATCGGCGCGCTCATTCCCCGCAATTCCTACATGTCCAGGAACCCAGCAGAAGATAATCTCGACATCTGCCCGGCTCGCCAAAACCGTGGCGTCACGGATTTCGCGAACCAGGGGATGCGGAGATTCCAATGCCCCGAGAGCACTCAGGGCGCTTTGTGAGTCGCTATAGATCACAATCCGGTCTCCGAACCGGGCACGTCGCGTAATCTCCCGTACAGAGTGGTGTATTGCCACCAGCTCGGCCGTGAAGACAGACGCAGCGCCTGGTAGAGCCCGGCTGACTTCAAACAGAGGGGATACGGCGTGGAAGCCGACCCCCTCTTGGGACTTGGAGCCATCCGTATACACTGGCACGGTACCAGCGTGACACGATGTGTGCTCCAAAAAGGTCGAACGCAATACTCCCGGCGCAGTACAAGCTTTGGGAGCAGAGGCGTGGCGACAAATATCCAAATGTGGTACCCTCCAGGGTGGCGTCCTGGGCAGAACCAGGGGCGCCACCGGCCCGAGAGCTATATCTACCTCTCGAAGGAGTTTCCTGGCCCTAAACCCAAAGGGCTTAGGGTATGACTGGCGTCTCTCGGCGGCATAGGCACCATCGAGATCAGCTGCGGATGCAGTGAGAGCTGTTGGCGACTGTGGGAGGCGCCGGGCTCGCGCGTACAGGCGAGTGATGCACTGCACGCGGCGCAGAGCGAGTGGCATCTCCCCAGCATCGACCAACACGCTCTCAATGGGGGAAGTGCGGAAGGCACCGGTCGCAAGGCGAAGGCCGGTGTGTTTTTTTTTTTTTTTTTTTTTTTTTTTTTTTTTATAGAGCCCATCTGGCAACTACCCACTTGGGCATAAGTCGCCGAAAAACACGACAGCCTAGAATTAGGCTACTTTAAAGTTAAAATATGAAAACTTAACAATCAATATAAATTGGAAAAACTTAACAATCGAAGCAATCTCCGGCAGCGGGGGGAGGTCCCCCTCACCCCGGTGCAGGAGAGTGCAACCTAAAACAAAACAATAACAAAAAAAAAAGGAACCTTAAATAAAGGGGAGAAGGCCGGCCTCCCCCAAAAAGTCAATAAGTCCACCAGTCATGGTGCACGCACTCGTCCCGAGTACAAGGGACAGGCGGTAGCGACCCCGCCCATCCCGGTACCGAGACAGGTATCGTGCGCGAAGATCACCCAGACTGGGACATTCGACAAGAATATGCCGAACAGTCTGGGGGACGACGCAGTCGTTGCAATAGGGCACATGCGAACGCTCCACCAAGTAACGATGCGTCACACGAGTGTGTCCGATTCGAAGACGACAGAAAGCAACCTGAAGCCGCCGCGGCATTGGGGGATAGGTCCATGGGAACAGTCGCGGCGCAATGGCACGCAACTTTAAGTTCCCCTCGACCGTCTCCCATCTTCTTTGCCAAGCAGTCCGAAGAGCTGCCCGTATTCCTGCCATGTAGTCAGTGTGAGGAAGAGCGAAACGCTGGTCCGGTCGCAGAGTCCTCGCGGACTCTTTGGCGCCCTCATCGGCGCGCTCATTCCCCGCAATTCCTACATGTCCAGGAACCCAGCAGAAGATAATCTCGACATCTGCCCGGCTCGCCAAAACCGTGGCGTCACGGATTTCGCGAACCAGGGGATGCGGAGATTCCAATGCCCCGAGAGCACTCAGGGCGCTTTGTGAGTCGCTATAAATCACAATCCGGTCTCCGAACCGTGCACGTCGCGTAATCTCCCGTACCGAGTGGTGTATTGCCACCAGCTCGGCCGTGAAGACAGACGCAGCGCCTGGTAGAGCCCCGCTGACTTCAAACAGAGGGGATACGGCGTGGAAGCCGACCCCCTCTTGGGACTTGGAGCCATCCGTATACACTGGCACGGTACCAGCGTGACACGATGTGTGCTCTAAAAAGGTCGAACGCAATACTCCCGGCGCAGTACAAGCTTTGGGAGCAGAGGCGTGGCGACAAATAGCCAAATGTGGTACCCTCCAGGGTGGCGTCCTGGGCAGAACCAGGGGCGCCACCGGCCCGAGAGCTATATCTACCTCTCGAAGGAGTTTCCTGGCCCTAAACCCAAAGGGCTTAGGGTATGACTGGCGTCTCTCGGCAGCATAGGCACCATCGAGATCAGCTGCGGATGCAGTGAGAGCTGTTGGCGACTGAGGGAGGCGCCGGGCTCGCGCGTACAGGCGAGTGATGCACTGCACGCGGCGCAGAGCGAGTGACATCTCCCCAGCATCGACCAACAGGCTCTCAATGGGGGAAGTGCGGAAGGCACCGGTCGCAAGGCGAAGGCCGGTGTGGTGGATCGAATCCACCTTCCGCAATAAACGCTCGGCTGCGGATGCATAAAACTCGCATCCGTAGTCGAGCTTCGAGCGAACAAACGATCGATAAAAAAGTAAGGCGGTAGCCCTATCAGCGCCCCAAGCGCTGAACGTCACGGAACGGAGAATGTCCATGGCGCGGGTACAAGAGACCCTAAGGCTGCGAATGTGAGCCTCCCAGGTGAGGCGTCGGTCGAATACAAGACCAAGGAAACGGTGCGACTCAACCACATCCAGGCGCACCCCATTAAGAAACAAATCTGGGTCGGGGTGAAGCCGTGGATGGCGGCAGAAGTGCACCACCTTAGTCTTGGCCAAAGAAAACCGAAACCTGTGCGCTTCGGCATAGCGAGAGACGCGGTTCAATGCCTGTTGGAGTCGGCGCTCCAGAGTTGGCCTCTGGGCCGCGCCAAAAGAGATCGAAAGGTCGTCCACGTAGAGCGTAGCGAGAACATCTTCCGGCAGCACCGAGGTGATGCCGTTGATGCTCAGGGCAAAGAGTGTGACACTGAGGACACTTCCCTGCGGGACACCCTCTTCCTGCTCCTTTGGGCCGGAGAGGGCTCCCCCCACCCGTACGCGGAATCGACGATCTCGCAAAAATTCAGATATAAACATTGGGAGGCGTCCCCTCGCCCCCATCGTGTGGAGAGTCTCCATGATACCGTATCGCCATGCGGTATCATAGGCCTTCTCCAGATCAAAAAACACCGTGGCGTAGTGCTGTCTACGAAGGAAAGCCTCGCAGACGGTATTTTCCAGTCGGAGCAGAGCATCCGACGTGGAGTGGAACTTACGGAAGCCGCACTGTGCAGAAGACAGATGGCCTCCGCTGTCCAGGAAATAGGCTAATCTAACATTTACCAATTTCTCCATCAACTTGCACACGCAAGAGGTTAGAGAGATTGGGCGGAAACCGGTCGGAGTAGAGTGATCTCTCCCCGGCTTGCGAAAGGCGAGCACAGTAGCGATTCGCCAGGAGTCTGGGAGAAGACCTTCCACCCAGATCCTGTTGAACAAATCTAACAGAAAGGCCATGCCTCGCTCACCCAGGTGTCGAAGCATGGCGTACGGGACATCGTCCGGACCATGGGCGGTGTCCCCGCACGAGGCGAGAGCGGAGCGCAACTCACTCACAGTAAACTTGTCGTTGAAGGGTTCTCCGCCTCTGGAGGTAAAGTCCAGCCGGCGGCCTTCCGCGACATCACGACGTGCATTGAATGCTGGCGGAGCAGCATCACGGCTAGAGAATGCGGAAAAAGCGGTCGCTAAGGATTCCGCCACGGACGCGGGGTCCGAGATTGCGGTCCCATTCTCCTGGAGAACGGGAGGGGGGTCCTGCGAGAACTTGCCCCGAATTCTTTTGACTCGCTTCCACACCTCAGCTAAAGGGGTCTTCCCGTTAAGTGAAGACACGTATGCCCGCCAAGAAGAGCGGCGGGCGTGCTTCGAAATATACCGGAACCTAGCCCTAGCCCGACGAAATTCAGCGACAGTGAAATCGTTCGGGCGGCGCTTATAGCGCATGTAGGCATAACGCTTCTGTTTGAGGGCCGTCTCACACTCGGCCGACCACCATGGGAGTGGTCGGCGTGCAAAACGGCCAGACGTCCTAGGAATAGTAGTCAGGCCCACGGCGATGAGGTTGCCGGAGAAGAACTCAACGGCCTCATCTACCGACCTAAACTCCTCGACTGAGATAGAGAATTCAGTCATTTCCTGAAATGCAGGCCACCGCGCCCGCGCCAAGCTCCACCGAGGTGGTCTCTCAGGCGGCAGTTGCCCTGAAAATGATATTTGAATGGGAAAGTGATCACTACCATGGAGGTCATCGACCACCCCCCAATCAAAATCAGGCTGTGCATCCGAAGAGCACAAAGATAGGTCAAGGCAAGAAAATGAAGCGGTTCTCGGACAGTGATGCGTAAACTCATCCACGTTTAGGACACCCATCTCAAGCTCTTCGATCAGATCGGCAAGGACTTGTCCCCTGGGATTTATGGAGTAATCTCCCCAGAGAGGATGCCTGCCGTTCAGATCTCAAAGCAAGAGATAGGGCCTCGGCAACCGTGCCACGACGCGGCGGAAGTCCCCCGCGTCGAAGTCAGCTGACGGTGGAATGTACGCAGAAATGATAGTATACCTCCTATCCAGGTGCAGCTGCACAGCCACTGCCTGAAAGGAGGTATCTAAAGAGAAAGGAAGAACGGAGACATCATGCCGGGTGTAAACTGCGCATCCCCCAGCCCGGCCATCCCGAGGTAGTGGGGTCGCAAGACCCTTATACCCCGGGAGGGCAGGGAGGGGGCACGCACCTAGCATGGTCTCCTGCAAAAAAATAGCTAACGGGGAACGGGACGAGACGAGCCTCCGCAGCTCCTCCCAGTTGGCCCGGAGTCCACGGCAATTCCATTGAAGGAATATGCCCTCCAGGCCTAGCTCGGAGGAGACGCGGGGGCCCTCCTCGAATTGAAGACCCTCACGGGAATGGCCGTACGCTTCCCGGGGGCAGAACCCCGGGCGCTGTTGGCCGGACAAAGCGCTGTCGCCTTCGAGGACTTATTGGGGGAGGTTGGGCTCGCCATGCGAGTCTTTTCCTCCCTCCGCCTCGAAACCTTAGGCGGGCGTTGCGGCTTCGGAGGCGGGGGGCCCTCTTTTCGAGGAACCACCGTCTCCGAGCCACTCGCTCCACCTCGGGGCGTGGGCGAAGGAGCCGAAGCTCCTTTGTTGCTGTCCTCCTTTCGGGGGACAGCTTTAGGAACCCCGGAAGATGGCCTAGCGACCATCTTCAGGGGTGTTGCCTCCTGTGAGTCTAACGACTCGGTGGAGGCGCGTGGCCGTTTCGCCTTACGGGAAACGGTCACGCTGGGGGAAGAGGGGGGAGCCCTGGTTTTAGCCGGGGCAGGGTATGAGCCCTTTTTGCCGCCAGCTTTACCAGGGGAGCGCCCGGGTTGTGTAGAGCCCGCAGAAGGGCTCCGAATGGGCGCGGAAACAACCGTGTTCGTTGGCCTGGATGGGCCGGGAGCAGAGGGTGCCTTCCTAACTATTGAGGCATATGACGTCCCAGGCAGAGCCGGGCGCGCCAGGACCAAGTCCTTTGCCTCGCGGAATGAGAGTCGATCCTGGGCCTGAACGGCCAGGATTTCTTTCTCAAGGAGATATGCACCACATTGCTTCGAAGAAGCAGGGTGCGGCTCTCCGCAATTGACACACTTGGCCACACACGATTTGGACTTATCGTGTGCGACCTTGGAGCAATTTACACAGACTTCGGGTGACCCCGACTTTGCACATCTACATGAGCGATTCGTATGGCCGAAGCGGTGACAGTAATAGCACCGCCGCGGCAGTGGCACGAATGCCTTCACGCGATAGCGGTACCAACCGGCACGCACCGACTCAGGGAGCTTGTCACAGTCGAACGTGACGAAGAGTGTAGGGGTGGGTCTCGAGGCCCCTCCCTGTTTTCTCATCACACGTTCGACCTTGACCGCCCCATGGTCGGCCAGCTCTAAGGTGATGTCTTCAATGGAGTAGTCAACGAGTTCCCTCGCATAAACTACTCCTTTCACAAAGTTCATGGTAGAGTGCGGCGTCACACTCACCGGGGTGCCATGAAGTGTCCGAAGAGCACTAATCCTGGCCGCCTCGGCGGGATTCGCCGCATTCGCCAGAAGGCTCCCGTCCGAGAAACGGGTTACCTTCGGCTCTCTACCAATTGCACTAGCTAATCCTCTCCGCTGATGGATCATGTTGCCCTTGGACAACATGGTGCCATCAGTGGAGCGAATAACGAGGAAGCGTTTGAAGCCAGCGGGCTCGAAAACGCCAGGTAACCTCTGAATGAGGGGCCCCGATGTCATCGAGGCTCCGCCCTGTGCACTCTTGGTAGTAGTCTTCTTTGTCAGGGGCTCCGCAACCGGGGGGGCAGAGGGGGCGGATGTGCCGATCTTGGCTTGGTCGCTTGCCAGAGTGGCAGCAGACCCATCCGTCCCCGCAGCCCCCGCGGATGGAGAGGAGCCCCGAGTCTTTTTTGTCTTTTTAGTCTTTTTCTTTTTCGGAGACGAGGGCGGGGAATGAACCCGCTTTTCACCTCCGCCGGCAGAAGTCCCCAGGCCAGATGGACCGGCCTCAGCCAGGTCCCTCTCCGAAATGGAGAAGGTCCTGGTTGTCGTAGGGGCACCTGTCGGAGGAGATCCCTCCCCTCCTTTTGCCTCGGAGCCCTCAGCCATTTGAGGAGGACCTTGCATAGGGGCGGATTCGGGTTCGGTGCTTGGCGCCGAGCCCGAATTCCCCCCCATGGAAGGCCCTACCGTCTGGGGCTGGGTCTCCTCAAGGACCATGTCTATCACAGGAGGGGCCTCCAATTGGCCATCCCCTCCCAGGACATCGCAGGTCCCCTTGGCAGTGTCGCCAGTCTTGTAAGGGGAGGCACAGGCCTTGACCCCGGCAAGGTTTAAAATTCTTGCCAGCAGGTCTTTTGAGGGAAGCGACCGAAGGGGCCTGGCTTCCCTCTCCCCCCTAAGGGGGTTTGCCCTACTTAGCCGCTTTGATGGGAAGCGGCTGGCTAAGGGCTGCCTGCTGGCTTTCTTGGCAGTCCCCTTGAAAAGAAAAGATGGGACTGCCGCTGGGAAAAGGGAGGTGCCCGAAAGCACCTCCAGAGAAGGGGGTGAGGGGGAGTCCCCTGCACCCGTAGGCGAAGGAGAGGAGTAAGCCTCCTCTCCGGTTAGAGAAATATGGAGGGTCCCCTGTGCAAGCACAGGGGGGGGGGGACCTCCATTTTTTCGGTGGAGCTGCCCAAGGGCGGCTCCGTCGATGAGCAAGGGGGAGTTAAAGGGGTTTGGGGTTTTTTTTTTGTTGTTCATCTATGGGCATGGTGACCCTATTTTTGCCACGGGACGCAGTAGCTCATCACCCCTCGCAGTAGCCCGCACTGCGAGAGGTGCTTACAAGCCCGGCAGAGCCAGGCGCGCCATTCGGGACCACCCCTCCCGCCTGGTGGCCTGGCAGTCCATCGGCATGGCGGCTCCACCTTGGACACGGCGTAAAAAATATAGGTTGTGAAGAGGAGAGGAAAAGGGATGTGAGGAAGGTATGGGTGGGGATGAAGCAGGTTGTTAAAAAACCCCCATCCCGAACCGGAGCTCAGGGGTTAGGGGACAATGTCCTCTCCCCCCTCAGCCCCGATCCGGGGTGGTTGGCTTGAGAAGAAGGTCAGCATTCTACCCTTTGAAATTAGAGGCTGACCAGAGAAAGTTGTGGGAGAGGTTGTATGAAAAGCGACAAGGTAGGGGAGAAATCGGGCTATCTGAAGGAAGGAAGAGAGGCTAAGCTGGGGCCGGACGGAGCGCTGGATCCCGTCAGCACGGCGGCCAGGATGGCAAATCGCCGCGCCCATTACGGGGAGCATAGGAGGGACTGCCGCTGGAGATAGGGAGGTGCCCGAAAGCACCTCCAGAGAAGGGGGTGAGGGGGAGTCCCCTACACCCGTAGGCGTAGGAGAGGAGTAAGCCTCCTCTCCGGTTAAAGAGGTATGGAGGGTCCCCTGCGCAAGCACAGGAGGGGGGACCTCCATCTTTTCTGTGGAGCTGCACGAGGGCGGCTCCGTTGTTGTTATAGGGGGAATTAAGGGGAGATGTTTTTTTTTTTCATCATTGGGCATGGTGACCCTCTTTGTTTTACGGGACGCAATCGCTCACCACCTCTTGCAGTAGCCCGCACTGCAAGAGGTGCTTACAGGCCCGGCAGAGCCAGGCGCCGCCATTTGGGACCACCCCTCCCGCCTGGTGTCCTGGCAGTCCTTCGGCATGGCGGCTCCACCTTGAACACGGCGTAAAATGGATAGATTTTGAAGACGAGAGGAAAAGGGATGTGAGGAAGGTATGGGTGGGGATGAAGCAGGTTGTTAAAAGCCAACCACCACAGACCGGAGCTCAGGGGTTAGGGGCAATTGTCCCCTCCCCCCTCAGCCCCGATCCGGGACGATTGGCTGAGAAGAAGGTCAGCTTCTACCCTGTGAAATTAGAGGCTGACCAGAGAAAGTTGTGGGAGAGGTTGTATGAAAAGCGACGAGGTAGGATAGGAATACAGGCTATCTGAAGGAAGGAAGAGAGGCTAAGCTGGGGCCGGACGGGGCGCTGGATCCCGTCAGCACGGCGGCCAGGATGGCAAATCGCCGCGCCCCTTACGGGGGGGGGAGGTGCCCGAAAGCACCTCCAGAGAAGGGGGTGAGGGGGAGTCCCCTGCACCCGTCGGCGAAGGAGAGGAGTAAGCCTCCTCTCCGGTTAGAGAAATATGGAGGGTCCCCTGTGAAAGCACAGGGGGGGGGACCTCCATTTTTTTGCTGGAGCTGCCCGAGGGCGGCTCCATCGATGGAACAGGGGAAGTTAAGGGTTGGGTTTGTTTTTTTTTATCTTCATCCATGGGCATGGTGACCCTTTTTTAAACACGGGATGCAATCGCGCACACCTCTCGCAGTAGCCCGCACTGCGAGAGGTGCTTACAAGCCCGGCAGAGCCAGGCGCCGCCATTTGGGACCACCCCTCCCGCCTGGTGGCCTGGCAGTCCATCGGCATGGCGGCTCCACCTTAGACGCGGCGTAAAAAATATAGATTGTGAAGAGGAGAAGAAAAGGGATGTGTGGAAGGTATGGGTGGGGATGAAGCAGGTTGTTAAAAACCAGCCACCCCAGACCGGAGCTCAGGGGTTAGGGAACTTTGTCCCCCACCCCCTCAGCGGGACGGTTGGCTGAAAGGAAGGTCAGCATCTACCCTGTGAAATTAGAGGCTGACCAGAGAAAGTTGTAGGAGAGGTTGTGTGAAAAGAGAGGAAACAATTGTTTTGAAGGAAGGAAGAGAGGCTAAGCTGGGGCCGGACGGAGTGCTGAGTCCAGTCAGCATGGCGGCCAGGATGGCAAATAGCCGCGCCCCTTACAGGGGCAAGTTGATGGAGAAATTGGTAAATGTTAGATTAGCTTATTTCCTGGACAGCGGAGGCCATCTGTCTTCTGCACAGTGCGGCTTCCGTAAGTTCCACTCCACGTCGGATGCTCTGCTCCGACTGGAAAATGCCGTCTGCGAGGCTTTCCTTCGTAGACAGCACTACGCCACGGTGTTTTTTGATCTGGAGAAGGCCTATGATACCGCATGGCGATACGGTATCATGGAGACTCTCCACACGATGGGGGCGAGGGGACGCCTCCCAATGTTTATATCTGAATTTTTGCGAGATCGTCGATTCCGCGTACGGGTGGGGGGAGCCCTCTCCAGCCCAAAGGAGCAGGAAGAGGGTGTCCCGCAGTGAAGTGTCCTTAGTGTCACACTCTTTGCCCTGAGCATCAACGGCATCACTTCGGTGCTGCCGGAAGATGTTCTCGCTACGCTCTACGTGGACGACCTTTCGATCTCTTTTGGCGCGGCCCAGATGCCAACTCTGGAGCGTCGACTCCAACAGGCATTGAACCGCGTCTCTCGCTATGCCGAAGCGCACAGGTTTCGGTTTTCTTTGGCCAAGACTAAGGTGGTGCACTTCTGCCGCCATCCACGGCTTCACCCCGACCCAGATTTGTTTCTTAATGGGGTGCGCCTGGATGTGGTTGATTTTTTTTTTTTTTTTTTTTTTTTTTTTAAGAGCTCATCTGGCGACTGCCTACTTGGGCATTAGTCGCCGTATTAAAACTGGCCTAGTTCTAGGCTACTTGAAAATGAAATTAAAGAGAAAAAAAAAAAACCCAAAAGGGGGAAAGGAAGCAAGCTGGTGCGTCGGGGAGAGGTCCCCCCGGCGCAGGAGCGTGCAACTAAAGAAAAAAACAAACAAACAAAAAACAAAACAAATGCAAAAAAACAACAAAAAAAAACAAAAAACCTTGCTTAAATAATAGGGAGAAGGCCGGCCTCCCCCAAGAAGTCAACAAGTCCACAAGTCAGTGTGCACGAATCTGTCCCAAGCACAAGGGACAGGCGGTAGCGACCCCGCCCATCCCGGTACTGGGACAGGTATCGTGCGCGAAGATCACCCAGACTGGGACATTCGACAAGAATGTGCCGAACAGTCTGGGGGACGACGCAGTCGTTGCAATAGGGCGCAGGCGAGCGCTCCATCAGATAGCGATGCGTCACACGAGTGTGTCCGATTCGGAGACGACAGAAAGCAACCTGAAGCCGCCGCGGCATTGGGGGATAGGTCCATGGGAACAGTCGCGGCGCAATGGCACGCAACTTTAAGTTCCCTTCGACCGTCTCCCATCTTCTTTGTCAAGCAGTCCGAAGAGCTGCCCGTATTCCTGCCATGTAGTGTGTGAGGAAGAGCGAAACGCTGGTCCGGTCGCAGAGTCCTCGCAGACTCTTTGGCGCCCGTATCGGCACGCTCATTCCCCGCAATTCCTACATGTCCATGAACCCAGCAGAAGATAATCTCGACATCTACCCGGCTCGCCAAAACCGTGGCGTCACGAATTTCGCGAACCAGGGGATGCGGAGATTCCAATGCCCCGAGAGCACTCAGGGCGCTTTGTGAGTCGCTATAGATCACAATCCGGTCTCCGAACCGGGCACGTCGCGTAATCTCCCGTACCGAGTGGTGTATTGCCACCAGCTCGGCCGTGAAGACAGACGCAGCGCCTGGTAGAGCCCCGCTGACTTCAAACAGAGGGGATACGGCGTGGAAGCCGACCCCCTCTTGGGACTTGGAGCCATCCGTATACACTGGCACGGTACCAGCGTGACACGATGTGTGCTCCAAAAAGGTCGAACGCAATACTCCCGGCGCAGTACAAGCTTTGGGAGCAGAGGCGTGGCGACAAATAGCCAAATGTGGTACCCTCCAGGGTGGCGTCCTGGGCAGAACCAGGGGCACCACCGGCCCGAGAGCTATATCTACCTCTCGAAGGAGTTTCCTGGCCCTAAACCCAAGGGGCTTAGGGTATGACTGGCGTCTCTCGGCGGCATAGGCACCATCGAGATCAGCTGCGGATGCAGTGAGAGCTGTTGGCGACTGAGGGAGGCGCCGGGCTCGCGCGTACAGGCGAGTGATGCACTGCACGCGGCGCAGAGCGAGTGGCATCTCCCCAGCATCGACCAACACGCTCTCAATGGGGGAAGTGCGGAAGGCACCGGTCGCAAGGCGAAGGCCGGTGTGGTGGATCGAATCCACCTTCCGCAATAAACGCTCGGCTGCGGATGCATAAAACTCGCATCCGTAGTCGAGCTTCGAGCGAACAAAGGATCGATAAAAAAGTAAGGCGGTAGCCCTATCAGCGCCCCAAGCGCTGAACGTCACGGAACGGAGAATGTCCATGGCGCGGGTACAAGAGACCCTAAGGCTGCGAATATGAGCCTCCCAGGTGAGGCGTCGGTCGAATACAAGACCAAGGAAACGGTGCGACTCAACCACATCCAGGCGCACCCCATTAAGAAACAAATCTGGGTCGGGGTGAAGCCGTGGATGGCGGCAGAAGTGCACCACCTTAGTCTTGGCCAAAGAAAACCGAAACCTGTGCGCTTCGGCATAGCGAGAGACGCGGTTCAATGCCTGTTGGAGTCGACGCTCCAGAGTTGGCATCTGGGCCGCGCCAAAAGAGATCGAAAGGTCGTCCACGTAGAGCGTAGCGAGAACATCTTCCGGCAGCACCGAGGTGATGCCGTTGATGCTCAGGGCAAAGAGTGTGACACTGAGGACACTTCACTGCGGGACACCCTCTTCCTGCTCCTTTGGGCCGGAGAGGGCTCCCCCCACCCGTACGCGGAATCGACGATCTCGCAAAAATTCAGATATAAACATTGGGAGGCGTCCCCTCGCCCCCATCGTGTGGAGAGTCTCCATGATACCGTATCGCCATGCGGTATCATAGGCCTTCTCCAGATCAAAAAACACCGTGGCGTAGTGCTGTCTACGAAGGAAAGCCTCGCAGACGGCATTTTCCAGTCGGAGCAGAGCATCCGACGTGGAGTGGAACTTACGGAAGCCGCACTGTGCAGAAGACAGATAGCCTCCGCTGTCCAGGAAATAGGCTAATCTAACATTTATCAATTTCTCCATCAACTTGCACACGCAAGAGGTTAGAGAGATTGGGCGGAAACCGGTCGGAGTAGAGTGATCTCTTCCCGGCTTGCGAAAGGCGAGCACAGTAGCGATTCGCCAGGAGTCTGGGAGAAGACCTTCCACCCAGATCCTGTTGAACAAATCTAACAGAAAGGCCATGCCTCGCTCACCTAGGTGTCGAAGCATGGCGTACGGGACATCGTCCGGACCATGGGCGGTGTCCGCGCACGAAGCGAGAGCGGAACGCAACTCGCTTACAGTAAACTTGTCGTTGAAGGGTTCTCCGCCTCTGGAGGTAAAGTCCAGCCGGCGGCCTTCCGCGACATCACGACGTGCATTGAATGCTGGCGGAGCAGCATCACGGCTAGAGAATGCGTTAAAAGCGGTCGCGAAGGATTCCGCCACGGACGCGGGGTCCGAGATTGCGGTCCCATTCTCCTGGAGAACGGGAGGGGGGTCCTGCGAGAACTTGCCCCGAATCCTTTTGACTCGCTTCCACACCTCAGCTAAAGGTTGCTTCCCGTTAAGTGAAGACACGTATGCCCGCCAAGAAGAGCGGCGGGCGTGCTTCGAAATATACCGGAACCTAGCCCTAGCCCGACGAAATTCAGCGACAGTGAAATCGTTCGGGCGGCGCTTATAGCGCATGTAGGCATAACGCTTCTGTTTGAGGGCCGTCTCACACTCGGCCGACCACCATGGGAGTGGTCGGCGTGCAAAACGGCCAGACGTCCTAGGAATAGTAGTCAGGCCCACGGCGATGAGGTTGCCGGAGAAGAATTCAACGGCCTCATCTACCGACCTAAACTCCTCGACTGAGATAGAGAATTCAGTCATTTCCTGAAATGCAGGCCACCGCGGCTGCTCCAAGCACCACCGAGGTGGTCTCTCAGGCGGCAGTTGCCCTGAAAATGATATTTGAATGGGAAAGTGATCACTACCATGGAGGTCATCGACCACCCCCCATTCAAAATCAGGCTGTGCATCCGAAGAGCACAAAGATAGGTCAAGGCAAGAAAATGAAACGGTTCTCGGACAGTGATGCGTAAACTCATCCACGTTTAGGACACCCATCTCAAGCTCTTCGATCAGATCGGCAAGGACTTGTCCCCTGGGATTTATGGAGTAATCTCCCCAGAGAGGATGCCTGCCATTCAGATCTCCAAGCAAGAGATAGGGCCTCGGCAACCGTGCCACGACGCGGCGGAAGTCCCCCGCGTCGAAGTCAGCTGACAGTGGAATGTACGTAGAAATGATAGTATACCTCCTATCCAGGTGCAGCTGCACAGCCACTGCCTGAAAGGAGGTATCTAAAGAGAAAGGAAGAACGGAGACATCATGCCGGGTGTAAACCGCGCATCCCCCAGCCCAGCCCTCCCGCGGTGGTGGGGTCGCAAGACCCTTATACCCCGGGAGGGCAGGCAGGGGGCACGCGCCTAGCATGGTCTCCTGCAAAAAGATAGCTAACGGGGAACGGGACAAGACGAGCCTCCGCAGCTCCTCCCAGTTGGCCCGGAGTCCACGGCAATTCCATTGAAGGAATATGCCCTCCAGGCCTAGCTCGGAGGAGACGCGGGGGCCCTCCTCGAACTGAAGACCCTCACGGGAATGGCCGTACGCTTCCCGGGGGCAGAACCCCGGGCGCTGTTGGCCGGACAAAGCGCTGTCGCCTTCGAGGACTTATTGGGGGAGGTTGGGCTCGCCATGCGAGTCTTTTCTTCCCTCCGCCTCGAAACCTTAGGCGGGCGTTGCGGCTTCGGAGGCGGGGGGCCCTCTTTTCGAGGAACTACCGTCTCCGAGCCACTCGCTCCACCTCGGGGCGTGGGCGAAGGAGCCGAAGCTCCTTTGTTGCTGTCCTCCTTTCGGGGGACAGCGTTAGGAACCTTGGAAGATGGCCTAGCGACCATCTTCAAGGGTGTTACCTCCTGTGAGTCTAACGACTCTGTGGAGGCGCGTGGCCGTTTCGCCTTACGGGAAACGGTCACGCTGGGGGAAGAGGGGGGAGCCCTGGTTTTAGCCGGGGCTGGGTGTGAACCCTTTTTGCCGCCAGCTTTACCAGGGGAGCGCCCGGGTGTAGTAGAGCCCGCAGAAGGGCTCCGAATGGGCGCGGAAACAACCATGCTCGTTAGTCTGGATGGGCCAGGAGAAAAGGGTGCTTTTCTAACTATTGAGGCATATGACGTCCCAGGCAGAGCCGGGCGCGCCAGGACCAAGTCCTTAGCCTCGCGGAATGAGAGTCGATCCTGGGCCTGAACGGCCAGGATTTCTTTCTCAAGGAGATATGCACCACATTGCTTCGAAGAAGCAGGTTGCGGCTCTCCGCAATTGACACACTTGGCCACACACGATTTGGACTTACCGTGTGCGACCTTGGAGCAATTTACACAGACTTCGGGTGACCCCGACTTTGCACGTCTACATGAGCGATTCGTATGGCCGAAGCGGTGACAGTAATAGCACCGCCGCGGCAGTGGCACGAATGCCTTCACGCGGTAGCGGTACCAACCGGCACGCACCGACTCAGGGAGCTTGTCACAGTCGAACGTGACGAAGAGTGTAGGGGTGGGTCTCGAGGCCCCTCCCTGTTTTCTCATCACACGTTCGACCTTGACCGCCCCATGGTCGGCCAGCTCTAGGGTGATGTCCTCAATGGAGTAGTCAACGAGTTCCCTCGCATAAACTACTCCTTTCACAAAGTTCATGGTAGAGTGCGGTGTCACACTCACTGGGGTGCCATGAAGTGTCCGAAGAGCACTTATCTTGGCCGCCTTGGTGGGATTCGCTGCATTCGCCAGAAGGCTCCCGTCCGAGAAACGGGTTACCTTCGGCTCTCTACCAATTGCACTAGCTAATCCTCTCCTCTGATGGATCATGTTGCCCTTGGACAACATGGTGCCATCAGTGGAGCGAATAACGAGGAAGCGTTTGAAGCCAGCGGGCTCGAAAACGCCAGGTAACCTCTGAATGAGGGGCCCCGATGTCATCGAGGCTCCGCCCTGTGCACTTTTAGTCTTAGTCAGGGTCTCCGCAACCAGGGGGGCAGAGGGGCCAGATGTGCCAATCTCGGCTTGGTCACTTGCCAGAGTGGCAGCAGACCCATCCGTGCCCGAAGCCCCCTCGGATGGAGAGGAGCCCCGAGTCTTATTTGTCTTCCTGGTTTTGGTCTTTTTCTTTTTTGAAGAGGAGGGCGGGGAATGAACCCGCTTCTCACCCCCGCCGGTAGAAGCCCCTAGGCCAGATGGACCGGCCTCAGCTAGGTCCTACTCCAAAATGGAGAAGGTCCTGGTGGTCGCAGGGGCACCGGTTGGGGGAGATCCCTCCCCTCATTGTACCCCCTCGGAGCACTCAGCCGTTTGAGGAGGACCTTGCATAGGGGCGGATTCGGGTTCGGTGCTTGGCGCCGAGCCCGGTTTTCCCCCCATGGAAGGTCCTACCGTCTGAGGCTGGGTTTCCTCAAGGACCATGTCTATCACAGGAGGGGCCTCCAGTTGGCCATCCCCTCCCAGGACATCGCAGGTCCCCTTGGCAGCGTCACCAGTCTTTTGTGGGGAGGCAGAGGCCTTGACCCCGGCAAGGTTTAATATACTTGCCAGCAGGTCTTTTGAGGAAAGCGACCAAAGTGGCCTGGCTTCCCTCTCCCCCCTAAGGGGGTTTTACCTACCGAGCCGCTTACACGAGGGGCGGTCGGCAATGGGCTGCCTGCTGGCTTTCTTGGCAGTCCCCTTGGAAAGAACAGAGGGGACTGCCGCTGGAAGAAGGGAGGTGCCCGAAAGCACCTCCAGAGAAGGGGGTGAGGGGGAGTCCCCTACACCGGTAAGCGAAGGAGAGGAGTAAGCCTCCTCTCCGGTTAGAGAGATATGGATGGTCCCCTGCGCAAGCACAGGGGGAGAGACCTCCATTTTTTCGATGGAGCTGCCCGAGAGCGGCTCCGTTGGTGACACAGGGAGAATTAAGGGGAGATTTTTATATTTCTCATCATTGGGCATGGTGACCCTATTTGTTTCACAGGACGCAATAGCTCATCACCTCTCGCAGTTGCCCGCACTGCGAGAGGTGCTTACAAGCCCGGCAGAGCCAGGCGCCACCATTCGGGACCACCCCTCCCGCCTGGTGGCCTGGCAGTCCATCGGCATGGTGGCTCCACCTTGGACACGGCGTAAAATTGATAGAATGTGAAGAGGAGAGGAAAGGGGATGTGAGGAAGGTATGAGTGGGGATTAAGCAGGTTGTTAAAAAATCACATTCCGAACCGGAGCCCAGGGTTTAGGGAACGTTGTCCCCTCTCCCCTCAGTCCCGATCCGGGACGGTTGGCTTGAGAAGAAGGTCAGCATCTACCCTGTGGTGAAATTAGAGGCTGACCATTGAAAGTTGTGGGAGAGGTTGTATGAAAAGCAAGGAAACAAGTGTTTTGAAGAAAGGAGAAGAGGCTAAGCTGGGTAAGTGAAGCTGAATGTCAAGAGGTAGGAAAATAGGGGTTGGCTTTTATAGGCACGGGGAGGGACCTATCCAGAATATATATATATTTTTTAACGAGCCCTAGTAGGCGTTTGAGTAGTGCTTCATTAGTATTGTTGCAGTGTTGTTTGAGCTTGTGAAATATGCCTGTAAGGCCACAACACCTCATAGGGTATTGTGGCACATAGGGTGGACTTCAAAGCTTCCCAGAACATCATGTACAAAATAAACCCTCAAAAGTACCAAACTTTGAATTCCCCAAAGGAAAAGCAATACATAAATGATGATGGTGAAGGGCATTGAAAGGGGTTGGTTCCCATCCTCCCTAGGACTAGCACTCTAGCAAATAAATGACCCCTAAGATGACAGAATAACATACACCATATACTAGAAGATATTAATGGCCAGTTTCAGTACAAGTAATAATAAGATGTGTATTTCTATAAGGATAAAGCAGAGTAAGAATACATATAATTTTAAGCCATGCGACAAGGTTTTTACTTGTTAAAGGTGAATACGGGGGTGGACAAACGCAACCTGACTGAAATATCCTAATTCTAACTGAAAGATAAATCCACTCACTTCTCTTCAATGACAACTTGATTTCCTCTGGTCTCCTCTACAATTATCTTCTCTTCCGTAGCAATAATCATCTGTGGGTTATCAATTAAACCTGTAAAGAGGCAACAATTAATAAAGATACAAGCTGCTTTAAGGAGTAAAGTTAATTCTTCTATCAGAGCAGCAAAAAAACAAAACAAAAATAAAAATGAACACAATTATGAAAATATATTTGAAGAATACATACACTCTTGTATATAAAATTCAAAGCAAAACCAGCATGCACAAAGACTGAAAACTATTTGGATTTAGTTGTAGTAAATTAGTAGTGTGGGTGATAGTTGTAAAAACTACACAAATGAATGGTTCTTAGTTTTTTTTTTAGTTTGAATTATTCCAATAAAGAAGAGTTTTGACACTATTGAGATTTAATTGTCTAAACTTCTAAAAAAAAATTGTTGCAGTGAAAATCAAACATTTAGAAGGTTCTCACAACATGCAATCAATAGCCCAGCTTAGCTTAGCTTAAAGCAAGTGCAATTCCCAACTAGAAAAATTTAAGTGGTAAACAGAATACAAATATAACAGGTAATCACACAATATTGCTTTGACTAGGTAAGCCATATAAACACACATGTATATCGATTTATATATTAGTCAAAACAATGGATGATTGTCAAGAAAAAATCCATCAAGAACTATTCACACTAAACAAGCAAAAAAAAAAAAAGCATTCTAGTGATGTGAAATAGTATCTCACCTTACTTTAAGACATCTTCCTGTTTATCAACAATGAAAACCAACCAAATATGAAGTTATATAAACAACTTACAAAAGGCAATTTCCAGAAGTGAAAATAATAAAGTAATTTTACTGGTAAATTCATTGAAAACTACCACCGCTTTACTTTGGACAATCGATTTTAGGTACCAATAAAATCAGTGAAAAAAATTTGTGCATAAATAATATCTGATACAATATGAAATCACTCAGGCAAATTAATGGAACAAATTGCTACCAACAAATAATCATATGAGAACAATTTCAGTCACAAGAGAAAAATATATAGAATCGAAGGCAAAATATACTGGACTTTTAGTTTCTTAATACACTATGTTAAATGTAGTCCATGCTATGTTCATCAGATTGCAAAATATTTTGAGGTGAAAATCTATGTTAAATAATAAAATATGCAAATATTTAAAGTCGATTTATTAGTATTCTTGTAATAATAAATGTAAAGGAAGTTGGCCAAAAATTATTTTAAATATATAACACATTATAAAAAACTTAAAGCCATTTACCAAGTTTAATACAACATACTTTTGTGTATCAAACTATAAAATCCATCATCAAATCTTAAAAATGGATTGAATAAAAATATTTCTTGCATAATACCCAATTTGAATGAAACATAACTCAACACATTTGTAAAGTGGAGAAAAATTACAAGCATTTTAGCAGAAATATTGGACAAATGAACTTATAGCAAACTTACCACAATATTGAATCGGGGAGAAAATTAACAAGGATGACAATTATAATCTTTAACAAGAAATTCCAGCTCCTTATGGGAGCTAAGTCTCAAATTCTTCAACTAATTGATAGTGATAATTTTATTCATACATTAAAAAAATAAAACTAATGAGAACACTTAAACCAGAAAACCTTTGTAAGGTTTGTATAGAAAGTTTGGGAATGTTAGAGCCCAAGTAGCAAATAGAAAGGACACAACTCGCAGCATTAGGGACTGTGAGGCCCAACAACCCTTCTGAGCCTGCCCCACTCCATAAGGCAGCAACCTTTAAGTTTACTCTTAAGTAGTAATAAATTGACACTAGTTCACAGTGGTAGAGAGGTTCAGTGGGGAAGAAGCCACAAGCAAATGCATCAAGAGTCAAGCTAGTATTGGACTAAGGTAAATAAGAGTTCTAAGAGTAGAATTTATTAGCCTTGAATACTAAATTCGATTAGAATTGCAACAAAAGAGTGAAGAGAACCCAGGGTGACAAAGTATTGTTCTTCCTCTAATGAAACTAGCCAATGGTGAACTATTGCTCCATTTGAGATTGATCTCTTTCTTTTTGTAATAGTTCTTAATAGTTGAACAAGGTATGGTAAATTTCCCCTCTGTATCAAAAAGAAACTGGAATTATCTATGAAGGTATCTTAATAGAGGGAAGAAAAAAATGAGAAAGGACAGACAAAAGTGGATACTCGTAAGTTCAATGCCAAACCGAATGACCTCTAATTTCAGGAACTGGGTAGGCATATTATATGGTCAGTTCATAGAGAGCAGGGGCACTCAAAAGGACACAAATTTTAACCCCTATATAGTCATAGCCAAAGATTTTGACAGAGGCAAATTTTGTTTCCTCAGCTTTATTGCATCAAATTATTTAATTATGACCCCTCCCAACAAAAAATATAAGTGAATTGAGTTCTGCTATTCTTTCTAGCTGAACAACAGCTTCATGAGCAAATCCTGAACGATAGCCCTCCATTCTTGGCTAGATAACGATCACTGGTTGCCATAATTTGTGGGTTTCTGCTTCTCAACCCATCTTTTAAGAGGATTATGCATGAGTTTCCAATCAGATAAGATCTAAAGAATTTTACAAGCCATGGAGTCATATATGTGTTGTTCAAGACACTTGGTTACCTTCTCTCAAGGACACTTGGCTCTTTATCATGCTGGAAAATGTTTGGAATACCATAAAAATGGTTATTCATTTGTTTGCAGGGGCTGCTTATCAGGAAATTCTTACTAAGGATACTCTTTGGAAAAAATTGGGTTCTGCCAAAACTTTTGCCCCTAACTAAACTACAGCACTCACTGGATTACTTGATAAACTGAACTTGGCTGAGATTATTAATAATATTGGAATGAAGTATCAAAAGGGAACAGTAAATAGAATGAGTACAATAAATAATTAAGAGTTTTTTAAAAGAATTTTCAATCCTTTTGCAAAAAAAAAAATGAAGGATGCAAAATGGATATACTATTTAAAGGCAATACTATCTTTTTACTTAATTCATATTATGCTTCCATTCATTTAAATCAAAATTGGAGAGTAAATAAGGAGGGTGGTATTGAGACTAAGCCATTCCCTAAGTATAATTTACATTGCTATGGAAGATTCTAAAACACTCATAAAGCATCGGCATAAATCAAGAGAAATCTAATCCTCCACCCTTGAGGGTATAAAGGGAATACATATAGTAACACAGGCTCAATGGTGGACAAATTGCACAGTATAAATTTTGTAGTATGTTATAAAAAGAGAGGCTGCAGTACAAATTCTTATGCAAATTGGGGAGAATATAAGATTAAGAAATGACTTTTAACAATATTAACACATTTGCTCTTGTAAACTGCTATAGATGTCATTGGCAAAATTGGCCAAAATGTGTCACTTGAGTGACATATTTATAGGTACATAATATATGCTGATTCATTGGCTTATATTTATGAGATATTCAAGGCCATCACGATTCAGTTGGAACAATAGCCATAAATGCACAGAACAGTCAAAACCAACTACATTAGGATTGGTAATTTAAAAATATTTTTTTAGGCGAATAACTCTTCTACTGAGCTGTTCATAAATATGCTGTAACATTCGGTAGTGTGTGTATAAGCAACTAAATTTATAAAAATTATACTTTCAATCTGTGGATATTTTCCCCTCCCTCATTCGTACTTGCCTACTCCTTTTGTCTGTCTAACATATCGCTCTATCATCAGGAAATCTAATTTCTTCCCTCTCCCAACTGGCTACTTTTATGGAGTTTTTTTTTTAAGCTTTGGGCCTAACAGCAGTTGGTTTTACAGCTGTAGTTATGTTCCACTTAGCTAAACCTCTTTT
Organism: Ceratothoa steindachneri; assembly: GCA_963969495.1. Classification (NCBI taxonomy): domain Eukaryota; kingdom Metazoa; phylum Arthropoda; class Malacostraca; order Isopoda; family Cymothoidae; genus Ceratothoa; species Ceratothoa steindachneri. The sequence goes on along the minus strand of OZ018323.1, from coordinate 57,035,565 downwards.
CTTAGCATGATCTTGGACCTTTAGATGAGTGGGTAAACATTTTAGGACAAAAGACCAGGATGGGGAGGGTTCTTCCCTTAATCTTGAGGCTCCCCTTCCCAAACTGGGAGAATGTTGTAGCCTTTCCAGCCATTATACTTTGAATATAGAGTGCTACAAGGCTTCAAAGAACCACTCTCCCCTCTTAAATATATTAAGAACCTTAATCTTCTCTACTTCTTAAATCTTTCTCTTTACACCTTTTTAAGTTTGACTTTCTAACTTATTAAGTATTTTTACTATTTGTGTTAATCATAAACCAATTTAAGCTTGTATCAAGTGTCCCTTCAAACAATGCAATCCCCCATTTTTAACTTACTTTAAAATTCTAAAATTCCTTTCTTCTTTATCCCTTATTTCAAGTTATTCAAAATAACTTCAAGCAAATTTCCTTTCAAATGCTGGAACTTGCAGTCTGATGCAAGTTTTCTTTATTAAACCTTTATTTTCAAACATTCAAGCCTGTTTAAGTGGGGGGATGCTGCACTCTGAAGCAGATCTCTCTAATCAAACCTATTTTCAAACAATATTGCTTTGCTTACCAAAATGAGGGATTGTGCCTACTAAAGCAAACATCTTTAAATCTTTGACTCCTTATTTCAAAAATTCATAGAATCCAAATTCATTATTTCAATAACTACCGAACTAATGAGAGAATTTGGGACAACTCATCTCAAAGCATGTTTAGTGAAGGCATTTATGCTTTTCCAAAAAAGAATCAATCCATCTGCTGTCTCCTCCACAATCTGCTCTCAAACCCAGTTCAATCACTACCTCAGACTTCTGTGAGATCAAACTAACAAATTAGACCCCAACCAAACAAGAAAAACAAATACTCGTACTAAGATAAATCCTCAGTGCAATGTCTGACATAATAAAAATTGGGAGTGTCAAAATTTCATCAAAACCCCCCCATTAATTCTCTAAACCCCAACTAATTAGGGTCCAACAGATACAGTTTCCTATTTTATATATAATTCTGTTTACTGGAACAACTTGATGTAGCATGAGGAATATATAAGACTCTTTTTTACAGCTCAAGATGTGTCATTAGGCAACTTTATAGAAACTAATTATGGGCATGAATGTGCCAACCTTAATGCCTCCAAATGCAGTGAACTATTTTTAACAAATGGTATACAAAGCTAAAACTTCAATTTATATCTAAATAATTAAAATTCTAAAACAATAATGCAGCCAATCTATGATGACAGTTCCAACTTTGGTACAATAAAAGCAATATTCATTACAAGATAAACAAGCATGAAAAGAGAAAATATTGCTGAGCCAATTGTAGCAATAACAGTGCCATTCAAACACTAGAGAATTCTTTTCATGGTGAGAAATACAAAAAACCCTGTTTTCCATTAATACATTTAGGTAACTACTACTAGAAAGGTAAGGGTAGTAGATAGATTAAAATTTAGATAAACATTTGCTCTATAGGGTCAATGAGGCTACTTCGCATCACAGACTAGAAACTGGAGATACAAATTATTAGACTATAAGAACAGTTCTTTACTCTTCCCTTAGAGCTCTTCAGGCAAACATAATATAATGCTAAATTTAGAGAGAGTAGAAGTTTATAAGAGGAGTAGCAAACCTCTTGAAGCAAAGGATTGTAGGTCATAAACTAAAAATTCCCACTCGATATTTAGGAACCAAGGAAGAAACTAATGCTACCTACATGTCTACCAGAGGATATAGCATAGTTGAGTAAAACCCCTTTCAATTTAATAGAAGTTAAGCCACTCAGATGTGTTTAGGTGCAGGATCGAGAATTGATTAGAGTCATGCTGTAGCAATCTTCTGTTCAGATTCAGCTCTAGGTCCCAATAGAAAATAAAGGCTTCAATGCTACTGAAACCACTACCCTTCTCCATCATTTTGTCCATGCACCAATTAGCCCCCCTTCATAGCAATGTGGTGCTAAATGCTGTAGCAACTCATCTAGTCAGTGTTCATGCCATGCCCAAGTACCCCTCCCCCCTCTCAAACCTCCTTCATGCACATCTATTATATGCAATATCATCTACTTGCAATTTAGATAGCCCCACCATCCCTCTCTCTCTCAAACACTCACTCATATAATCAAATTACCTTTTATACAGTCATCCAACTCTTCTCACACCCTGAAACTCACTCTTGTATATTCTCTTTACACATTTATTTCCATTCATTCCTCTTACATGCCCATACTACCTCAGAACAATGAGTCACAACTGTGTTCACACCACAAACATCTTTTACCTCATCATTCTCCACTCTATATAACCTTCACACACCAATCATATCTCTCAAGTTGTCCAATTTGCACTGCTCTCAATCAAGATTTTCCCTTCTCCTTCCAAACAATAGTCTCACTCTCCAAAAGCTTCCTGATACATTCCACACAACCAAACCCTTAACATTTATTAATGCTCTAATTGGACCCAGAGACTTTCCTAGCATTTAAAACTTTGTAGCCACACTGCTTTATCTGTACCACTCTCGTTTATAATGTATCTAGATACTTAAAACTTCACACTTGTTCATGAGTAACACAAGATATCACCCATCACCTCCAAATACGATTAACTTACTCTTAAATTTATTTTTAGTCGATCCTCACAGGTTTTTATCAACATTTCCAAATCCCTCTCACACCAGGTCTTCATCATACACCAACATACAACCAATCCCTTACCATTCTTCATCAATCTCACACTCCTTTCCCTCATTCTCAAAGGTACTTCTCTTCCACTACTCCATCCATAAAGATATTAAACAGCCATGGTTACATCACACAAACTCACTTATTCAGGCCATCTTTCAACATAATGCATGCATTACTTCAAACAAATATGTCTCATACCATCAAAAAGTTTACCCCTCACTTTATACATTCTTAGAACCTACCAAATGGTTGCTAATCTACATAGAACCTGCCAAATGGTTGCTTATCTACATGATCATAAGCTTTCTCCAGAAGACTCATGGACCCTTGCGTTTTCAGCTAGCTGTTTCAGCCAAGCCAAAATAATTGAAGCATCCCTACCTTGCCCATTCTATCTCCCCTCCCCTTCTTCATCCCATATTCAATCTCACTTATCTTTCTTATACAGATAATCAAAATTTTTTTCATACACTTAAACTAGAACACTGAAGAGACATCCAATTAATTAAAATACTCTCACCATCTACTTTCAATGGTACCGGCAATATTGCACCTTATGGTGGCATTGGCAAGATGAGGAAAGTAATGTAAACAGTTGAGATAAGCAAAGCTTTTGCTATGGTACCCACACATATTCTCATTAACAAAGTACTAAACACCACACAACTTCAACTAAAAAAAATGTCCAGATAATTTTCTCACAGGCAGACAAGTTATCACAAAACACACCCCATACACAACAGAGTCCTGCAATAATACAATCTCTCCTCTAACCTCTTCACACTCTCTTCCTAAATAACATCCAATACCTGCAATCACTCTACATCTGTACAGATGACATCAGCTCATGATCTAGAACATTACATCAAAAGACAAATGCTGGCTGCAATTGAACTAAATTACTGCCTCACTTTCAAAATCTTCTGGCAATCTTTTACAACCTAGAAAAAGGAATAAAACAAACACTCTCGCATCAGTTTTGCAAATATGCCACTTCACTTAAGTAATAGCGTTAGGTGCCACACTAGATACAGAACTAAAATTCTAAACGCCACAAATAAAGCTCAATCAAACAAAAATGAACATAATTCAAACACTAACAGGAACTACATGTGGACAATCCAAGGAATCCATCACAAACACATACAATCAATATATACAAAGCACTCTGTCTCACAAGAAGATGTACTCAGTACCCTGATCAACCATTTACCCTATAAAACAAAGGTTGTGCCAATAACTGCCTCCCCCCTCCCCTTGACTTTTGCACAACACATATCTCAATGGTAAAAGCTGAGTCACCTATGCCATAACATGCATGACCCATACCATATGTGCAAAGTATACTACGCTGAGAAACACCTAATACATCTCTTCACCCAAAACCATGCCTCCATCACCAACAAAACAATCCACACACAATACAGGAAGGCATACAATCTCTAGGTCCCAACTACCTCCTCAATGCCATTCCACCAGACATCAACACAGAGAAAAGAGGTGTATCACATAGGAAGTTTGTAAGAAGTATAAAGAGTGGTTAGCTAGAGAAACTGAAAATATGTGGAAGAGATAAGAGCTATAGACTCCTCCAGCACATAATGGGGGCTAGGAGAGGGCACACAATTATACAAATATCAGTTGCAGCAAAGTTTCCCATGCTACATGACACCCCATTGCAGGTCCCAAAACTAAACACACAAGTACCACACCAGTCTGACTAACAGAAATCTGGTCACATTGCCACCCGGAATCAGTCCCAATGGAATACCTATTTTACAACATGCACAGCTGTGATAAAATCTACAGATACACAGGATGTGTGGGAGAACCCTGGCAAGCTGGGAGAGATCATTGTGGCTGCTGTACTAGCTGAGGGATCATAGCTAGGGGAAAGTAAATAAACTTTTGACCTCATTCTTCAACAAATATCCTACCATTTTTATCCTTGATGTTCACACAGTTATTCTTCTCTAAATTTCTCACAATTCTCACTTCCAGAATGACTTCCAGTTGACAACTGGACCCTTATTCATCTTCTACCAAAATGCTTCATTTCCTGCTCTCTTACCTTGGTTAATCACTATTTCCTCTCTCTTCTTTTAGCCTCCTTGTATGCATTTATCTGCATTTCCCTGACATTCACATTTTCATTATTAATCCATTATATGCTCTCCACTCCATGTTTCAGATCATCATTCAGTATTTTGCTTCCCCTTTTCAGTTATAGCACATGCATATGCAGCCCTTGCACAATCCATTCATACTTAAATTTTCCCCACATTTGCTCTGTCCAATATTTATACATTTCCTCTCTTCTAATCTCAAGCATTCTCACACACTATTTCCATTCTTTCAGATTCAACAACCTTTCAATTTTGAGTTTCCCTGCCTTTCCAACTTTTTCACATCTTATCCATGCACTATCCATTTTAAAATTACACAGCACATACACATTATGAGATAGTCCCAATAGCTTTCTTTCCTACTAGGCACAGATTAATCATTCTCTCAACTTCTTGCTTATCAACATTCCCAAAGCAAAACCTCCCTTCATTAATCTTCTGATATCAAATACTTGTGAATATTTTTTCAACTATTTTAATCTCTCTTACAGAACATGGCAAGTAGCATGATTTGGCTTATGAGAAATTAATTGTATCAAATATAGGTTAAGTAATTTTGAGATGCAATCTCGTAAAGGTTCACTACTCCAGAGATATAGAAATAGAAAATCTCTTTTCATCTAGAAATATTCTTAACCTGAAGAAGCCCAAGGAAATAAGTTGAGGTCTAATCAACAGACTAACAAATATATATATATATATTTTTTAAAATTGAAATCAAACTGTTTAGCAGCATATATTTATATAGATATATAACAATTGTAATACTAACTTGTACTTCTATTACGTTCATATGTAGCACCATTGCATTAAAGCAAATAACTCTTGGCAGAAACTATTGTCAGAAAAGGTAATGGCTGACATCTAGAACTATCAAGTAGGAAATATGGATTGTGTAGTTTACAGATATATAAAGTCTTTCAAACCAATAAATGATTGAGGGTAAAACAGTCACAAAATATGCTTCATAATGAATAGCTTCAAAGGTGAACTGGACAATGTTTGGGACAATCCAACCACTCTGCTAACAGTCTAGATCAATATTCTTATTAATTGCCTTCATGGCCAGACCGCAGCACCAGTTTGAATGACCCCCTTTTATCATCCGCATGTCACCAAAGGGTGAAAGGGGCGGTGAAGTGGGTGTAGAGGCAAGGCAAGAGGGAAGTGGCGAACTGTGTCCAGCAGAGCTTGATGAATATGACCGACCCACTTGACCAAGGTCAACTGCAGAGTCCATGCAGCAACGAGAAAGATGCACACAGGTTGTTACATGGAAACTTAATAGAATCATCACTCACAACAGTGTTGCCACCATGTTCCTATCTTTGTCTAGCATCATTCCATCCTCTTGGAGTGCAAAACAAGAGGATGAAAGTGAATGAAGCGAAGGGGGATGGATTACTTTTTGAAGAGACAATGAAAGACTAGAATCAATGTAACTCAAAATTTCGTATGAATTCCAAGGATGGGTGATGAATAGTTGGTCAAGCAAGGAGTTATATTTCCAAATGAAACAAGAAAGTTCAATGTAAAGAAATGGATAGGAAGAACACCCCCCCCCCATATTTTGGCCAGTGTCAGGGGCGTAGGTAGCACCCATTAAAATTATCTCAAAAGAAAGCACTTAATAATCAGCAAAATTGGATTAATAAGAACAGCTGAAGAGGATGAAGAATGGGGGAGAAAAAAAAGGATTATTTTTTTTTTTAATGGGTGAAAAATTACGAGCCACAAGGACTTATTTGGCTGACATTTATCAAGGCCTCAATGCAATGTTTGGTAAGCCGTAATGTCATAGGATGGTAAAAAAAGAGCATAGCGAGTAAAATAGGACCCCCCCCCCCTTGCTCTATATACCTGCAAAAGATCCCATCTGAACCGTGGCAGTCTCCACTCATTCACTGATCATGTCAACCTGATAAAATATCTTGTGACATGCAAGGGTTGTTTGTTTGCTTGTTTTTGTGTTTTTTTTGGGGGGCAAGTGGGCTATAATTAACTGCTCAGACCAGGAACAAACATTTTAAAAACTACAAGAAAAGGTTTGCATAAATTTCACAGCAAACATTTCAAGAAAAGCAAGGAGGAATATGTACTAAAGATCATTAACTCAAAAACCTAATTTAAGTTCTCCATTAAGAGGAATGCTACCTCTTATATTTTTGTGATATAAATGGGTAAACATTAAATATATGAAGTTAATTAAGCTGGAAAAATGAAAAATTGGGAGAAATTTGGCAACCATGTTTCAAAACAAAAATGTTTCAAAAGTAATGCTTCAAATATTGCAATAACGTATAAATTTCCCTAAATTTAATTTATTTTAGTGATACTGTAATATTTAGTTTATTTAGAACAAACTATACCTCAAACACTTCAACTCTCATCAAATAATAATAATAATATATTAAATTGTCAGCGAATGAAATTCAAAATACTGTGACGTGACTAATTGTGGCAACTATACATACATGGTAAAAAAATTTAAGGGAATATGATCAGAGCACTATGGCTAGGGAAAGGAGCAGAGATAATATGACTAATAAAGGGTTTGAGTGGAATAATATAATAGCTGAACCAGGGCCTGTAGGTGACAATATATTAGAAGGTAAAGGCATTTTTCCTTATCCTATCCTATGAAAGTGACTAATCCCTACACATATTATAAACTGAATAATGAGATGATGATAATGAAAAAAAAAGACAGGCAAATGAAAATGTTTGAATAAAGAACAGGTAGAAAGACTTGTTAAAGATAACATATGTATACTAATGGGGAAAGGATGTAGGGAAAAAAAGAGCCAGTCTGAAAAGAAACTAACGTTCGGTGAGATGCAAACCAATAAAATGTGTTATTGAGATGAATCGACAAATGCCCTAAGCCACTAAGCCACCCCAAAGGTCTAAAAAAGCTAGTCAAAACGAGCTTACAAGCTGCCTGCTTTCGGACTTGTCACACTGCAATGCTAGAAGGGAAGAATTCTAAATTCAACTCTAAATATTGGGCCAGAATAAGAAAAGTTACAAATGAATATGGAATACATATCTTGTATAGGTCAAAAAACAGGGAAAAGGAAAAATACAAACTAAAGGATAAGAGTTACCATCACTCCTCTTCCTTTAAAGGTGGGAAGAATGCATTTAAGAGGATTAAGCTAATATTGCAGCCAAGAAACTTAATACTAAGTAGATCCTTCCATTTAGAATCATATGGCTGATATGAAAGAATAAAACAAGATGAAATGAAACAAAAGACAAAATATGAGGAAATCGGGTTAGGTGGGTAATTCTCGCAGTGAAAAATAATCTCATGCTAAAGTAACAAATGCAAAGAAATATTTATAAGAGCCAAGATGGTTTAATTTAAGGGCAGAGTTGCAATGATTTACAAGTTTATGAACAGTTTAAAGTTCATTCAAAGAAATGCAGACATAATAGGAAATTTTTAATTATAATACATACATCGCTGAAATAAAAATAAAATAACTTAAAAATCATTATTAATGAGATGATTCTCATGGCTCATCAAATGGGTAAAAGCCATTGATGTTTTGAGATACTTTCAAACCTGTACACACAGCAATAACCACTTTCTTACTAAGAACAGGAAGGGAAGGAGGGAAGGGGGACAGCATGTATCAATGCTAAAACTACCCACCCCATTTATACATTGTCAAGCACAAAGTCATTAATTTTATTCACCCATGATAAATTGGCCTTTCATAGCAGTGCTGTAGCATCTTATCCATTCAAGGTTCATCTTGGAGTAGAAGGATCCAAGCATACCCACTCCATGCTACCTATCACACACAATACCATTCACCACCTCCTCCTTGGTCATCTCAAACACCCATTAACATAATCAACCTCTACCTTCTACGCTGTCTTCAATCCTTCGCACATCCATTCTTTTTATATGGTCATATTATCCAAGAACACACTCAGTCACACCCTTCCTCACACCAGAAAAGGAGTAATGGCCAGGTAAACTGTACAGAATTCTGAGATACAGATTCCAGCCTTTACACACAAAATAACCACCAAATATGTATTCTATTGACTATATTTTAAAGAATTTCAAATAAGAAAAAGCAAAAGAATCAAGGATTAAGATCTTGGCAGTAGATGTTGGAAGGGATCAACAGGAGGTAGATTATTTGGTGATGCCCTAAAAGTTTCAAATTTTCATAGGATTTTGGCAAATTCAAAGCACCCATTTCTAAACAACCAGTTGGCGATGGATTAAGAAGCAAAGAAGAGATGGATTTTAAGGGTGGGATGGAAAGGAAAGATTTATTTGAGACAAAAATTGCCAGGAGAACTGGCTAATCTAGCAATCATCATTCTCCATTTGTGTAAACAACCAAACAAGGCAACCATAAATGATGCAAACTAATCTTTTATTTAGTGGTTTAACATCTTCTTTCACTTGTAGTTGGGTATATCTAGGTATAGGAACAGAAAAGTAATATGAGAAAAAAAAGTTGTGGAAAAAAAGATCAAGATTAAACCTGCACTCTATAAATGCTGGTTCAGGGCAGATGGGCTTATAACTTCCAAACCTAATTACGGGGGTTCGATCCCGTGAGAGCCGACACAACAAATTTGGGGGGTGAATGGCATTGGTGCAATGAGGACTGACTCCTATATGCAGGCAGCTCCATCCACAGATATCATCACATATATTACCAATCACAATACCACTGTCCCTTACATCCTACCTTCTTTCATACACATATTACCTTTCCATCTTGAACCCTGACAATGTTTGTAATATCGACACTCCTGACAAAATCAGCCATAAAGGATTCCCTGATACTGGCTGAGTGCATAACACTGGAGTTACTGCTATTCCTAAACCTTGCACAATGTGAAACAGCCCCTGTTGTCTTCATACTTGTTAGGAATTGTCATTTTGATCTTTATATAAATTCTGGTTGGGTGGGTGCTGTTTTGTTTTAGTTTGTTTGTCTTTTGTACACAGATTTCTTTTGTGACGCTTGGATTGTACATTATTCTACAGCAATGGAGAATGTATTCGTTTAGGCTATAGTAATTGGTTTGTTTGTTTGTGCAAGTATTTTGTCTAAGGAGGGGGATGGGGAGTTGTTTGCCGATGCTAAGGTTGTGCAATTTTTCTTCTATGTAATTTGTGTAGGTAGTCCAGTTTTCCATTTGCAGTTTGTATATGTGAGTTGAGTGAAGTGGTGGCAGTCCTCCAAAACCTCAATGGTAGTCGAGTGTGTAGGAGTCCTTAGCAACGACTCGGGACAGGTAGAAGCAAGCAAGCCTGCCTGCCTGCCACAGTATTGGGTCAGGTACTGATCACAAATCTCCTGTGGACACGACACTCAACCAAAAGGTGTGCCATCATCCGGAGGAGCAAGCAATCATGACAAAAACAAGGGAGCACTACATGCGATGACTGCATCCCATGAGTGTTTGAGTCAGAGACGACAAAAAATGACTTGGTACTGTCAAGGCATTGGGGGGGATACGTTCACAGGAACAGATGTGGCACTTTTGTACCGAGGTTCCTGCTCCCCAGGAGCAGTATCTTTTATTCCTTTGTCCTGCAGCTCATGAGGCTGCATTGACCCCCTGCTAAATAGTCAATGAAGGGAAGAGCAAAAAGCAGGTCTGATTGCTCAGCAATCAATACATGTCAAGGAACCAAGCATAAGATAATTTCAACATCCTTCCGACAGGGAGTAGCCATGGCAGGATGGGCCAGCCTTAGCGTAAGCCTTCACCGAAATGGTAAAAGACCCGCCAATCTGCATAGCTCCACCCGAAGAGTGAAAGCCTCCCCAACTTCTCCCTTTAGTCCTTGGGCTTCCGTCTCCCCTTAGCATCTCATTTAGGTTCGGGGGTAACTCCCTTAACCAGAGACATAAGGGAGGAAGCACCTCTCCACAGGGAGAAATTTAGAGGGGCACCTGGGGAAATATGTCTGGGGGGCAGACACCTCCTCTCAGACATGGGAGAGGACAGCCCCTATACCAAGCAGAGGTGTCTTTTCGTAGTCCTCGCCCCACCTCAACACCAAGGTGGCACTCGCGAATGGAACCCCAAATTCCAAAGCTTTGAATCAACCCAGCCTCTGGGGTGAGCGAGTTGGTTCGATCCAGAGCCGGTGCCAAGCCCGGATAAATGAGGAGGGTTGACTGTGGGGAAGGTCATCCGGACCATAAAACAAAGGCACCAACAAAAATGCTTGAAAACAGAGCAAATCATCAAATGTCTAACCTCAAGAAACCAAAATTGAGAAAATCCGACCCTAAAAGGATTAACTAACTTGTAATCAGCAGGAGATAAAAATGGTTGCCGTTGCCGGGCTAAATCCCGCGTTCGATCCTACATGTCCCATCAAGGATTTTCGCATTTTTCAGGAGCTCAAACTCTGGACGCATTAAAGGGCGCTTTTCTGGCCAAACACACACACGATGCCAATCAGACAGTTACGCCACAAAGATCGAACCTACCACTGACCAGTGACTAAAAGGAGTTAAATTAGGGAGGGGGCGGGGAACGCACCAGATTCCATTAGGCCTGGGCCATGCAATGGAAGGCAACTCAGTAAACCAGACCTTCCTTACTGTCACTTTGGCCTGGGAGGACGTGCCATTCCTCAAAGTACCAGTGTAGCATGAGGTACCCCCCCCCCCCCCTCCTCCATGCATCAGAAAGTCATTAAGGAAAGATCTGTAAGGAAATTAGCGAAGGTAAACAGTTATTAAATTAGTAGAAGATCTAGAGCTGCAGTTCCTGGAAACAGAGGGGAAGGGAGGGTGCACAACTGCAGGGGCGGGGCTCTTCTTTGTAAAGCTTTATCTTTGAACATTGCCATGAATCCTCTTGGTGCATTAAGTAGGAAAGGAGGGCGACGAGACACTCACCCCTCTTAACCCACCCTCTATACCACTATGCCCGAACCAGGAAGAGCGGCAGGAAAATAAAGACCTTCAAAGTCCGCAAGAATCATGACTGTAGCGTGAAACGTGGAAGTGGAGCTGTGATTAGAATTTACTTTTACTGCAAGGTTAAAGATGGCAAAGGATGCAATAACAAACTAAACCCTAGAAACTCGGTGCCACAACCCTCCAGAAACAAGTGGGTACGCACTCAAAATTACAAACTCAAATTCCCTTTGAGTGCTAACAATGGCACTCGAGGCCTAATGCCAAGTGGATGATCCTCAATTGTTACAAGGACAATGTAGTGAGTTTACCACCTGCAACTGGACTCAAAGGTTCCTTCCATAATCAGTGCCCCTTCCCGCCCGTGTATTAAAATGACCCTCCGGGCTGAGGGTCAATTATATGACTGTACTCACTCGAGTTGACGGTGTAGCGGGTCTTGGCGCTGGTGCAGTAGTGCTCGATAACCCGCAAGACAAGGGCGTCCTCCTCGTGCCACGAGTCATCTGGAGAGGAGAGGAACACGGGGAAGTTAGTGGGGCCACTCGTTAACCAGATTTTTAATCTCAGAATTTAAAACAAAAACTAACGAGGGCATGAGGCATGACCACGGGAAAGTTAGTGGGGCCACTCGTTAACCAGACTTTTACTCTCAGAATTTAAAACAAAAACCAACGAGGGCATCACCCACACAAAGTTTAAAAGGAAAGTGGTGATGATAGGCAATAAAAGTGTAAGTGATATATAGCTGCAGATCTTCCGTTAGGCATTGCAGCCGGGGGGGAATGCAATCTTCAGATGCCAGCCGCAGCAGGGTTTCCATGGTGACAAAAAAGCAAGCATATTAAATAGCTCACACACAACCAGAGCCACAAGGGAGAGATTTAAGTCCAACCCTCACTCTCATCAACATAAACTAACATAGAACCCACCCTTCACCATTCCTCATTGCTCTCTCACCCTTTTCCTTCATTCCATAGATATTAAACAGCCATGGCAACATCACACAACCACTCAGTCTATCTATCATTCACCCTAATGCACTCCTCTCAATACGGATTCGCCCATTGCACTCAAGAACCACTGTGCAAACCAACCCACACCCCAACTCGACATGGTACCCAGGAACATCATCAACAAAATAATAACACCACACTAGGCTCCAACTATAAAAAAAGACCCACCAATTTTCTCACAAGTAATACACTATGGCAGGCTATCATGAACATATCACATGCCAAACATAGTTCCTCCACAACACACATCCCCACCCTACCATCACACTCTAAAACTATGCAAATGACACTGGCATTCTCGCACAACACCGAAGCAGTTGGCAATCTACAACTCTACATTACCAGAAGCGAACGCTGGCTGCAACAGATCAAAAGAACTGCCTCACCTTCAAAATGCTTTGTTACTCTCTTCACAACCTACAAATACAACAAACACTCCCGCATAACTTGAGCAAACACGCCACTTTCCTCAAATAAAATGCCTACAATACTCGGTGTCATTTTAGATACATGACTAAATTTCCGCCAACACACGCGAAAAGCAACAAACAAAGCTTCTATAAAAATGAGCACACTCAGAGCACTCGAAAAAAATCACATTTGGGCAATCCAAGGAATCCATCGTCTACACATACAAACAATATAACTCTTCCCCCCCTTCACTTGAGTACGCCTCCACAGCCTGAGAACCAAGCCTCGCACCCACTCACCTCAGCACACTACAAAAGAAAACAAAATAAAGCACTCCACCTAGCAAAAGGCTGCACCTGCAGCACATCCGACTAACCATCTACCACATGTAACAAAATGTCATGCCGCTAAAACACAACTTCTGCATCTGGGAAAGGAAACATCAGTAAAGGAAAACAAGTAAACATCAGTAAAGGAAACCCAAGCCACTACATGCAAGCCCATACCACCCTCCACGTAACATACGAAAAACTCCAAGAAATCCTTCCACTCTGAACCCAGGCACCCATCATCCACAAAGCAATCCATACACGTAATACAGCAAGGTATACAATATCTACGTGCAAACCACTACCTCAACCTGAACGCCATTCCACCAAACATCAACTCAGAGTAAGACACCCCTCTTCCCCATAAACGGGTCGCCCTAGCAAGGCTCCACCAGTACAGCCCCACTCAAAATTCAACACATACAAATATTCCACCGGCCTGATTGACACAAACATAAGGCCATACCATCACCAGGAACCAGACGCAGTCTACTATCTATTTACGTCTGGACGGCAACATAAGTAAACCAATCATAGTCATATGCGCATCATCTTCCATACCTACATATATTATACAACTCAAAGTACTCTCACTAACTGCTTCCGACCCCCTCATTGCTCGCCAATACTCTGTTATTCTTATCCTCGTTGATCACTATTTGACTTTACTCGGGTTATCACATTTTACTTTTACTTTCGCCTCGTTATAAGCATTCATTCGCGACCCCAGACATGTTCACCCGCATTGCATGACCCCCACAAATGTGTCCAGGCAAGAGAAAATCGTCTCTTAACTTACGAACAAAGAACACACTTGTCCGAGTGAAAGTCAACACAGCACAAGAACAAAAATATCCGTTTTGATGGAAATCATTGAGGTGAGGTTCGGTTCTGAAAGGGAATGGGAAGCATGGTAGTTCTCACCTTTCCTCCTCGTTTTGTTGAGATTCCTCTTGTCGTCTCGGACGGAGAACCCGGGGCGAAGGGGGGGAGAAGGACGCAAGCAGGACAAACTCCAAGGCTGTAGGAGGGAAACGGAGGGGTTAGAAAGTATTGACGGAGTGCCAATGGCAAAAAGTGTAGAGCTATTTAGCCCACTTCAATTGGATTTCCTCACCAACAGGAAAGATTCACTCAATGAAATGTGTATGAGAGGTGAGGGGCATAAGAATAACAGCACTGTAGCGTCTGTTATGCATCATAAAAAGACACTAAATGTGACCACTTCGCACTTGAGAAACAGTGAGCCAGATTGAGCTTGGTTAGTCACCGGTTGGAGTCACGACGAGCGACGACTTTACTGTGGCTACCATATGCTAAAGCAAGCGGTTGTTTAGATCTCACGTTAAAATGTGAGGGAGGGATAAGCGCACGGGCGAAAAATCATAAGTTAATAATTCTATAAATGCGTTCAGATCGGATGGCAGAATTCAATCAGCCCTAAAATGCTTAGAATTGACCGATCCAATCGTTCTTTTTTTTCTTTTTTTTTTCGCTTAGGATTTTTTTTTAGGAGCCCCTTGGCGACTGACTACTACGGAAAAATTGTCGTCATTGCCGAAAAGCCTAATACTAGGCTATATTAAAAAACAAGAGAATACCAAATAACATTATAAAAAAAGGAAAAGGCAAGACAAGCTGAAAAATAAAACAATAAAAGCAAAAGCAGGAAACGAGCTCTGGCGTCGGGAGGGGGGGATAGGCCCACCTCCCCCCGGCACAGGAAAATGCGACCTCAAAAAGGTCAAATAAAGTGGAGGAAAAACGTATAGTTCGCAAGTCTGTGTGCACGAACCAGTACCGAGTACAAGGAACAAGCGGTAGCGACCCAGGTAACATGCGCGAAGGTCACCCAGACTGGGTGAGACATTTAACAAGAATGTGCCGAACAGTCTGGCGGACAACGCAGTCTTCACAGTAGGGCGCAGGCGAGCGCTCCTTCAAATGGCGGTGCGTCATGCCAGGATGTCCAGTTCGGAGACGACAGAAAACAACCTGAAGCCGTCGCAGCATTGGGAGGTAGGTCCATGGCAGTTAACTTTAAGTTCCTCTCAACCATCTCCCATCTTCTTTGCCGGCTGCCCGCATTCCTGCCATGCTATCGGTGAGGAAGAGCGAAACGCAGGTCTGGTCGCCCAGTTCTCGCGGACTCTTTGACACTCTCATTCCCCGCAATTCCTACATGTCCAGGAACCCAGCAGAAGATATTCTTGACATCGGCCCGGCTGGTCAAAACCGTGGCGTCACAGATATCGCGAACCAGGGGATGCGGAGATTCCAATGCCCAGAGAGCACTCAGGGTGCTTTGTGAGTCGCTATAAATCACAATCCGGTCTCCGAACCGGGCACATCGCGTTATCTCCCGTACCGAGCAGTGTATTGCAACCAGCTCGTCCGTGAAGACCGACGCAGCGCCTGATAGAGCCCGCTGACTTCAAACCGACCCCCTCTTGGGACTTGGAGCCATCCGTATACACTGGCACGGTTCCAGCGTGACACGAAGTAGACTCCAAAAAGCCGAACGCAATACTCCTGTACAAGCTTTGGGAACAGAGGCGTGGCGACAAATACTCAAAGGTGGCGTCTTGGGCAGAACCGGGGACGAAACCGACCAAAGAGCTATACCGAGCTCTCAAAGGAGTTTCCTAGACATGAATGGCGTCTTTCGGCGGCATAAACACCGTAGAGATCAGCTGCGGACGCAGTGAGAGCAGAAGTGCACAACCTTAGTCTTGGATGTATCCCCCGTAAGATTAAGTTGCAAATGAACTTCTACTTCCTAGCTGTTGTAACAGCCTCTCTCCACAGGAGGGTCTCACAGAAGGTGCGACGTCACTTAAGTGTGGTAACGTTATCGGAGCTTTATTCTCCCAAACTGTGGGAGGGAGCAGAGGTGTCATCTGCTCCTGAGGAGCAAGGCAACAACAGCCATTTATGGCAGACTTCCTTAGAGTCAAGCTACTCAAATGACCGTGGAAAAGGATATCCAAGGGTAAAACTAAATTGAGGTAGACCCAATAGAGCTTTCAGAAAGAGGGTCATAAACAAAGTAGTGAAGTTAAGGAATAATGCATGGAAGAAATATAGCCCGAATAAGTACAATAGGAAAAGGGATGGCATATAATTCTAACGACTATGCACACATCCTTTCTACAACAAAGTCCCATTGCAGAAAGGGAAATTGGGGCTTCGAATTTAAAACGAAATACCAACGAGGGTATCTTCGCCATAAAGTTTGTGAAGAGATCAGTAAAGAAAGTGAAGATGGAGGAAGCGAAAGTGCGTGAAACCGTTAATGTGTGACGCATACTAGGATAAAGCCTTCGGGGGCGCGGCTTCCAAGGCCAGCGGCCCCCTAATAATGCTGCCGCCTTTTACGACACGCACTGGAGGACGGTACGGGTATTCTTCCAGCCCAATCAAGAGGAAAAGGGGGTCTGATTAAATCTAGAAAAGGGTTCGCATACAAAAACAAATAAACGTACACAAAAACCAATGACAAAAGAAGACAGCGACCAAGCAAAAAAGACATGGACATAACCCGATTCGCGAAATCACACTCCTATTAATCTCTAACATAAGGTATATACAAAGGGCTAATGTTACAGGGGTGAAGACAGATTATGAATGTTAATGAATGCGAACGTTTGAAAAACAACATTCCATAAACTCCAACCTCGTAGGAAGAAACAACTCACTTTGGTGTTGACCTTTCCGTTGTTCTGTACGCCAGTAACGTTGTGATGGAGCAGGGGCAGAGGGGATCCCTGAAAGAGAGAAATCACTTAGGTCTCCAAAAGCCCATTTCTGTCTGAAATCAATCACAATATAAACGGTATCTTAGAACGAAGACTGTTTTTAATCTTGTCATGCTCAACCAATGCCCCATGCTCAAGTCAAAACTAAACCCAATTTTCCCTCCCAAAACGCCGACAAAAGGAACGCGAGGAATACAGATGAAGCAATTTTACCGCAATATACAATTTAAAATAGCTTAATTCAACAAGAGGACAATTAAAAGCTCCGTAAGGACAGCTGTCAACTCAAGCGCATGCGGCAGATTAAGAAGGAATGGGTAAAGAAGGTGGGAAGGAACATGACTTGGGGGGGGTGACACTTGAAGAAGGAAAGAAGTTATCTACACTAGAACATTTCATGGAATGAAGATACGAGGAAAGAGGATTCGCGTTGTATTACGTCGAAAATAGGTAATCATGTGAGTCACTAAACCATTATGTCCACTTCACTCAACATCAAAGGCACTCTACATCCATCTGGTCGTGGATAACAAAAGAAACCATGTATAAAAAAATTCATATATATATATATATATATATATTTAACACCAACATAAAGCAAGAACCAAGAAAGAACAAAGCTGTTACAATACCTGGAAATATTCAATAGAATGAACAGCCACACGAGGACTATGGCAAAAAATAAGCCGCTTGTAATATTATTCCGAAGGTTCCTAAGAAATAAGCGAGGCCTAAGTAAGTGTCATAGGAATGCAAGGGCGCGCCACTTCTACCAGAGTCTGCGCGCCCTCAAATAACTAGAGGCGTTTTCGTAAAACATCAAAATAGGACACGGTATATCATGACGGCCAAAAATTGTCTATCGGGGAGGGACCATCGCCTACGTCCAACTATCCCGCGCTTCGACAATCTACTGATCAACTACGTGAGATAAGCGAGGAAGGCGTAAGGCGACGTCGAGGATTAGTCTCTGAGGTGGTAATACTTAGTACCTTTGGAGAGGAGTCGAGAGCAAGCGACTTCGGAAGGCTTTTTGAGCGATGTAAGGCTGCTGGAGCTGAAGTATCGCAGGGAGAACCAGCATTATGAAGGGCACGTTTGGATTTGGACAGATGATCATGCGCAAAAGCGTGGGGAGCTGAAGGCGGGACGTGCTCCCCTGCATTGGCGTCCGGGTGCACCACGGATTGTCGAAAGGAACAGCAGTGAGATGGATGTGAACCCAAGTCCGACTGAAAAGAACCTTTGCCATGGTAGTCGAATAACAAACCGTCGGTCGTATCGCGCCAAAGGGACGATTCGCCGGCGCCCTCTTCAGACTCGTAAAAGCTGTGCATGCTCGATATATCGCTGAGGGGGGCCTCGCTTCCCCGGGGACTGGGCAGCGAAGGCAAATGCTCCGAGGGGCTACCGTCCAACTCCAACTTAGAGGGGCGTCCGAAGTCAGCAATGCGAATCTCCGTGCGACGGATCACGGTCGCCTGCGATGCCTGCGACTCGAAGCTCGGATCCCGGCACAAAGCCGTGTCTTCGAGCTGCAAGCGGGACCCGTGGGGAGCTTCACCTTCACTCCCATCGTCGCCAGATTCTAGCACCTCCACTTCGTCTTGCTGGCCTTGGTCCGACCTCTGGATGGTGGGTATAGTCAAGATAGGGGGTCTTCTAACTGCAGGGCTCTCATGATATCGGGAACCCCGAATTGGGTGGCAGGAAGGCTTCAGAGAGAACGAGGAGGACGGAAACTCGGGCCTCTCTGCAATGTCACTGAGGATGGAGAGTGGGCGCATAGCTTTCAAGGGCCTCAATCCGACACTCGCCTTCATCCACCAGTGAGCGTAGAGACCGGAGCGATAGATACCGGTAGTCGAAGGCGCGACAGCGGAGAGGGTAGCAACCTCCAGGAGGGACACGGATGAGTCGCTCACGCACGAGAGAGACGCTGATGTGCAGGGTGTGGAGTTGGGCGTAGGCGTATGAAAAAGGCTGTCTCGCTCATGAGAGAAGTCCGATGGCGTGGTCATTCGGATGAATGAAGAGGAACGATGGCGCCCGATGCGGAGGGAACTCCGGGAGAATCTGTGCGATGGGGACGCCCTGCCGAGGGCCAGGGTAGTGTCACCGCGAAGAGGGCACCCATCGCCGTGGTGGGGGGTCACGTCCGCCAGGCCCGAATCTGACGAACGGCGACTATGTGACTCACAGTTGCAGCATTCCTTCTCCGGAACCTCAATTCGCTTCAAGACGCGCACCAGGTGGCTCTCGTAACGCGGGGTTTGTGGCTTAGGTTGCGAGCACCTTCCCAGAGGGTAGTGGAGGTTGGGTTCGCTGCGCGAGAGGGGGGCAGGAGTGGGAGCGGGACGACGCTGGCTGGCGTAGAAATCGCAGGAGGGAGGCATTTCGTCAACGCTGCACGAGGAATAGTAGCAGGTGATAGGCGCTTGAGCGGAGGAGTGGGGGGCAACGAGGGGAGTGACTTTGGGGTAAGAGCCACCCACCGGCGAAGCAGAAACAAGTTCTTCCGAGGAGGAGCCATAGATCGTTCGATTGCAGATATTGGGTGAATTCCAGGTGCCATCATCAGCGTCGACTCGCGGAATGACCACGGAGTGGGCTTGAATCTGCAGGGTAGAGGTGACACGGGGAGGCGCGGTCCCCCATTCTTCATGGTCGTTGTTACCGCCTCTCCCGAGGACGGGTGGGGGCGGCAGCGACCTAAAGCTATTGGCGTGAATGAGGCTCCGCTTCGAATCGAGGTTAATGGAGAGGGTTAGAGGTCGCTGGCGACACTCTAGCTCCCGCCGTCCACTACTACCATCGGGAGTGCCAGGCGTATCCCAATCAGGCAAGCTCCATCCGTCGTCGGAGCTCGAGTCGGAGCTCTTGTTGAAATAATGGATGTAGCCGTAAGGGTCGTCCACCTCATCGCTGTCGGATGAGGTGGACGACGAGAGCCGAGAGAAACCAGGAACATCCGGCCCCGCCGTACCCGCCTCATCCAGGAGGAGGGGACGGAACTTCCACTTCTGCAGGTTGCTCCTGTTCTTCCTCTTGTCCAATACTTTGTACTCTTTTCTTCGCAGCCGGGGAGACATGAGTCCTATGTCGCAGTCCTCCCTTCGGAGTCTCCGGATAGGGGGCCGCGACTCGCCGGAGCCTTTCAGGCCGGTGTCGTTCGACACCCAGATAGAGCACTCGCTCCGGTGGGTCCTTAGGACAACTGAGCCACCAGACGAGGCCGGTCCATGGAGCGTCATTCCAACCAGCGACCGGAGAAGTTCCTTCGTGATTACCTTCCTCCGGTAGAGCTGAGCGAAGTATTTCGTGAGAAGGGCGTAGGGGCGCCCTGTGCAAAGAGTCGGGCGGTCGGGTGGAGGGCACTGGGAGGACGAGGGTCATGGACAAGGATAGGACAGGGAGAGGGTGCCGGTGGAGGGCGAAAGAAACGTGTAAAAGAACGATGAAAAGAGAAAGAATGAAAAGTCAATCAACCCCCTCCCAGTGCACATCCATCCATACAGGGACGGGGGAACACTAGAAACGCGACACCAGGTGAATCTGGCCGAGGCCAACCACGAACCCCTCCAAAAAAAGGGTTTGAAGCTACAGACCAAATTTGAGCCATTCATTACAGCGCATCATCTATAAAAAGCCGCAAATGTTTAATGCGGTCTCACACTGCGTATGAATGCACGATGCTTCTGTCAAACACTACTCAGCCACCTCATCTGCCCCAACGCACGAAACCAACGAGACATGCACCGTTTAAAGACAGGCAGAAACGAGAGGGGCGCACACTAGGTTGCCCCCAAAAACGAAGGATCGGGACTTACATGTGCGGGTGGAGCAGGGGGAGGCGAGGAGTAAGCGGACGAGGATTTCTGACCGCCGGGAGTCGAATTCTTTGAGGTCTGGATCCGCTGCTGGAGAATCTCAACCCATTGCTGCTGGTCTGCAGGCGACTGGCAAACGGCAATAATCTGGTTCATGTAGTTTCCTGGAGTGACACAAATTAAAAGTTCATTAATTAATGAGCAAAGTACAGCTATTGGGCAGTGCGGTCCGGTGAAAAAGAAACTTGCCACTTCGATTACGGGGGCCATATCCACTCGAAGGGAAACGCGGGTAGGGGTAATTTTTTAAAGGAGAGCCAAAGGGCACGTCTGTCAATATTTTTTTTTTTTTCAAAAGAAGAGAGAACGGAAATTACACTTCTGCAGGTTTTCCTGTTCCTCCTCTTGTGTGAAAAGTACATAGACTGAGTGACGCAAATGAGTCACTCAGGCTAGGCACTGTAAATTTCGCACCCTCTTGAACATCCAAGTGGGGCAGGTCATCAATGGATTATCGACTATTCAGTAGAATTAAAATTTGATGTGAAAATCAAATGGGTCCTGTCTATCAGATTCTTTTGGAAAATAACTACAAAGGGTTAAGAGAGGGAGGTAAAAATGTGATGAAAAGTACTATAGCCAAGTTACAGGAACGTGGAAGAATGGGCAACTTCGTTGAACCTATCTGGGTTCAACAAAAGCAAGTCTCAATCACGCAAAAAATGTAACCTCGAACTATGGAAGATGATAGCTTCCTTCCGCTTAGCGCGGTTGGATAGACAGACTGATACCAATTTGAAAACAACCCACATTACCATTAGTCAATTGCAGTTGAACTCTTTTGAGCAAACCAGTTTAATTCCAATCAAGTTCTAAAGAGAGAGTACGGTGAAAAGTCAGATAAATTACCTGTAATTTCAAAAGCATTCTTATAGCGACTCCCATCTTCGAGTTTGCTGACAGAGACGGCACCCAACGAGTACTTTCCCTGGAATAAAAAGAATCGGGTAAAAAAGAACACAAAATCACAGAGAAATGCTGCATCAAAACACAAGAAGAATTATCCAACAGTGGATAATGCAAGTAATAAGATTTGATGAGAACAACTTTCTATTGGTCGACCAGTCCTCGCAGACTTTGTGGCGCCCTCATTCCTCGCAATCCCTACATGTCCAGGAATCCAGCAGATCATCTAGACATCTGTCTGGCTCGCGGCAACCGTAGCATCAGATATACCACGAACCAGGTGATGTAGAAATTCCAATGACCCGCGAGCATTTACGGCGCTTTGTGAATCGCTAAATATCATTATCCGGTCTCTAAAACCAGCATCACGAGTGATGTATTTCAACTAACTCGGACGTAAAGACAGAATCAGCGCCTTGTAGATCTAGCCGACTTCAAAAAGAGAGGATACGGCGTGGAAGCCGACCTCCTCTTGGGATTTGGAGCAATCCGTGTACAATGGCACGGATCCTGTGTGACAAGAAGTGTGCTCCAAAAGGTGTAACGCAATACTCCCATCGTTGTGGGAGCTTTGGAAACAGCGGAAAGACAAGGCGAGACGAGAAGTCATAGGAAGAATCAGAGGCGCTAACGGCAGAGATACACCGAATTTTCAAAGGAGCTTCCTCGCCCTAAACCCAAAAGGCATAGGGTATGAGTGGCGTCTCTCGGCGGAAACCGGTGTGGTGGATCGAGGCCAACTTCTGCAAATACAAAAATGGGGGAGAAAATCAATACAGTAGCCCTATCAGCCCCCCAAATGGTGAAGGTAACGGAACGACGAATGTCCACGTGTGCGAATATGGGCTTCCCAGGTGAGGCGTTGGTCGAAAACAAGACCAAGAAAACGGTGCAAATCCACCAATTCCAGGCGAATACCATTTAGGAACAAGTCCGGGTCAGGGTGGAGCCGTGGATGGCGGCAGAAGTGCACCACTTTAGTCTTGGCCAAGGAAAACCGAAACCTGTGCAGTTCAATGCTTGTTGGCTCCAGAGTTAGCATCTGGTGCACACCAAAAGAGATCGAAAGGTCATATACGTACAGTGTAGCAAGAAACATCTTCCACCAGCACCGAGGTGATACTGTTGATGCTCAGGGCTAAGAGAGTGACTGATCTCTCTCAGGTTTGAGAAAAGCGAGCATAATGAGTAACTAACTACCCATGAAGATCATCGACCACCTACTACCTAAAATCAGGTTGTGCATCTGAAGAGCACAGGAACCGATCAGAACAGGAAAATGAAATCTTTTCCTCCCTCCACCTCGAAACCTTTGGAGGTGGGGATCCCTCTTTTAGAGGGTCCCGGGTCTCCGAGTCGCCCGTTCCAGCCTTGGAACGTTATGCGGGAGCCGAAGCTCCTTTGTACTGTCCTTTTGGGGGACAGCTTTATGAGTCCCAGAAGGCGGTCTCACGAGCACCTTCGGGGGGTTTGGCTCCTGTTAGTCTAACTCAGTGGAAGCGCGTGGCCGTCAACCCTGGAGAGATCTGGTTTTAGCAGAGGCTGGGTATGAACCATTTGTGCCGCCAGTTCTACCTGGGAGCAACGGGTGGGGTAAGAGAATCCAGGATGGACTAGTAGCAGAGGATGCCTTTTATTTAAGAATTGAGGCATAAGCCGAACCAGTAGAGCTAGGCGCGACAGGACCAAGTCCTTAGTCTCACCTCGCGAAAAGTGTCAGCAGAATGAATGGCCAGGATCTACTTCTCTAGGAGATACGGGCATTTAACATTCATACAGAATAAGGATTACACTCTGTTTCGAGGAAGCACGGTGCGGCTCTCTGCAGTTTACATACTTGGCTTTCATGATGAAGACTTATCATGTACATTCTTGGAGCAATTCACACATACTTCGGGCACACACTCGACTTTGCACATCTACACGAGCGATTCGTATGGCCGGCCGGAGCGGTGGTAGTAATAGCAACTCTAGGGCACTGGTACGGTAGCAATAACAACCAGCCCTCACCAACTCAAGGAGCTTGTCAAGATCGAGTGAAGAAGAGTGTAGGGATGGGTCGCGAGCACCCCCCCCCCCTGTTTTATATCACACATTCAACCTTAACGACTCTTTGATCAGCCAGCTCTTCGATGATGTCTTCTAAGGAGTAGTCCACGAGTTCCCTGGCATAAACTACAACTTTCAAGAAATTCATGGTAGAATGCGGTGTCACCTTCAACGGTGGCTCCTCTAGTACCTGAAGACCACCACTAATAATGGCCATCTTGGAAGGGTCCACCGCATCCAAGGGCCACAGTCTGTCGGGCCTTGCCTATGCTGGGCGCCACAGAAGGTTTAACTTTCTGGGTTTGCTCCCAAGACCGACGGGGGCATTTCAGAGGGATGAAACACGATTGAAGACTGATGAATGTGGTTTCTTTCCTAAAAAAAGTATTACCTGTAGTGTGCAAAACGTAATTCCTTGCTAAGCCTGTTCAAGTTTACGATATATTCGCCAGAAGGCTCCCGTCCGAGAAACGGGTCACCTTCGACTCTCTACCAGTTAGTTTAGCTAACACTATCCTCTGATGGAACATGTGGCCTTTGGCCAACATGCTGCCATCACTGGAGCGAATAACTAATAGGCGTTTGAAACCATCAGACTCAAAAAAAAAGCTAAGTAGTCTATCAATGAAGGGCTCAGACATAATCGAGAGTCCGATTACCACACTTGCAACTTTGCTTTTTGTCTGGGCCACCCCCTCTAGGCCGCAGGCGCCTTGGGCCTGCCGTCTAACGTTATGGTGGTTCGCCTAACCTCATCAGAAGCGTCAGGAACCGAGGTAGCGCGTCTTGTTTTGCCATGTTCTTGGCGGGCCCCTAAGAAGGCGAAGGGTGACCAGCAGCAAATGGAGAGTCGCTCGGAGGCAACTCTATAAAAGGGAGTAAAGGGTGACCCACCGAACCAGTAAGTAATGGGGAAGGACTCTCTCTCCCTAAACGATTCTAGGAGGGGCCCCCTGAGAAAGCATTGGGGGGGGGGGACCTCCGTCACAGAGATAGAGGAGCTGCCCGGGCGCTCCGAAGATAGCGCCGCTATCAGATGCTCCACCGGACAAAGTGGTGCTGTCATTAAATACCTCATTCGCACCAGCTCAAGGTCGGGCGAAGATTTGGAAATAGGGGTGTAGTCAGAACTTATTTATGAGAACTTGCCAATAATCAAAAATAATAGAGCTTGTGACAACTAAAAAAAAGAAGAACAGGATGGAGGTCTATATCACGCATCCAGCCACCCCGTCTAGAGGATTTTGAACTTTTCAGGGGGCCACCCTGGGTTCGTTAACGATGGGGTTTGCACTTGTGCCGCGACGCCCACGCCCAACAACAGGAAGTTGCCCAGTGGACCGGTCTCTACCAAAAGGCCCTAGCTCTCAACTGAGCAGCCATAACAGGGTGGATTCCCTTAATAGTCTTTGTGGGTGTAAATCTGGTGCTGTATCATAGGGAGGAAGAGATGAGCAAGCAACAGGTTGTGAGCGTTGTAAGACGTCTTAAAAATGAGATGCCGGCTGGACATGAGAATATAGACGCTGAGATGCTGAAAGTCGGTGATTGTGTGGTTTACTGTCTCTGATCGCTATGTTTTAAAGCATTCAAACGTGGACAACTACTATGATGCTGGTGTGCCATCTTTCTTTGGCTCATGGAAGAGATACCCGACCACCTAATAAAACCAACAACGATCAGCATGACAATCGCTATAGTGAGCCTGAGAGTGACATGGGCCGATCCTCATTGGGGAGCGAAGGCTGGATTCCTTGAAATACAGAGAAGTGTGTGTTTTCATATGAAGACAGTGGAGGAAAGCGGTGTAGTGATTGCATTTATGATGTGTAAGATTCACCTACTACACGTGGGGTTAGTACATCACGCCCACTAAATGTTGGCAAGATCTCTATGAGCACTGACGTTTGTGGCTGGTCTTGCTGATGTTAAACCCGACACCTCGACGCTAGAAGACCAATGTTAAATGCGCGAGGCTAGCGGGAGCTCCTGAATATGGAAGAGTACAGGAATAGTAAAGGTGAGAAATGTAAATACAAGAACAACCTGAGGATAAGTCTGTTGAGTTTTGAAAAGTGTATTGAAAAATTATGATTAGGCATATAAGGATCAATGAGTAGGGGTGTGTGTGGATCAGTATTTGCAGTGAGAGAAGCATTACGTGGGGAGCTAAGAATTTATGAAGTGAGTGGTAAACTATTGGATAGAGTGAAGAGTATTTATGGTGGAAGTTAGGCGAGGGTTAAGGTGAAAGATAGCCGGAGGCTAATGGATTAAGACAAGATCTCGCCATGAATGATTAATATCTTTATGGATGGAGTACTGAAGGAAGTATGTATGGGAATAAAAGAAAAAGGGTGTAAGATAAATGAGGAAAGAGTTTTACCTTTATTGGTATAGGCAAATGAAATGTCGGTGGCTGAGCAAAAGGGATTTGGAAATGGTGCTCAAACCTTTTGATAGGGTGTAAGAGGAGGGGGCTAAAAGTGAATACAGAAAAGAGTAAGGTAATGAATGGTATTTGGGGGGGGGAGAATAAGGGTGAGGTGTGATATCCGAGTCTGTGGTGCCACCCTTGAACGAGCGCGAAGTTTTAAGTATCCTGGTGGTAATGTTGGTGTATGGGTGGGACTGAGACTATGAACCCAGATAGCCCAGCGCAGGAATCCACACAACCACCAGAGAACCCTGCATTTCGTACATCCAGATAATGAGGTATCCGAAGATGGGTTAACTCACCTCAAAAATAAAGGAACTGGCCCTGGAGGACAAGGCCAAAACAACGAGGCAGCTGGGGAAGAGCACCAGATAACGATCACGGTTGTCGGGTAGCAAAGCGACGGAACGCATATGGACAATATCACCAAGGACGCTCAAGGACTCCCCTCCCTCCCAGCCATGGACCTTGTTCGTGAGCACTTCCAGCTCGAGCTGTTTCTGTCTTCGAATCGAGCCGCAGGCGCTCTGTAAAAGAGTGAGAAAATGCAGAGTCAAGAAAGAGAACAAGATGACGCCGTCATCACAACTGAAGGGAGATCATTTTTAATCAAGGAAGTAAAGGAGAGCAGGGCATCGGACAAGAATGTGGGGGAAGGGAGGGGAAAGATAAATGAAGGGCTGGGTAAATGAGGGTAGAACAGACAAATAAAGAAAAGATGAATAGTTTTTTCCCTTAAAAGCGAAATATCAACGAGGGCGTATCACGCAGAAATTTTGTAAGGAGAGAGATCTGTAAAAAGGTGGTACAAATTTTTTTATGGTCTTCTGGCTGCCACCAGAAACGGCACAGATGTCGAAATTACAAAAAAAAGCTTATATTTAGGCCAATTAAAAAGAACAAATAGAAACATAAAGGATAACAATAACAACAAATACCTACAAGGCAGCTTCAGCAGCCAAAGGAACAACTTCCTCAGGAGCCAGAGTAAGCAGCTATGTTTGAATAATTAAATAGACTGGAGGAGGACCACCTACTCCAAAAACTCAAGCACAGCAGTAGTCTTGTATCATACCCAACTTCTACGAATCAAGGATTCACCCTAAAATAAGACTAAACAGACAACACCTGCCACTAGACAAAAAAACACCCTTCTAGGACTGGCGCTAGACACCCACACATGACATTCAAAACCCACACAACAAACACAAACAAAGCCACAAAGAAAAATCAACGCTATCAAATATTTTACATTTGTAAAGCAGAAAGTGCCACTCACCACTCTATACAAACAATTCATCTGCACTACTTTCAACTACGCAGCACAAACATGGCACCAACCACAGCCAAATCTCATACAAATACACTTCAAACCACACAGAAGAGTGACAGGATGTACACGCAGCACCCCCACCGCACACCTACATGCTGAAACAAAAACCACAATCAAAATATACCTAGAGATGATTGAAAGGCAACACTTCAGCAGAGTATTGACCCAATCCCAACTCAACCATAATGTGACAACAAAACTCCCTCCACCCAGAAATAAGAAAAAGGCTCAGCACACATTTCCAACACCTCTACAATAACCTCCCTTCCCCAACACCAAACCCCAACTTACATACATATCCACACTACCCTTACCCAAAGACACTTGAGCACACTACCACCAAACAACACCCTCCTCACCCTTAATAAACCAATCACAGAAATCACTACACAGAACACACCAATAATCCTTTCTCAGCTCAGGCAAGGACACGCCACTAAACTCCACTATATTACAATAATACAAACACACAATAAACCTTGACATGACACCAACATGCACTAGATGCAACGAAAGCCCAGACAGCATCCCACACCTACTCATAGACTGCCGATACTTCATACAAGCACAAACTACACATCTCATCTCTTAGGGACCTGTATTTTTTTTTAATTTTATAGAGCCCATCTGGCAACTGCCCACTTGGGCATAAGTCGCCGAAAAACACGACAGCCTAGAACTAAGCTACTTTAAAATAAAAATATGAAAACATAACAATGATATAAATTGGAAAACCTAACAATCAGGAAGCAATCTCCGGCAGCGGGGGGAGATCCCCCTCACCCCAGTGCAGGAGAGAGCAACCTACAAAACAATAACAAACAAAAAACAAAATGAACCTTAAATAAAGGGGAGAAGCCCGGCCTCCCTCAAAGAGTCAACAAGTCCACAAGTCAATGTGCACGAACTCGTCCCGGGCAGAAGGGAACGGCGAGAGCAACCCCGCCCATCCCGGTACCGGGACAGGTATCGTGCGCGAAGATCACCCAGACTGGGAAATTCGACAAGAATGTGCCGAAGTCTGGGGGACGACGCAGTCGTCGCAATAGGGCGCTGACGAGCGCTCCATCAGATAGCGATGGGTCACACGAGTATGTCCGATTCAGAGACGACAGAAAGCGACCTGAAGCCGTCGCGGCATTGGGGGATAGGTCCATGGGAACAGTCGCGGCACAATGGCACGCAACTTTAAGTTCCCTTCGACCATCTCCCATCTTCTTTGCCAAGCAGTCCGAAGAGCTGCCCGTATTCCTGCCATGTAGTCGGTGTGAGGAAGAGCGAAACGCTGGTCCGGTCGCAGAGTCCTCGCGGACTCTTTGGTGCCCTCATTGCCCGCGATTCCAACATGTCCAGGAACCCAACAGAAGATAATCTCGACATCTGCCCGGCTCGCCAAAATCGTGGCGTCACGGATATCGCGAACCAGGGGATGTGGAGATTCCAATGCCCCGAGAGCACTCAGAGCGCTTTGTGAGTCGCTATAGATCACAATCCGGTCTCCGAACCGGGCACGTCGCGTAATCTCCCGTACCGAGTGGTGTATTGCCACCAGCTCGGCCGTGGAGACAGACGCAGCGCCTGGTAGAGCCCCGCTGACTTCAAACAGAGGGGATACGGCGTGGAAGCCGACCCCCTCTTGGGACTTGGAGCCATCCGTATACACTGGCACGGTACCAGCGTGACACGATGTGTGCTCCAAAAAGATCGAACGCAATACTCCCGGCGCAGTACAAGCTTTGGGAGCAGAGGCGTGGCGACCAATAGCCAAATGTGGTACCCTCCAGGGTGGCGTCCTGGGCAGAACCAGGGGCGCCACCGGCCCGAGAGCTATATCTACCTCTCGAAGGAGTTTCCTGGCCCTAAATCCAAAGGGCTTAGGGTATGACTGGCGTCTCTCGGCGGCATAGGCACCATCGAGATCAGCTGCGGATGCAGTGAGAGCTGTTGACGACTGAGGGAGGTACCGGGCTCGCGCGTACAGGCGAGTGATGCACTGCACGCGGCGCAGAGCGAGTGGCATCTCCCCAGCATCCACCAACAGGCTCTCAATGGGGGACGTGCGGAAGGCACCGGTCGCAAGGCGAAGGCCGGTGCGGTGGATCGAATCCACCTTCCGCAATAAACGCTCGGCTGCGGATGCATAAAACTCGCATCCGTAGTCGAGTTTCGAACCAACAAAGGGTCGATACAAAAAGTAGGGCAGTAGCTCTATCAGCGTCCTAAGCGCTGAACATCACGGAACGGAGAATGTCCATGGCGCGGGTACAAGAGACCCTAAGGCTGCGAATATGAGCCTCCCAGGTGAGGCGTCGGTCGAATACAAGACCAAGGAAACGGTGCGACTCAACCACATCCAGGCGCACCCCCATTAAGAAACAAATCTGGGTCGGGGTGAGGCCGTGGATCGCGGCAGAAGTGCACCACCTTAGTCTTGGCCAAAGAAAACCGAAACCTGTGCGCTTCGGCATAGCAAGAGACGCGGTTCAATGCCTGTTGGAGTCGACGCTCCAGAGTTGGAATCTGGGCCGCGCCAAAAGAGATCGAAAGGTCATCCATGTAGAGCGTAGCGAGAACATCTTCCGGCAGCACCGAGGTGATGCCGTTGATGCTCAGGGCAAAGAGTGTGACACTGAGGACACTTCCCTGCGGGACACCCTCTTCCTGCTCCTTTGGGCCGGAGAAGGCTCCCCCCACCCGTACGCGGAATCGACGATCTCGCAAAAATTCAGATATAAACATTGGGAGGCGTCTCCTCGCCCCCATCGTGTGGAGAGTTTCCACGATACCGTATCGCCATGCGGTATCATAGGCCTTCTCCAGATCGAAAAACACCGTGGCGTAGTGCTGTCTACGAAGGAAGGCCTCGCAGACGGCATTTTCCAGTCGGAGCAGAGCATCCGACGTGGAGTGGAACTTGCGGAAGACAGATGGCCTCCGCTGTCCAGGAAAAAGGCTAATCTAACATTTACCAAGATGGTCTAGCGACCATCTTCAGGGGTGTTGCCTCCTGTGAGTCTAACGACTCGGTGGAGGCGCGTGGCCGTTTCGCCTTAAGGGAAACGGTCACGCTGGGGGAAGAGGGGGGGAGCCCTGGTTTTAGCCGGGGTTGGGTATGAACCCTTTTTGACGCCAGCTTTACCAGGGAAGCGCCCGGGTTGGGTAGAGCCCGCAGAAGGGCTCCGAATGGGCGCGGAAGCAACCGTGCTCGTTGGCCTGGATGGGCCAGGAGCAGAGGGTGCCTTTCTAACTATTGAAACACATGACGTCCCAGGCAGAGCCGGGCGCGCAGGGACCAAGTCCTTAGCCTCGCGGAATGAGAGTCGATCCTGGGCCTTAACGGCCAGGATTTCTTTCTCAAGGAGATATGAACCACATTACTTCGAAGAAGCAGGGTGCGGCTCTCCGCAATTGACACACTTGGCCACACACGATTTGGACTTATCGTGTGCGACCTTGGAGCAATTTACACAGACTTCGGGTGACCCGACTTTGCACGTCTACATGAGCGATTCGTATGGCCGAAGCGGTGACAGTAATAGCACCGCCGCGGCAGTGGCACGAATGCCTTCACGCGGTAGCGGTACCAACCGGCACGCACCGATTCAGGGAGCTTGTCACAGTCGAACGTGACGAAGAGTATAGGGGTGGGTCTCGAGGCCCCTCCCTGTTTTCTCATCACACGTTCGACCTTGACCGCCCCATGGTCGGCCAGCTCTAGGGTGATGTCCTCAATGAAGTAGTCAACGAGTTCCCTCGCATAAACTACTCCTTTCACGAAGTTCATGGTAGTGCGGCGTCACACTCACCGGGGTGCCATCAAGTGTCCGAAGAGCACTTATCTTGGCCGCCTCGGCGGGATTCGCCGCATTCGCCAGAAGGATCCCGTCCGAGAAACGGGTCACCTTCGACTCTCTACCAATTGCACTAGCTAATCCTCTCCTCTGATGGATCATGTTGCCCTTGGACAACATGGTGACATCAGTGGAGCGAATAACGAGGAAGCGCTTGAAGCCAGCGGGCTCGAAAACGCCAGGTAACCTCTGAATGAGGGGCCCCGATGTCATCGAGGCTCCGCCCTGTGCACTCTTGGTCTTAGTCTTAGTCAGGGGCTCCGCACACGGGGGGGTAGAGGGGCCGGATGTGCCGATCTTGGCTTGGTTGCAGACCCATCCGTCCTCACAGCCCCCACGGAAGGAGAGGAGCCCCGAGTCTTCTTGGTCTTTTTAGTCTTTCTCTTTTTTGGAGAGGAGGGCGGGGAATGAACCTGCTTCTCACCTCCGCCGGCAGAAGTCCCCAGGCCAGATGGATCGGCCTCAGCCAGGTCCTTCTCCGAAATGGAGAAGGTCCTGGTAGTCGTAGGGGCTCCTGTCGGAGGAGATCCCTTCCCTCCTTGTACTGCCTCAGAGACCCCATCCGTTTGAGGAGGACCTTGCATAGGGGAGGATTCGGGTTCGGTGTTTGGTGCCGAGCCCGGATTCCCCCCCCCCCCATGGAAGGCCCTACCGTCTGAGGCTGGGCTTCCTCAAGGACCATGTGTGTCACAGGAGGGGCCTCCAGTTGGCCATCTCCTCCCAAGACATCGCAGGTCCCGTTGGCTGTATTGTCACTAGTCTTTTGTGGGGAGGCACAGGCCTTGACCCCGGTAAGGTTCAATATTCTTGCCAGCAGGTCTTTTGAGGGAAGCGACCGAAGGGGCCTGGCTTCCCTCTCCCCCCTAAGGGGGTTTGCCCTACCGAGCCGCTTTGATGCGGAGCGGCTGGCTAAGGGCTGCCTGCTGGCTTTCTTGGCAGTCCCCTTGGAAAGAAAAGAGGGGACTGCCGCTGGGAAAAGGGAGGTGTCCGAAAGCACATCCAGAGAAGAGGGTGAGGGGGAGTCCCCTGCACCCGTAGGCGAAGGAGAGGAGTAAGCCTCCTCTCCGGTTAGAGAAATATGGAGGGTTCCCTGTGCAAGCACAGGGGGGAGGACCTCCATTTTTTTGCTGGAGCTGCCCGAGGGCGGCTCCGTCGATGAGCAAGGGGGAGTTAAAGGGGTTTTAGGTTTTATTCATTCATCCATGGGCATGGTGACCCTATTTTTGCCACGGGACGCAATAGCTCATCACCTCTTGCAGTTGCCCGCACTGCAAGAGGTGCTTACAAGCCCGGCAGAGCCAGGCGCCGCCATTTGGGACCACACCTCCTGCCTGGTGGCCTGGCAGTCCATCGGCATGGCGGCTCCACCTTAGACACGGCGTATAAATGATAGATTTTGAAGACGAGAGGAAAAGGGATGTGAAGAAGGTATGGGTGGGGATGAAGCAGGTAGTTAAAAACCAGCCACCCCAGACCGGAGCTCAGGGGTTAGGGAACATTGTCCCCCACCCCCTCAGCCCCGATGTGGGATGGTTGGCTGAAAGGAAGGTCAGCATCTACCCTGTGAAATTAGAGGCTGACCAGAGAAAGCTGTGGGAGAGGTTGTTTGAAAAGCGACGAAGTAGGGGAGAAATACAGGCTATCTGAAGGAAGGATGAATGGCTAAGCTAGGGCCGGACGGAGCGCTGGATCCCGTCAGCACGGCGGCCAGGATGGCAAATCGCCGCGCCCCTTACGGGGTTAGGGACCTGTAGACCCACCCAGAGAGCGTGGTGGCATTCCTAGGAGGCCGCCCACCTCGCAGAGAGGTAGGAGGTGGGGGGGGGGGGGCAAGTCACTAAGTTGCCCTATTGAGCCACTGCCACCTGGAGCGGACGAGTCTGGGCTGCCTGCTTGTTGTCTTCTAGTCACCTGTGAACGATAAAAAGGAGCCGCCGCTGCTACTAAAGTGGAGTCGTCCATGGGGGGACTCCAAGAAAGAGGATGAGGCGAAAGCAGCCTCAGCCGTTGACATAAGATAGAGGGAAAACTCTCCCCATTAGAGGGGTGGAAGGGCCTATGAGAAAGCACAAGAGGAGGGGGGGGGGGGAGGCAACCTCTTATTCAGAGGTGGAATTGCCCGAGGGTTGCTCCGAAGATGGCAAAGGGGGGGAAAAAAACCTTTGGCGGAGAAAAATGGTTGAAAGGGAGCCCCTACACCATTCAGAATGGTACTATCGTGGTTTTTCTCACCCACCCTAACAACAAGGTCGGGCGATGTGTGACTAAGAAGGATAGAGTCCAAAATTTTGAAGGCCTACCATAAAACGAAAATTCCAAACACTTGTGACCACTAATAAATAATAAGAAGAAAAGAGGTTAGTGGGCTAAATCCGGCATCCAGCCGCTCCAGCTTATCCCATCTGGGGTCTTCGGACTTTTCAGGTCTCAACCCTGGGTGCGTTATAGAATGGTATTCCAACCTGTGCAGCGACACACACTAACCAGAAGTTGCCCAGTGGGGGTAGAACCCCAAAGGTCGCAGCTCACAACTGAGCAGCCAGAGCTGATATCCTTAATCAGACGTACTCTGTTAATCGGCCAAGACCTCTTGTGGCAGAGCCAGAGATTCTTAGTTGGCCTGGTCGCCAACAAGGCAGTAAGGCCTGATGCACCCGAGAACGGCCGCAGGGAGGTGGTCTCCCCATTACACGCAGGGAATTGGTTATTGGGGCAAAACCAAACTTCCCAACAAACGCGCCCCAACGCTCAGGACCACTCAAGACCTGGTCGTTAGTGACCTACTTGTGGTAAAGGACTTTGTTTATAGAAGTTTCAAAGCCTCTCTTCTGACATGGCATGAGGTAGGTGGTCAGGTGATTCGGCAGAGAGAAAAGAACGAGGGAAAAGTCGTAACGGCGGTACTTGGAGGGAGGAGGTAGAAGCGCACCGCTTCACCAGACCCCCATCAAAGAGTTCAAGTAAACCCAGTGGGCGGGGCCTTTCCTAATTTCACAGGGTACTGGCACTCGGACCGAGAGGCTGTACTATTCCTCCAGGTTCAGGTGTAGCAGAGGTGGTATCTCTGGCTACAACATCAACCTTTCTGCGGGTAGAGAAAGAGTTAAGGGAATAGTCATACAAAAATGAGGTGGTGAGAGAGCGGGAGGACACGCACCAGCTACTCCACCAAAGAGTTCTTCAACCCACTGCTGTCCCTCCAGCTACCTGGTATAAGTCTACACAGGCTTCCCAGAACCAAGGGGGAGCGAACCAGCCACCCACCACCCAACTTTCTCGGCCCCGATTAAGGATGAATGGACGAAAGCTGGTTGGCGACTATATTGCACTATTAGCCGCAAGCCACAAAAATAGGTGAGGACTTGTATAAAAAAATGGCGAAAAGGGGAAATGACTAAAAGGAATAAAGCCTAGGTAGTTTGAATCTACTTTGAGAATGCTTGGGGGCAATAAGGTAGGAGGGAGTGTCACTCCTCCTGGTACCAGGTGTAAGAGTATATACAAGGGGCATCATCTTGTGAGGCCAAGAGGGAGCGGCGAACTGAGAAATAATCACTGGAGTCAAGTTCGGATAAAGAACACACTAAAAATACGAACTTGAACCTTTTGGAACAGTTGGGTCCAGTTCCCCAAAATCAAAATAATTTGGTAATGATTTTACCAAGATCGGTACTCCATCCAACAATTGACCACACGCGATGTGGCTTAACTTCACTCTAATGGGAAATTATGCCCCCCCCCCTCCCACGGGATAGGTCGTATCGCTCTAAAAGATGGATGAATAAATCCAAGGCATCAAATATAGAAACGCGGCGGAAGAAACCAGTCTCACTCCTCACCGTTAGCTCCCTGAAGACGTGTGTGGAGCGCTGCGTGTCTCCCCGGTCTGGATGCGACTCCTCTATGTGCCTATGAAACTCTTGTAGGGCACCGGGATACTTGTCCAGCCTCCTGAAGGGCTGTGACAGTGCCGTGGTTAGAACGAGGGTCCCTGGCCTCGTGGCACCCTTGGCTTCCATCAAAGAATTGAGTTCTTCTCTGAAATAAAGATTAACCCATGAATACTTGCTGAGGTGTTCATTGTAACCATTGGCCTCGGTAGAATCTTAACTTCAAGCTATGAGGTAACAAAAATTAAGAGTTAAATAAGTCATAGGGCAGAGTGAATACCTCTACCGGCCAAGTGGGTGCCATAGGAGACTAAACAAAGAATGATACCTATGGGCGAGGCAAGAAGGATACTTATACCGCTATAGTAAAAGATTAGGGCAAGATAGGGGACCACTCACCAGGTGTTATCCCACGAGCGCAATAAGCAATAACAGTAATGGGCGGGTCTGTTTTGCGAACCCCCTACAGTCAGGTCTACTAATCGGGGTGAATGGGTGGAATGTGAGGGGTATACGAGATGTGGGAGAGATAAACTCAGCCGTGAAGACAGAAGAGTCCCTGGAAGAGGCCGGCAGGTTTCAAACACGGGAGAGAAGGCATGGAAGCTGACCCTCTTTGGATTTGTATCCATCCATAAGTACAGACATGGCTCCGGCATGAAACATCATTAGATAGTACGAACGTAGTACCTCGGTGCTGAAGTTTTCAAGCAGAGGGGTAGCGACAAATGTTCAAACGTAGTATCCTCTAGAGTGGCATTGTGGGCAGAGCTAGCGGCGCGAGTGGCCCAGGAGCTATATCAAAGTCTCAAAGAAGTTTCCTTGCTCTACTAAACCTAAAAGGCTTAGGGTATAATTCGCGTTTCACTGAACATAATCAGAGACAAGATCGGCGGCGGATGAAATGAGAGCTGTTGATAAACGAGGGAGGTACTGGCCTCCGGATTGCTTCCAAGTTGGGTGGTTGTATCATGGGTTTGGAATTGACTGCCCACTCTATAACTATTTATTCTTGGTCTACAGGGTAGCTAGTTTAAAAAACAGCCTTGCTTGCTGGGCGGTTGGCACTGGGAGGGTGTGCAATCCTTCCAGCTAGCATTATCTCTCTACGGAGATAATGCAGTGTAGGTGTATGCTGTAAAGCGAGAGGCCGCGCACACCACCTAAGGTCCGGACGATGTTCCGTACGCAATGCTTCGACACCTGGGTGAGCAAGGCATGGCCTTGCTGTTAGATTTGTTCAATAGGATCTGGGTGAAGGGTCCCTTCCCGGATTCCTGGCGAATCACTACTGTGCTCACCTTTCACAAACCGAGGAGAGATCACTCTACTCCGGCCGGTTTCCGCCCAATCTCTCTAACCTCTTGCGTGTGCAAGTTGATGGAGAAATTAGTAAATGTTAGATTAGCCTTTTTTCTGGACAGCGGAGGCCATCTGTCTTCTGCACAGTGAGGCTTCCGCAAGTTCCACTCCACGTCGGATGCTCTGCCCCGACTGGAAAATGCCGTCTGCGAGGCCTTCTTTCGTAGACAGCACTACACCAAGGTGTTTTTCGATCTGGAAAAGGCCTATGATACCGCATGGCGATACGGTATCATGGAGACTCTCCACACGATGGGGGCGAGGGGAAGCCTCCCAGTCTTTATATCTGAATTTTTGCGAGATCGTCGATTCCGCGTACGGGTGGGAGGAGCCCTCTCCGGCCCAATGGAGCAGGAAGAGGGTGTCCCGCAAGGAAGTGTCCTCAGTGTCACACTCTTTGCCCTGAGCATCAACGGCATCACCTCGGTGCTGCCGGAAGATGTTCTCGCTACACTCTACGTGGACGACCTTTCGATCTCTTTTGGCGCAGCCCAGATGCAAACTCTGGAGCGTCGACTCCAACAAGCATTGAACCGCACAGGTTCAAAGGTTCCACACCCAGCCCCGGCTAAAACCAGGGCTCCCCACCTTTCCCCAGCGTGACCGTTTCCCGTAAGGCGAAACGTCCACGCCTCTCCACCGAGTCGTAAGACTCACAGGAGGAAACACCCCTGAAGTTGGTCGCCAGGCCATCTTCTGGGGTTCCTAAAGCTACCCCTCGAAAGGAGGACAGCACCAAAGGAGCTTCGGCTCCTTCGCCCACGCCGTGGTGCGCTGGGTGGCTTGGAGACTGTGCATCCTCGAAAAGAGTGCCCCCCGCCTAAGGTTTCGAGGCGGAGCGAGGAAAAGACTCGCATGGCGAGCCCAACCTCCCCCAATAAGTCCCCGAAGGCGACAGCGCATTGTCCGGCCAATGGCAGGCAACCTTTTTTCTGTGGAGCTGCCCGAGGGCGGCTCCGACGGTGGACGAGGGGAAATTGAGTGATTTATTTATTTCTTTTATCATCATTGGGCATGGTGACCCTAATTTTTTTTACGGGATGCAGACGCTAATCACCCCTCGCAGTAGCCCGCTCTGCAAGGGGTGTGTATGGGGCTAGTAGAGCCAGGTACCGCCATTTAAGGCCACCGCTCCCGCCTGGTGACCTGGCAGCCCTTCAGCATGGCGGCTCCACCTTGGACACGGCGTAAAATTTATAGAGTGTGAAGTGAGAAGGAAAGGGCATGTGAGGAAGGTATGGGTGGAGATGAAGTAGGTTGTTAAAAACCCACCATCCTAAACCGGAGCTCAGGGGTTAGGGAACATTGTCCCCTCCCCCCCTCAGCCCCAATCTGGGATAGTTGGCTGAGAAAAAGTCAATATCTACCCTGTGAAAATAGATGCTGACCAGAGAAAGTTGTGGGAGAAGTTGTAGGGGAAGTGAGGAAGTAGGGGGAGAAACACAGGCTGTCTGAAGGAAGGAGAAGAGGCTAAGCTGGGGCCGGACGGGGCGCTGAGTCCCGTCAGCACGGCGGCCAGGAAGGCAAATCGCCGAGCCCCTTACGGAATCACCTATTAATATCATAACATGACATTGGTACTGAGGGTGTTCCTGTCCTCCAGGTTTTCATTGCATCCTGTCCTCCAGGTTTTCATTGCAGCACACTAGACAACCTACCACCCCTTGTTGGTTAATGATACCGCAATGACCAAGCCACAATGATAATGACATTAACCCAAGCTTAGGCTAGTTCCTTAAAGGCAGTGTTCTTGATGCACCCCAGGCACTGTAGGAGGTTCTTAAGATCTACCACTCTGTGCTTCTACAGATTTTCATAATTGTGCAAGTCAAGGATGTTGTGAATATACTGAACTGTCTGGTACCTGGTGGAGCCAGGTGTAGATGTGTTGCTGGGTGGTGGCTGCATCAGAGCGATGTGGGAGAGAGTGTTTCTTCTTGAGAGATTTGTTGAAGTGAATGGTGTTTAGGAGAGGGTTTGGACCCAGGGACTGAAAGGGGGGCTGTGTTGTGTGTGCTTTGGAAAAAAATAAATAACTGGAGTTCATTAGGAGTGTACTTCATCGTGGAGATGGAAAAATTAGCCACCTCCAACAAATGGACCCCTGACTAGTGCTTAGGGTAAAGGACTCAAGTTGAAAACAAAAAGTAGTATTGGAAGGAAAAAAAATCTGTCTTGCAGTAATGCTGGAGGTCAGTAAGGACACTACCATCACAGCAGCTGAGCATCATGGGCAATCAAATGTGACCTCACCTGTACTTTTCTTTAGACACTGGGTGAGGAATCCACTCCCAGTATAATACTTATAGATGTGTTAAATGATATTGGATCAGGTTAAGGGACTGACTGGGCACCTGCCACAGATACCACAAGGTCTTGGAGGAAACAACCCATTACCCCAGAAATCTCAATAAGGAACTGATCTCGTTGACATAGTACCGTGTAACCCTGCAGAAGGATTCAATTTTATATTGAGTTTCTATGTCCTAACTTCATAGAATTCCTAATCCTACCACCAAGACTAGGTATATTGGGAGGATGTTTGCTATTGCAGCCCCTTTCAGCCTTAGAATCAGTACTTGGAATATTACCATGAAAAAGCCAACCATAGTGGAAAAGGATAGCTACAAATAAAGATGTAGAAAATTAGAACCCTCTGGAGGGGTCTCAACTGACACATTTGAATGGATTAGGCACAAATATGTCAAAGGATACAACATTTAAAACAAAAGGGCACAACCACATGACTGAAAAAATTGTCTTAATCACAAAATTTAAACTATAATCATTTTGCCAGAAACTGGAGGCAAGATTGACTAAATCAGTAAAAATAACCCTTAGGCTGAGACAAACCATGCCCACTACACCCTCAAAAGTATTTAAGGGGGTAGGGTTTTTCAGGTCAGCCCCCCTACCCCAACTTAGTAAATAAAAAAGGAAGGGGAGCGCACTTGTATTTTTCTATGATGCAAACTGCTTTCGGGTGATTGGCAATATATGCTCTGTGGGAAGCCTGCAGAGTGGGCGCAATCTTGAGAAAGGCACCGCCAATGCGCTGCTCCTTGGGAGGCAACTCTAGCTGCCCCTCAAGAAGTGAAAGCAGTGTGCTATGGACCATGATCAGCTCCTCCAAATTCCCACTCAGTTGCTTAAACTCCACCTCAGTCAATCTGCGAAAAGGTGGAAACAGTGAATGTATTCTATTTAGGTCAGGAAGTAGTTACTAACAGGGGCAGAAGCACCAAAGCAAAAACAGTCATGAGAATCAAATACACAGAAATGGTTTTCACATTTTTTGTAAAATAGAAATAGAAGGGAGAGTGAAATAATAGACATATAGTGCCAGTCTCCTGATATGCAATCTATACACTTGTTTAAGAGGATGAGAATAGACAGGTAAGCTACAGATGAATGAAACAAACATTTGAGCTAGTACAAATGAGTATAAATAGGTACTAAAACAATTGCCAGCACAACAATATTAATACATGCCTGCATAATAATCATAATACCAATCATACCCAGAATGTGATCCTATAAAAAATGGATATTCTGGCATCTCATTTATACTAAAACTCCAAACAGCAGCAGCTGCAATGTGCTGAACCACCCATGCACACACATGAACTGTAAGCCAGAGTAATTCATGTACTAGCCAATTCTCACCTCAGGCAATGCGCCAATATACAAGACCCCCCTCAGTGAAAGCAAATTAAGATATCAGATTTTGCACTTTATTTATTTCTCCACCTATCAATATTCCTGCCCATTAACAATGGCCACATATCTACTACTGCACACTTCAACCCTGCAACTTACATGTCAGAAGCCATAAGTGGCGTTAAATACTTGGTATAAGTGCTTTTGAGCTCAGCAACATGCGCTTTCTCCGATTCAACGATTTCCTTTGAAACCACCGTTCGGTACACTACCTGCTGCTGCGTTTGCTGGGGACTCAATGGTGGGGAATCTATGTCAGTGATAGGGGGGGCTTCCCCACCAGCACTGTTGATGGGGCCTCCATCTTAAAAGAAAAAGTGGTCTGACTAAATGTCATATCCTATATAACATCAAAACAAAAATCTAAAAGAGTAAATCTCATCAGAGCAACAACTAATAAGGGCAGTATCACAACCCAGAAGGCTCCTTCGTACCTATTGCCTTGTGTTCCTTAACGTAATTTGATGGGAACCAGCCAGTATTGTCATTGTAAGTTCCTTCCCACCATCCTCCATCCTCTTTCTGAGTCACCACAATCAAATCACCCTTTTTGAAACATAGCTGTCAAGTAGACAAATAGATAATCTATTAAATAACAACTACAAAAGGCCTCATTCCTAAATTAGGACACAGTTATAAATTATTTAATTATTAAACTAATGACAATATTCCCCTTTATCAAATAATGACCATACTTGTGTGTGAGATAAGGTGAAGATGCTGGGCTAGGAAGATACTCTCCTGATAATAAACGTGTATGTGTTAGATCGGGTCATGAGATTTGCCTATATATATATATATATATATATATATATATATATATATATATATATATATATATATATATATATATATATATATATATATATATATATATAAGGTAAATAACTACCTCTAATAATTACATATATTATTATTGCAAGTAAAGATATACAGAACTTGAAAAGAAACTACAGATCTGTCAGAATTTCAAAGGAGAAAAATATTATATTAATATCTAGTTGAAAGACAAGTGTGTGCAATACCTTATTAAAGTAAAGTGTGTACTCAATGCAATGCAAGTCTATTTTTAGTCTTTTGGATTAACCAGAGAGAAATATTTACAAAAGGTAGCTTTCAGAATTTTAGCTCTATGAGTAAGACGATATAATCTGGAAAAAGCCCGAAGGTACTGATACAAATAAATTTAATCTCATTAATAAAATCTAGATAAACAAGAGAAAGCTTTGGTTATAAGATGTTATCTTGACTTACAGATCATATCTAGAAAAATATACCAAATAAATCCAAAAATAAATATAATTAAAAATATTTGTTGTTTTTTTTTATTATCATATGACCATAAATTAGGTAAACAATTTATTGGAAGAAAAATACCTTACCTCATCATTGTTTTTCCCAGTGAAAGGATAGAGTGCTTGAACAAGTAATACTCCATTTTCACTTGACATGACCACTTATATTTACTTAAAATCTGTATTAAAATTCATTAGAATCAATTTCACCTAAAAAGAAAACAAATCAAATCATTATTATGATGTAGCACAGCAAACACATGATAAAAATCCAATTTACTCCTTCCAAATATTTCAGTGAATTAATTTTACACAAGAGATGATCTAATTCAGATAAAAAAATTATTTAGGAATATTACCAATTTTTAATAATTATATACACAAGATAGGATCGGCAGAGGTAAAATAATTTATAAATAATGCAAACTCTACATATATTAAAAGCCCAAACAAACCAAATTATAAGCTATTCACTCAAATTTTTAAACTGCAACTATAATAAAAATTCTTAACCAAAAAAATTCTGCATTATATGAAACTGTCAAATTTAACATCTGGCCTTAACAATTTCTCAATTCAGTTAGCTTAGCCACTTGGCATTAATCCAAAATGTTCAACCTGCCCCTGTAATGTCATGAATGTTGGGTGAAAATTGCAAATATATCAACCACATACTAAATTTTAATGCAAAAGACATCTTGGTATAATTTATTAGGTCTAACTAAAGGAAAAGGCCGGCCATTACAGGAACAATAAAAACTATAAAGAAGTTTATTAAGACAACTTGACTAATCACAAAGAATAAAGTTCCATTGTTACAAACAGCACCAATTGGCATAATTTAGTAAAATAAGAGTAAAGCCAAAATTTGAAACATATAAAATGAAGGCTATGTATGATTGGGAGATAAATAGATTGTCATGAGTTCCTGTTTGATTTTTATGAAGGTTTATTAATAGTATATTAGAATAATTAACAAATGCTACACTACAATATTTCATCTGCAATTATAGGAAATGATTGTAATCCTGTTTTATATACTTACATTCCATGAAAAAATCTCCTTTTCTCACATTAATAAATACACAAAGAAAGAATTGAAGTG
The DNA here is from genome assembly GCA_963969495.1 of Ceratothoa steindachneri. NCBI lineage: Eukaryota > Metazoa > Arthropoda > Malacostraca > Isopoda > Cymothoidae > Ceratothoa > Ceratothoa steindachneri. Next base: position 56,992,469 of record OZ018323.1, on the reverse strand, counting down.
AGTGAAAAAAAATATTTTTTTAGAAACCTTGGCAGTTTTCAATATTACTGCCAATCGAATAGAAAAATCAGTGACACTAATCAAAAGAATTAACAGGAACAAAGGATTAAGGATTTGGAAAACAAGAAGCCATTAAAATAAATAGAGTGAGTTATGATCTAATAAAAAGGAACGAAATAGATCCCAGGCTAGATGGATAAGGAGGTGATTTATAAATCTTCAGAATCAAGCAAATACAATGGAATATGAATGAAAGTAAGGATCAATTTCACATCCTGAACTATAAACTACAAGTTTAAAATAATTAACTAATCCAAATTTTAAAAATAAAAACTTTAGATTACGATTAGTATTTTTAAAACAATCACTTAACAATACTAATTCCATCTCTTAATTATTTGTATATTTGGGGAAAGAAATGAAATTAAGGAACATTTCAAACAGTGGTGAATAATAAAATTAGGAATAATAAAATTGACAAAAGTCACAACACAACATTATCGACCCTGTCAAAATTGAAGGCATAGTTTATTGGATGAACTGCCAAGAACAAGTAGGAATGAAAGAGAAACAAGGGAAACAATAAGATGAAATAAAAACAAAAAGATGAAAGAGTAACAAGTTGAAAAGGAGATAAGATGAAACTGAAAAGATAAGATGAAAGTGACAAAATAAGATAAATGGGAAATAAGATGAATGGTAAACAAGAAGATGAATGGGAAACAAAAAGATGAAAGGGAAGCAAGAACGTTAATGGGAAATAAGATGAATGAGAAATAAGAAGATAAAGGGGAAGCAATAGTATGAAAGAGAAGCAATAATATGAGAGAGAAACAATAAACTGAAAGGGAAACAATAAGATGAAATGGAAAAATATGAAAGAAAAAATAAGATGAAAGAGAAACACTAAAATGAAAGAGACTAGAGAAATAATAAGATGAAAGGGGAACAATATGAAAGAGAAACAATACAATGAAAGGGAAATAATAAGATGAAAAGCAACCAATAGGGTGAAATAGAAACAATAAGATGAAAGGGAAACAATAAAATTAAAGAGAAACAATAAGATGAAAGAGAAGTTTTTTGTTTGTTTTTATAAGAGCTCATCTGGCGACTGCCTACTTGGCCATTAATCGCCGTATTAAAAACTGCCTAGTACTAGGCTACCTTAAAATAAGATTAAAAAAAACAAGAAACAAAAAAAAAAACTAAAAATAAAAAAAGGTTAAAGGCAATGAGCAGGAAGCAAGCTCCTGCATCGGGGGGGGAGGCCCCCCGCCGCAGGAACGTGCGACCTATAAAAACAATAAAAACTAGTTAAATAAAGGGGAGAAGGGCGAGTACAAGGGACAGGTAACATGCGCGAAGATCACCCAGACTGGGACATTTGACAAAAATGTGCAGAACAGTCTGGGGGACGACGCAGTCGTCACAATAGGGCGCAAGCGAGCCTCCATCAGATAGCGATACGTCACATGAGTGTGTCCGATTCGGAGACGACAAACAGCGACCTGAAGCCGTCGCGGCATTGGGGGATAGGTCCATGGGAACAGTCGCGGAGCAATGGCACGCACCTTTCAAGTTCCCCTGGACCGTCTCCCATCTTCTTTGCCAAGCAGTCCGAAGAACTGCCCATATTCCTGCCATGTAGTCTGTGTGTTTGAAGAGCGAAACGCTGGTCCGGTCGCCCGGTCATCGCAGACTCTTTGGCGCGCTCATTCCCAGCAATTACTACATGTCCAGGAACCCAGCAGAAGATAATCTCGACATCCATCCAGATCACTAAAACCGTGGCATCACAGATATTGCGAACCAGAGGGTGCGGAGATTACAATGCTCCGAGAGCAATTAGGGCGCTCTGTGAGTCGCTATAGATCACAATCCGGTCTCCGAACCGGGCACGTCGCGTATTCTCCCGTACCGAGTGGTGTATTGCCACCAACTCAGCCGGTAGAGCCCCGATGACTTCAAACAGAGAGGATACGGTGTGGAAGCCGACCCCCTCTTCGGACTTGGAGCCATGCATATACACTGGCACGGTTCCAGCATGACATGAGATGTGCTCCAAAAAGGCGAAGGCTGGCCTCGTCCCAAAAGTATAGAAGTCCACCAGTCAATATACATGAACTCGTCCTGAGTACAAGGGACAGGTGGAAGCGACCCCGCCCAGCCCGGTACCGGGACAGGTAACGTACGTAGAGATCGCCCAGACTGGGACATTCAACAAGAGTGTGCCGAACAGTCTGGGGGACAACGCAGTCTTCACAGTAGGGCGCTGGCGAGCTCTCCATCCTCAATGGCGGTGAGTCCCGCGAGTGTGTCCAATTCGGAGACGACAGAAAGCAACCTGAAGCCTTCGCGGCATTGGAGTCATAATGGCATGCAACTTTAAGTTCCCTTCGACCGTCTCCCATCTTCGTTGCCAAGCAGCCCGAAGAGCTACGCGTATTCCTGCCATGTAGTCGATGTGAGGAAGAGCGAAACGCAGGTCCGGTCGCAGAGTCCTGGCGGACTCTTTAGCGCCCTCATTCCCCGCAATTCTTACATGTCCAGGAACCGAGCAGAAGATAATTTCGACATCCGCCCGGCTCACCAAAACCGTGGCGTCACGGATGTCGTGAACCAGTGGATGTGGAGATTCCAATGCCCCGAGAACACTCAGGGCGCTTTGTGAGTCGCTATATAACAACAATCCGATCTCTGAACCGGGTACGTCGCGTAATCTCCCCAACCGAGTGGTGTATTGCCACCAGCTCGGCCGTGAAGACAGACGCAGCGCCTGGCAGAGCCCGGCTGACTTCACAGTCGAACGTGACGAAGAGTGTAGCGGTGGGTCTCGAGGCCCCTCCTTGTTTTCTCATCACACGTTCGACCTTGACCGCCCCATGGTCGGCCAGCTCTAAGGTGATGTCCTCTAAGGAGTAGTCAAAGAGTTCCTTCGCATAAACTACTTATCTTGGCCGCCTCGGCGGGATTCGCCGCATTTGACAGAAGGCTCCCTTCAGAGAAAGGGGTCACCTTCGGCTCTCTACCAATTGCACTAGCTAATGCTCTCCTCTGATGGATCATGTTGCTCTTGGCCAACATGCTGCCATCAGTGGAGCGAATAACGAGGAAGCGTTTGAAGCCAGCGTGCTCGAAAATGCCAGGTAACCTTTGAATGAGGGGCCCCGATATTATCGAGGCTCCACCCTGTGTACTTTTGGATTTGGTCATAGTCAGGGGCTCTGCACACGGCGGGGTAGAGGGGCCGGATGTGCCGATCTTGGCTTGGTCGCTTGCCAAAGTGGTAGCAGACCCATCCGTCCCCGCAGCCCCCACAGATGGAGAGGAGCCCCGAGTCTTCTTGTCTTTTTTTTGTTCTTTTTCGATTTTGGAGAGGAGGGCGAGGAATGAACACGCTTTTCACCTCTGCCGGTAGGAGCCCCCTGGCCAGATGGACAAGCCTCAGCCAGGTCCTGCTCCAAAATGGAGAAGGTCCTGGCAGTTGTAGGGGCACCGGTTGGAGGAGATCCGGCCCCTCCTTGTACTGTCTCCGAAACCCTGGCCATTTGAGGAGGACCTTGCATAGGGGCGGATTCGGGTTCGGTGCTTGGCCCCGAGCCAGGATTCCCCGCCATACAAGGCCCTACCATCTGAGGCTGGGTTGCCTCAAGGACCATGTCTATGACAGGAGGGGCCTCCAGTTGGCCATTCCCTCCCAGGACATTGCAGGTCCCATTGGCAGTGTCAGTGGTCATGTGTGGGGAGGCACAGGCCTTGACCCCAGCAAGGTTCAATATTCTTACCAGCAGGTCTTTTGAGGGAAGCGACCGAAGGGGCCTGGCTTCCCTCTCCCCCCTAAGCGGGTTTACCCTACCGAGCCGCTTCAATGGGGAATGGAGGGCAATAGTCTGCCTGCTGGCTTTCTTGGCAGTCCCCTTGGAAAGAAAAGAGGGGACTGCCGCTGGAAAAAGGGAGGTGCTCGAAAGTACCTCCAGAGAAGGGGAGTCCCCTACCCCCATAGGCGAAGGAGAGAAGTAAGAAGAATGGAGTGAAAAGGAGTGTGGAATGTCGTAGGTGTGGACAAAAGGGACATGTGCTGGCTGAATGCAGGTGGACGTCTGGTGTATGTTTTGCACGTGGAAAGAAGGGGCATATGGTAAAAGATTGTTGGGAAAGTGTGAAGGAATGTTTTGAGTGTAAAGAGAAGGGCCATTTGAAGAGAGACTGTCCGAAGTTGAATGGTGGAGTGACTGCTAGAGGGGGTATGAATTATGCTTGTGGTAACTGTGGAAAGGCTGGTCATTATGCAAGAATGTGCCATGATCAGAGAAATGTATGTAGCTATTGTGCAATGGAAGGACATTCAAGTGAAAAGTGTTGGATAAGATTGAGAGGGCAATGTGTGAATGGAAAGACTGAGTCGAGAAACTGAATCATGAGAGGGTACCTGGTGAGGTATCCTCTGGGGGTGTGAGTGTGAAAGATATGTTGGTAGGTCTATCTAGTTTGAAAGTGCTGTCTGGTAGGAAGTATGAGTGTCTGAGTGTAAAGATTGAAGTGAATGGGATTGAGTGTTTGGTTTTGATAGATTCTGGATACAAGATGAGCTTGGTGTATAAGGATGTGTATAACAAGCTGAGCGATAAGCTCTCCTGTCTGAGTGTAAGGGTAGTTTGGTAGGTATTGGTAGTAGGAGAGTGCCTGTGATTGGAATGATAAGGTCAGCTGTTCGAATGCATGGTATGTTGATGAATGAGTGTGAATTCTCTGTGATTGATAAGGTGAGTAGTGACTATGGTGTGAATTGGGGGTATGATTTTATGAAAGTGAACCGTATGGTTGTGCATCCTGAGAGTGATCAGAATGAGAGAAAGATTGGTAAAAATTGGGTGTATAAGTTGTATGTAGGGAAAGATGGTAGTGTTTTGAGGAGTGGGTTTACTGGTATTGAGGTGACTGCTATGGAGAATGTAAGGCTTGTGAAGGGTGAAAGGGTGTCTGTTAGAGTGAGTTGGAGTAAGGATGTTAGTTTGAATGTGGGTGAGAACACTGTGATATTGGATGGAAAGGATGCATATTATAAGGTAAGGTGTGTTGCTTGTGTGTTTGATGGCTTGATGAGAATGACTGATCCTTTTGTATGTGTGCAGGCGGACCCCAGTGTGAAAGGGCAGGTGAGGGTAATCCAAGTCAGATATGTACTGGGTCACCTCTCCACTGTCAATGAGGTAGGTATGGATGATAGTACGGATGTCAGGGTAAATGTTGCAAGTGAAAAGACGTGTGAATGGACATATAATGAAGTGAAGAGCATGGTGAAATTGGATGGATGTTTGACTGAGTATGAAAGGGAGGATGTGTATCGAATGATATTTGAACGAAAGGGAGCCCTCAGTAAGGGTGATCTGGATTTGGGGGTTGCAAAACTCCCAGGAATTGAAGATTGTCCTGAAGGAGGATGCCCCAATCTATCAGTGGCCGAGGCATTTCCCACATCTAGTTGCTGATGAGATCAAGCAGCAGCGTGTGGAATTGGAGCGATTGGGGGTGATTGAAGAAAGTGAGAGTGCATGGAATAGTCCAATTGTGCCTCTACATAATGGATGGAAGATTGTGTCTGTGTGTGTATTATCAAAAGTTCAATGAAAGGACTGTGAAAGAAGGTGTCCGATGTGTATGTATAGTATGCATCGGATGGAGTGGTTTACGAAGCTGGATCTGGTACGGGGGTATTACCAGATGCCCATTGGTGAGGAGAGCTGGCCGGTAACAGCCTTTTCTTCCACTAAGAGGCATTACCAGTTCCGGAACCTCAGCTTTGGGTTGGCTAATGCTCTCAGAGCCTTCCAGCGGGCGATGAATGTTGTGTTGAGTAAGTTTGCAAGTAAAAATGTGATTGTGTTTATAGATGATATTTTGATTATGACAAAGTTTTGATGAGCATATGAGATTGGTGAATGATGTGTTGAGAACGTTGGAGTGTGTTGGTGTGAAAGTGAAAGTGGCGAAGTGTGAATGGTTTGCGAAAGAAGTGGAATTTCTTGGGCATATGGTGAGTGAAAATGGGTTATGAAAGCCGCTGAAGTAGGTTGAGAAGGTGCAAATGTTTCCGAAACCAGTGACTGTGAAGCAAGTGAAGTCGTTTTGGGGTCTGATTGAATTTTAGCTAAAGTTTATATGTGATTGTTCTGGTGTGAGTAAGCCTTTGACTGAGTGGATGGGCAAGAAATGTAGTACGGTTGTCAGGTGGAATGATAAGATGAATGAGGCGTATGAGAAACTCAAAGAGGCAGCGGATGAAGATGTTGAATTGGCGTACCCGGATTATAGTGTGAATGCTAAAATGCTTGAATTGTATACAGATGCAAGTGGGTAGTGTATGGGAGGTTTTCTGATGCAAGAGCAGCATTTGAATGGAGAATGTTAGGCGAATAATTGGGTATGTATCCAAGGCTATGAATGCAGCAGAGCAAAAGTATTCGACTGTGGAATGAGAGTTGGCTGCGATAAGATATTTTTTTAAAGTGTTGCGTCCGTTTTTGTATAGTGTGAGGTTTGTGATTAAGACTGACCACCAACCTCTTGTGTATCTGCAGCATATGAAGTGGACTAATATTAGAATTGCAATGACTGTGGAAGATTTGAGTGATTTTGAATATGTGATTGAATACGTGCCTGGTAAATGGAATGGAGTGGCTGATTTGAAGTCAAGGTATCCTGGTACGAATGATGAAAATGTGTGTGGAGTGAGTGATCCTGAGTATTCGCCAAAAGAGATTATGAATGGAAAGGAGAGTAAGGGTGGTAGTGATTCCTTGTTTGAGAGTGTATGGAATGGTTTACAAGATTTGAAGAGTGATGGAGTAGATGTGAGAGTACCTGATAGTGTGAATGACTTAAGGAAGGAGGTAATGAGTGAAGTATGTAGGAAGCCTGAAAGTATTGATATGGCAAGGGTGCGGAACTTCATGAAAGAATTGAGAGCAATGTGTATTCAAGGGGTCCTGCCATTTCATGAAGTGTTGATTGTAGTGAGTCATTTGTATGGAGTGATTATCTATGCGCACTTTGGTGGTGAGAGGCCAATTGTGTACAAAGATGAGAAGATGAAGGGTTTGAATGCTAATGTGGTGCATCTGCAGTGTTTGAGCAGTGTGCAGTACAATTGGGTGATTGAAAAGTGTTCATATATGAGAGAGAAGAATGATTGTCTGGATGAAGATGAGTGTGTGGTGAGTGATGATGTGGGAGTTGTTGACGGTATGAATGTCAGTGCTGATGTTGGTGTGGATGTCAGTGCTGATGTTGGTGTGCTTGTTCCTTCTGTGGTTTGCGAACATGGTGGACCTGATATGATGGAAGCGAGAGTGAAAGTTGGTGAAAGGTTCTTTTGTGGTTTAATTGGTGCACAAGTGTCATTAGTGAATGAGAGGATTCTGAGTAAGTATGATGAGTTTAGATGTTGCAAGTGTAAGCCTGTGAAGTTACAGATAAGTAGATTGGGGAATGGAATGATAGTAGCATGGGAACAGGTTAGTCTGAGAGTGAGTTTGAGCAGCGGTATGCATGTGAAGCATGACTTTGTGATTCTGAAAGATGAGCAAATGCTGTGTTGTTTCTTGCTTGGTGTAGACTTTATGAGATTGAATGATTTGTCTTTGGATGCTGATAAGGATTGTCTTATGAAAGGTGAATGTGAGGTGATGAAGTTGAATGAGTGTGAAAAGAATGTTGTCAAGTTTTGCAGCATGATTGAGTTGGTCATGCATGATGAAAATGAGGTTTTGAGTGATGATGATATTCTAGAAATGCAAGAAATGTGTCCTTTTGTCAGCGAGTTGAAGAGGTGTGTAATGATACATGTTGATTTGAATGAATGGCCTGAGTTTTTAAGTGATTTTAAAAGGTATGCTAAGGATTTTGTTGTTTGTATGGATGTTGTATATTTTGTGAGGCATGTGAAGGGTGGTGATGATATGTATGTACCTGTGATGTCCTTGGTTGGTATGATTGGTCTGGTGAAGGTTGTGCATGATAATTATGGGCATATGGATAAGTTTAAGCTGTGGGAGTGTATGAAGGAGCGTGTGTTCCATCCATTTCTGAGAACTGTTGTGAATGATGTTGCAACTATGTGTGAAAGGTGTCAGAAGCGAAAGGTGCAAAGTGTGCAAGTGAAACCACGATGTTGAAAGTTGATGCAAAAGAGCCGTTTGAATTGGTAGTGATTGATTGTGTGTCTTTACCACGTACAAGTGCTGGGAATGTTGGTATGGTTGTTATGGTTGATCATAATAGTAAGTTTGTGTATGCAGCGCCTGTGAGAGATAAAAGGAGTGTGACTGTTGCACATGTAGGCGAGCAGTTGTTTTTTCCCATGTGTGTATGGAAGCCTAGATGGCTGAGTGATAATGTGAACCTGAGTTTGCGAGTGAAGTGTTTGGGCAAATGTTGAGAGAGAATGGTGTGGAGCATGTGAGGACGACTCTGTATGTACCGTCTTCAAATGGGTTGGCTGAACATACAATAAGAACCTTGTGTGAGATGTTGAGAATGATGAGTACAACATTGAATGACTGGGATGAATGGCTGGGAAGTGTGTTGTGGGTGTATAATTTGACTGTGCATATGCAACTGGAATGTCCCTGTGTCAGTTTGTGATGAATTTTGAAAGGCGAGTGAAAGATAGGTTTTGTTTGAGTGAAAGTGAGCAGAGTGTATGGTGTGAGGCACATAAAAAGTTCCTTTTCTTTGAATTAGGTACAAAAGTATTGAAGGTGAAATAAGTGAAGAGTAGGTTAAATGTGTCAAAGTTGAGTGAAAAGTTTGATGGACCTTATAGAGTTGTGAGAGAGTGGGAAAATTGGGTGACGTATGTTTTGGAGAGTTTGAATGACGGTATGACTGAGAGAACGTCCTGACTACCTGGTGAGTCATCCAGTGTATGAACTGTGCAGAGAGAGAGGTAAAGTGCATGATGATGAGATTGAATGTGATAGTATGGATCTGGCTGGGAAAGAGCTTGTCTTGGTCTCGAGGAGTAGAAAGTGTACAAAGAAGAGTGAAAGGAAGAATGTAAGTATGAATGAAAGTAAGCCTGAGCAGAGTCTTTCTGGTATGGGGGAGCTTGAGAGAGAGAGATTGAGTGTTTGCATAAGCAGGTGAGTGACTTGGCTGATGTAAGTAGATGAGTGAGTGAGCTTCCTGTGCCTGATTTTTCTGGTTTGGGGAACAGTATGAATGATAGTACGTTTGTCCAGAGTGAACCTAGTGTGGCCGATTTTGGGGGTTTTATGAATGGTAATAGTAGGGGTGAGTTTGATGTAGTGAATGATGAAGTAGCTGATTTTTCAGGTTTCTGGTGGGAACTAGTCAAAGAGGTTTCTGGTATGTCTGTTGAGAATAGAGGGGATGTGAGTGACCTTTCTGTTTTGCAAGAGTGTGCTTTGAGTTTGATGAGGGCTGTGAGTGAGGAGATGATGAATGGGGGTATGAAGAGTGAAGGTTCTGAACAAAAAGGTATGAAAGAGTTCTGTCAAGAGATGAGTGAGTTAGTAATGAAAGCAAAGAGTATGGTGGATGACATGATTAATAGTGACGAGGAGACAGAGACTGACAAGACAACTGACGAACGACCCTGACAGATTGCTACACGTAGCCAGGGACCAGTAGATGAGTGTGAATGGGTGTAGAAGGGTGTGATTGAGTATAAAAGGTACCGTGAGTAAGGATTGAGAGTGTATTGTGAGTGACTGTGGTAGAATGGCTTAAGGAAGGAGGGGTGTGGTGGAGCAAATGTGAGTGTGAGTGTGTGAAGGGCCATTCTCCCACCCTTTTTCCCAATACCCTCTCGCGCCCTCGGTAAGAATGTGTGTGTGAATGGGGTTTTTTTGTTTGTTTGTTTGTTTTATGTATAAAATTGATTTCCATGTTATTATTAAATGGGGGGTTTTTTTCTTTCCAAGCGCCATATTCTGGGAATATAGAAAAAAACTTGTAAATTACCCCTGTATTCAAAGCTAACTATTTATTATTGTTAATTAATAAAGGCCAATAGTATTTGAAAAAGGTTCAAGGCAGTGTTCTGTTGGACTTGGTTGTTTAAAATAGTACAGCTTTAATGAAGGAGGGCTTATAATAGCCACGCAACTGTGACAATGTCAGTTATCTTCGCCCAAGCTCGGAGGTGCTAGTTTGTTTTGTATATGAAGATTTTGTTGTACCACATGAGGCCTTCTTTTGTTGTTTATTGACTGTTGTAGTCCATATTTTGGGGGGTTGTTCGATTTTGCATAGAATTGTTTCTTAGGATTGATTGCTAATATTCATAAGTAGGATTTGTTTATTTTTTTGATTGTATATATAGGAAATTTAGCTGTATATTTTTGTGTGAATAGTAATGAGATCTCAAATTTAATCACCCCTCTCTATTATAAATATTATTATACTTTTTTTTGTAAGTAAAGGGATTGTATATACAATCCATTTCATTCTCCTTGGATTTCTCACGTCTGAATTAGTATAGGAAGCGGGTTGGATCGATTGGGGTTAGTCTAGATTTTTGGCCCGCTACAAGATCTCAGAGAGGGAGGGGGTGTTTCTTAATAATGTTTCTTGTTTAGTCTCTACTTTGATTATTTTATCATTTTTTAATGGTAGACCTAAATGTCTACTTAAGATAAAAATCAAGGGTATCTTTCTCAAAGTAAAACTCTGATCATAGCAGTCTATATTTGCCTTCACTTTTCTAAGGGATTCCCCACTCGTTAACAATTTATTTTTCACTATATCTTCATTTAAACCATATAGATCTTTTCTAATCCACCCAGTCAAGGTTACGTTATTCACTGAAATATTTTTCTCATTGGTACTACTGCAGCATATTTTCATTTTTATCACTCATTATCTTTATTATTTCACCTAAATTGAGGGCAGCCTGTAGCCCAGTGCTTTAGGGAATGACATATATTGCATATTCCATATTTTTGACCTCTGAAACCCCTTGAGCTTCTCTATACTTATAGTAACTTGTACCTCTATAGGGGTAAAATCCTCTTACTCTATCCCTCTCCTATTCTTTACTTCTTTATTTTCTTTCATTCAACAAACATCAGCCCCCGTTTTCTCTCATTCTTCCCCCTTTAAAACCTCTTGCTTCTCCATGCAGAATCTTCTAATATTTTTTTAGATTTCTTCATATGTATATTTAACTTCCTCCATGGATTTAATGATTCTCAGGAGATCTTCCTCACTTAAATGACATGATATCATTAGAAAAAATGCTTTCAATACACTATTATCCACTTTTAGTTCTTCAAATTTCCAAAATTTGTTTTGGAATTCCTCCTCCCCCCCCACGAAAAAAAATACTGGCATTTCTTTAGGTCTTAGCAGTGTCTGTATATCTACAAACTTATTAAAGTGCCTGATACCTATATCAGCAAGGAATACTTTATCAAGTTTAATTAATGGTTCATTTAAGCCAGTGTGTTTAATTTATCTAAAGATGTCTCAAGCACTACTCTTGCTTTTCCACTCAGTTTGAACAAGACAGGAACCACTTATTCTTTCTTTGATGCTCTGCATACCCTGTAGTAGTAGATAGGAGTCCACTTCCCCTCACCACCCCAAATGTCTAATCTCTTTCTTCTTCTCTGGGGTGCATACAACAAAGAAGATAAGAGGAGATGATCTTATTGGGGGACCTGATAAGACTTCTATCACGCCCCCCCCCCTTCATCTCTGTCTCCCACTCACAGGCAAAATTTGAAGTCTCAATGAAAGTTAAATTCGTTTGTTGTGTAAAAATGAGAGAGAGAGGGACAATAATACTTTGAAGATTGGTTAAACTTGTGATGGGCGGAAGTTGCCCTAACTGGTGTGAGAATGCAAAGGGAGCTGGATAAAAGACCAGGTGAGTGTAGCCTATGTGAGTGGATGTGGTTGCGAGTGTTAGTGATATGGATGTTTGAGTGTGGCAGTGAATCTGGAACTAAAGATGCCTTCTTCTTTTTAGCTCCTTGGTACTGGCTAGTCAACCGACAGCTGACCTTGAGAGGCATCAGCAAAAAGAAGGGAAGCCAGCCCTTAGCTGAAGCCCTCAGCAATTGAGGAAGAGATTCAGTCATTGAGAGTGCCTCCCAGTCTTCAGTGCAGTGGTTAGAACTCACACGCCCAGTTCCCTAAGCGCGGAATGTTCACCGAGTCTTGGGTACCTAAGTAATTCCAATAATAAAGCAGGCCTGCCTCCCTATCCCTCTACCCTTTCTCCCCCTTTTTTTGCACACTAATGCAACTGTTTGTAGATATTGTAGCAACTGGATCCAGTATATATATTTTTAATTTTGCCTATGACTTTCTATTTCTGCATTGGCCAATAGGTATTTAGAAATTGTAAGGCCTTATATAAATTTAATGTTTTGGGTAAATATATTTTTTTATTTCTTTGAATGAGATTTCTATTTCTACATTGGCGATATTTTGAGAAGGCTGTACATATTTGGGGGCTTTGTATTTATACTTGCGATTGGTTGGGGTTGAGTTATTTTTGTCATTGATTACCATTTTGTTATAGGCAAAAATAAAATCATAATTAGATTACCTCCTCATTATCCTCTCCTCAAACACCCAGGCAGTTCTAGTTAAGTGGCAGGCAGTGTGACTGCAGGCCCCCAGAACCTGCCACCACAACCCTTCTCCACAGCTGAACATTACATTTCTCCTCTTCATATCAATTTGCAGCAACTATGCTTTGCTACCAATAGTAGAATTGGGCACTAAGCAATAATAAAAAATATCCTTAAAGTATTATTTGGTATGAAGATATTTTCTCACCTGCAGTGAATATAGAATACAAGCGTCTTCCTCTGTGCAGGTAAGAATATTAGATTCTTCTTTCAACAATTTAAACTAAAATCTTATGGAATGTAACAATCAATTTAAATATATAGATATATTTTCTGTATTTATTTTATTCACTGATGAGTTGGTAGACCAACAATCTAGTTTTTCTAGTTTTATTACAATCCTGTGTTTTTGTCTACTAGAAAAATATTTTTAGAATTTTATTAAACATAATGAAATTTTTTCTCCTTAATGTATTATCTACAAAAAATGAGAAAAGGGAGAGGGTTGAAATCATATCTCTGGAAAGAGGGAATAGCAGTGAGTATTATTACTCTATCTACTATATTTACCTATGATAAATAAAAATATGCATAGCCCTAAAATTAAATTTTTCATTTTTGTTCACACCAACTCAAAGCTTGCATATTTCCTAGAGTTGAGACACTGAGTATATATCTGTACTTATTGCCATAATACAAAAACTAAATTACACAGAATTTATGGAAAAAGTGCATTAGTGCATATAAGCACCATAATCACCATTCAAAGGCTTGTTACTATAAATACTTATTTTTTTTAAAATATATATGGGCCTGATAGTGAAACCACTGTATAGGAGCCAAAAGTTTAATTTGTGAGACTAGTTTCGGTATGTAGTTTATCATACCCTCTTCAGTCGTATACTGAGCATGCGATTGTTACAAAAGTCTATAAATAGGATACAGATCAGGAAAAAAAACAAAATGGGGGGGGGGGGGTCATTAATCAGGCAGTATGAGTCTAAGATCATTGACTAAGCTGTTTACGATGAGGTTACGGGAATGGGCAATTGAAATGCAGCCTGGTAACATCACCTGTTACAAGTGGAGGAGGCACGATGCTCGGACTGTCATCAGATATGACTGGTGAGGAAGATTACGCCACTTTAGGGCTGGTAAGGTTATCTTATACAACTGGAGAAGGCAAGATGCTCTGAATGTTGTTTGATAAGACTGGTGACATTATCTGTTATGACTGGAGAAGGCACAATGCTCGATGGAGGAGGAGAGGACCAGTCGCTTGAATTTATTTATTTATTTATTTTTTTTTTAAGAGCTCATCTGGCGACTGCCTACTTGGGCATTAGTCGCCGTATTAAAACTGGCCTAGTTCTAGGCTACTTTAAAATAAAATTAAAGAGAGAAAAAAAAAACAACACCCCAAAAGGTGGAAAGGAAGCAAGCTGGTGCGTCGGGGAGAGGTCCCCCCGGCGCAGGAGCGTGCAACTAAAGGAAAAATAACAAACAAAAAAAAACAAAAACAAATGCAAAAAAACAACAAATCAAAACAAAAAAACAAACAAACCTTGCTTAAATAATAGGGAGAAGGCCGGCCTCCCCCAAGAAGTAAACAAGTCCACAAGTCAATTGCACGAATCTGTGCCGAGCACAAGGGACAGGCGGTAGCGACCCCACCCATCCCAGGACTGGGACAGGTATCGTGCGCGAAGATCACCCAGATGGGACATTCAACAAGAATCTGCCGAACAGTCTGGGGGACGACGCAGTCGTTGCAATAGGGCGCAGGCGAGCGCTCCATCAGATAGCGATGCGTCACACGAGTGTGTCCGATTCGGAGACGACAGAAAGCAACCTGAAGCCGCTGCGGCATTGGGGGATAGGTCCATGGGAACAGTCGCGGCACAATGGCACGCAACTTTAAGTTCCCTTCGACCGTCTCCCATCTTCTTTGCCAAGCAGTCCGAAGAGCTGCCCGTATTCCTGCCATGTAGTCGGTGTGAGGAAGAGCGAAACGCTGGTCCGGTCGCAGAGTCCTCGCGGACTCTTTGGCGCCCTCATCGGCGCGCTCATTCCCCGCAATTCCTACATGTCCAGGAACCCAGCAGAAGATAATCTCGACATCTGCCCGGCTCGCCAAAACCGTGGCGTCACGGATATCGCGAACCAGGGGATGCGGAGATTCCAATGCCCCGAGAGCACTCAGGGCGCTTTGTGAGTCGCTATAGATCACAATCCGGTCTCCGAACCGGGCACGTCGCGTAATCTCCCGTACCGAGTGGTGTATTGCCACCAGCTCGGCCGTGAAGACAGACGCAGCGCCTGGTAGAGCCCCGCTGACTTCAAACAGAGGGGATATGGCGTGGAAGCCGACCCCCTCTTGGGACTTGGAGCCATCCGTATACACTGGCACGGTACCAGCGTGACACGATGTGTGCTCCAAAAAGGTCGAACGCAATACTCCCGGCGCAGTACAAGCTTTGGGAGCAGAGGCGTGGCGACAAATAGCCAAATGTGGTACCCTCCAGGGTGGCGTCATGGGCAGAACCAGGGGCGCCACCGGCCCGAGAGCTATATCTACCTCTCGAAGGAGTTTCCTGGCCCTAAACCCAAAGGGCTTAGGGTATGACTGGCGTCTCTCGGCGGCATAGGCACCATCGAGATCAGCTGCGGATGCAGTGAGAGCTGTTGGCGACTGAGGGAGGCGCCGGGCTCGCGCGTACAGGCGAGCGATGCACTGCACGCGGCGCAGAGCGAGTGGCATCTCCCCAGCATCGACCAACAGGCTCTCAATGGGGAAAGTGCGGAAGGCACCGGTCGCAAGGCGAAGGCCGGTGTGGTGGATTGAATCCACCTTCCGCAATAAACGCTCGGCTGCGGATGCATAAAACTCGCATCCGTAGTCGAGCTTCGAGCGAACAAAGGATCGATAAAAAAGTAAGGCGGTAGCCCTATCAGCGCCCCAAGCGCTGAACGTCACGGAACGGAGAATGTCCATGGCGCGGGTACAAGAGACCCTAAGGCTGCGAATATGAGCCTCCCAGGTGAGGCGTCGGTCGAATACAAGACCAAGGAAACGGTGCGACTCAACCACATCCAGGCGCACCCCATTAAGAAACAAATCTGGGTCGGGGTGAAGCCGTGGATGGCGGCAGAAGTGCACCACCTTAGTCTTGGCCAAAGAAAACCGAAACCTGTGCGCTTCGGCATAGCGAGAGACGCGGTTCAATGCCTGTTGGAGTCGACGCTCCAGAGTTGGCATCTGGGCCGCGCCAAAAGAGATCGAAAGGTCGTCCACGTAGAGCGTAGCGAGAACATCTTCTGGCAGCACCGATGTGATGCCGTTGATGCTCAGGGCAAAGAGTATGACACTGAGGACACTTCCCTGCGAGACACCCTCTTCCTGCTCCTTTGGGGCAGAGAGGGCTCCCCCCACCCGTACGCGGAATCGACGATCTCGCAAAAATTCAGATATAAACATTGGGAGGCGTCCCCTCGCCCCCATCGTGTGGAGAGTCTCCATGATACCGTATCGCCATGCGGTATCATAGGCCTTCTCCAGATCAAAAAACACCGTGGCGTAGTGCTGTCTACGAAGAAAAGCCTCGCAGACGGCATTTTCCAGTCGGAGCAGAGCATCCGACATGGAGTGAAACTTACGGAAGCCGCACTGTGCAGAAGACAGATGGCCTCCGCTGTCCAGGAAATAGGCTAATCTAACATTTACCAATTTCTCCATCAACTTGCACACGCAAGAGGTTAGAGAGATTGGGCGGAAACCGGTCGGAGTAGAGTGATCTCTCCCCGGCTTGCGAAAGGCGAGCACAGTAGCGATTCGCCAGGAGTCTGGGAGAAGACCTTCCACCCAGATCCTGTTGAACAGATCTAACAGAAAGGCCATGCCTCGCTCACCCAGGTGTCGAAGCATGGCGTACGGGACATCGTCCGGACCATGGGCTTTGTCCACGCACGAAGCGAGAGCGGAACGCAACTCACTCACAGTAAACTTGTCGTTGAATGGGTTCTCCGCCTCTGGAGGTAAAGTCCAGCCGGCGGCCTTCCGCGACATCACGACGTGCATTGAATGCTGGCGGAGCAGCATCACGGCTAAAGAATGCGGAGAAAGCGGTCGCTAAGGATTCCGCCACGGACGCGGGGTCCGAGATTGCGGTCCCATTCTCCTGGAGAACGGGAGGGGGGTCCTGCGAGAACTTGCCCCGAATCCTTTTGACTCGCTTCCACACCTCAGCTAAAGGGTTCTTCCCGTTAAGTGAAGACACGTATGCCCGCCAAGAAGAGCGGCGGGCGTGCTTCGAAATATACCGGAACCTAGCCCTAGCCCGACGAAATTCAGCGACGGTGAAATCGTTCGGGCGGCGCTTATAGCGCATGTAGGCATAACGCTTCTGTTTGAGGGCCGTCTCACACTCGGCCGACCACCATGGGAGTGGTCGGCGTGCAAAACGGCCAGACGTCCTAGGAATAGTAGTCAGGCCCACGGCGATGAGGTTGCCGGAGAACTCAACGGCCTCATCTACCGACCTAAACTCCTCGACTGAGATAGAGAATTCAGTCATTTCCTGAAATGCAGGCCACCGCGCCCGCGCCAAGCACCACCGAGGTGGTCTCTCAGGCGGCAGTTGCCCTGAAAATGATATTTGAATGGGAAAGTGATCCCTACCATGGAGGTCATCGACCACCCCCCAATCAAAATCAGGCTGTGCATCCGAAGAGCACAAAGATAGGTCAAGGCAAGAAAATGAAGCGGTTCTCGGACAGTGATGCGTAAACTCATTCACGTTTAGGACACCCATCTCAAGCTCTTCGATCAGATCGGCAAGGACTTGTCCCCTGGGATTTATGGAGTAATCTCCCCAGAGAGGATGCCTGCCGTTCAGATCTCCAAGCAAGAGATAGGGCCTCGACAACCGTGCCACGACGCGGCGGAAGTCCCCCGCGTCGAAGTCAGCTGACGGTGGAATGTACGCAGAAATGATAGTATACCTCCTATCCAGGTGCAGCTGCACAGCCACTGCCTGAAAGGAGGTATCTAAAGAGAAAGGAAGAACGGAGATATCATGCCGGGTGTAAACCGCGCATCCCCCAGCCCGGCCATCCCGCGGTGGTGGGGTCGCAAGACCCTTATACCCCGGGAGGGCAGGCAGGGGGCACGCGCCTAGCATGGTCTCCTGCAAAAAAATAGCTAACGGGGAACGGGACGAGGCGAGCCTCCACAGCTCCTCCCAGTTGGCCCGGAGTCCACGGCAATTCCATTGAAGGAATATGCCCTCCAGGCCTAGCTCGGAGGAGACGCGGGGGCCCTCCTCGAATTGAAGACCCTCACGGGAATAGCCGTACGCTTCCCGGGGGCAGAACCCCGGGCGCTGTTGGCCGGACAAAGCGCTGGAGGCGCTGTCGCCTTCGAGGACTTATTGGGGGAGGTTGGGCTCGCCATGCGAGTCTTTTCCTCCCTCCGCCTCGAAACCTTAGGCGGGCGCTGCGGCTTCGGAGGCGGGGGGGGCCTCTTTTCGAGGAGCCACCGTCTCCGAGCCACTCGCTCCACCTCGGGGCGTGGGCGAAGGAGCCGAAGCTCCTTTGTTGCTGTCCTCCTTTCGGGGGACAGTTTTAGGAACCCCTGAAGATGGCCTAGCGACCATCTTCAGAGGTGTTGCCTCCTGTGAGTCTAACGACTCGGTGGAGGCGCGTGGCCGTTTCGCCTTGCGGGAAACGGTCACGCTGGGGGAAGAGGGGGGAGCCCTGGTTTTAGCCGGGGCTGGGTATGAACCCTTTTTGCTGCCAGCTTTACCAGGGGAGCGCCCAGGTTGGGTAGAGCCCGCAGAAGGGCTCCGAATGGGCGCGGAAACAACCGTGCTCGTTGGCCTGGATGGGCCAGGAGCAGAGGGTGCCTTTCGAACTACTGAGGCATATGACGTCCCAGGCAGAGCTGGGTGCGCCAGGACCAAGTCCTTAGCCTCGCGGAATGAGAGTCTATCCTGGGCCTGAACGGCCAGGATTTCTTTCTCCAGGAGATATGCACCACATTGCTTCGAAGAAGCAGGGTGCGGCTCTCCGCAATTGACACACTTGGCCACACACGATTTGGACTTATCGTGTGCGACCTTGGAGATATTACACAGACTTCGGGTGACCCCGACTTTGCACGTCTACATGAGCGATTCGTATGGCCGAAGCGGTGACATTAATAGCACCGCCGCGGCAGTGGCACGAATGCCTTCACGCGGTAGCGGTACCAACTGGCACGCACCGACTCAGGGAGCTTGTCACAGTCGAACGGGACGAAGAGTGTAGGGGTGGGTCTCGAAGCCCCTCCCTGTTTTCTCATCACACGTTCGACCTTGACCGCCCCATGGTCGGCCAGCTCTAGGGTGATGTCCTCAATGGAGTAGTCAACGAGTTCCCTCGCATAAACTACTCCTTTCACAAAGTTCATGGTAGAGTGCGGCATCACACTCACCGGGGTGCCATGAAGTGTCCGAAGAGCACTTATCTTGGCCGCCTCGGCGGGATTCGCCGCATTCGCTAGAAGGCTGCCATCCGAGAAACGGGTCACCTTCAGCTCTCTACCAATTGCACTAGCTAATCCTCTCCTCTGATGGATCATGTTGCCCTTGGACAACATGGTACCATCAGTGGAGCGAATAACGAGGAAGCGTTTGAAGCCAGCGGGCTCGAAAATACCAGGTAACCTCTGAATGAGGGGCCCCGATGTCATCGAGGCTCCCCCCTGTGCACTCTTGGTGTTAGTCTTGGTCAGGGGTTCCGCACTCGAGGTGGTAGAGGGGCCGGATGTGCTGATCTTGGCTTGGTTGCCTAACAAAGTGGCAGCAGACCCATCCGTCCCCGCAGCCCCCGCGGATGGAGAGGAGCCCCGAGTCTTTTTAGTCTTCTTTGTCTTTTTCTTTTTTGGAGAGGAGGGCGGGTAATGAACCCGCTTTTCACCTCCGCCGGCAGAAGCCCCTAGGCCAGATGGACCGGCCTCAGCCAGGTCCCTCTCCGAAATGGAGAAGGTCCTGGTTGTCGTAGGGGCACCTGTCGGAGGAGATCCCTCCCCTCCTTTTACTGCCTCGGAGCCCTCAGCCATTTGAGGAGGACCTTGCATAGGGGCGGATTCGGGTTCGGTGCTTGGCGCCGAGCCCGAATTCCCCCCCATGGAAGGCCCTACCGTCTGAGGCTGGGTCTCAAGGACAATGTTTATCACAGGAGGGGCCTCCAGTTGGCCATCCCCTCTCAGGACATCACAGGTCCCCTTGGCAGTGTCGCACAGGCCTTGACCCCAGCAAGGTTTAAAATTCTTGCCCGCAGGTCTTTTGAGGGAAGCGACCGAAGGGGCCTGGCTTCCCTCTCCCCCCTAAGGGGGTTTGCCCTACCGAGCCGCTTTGATGGGGAGCAGCTGGCTAAGGGCTGCCTGCTGGCTTTCTTGGCAGTCCCCTTGGAAAGAAAAGAGGGGACTGCCGCTGGGAAAAGGGAGGTGCCCGAAAGCACCTCCAGAGAAGGGGGTGAGGGGGAGTCCCCTGCACCCGTAGGCGAAGGAGAGGAGTAAGCCTCCTCTCCGGTTAGAGAAATATGGAGGGTCCCCTGTGCAAGCACAGGGGGGGGGACCTCCATTCTTTTGCTGGAGTTGCTGGAGCTGCCCGAGGGCGGCTCCGTCGATGAGCAAGGGGGAGTTAAAGGGGTTTTAGGTTTTATTCATTCATCCATGGGCATGGTGACCCTATTTTTGCCACGGGACGCAATAGCTCATCACCTCTTGCAGTTGCCCGCACTGCAAGAGGTGCTTACAAGCCCGGCAGAGCCAGGCGCCGCCATTTGGGACCACCCCTCCCGCCTGGTGGCCTGGCAGTCCATCGGCATGGCGGCTCCACCTTAGACACGGCGTATAAATGATATATTTTGAAGACGAGAGGAAAAGGGATGTGAGGAAGGTATGGGTGGGGATGAAGCAGGTAGTTAAAAACCAGCCACCCCAGACCGGAGCTCAGGGGTTAGGGAACATTGTCCCCCACCCCCTCAGCCCCGATGCGGGATGGTTGGCTGAAAGGAAGGTCAGCATCTACCCTGTGAAATTAGAGGCTGACCAGAGAAAGTTGTGGGAGAGGTTGTGTGAAAAGAGAGGAAACAAGTGTTTTGAAGGAAGGAAGAGAGGCTAAGCTGGGGCCGGACGGAGTGCTGAGTCCCGTCAGCACGGCGGCCAGGATGGCAAATCGCCGCACCCATTACGGGGCCAGTCGCTTGAAGCTGTGAATTGGTTATGTTGAATTACACAGGATAGGACGTAATGAGACAACTTCAAGGTGGTAGATTTATGTCTGAGACACACTTTTCAGCCCCACAAGAATTTTTTAATTTTTTTATATGTTCATTTAGCCCCTTCCATACGATGACACTACCGTAGGCGTCATGCTATGCCATGTTATAATCTGCGATGATGCCAATGGGGGTATCATTACTATAATTCTGTTGGAATGTAGATATGTCACAATGCTTGTTAGAGGATTCTCTAATGTGTTTGCAATGCTGCTCGATGATGTGACATCAGTTTTCTTGACCAATCAGAAGCTTACACATTTTACTGAGGAGTGGCAAGTAGGCTTCATTTCAGTTGCCAGCGGCATCTTCTGAGAGGCTTGTGGTAGTTGAAAATTCATTGTTATTTTTTTGTCAATTTGTGATTTATCACGAAACTAACATAAAAAATATGTCAAGTGAGGAGGGTATCAGTGAAAGTGGGTGTGACTATGCACCAGATGAAAGTGATATGGACAATTTTAGTAGCGATTTTTCAGATTTCAGTGATGATAATTTAGATGACATACCCGAACTGAGAAAAATGACTTGAGGGTGGAAATGAGTTATCGTTGTGTTTACTGACACAAGGCCTGAACCAGAGCCTGAATTGGTTCATAATTTTAGTGGTATCAATCTGACAGCTGGCTTTTCAGACAACATGACTGTTTTAGTGTATTTAGAAAAGTTTATTACCAATGATGTTATAAAACATATTGTTTCTTGTGTAAATGATAAAGCAAAGGCTTTTTTGGATGTGAATCCTCAAAGTAATCGAATTGTAAATAGTATTCGGTGGAAAGACGTAACTGAAAGTGACATTTTGACATTTCTTGCACTTTATTTTTATGCTGGAATCTGCAAATTTAGTGGCGTCATGAATGCCTTACGAAGCGAGCGTTCCTTTTTTCTGTGCCGCTATCATGAGTAGGGACAGGTATATGTAAATTATGAAGTTCCTACGATTAAATAAAGTAAATGAAGTGAAAAGAAATGTACCTACTACACGCTTGGAGAATTTTTGTAAGATTTCGACTCTTAATTTCAATGAATAATAGGGATGTAAGCGAGCATATTTTGATTGATGAAGCTCTAGTTTTATGGAAAGGGTGACTAGGATTTCAGCAATTTATAAAAACCAAACATGCTAGATTTAGCATCAAAGTATTTATGTGCAACAGTGAACAAAAGTGGAGTGGTTACAATTATAACTGGAAAGTATATTATGGCAAAGACCATGAAAACAATCTTTCTTTGCCTGAGGTTGATGGAATAAATGATCTTTCATCTAGTGAAAAGTTAGTTGTTCATCTTCTTGAGTCTGTTCATGGCCTGGCATGTCATGTAATTGTGGATAACTGGTATGCAAGCAATCATTTGTCACACTTTTTGGAAACACAGAAAATAACAATGACTGCAACAATTTGTGCGAACAGAGGAGTGCCAAAGGAGCTTGCTAATGAGAAACTTGAGCGTTATGAGGCCTCTTTTGTTCGCAAAGGAAATGCTCTAATAGTAAAGTGGGAAGACCAAAGATCAGTGCATGTAATAACTACAAAGTATTCAGCCAGTTTTATTGAAAAGGATAAAATGTATTTTGGTGGAACCAGAAAAGTTTACAAAAACTCTTTACACATTGAAAGGTATAATGAACTCATGGGAGGAGTTGATAAGGCAGACCAACTTCTGGAGCCCTTTGACCCAAGTCATAAATGGATGCGTATGTTGCTAAACAGTTTTCTCATTTACAAAAATATCGTAAATGAAAAATTTACTTTCAAGAGATATATCATCATGATCGTAAGTCAAATCCTGGAAACGTATAATCCAGAAGGAGTGGCTACTCACGATAAATTTATTGCCAGCAACCCTCATGCAGGTTGCAAGCAAAAGTCCGAAAAAACTGTTCACACTCTCACTCCAATTGAACCATTGCCTGGTAGCTCACAAATGCATCCCAAAAAGCGATGTCAAGTGTGTTACCCAAAAACGTAAGGAAACAAGGAAGTGTTGCATTGGATGCCCCAAAAAAACAGGTCTAGGTAGCGTTGAACACTTCAAAGAATGGCACAACAAATAAACTTAGTAGGTGGTTTTCAATCTTTTCTTATTATTATTATTATTATTATATATATGTACAGTTTATTACAAATATTTTTTATTTATAATATATATATATATATATATATATATATATACACATACAAAATATGTCATCCTTGCTATTTAGATAAAGAAATTGTTATTATCAGGACCATTTTTTCTAATTTGTATTACCCCGATTGGTTCACATCGTCTGCCCATTTTGCAGCTAGGAAAACATTCTATGGTAATAAGCCTTCCCGCACTAATGACTTCAACAAATGTATAACATTGCCATTTAATAATAAATTAAATAGTTTAAAGGACATATTTGGAAAAGCGGGTATTAATCTAGCCTTTAAATATAATAATTCCTTAAACCAATTGATGATTGCCAGGAAACCCAAAGAACATCATAACATAGGAGTATATGCAATACCATGCAACGATTGCCATAAAGTTTATATAGGGAAAACGGGGAGAAATCTAGATAAGAGATTGTATGAACACAAAAGAGATATTAAAGTGGGCAGCGAAAGCAGTGGAATATTTTGCCATGTTAGAGACTGACTTGAATCATTTGATCGATTTCAATGGAAGTAAAATGGTATTTAAATCGGCTAA
The DNA here is from genome assembly GCA_963969495.1 of Ceratothoa steindachneri. Lineage (NCBI taxonomy): Eukaryota > Metazoa > Arthropoda > Malacostraca > Isopoda > Cymothoidae > Ceratothoa > Ceratothoa steindachneri. Next base: position 56,968,851 of record OZ018323.1, on the reverse strand, counting down.
CTATGTTAAGAGAAGAATCGTAGAATCGAGCTTGATATCGTCAGTTCCTAATTTAAATCTATCTGAGGGTCAATTTTCTTTTAATCCTGTAATAAGCAAATAAACAAAATACTAAAATGTCAGCCCTTCAATATGTTTAGGCCTAACCCCCCCCCCCCCCCCCCGCTGATTAGCCACAAGTAGGGGATGTTTGTAAGCACTTTTCTTATATTTTCTATCCAGTGTCAGTTGAAAAAAGGTGTGAGATACACCGAAACTGTTCTGAATTAAATTGTCTTCGGAGAATGTGGTTTAATTCCTCATATATATATATATATATATATATATATATATATATATATATATATATATATATATATATATATATTTATTTATAATATATATATTTATATACAAGCCATACTTCGTATTCTTTCTTACAGAAAGAACTTGGTTCCATAGGCACTCCTTCGGCGTGTGGCCTACGGCCCATTTGCTATTCTAAACTGCTTTTTTTTTTAATCCCTTTTATACTCATTTTAACACTCTGAGCACCTTTTTCAACATAAATACCCTGAAACAATTTTTTAAAGTTATTTCACCTTTTATTATATTGTCTTTATCCCTTGAAGATTTATATATAGTTGAGAATTTTCCAAACACTTTTTGCAACACAGACACCCTGAAACCATTTTTTAAGTTATTTCGCCCGGTTTGATATATAGAAAAACCTTCATCAGATCTCTTTTTTCATCTAAATTTGTTTTATATACGAAATGATAGTAAAAAAGTGCCAAAGCCTTAATTTCAATACATTTTTTTAACTTCACGATTTGTATGTTTTTTATTCCAAATCATTCGATAATTATATTTATTTTTTTCTAAACTCTTAGAAAGAACTTTGATAAAAGCTCAAAACATACAAAAAACAGCCCTGCGAATAAAAGTTTCAAATAAATCTAAACTCAAAAACATGAAAGGTTACTTGTCCACTAAGCAAAAAAAACATTTTCAAAAATTTTAAAAATTCACCAAGTTAAATTATAGAGTTAAGGATTTTATTTAAAACACCAAAAAAATCTGATGTTTTGAAGTGCGTCAATAAAATCATTTTTCATTACTGGCAACATGTTTCGTGAGTCGTACGGAAGAGGTTAAGGGAGTGTAGTTACATAAAATATTAAGCATACTAGGAGGGGTTTTATAATAATGGTCCAGTTATATTTGATTTAGTTGCTAAGTTTTTTAGATATTACAATTGAGCCAGTGGTTATATAGAGCATTGAACACAGTGGGGTAGTTTTTATAATAACTATCTAGTTATCTTTATCATAAGGTTAATGGAGCGGAAATTTCTTACAACTAAGCCAATGTGAATACATTTTGAAGATAGAGAGGATACTCCTAGCTTAGTATTAACCAATAGTATATAATTCAAGGTGATTAGGGGTGGAGCCAGACAGGGATTACTTAAGAATCTGTCTTTTGCAAAAAAAAAACAGTGAAACCACTGGAAATTAGTTGGTGGTATTAAGGAATTTTGTGATTTAGAGGGAAGATTGCTTGTTGATGCCATAGGGGTTAGCTGAAGGAGGGATGCTGGGTCAGCAAGAAGGGGGTTGGGAAAATGGAATACTTGTATAAGATACTGCACTTTTAGCTTTGGAAGATAATGTACATTTGTAGGAATTTCTGAGCTCTTATTTCATGCCTATCTGATAATCTATTATTATTTATATTATTATTATTGCTATTGTTATCATTCTTATTATTATTAAAACATTCTCATCATCATTATTATTATAATAACAATAATAATATAGTACAGTTGGCGTTTGATTATTGGTAAGGATGTAATCTTAATACCACTTTATTTCCAGCAGAACTGAAGATCAGATTGATTTATAGCACCTAAAAAACTTCTTTTTTCTATGAAAGTGATTATGTCCCATTCCACACCAGTAATGATAATTAGGGCAGTAGCTAAAAAAAAAATGAAAAAGTTGACCTAAAAATTGTAAAAAGTTGACTTTATTTTCAATGAGTTATATGAACGAAACTTTACTTACTTATTCAAGCGTTGGCTGATTGTGGTACATAATATTATATTTTCCAATATTTTCCGGCAGAAAGTTGCGGTCTCTATTTAAGAGTTTATTAAGCATAGAGAATGATCTCTCCACATACGCTGTTGTTGGCTGACATTTAAGAAGATAAGAATAAATTGTTGATGATATTTCAGGCCTACAGAGTTTGACTATCTCACACATATCATTTTCCTAAAGTCTTCTTTCAATGTAATGCTTGATCTCACAAGGATCATCATAAAAGTTAATGGTACTAAGAGGATCATATGCCTCTTTAATTGTGAAATCAGTTGCTTCTATCCTAGGCACCAAGTGAGCAATTTCACTGTAATCTATTTTAATGGAAAGTAGTTGCATTGGTAGGTTTTCCTTACACACATTATCTTTAGCCTTCCGAACGATAATTCTATCACCTTCAAAATTCTCAACAATGCATTTGATGCTTGAAAAATTATCTACTTACGAGGGGCGGTCAATAAGTTTTGCGAATCGGTAGTGTAAAACAGAGGAAGGGGGATGGCTGTTTGTGGGGGTGTTAGGACAAGTTATCACAAGTCAGGACCTGCAGCCGCACGCTCCTGCTTTGTCTATTTAAGAAGCAGTAGCTGATCGCTGATCATCAGTCACATATTTTTCAACAATGGAGAAGGTTGAGCACCGCGCAGTGATCCAATTTTTTACCAAGGAAGGCAAGAATGCAAAAGAGATACATGAACGCATGGTTGCGGTGTACACCGACACTGCCCCTTCCTATGCAACCATTGCTCGCTGGAATAGGGAGTTCCACCATGGTCATGAGTCCCTTGAAGATGATGCCTGTCAGACATGACCAACAAGGACAATGTGGCCCGTGTGGAGAGGATGATCCTCAAAAATCGACGGGTGAAGGTCAAAGAAATCAAGCGAGAACTTGGAATATCACATAGAAGTGTTATCAACATCATCCACAACAATTTGGCCATGACCAAGGTCTCTGCCCATTGGGTCCCTAGAAACTTCACGCCCCATGATCGACTTCAACATCATCAAAGTCCACAAGGCCAGAGTTGCACAAGCTGCCTTGCGCGAGTGCGGATTTGAGGAGCTCAACCATCCCACCTACAGTCCAGATCTGGCCCCTAGCGACTACTTTTTATTCCGCCAGCTCAAGTCTGCACTGCGTGAATGCCGGTTTGGGGGCGATGAAGATGTCCAGCTCGCTATCCAGGAGTGGATTGAACAGCAGTTGGGAGATTTCTGGTTTTCGTGAATTCAAAGCCTCAGGGACAAGTGGCGCAAGGGAATTGAAGTCGAGGGTAGTTATATTGAAAAATAATAAAACACTTTTCCTCATATCTCGTTTCCTTATATCCAAATTGCAAAACTTATTGACCGCCCCTCGTAATAGAAAGCACTGTTTAGCTAACTTGCCCAAAATGTTAAAATTGGTTCTGGGGGGGTACCAATTTCTTGAAACAAAGCCTTCCTCCTTTAGTTTTAACAGTAGATGACTTGATGCATGCAATTATATCATCAACTTCACTATAAAATGATCTTATATACATTGCACAGTTATGTAACAGATGTGCAACACGTTACATGGAAAAGTCTTGGCAAAATTTTCTTAAGTGATGCTCCAGCCGACACCATATAACGAGCTGCATCAGATAGAAGTAAGTAGAAATTTTCTCTTGCTATCTCAAATTCTTTCATGGAATCATCAATCTTGTGTATGACATTTTGCGCATTAACAGGTCCGACAAGAACATCACATTTGATTAAATAAGTTTTTTTCTGGAACATCAATAATTCCCCCAAGTAGATTCAAATATTTAGAGCCTCTTACTTCACTTTCATCAACAATGAGGAAAATTAATTTCCCTGTTAGTAATGGTTTTATCCTAGCTGATTCACTCTTAGCCATTTTCATGGATATTGATCTACAAGTTGTCACACTGGGGACTGCTACACTCAAATCAGAGAATAATTGTCTTATATGAGGATGGCACAATTTATGAAGGGGTATGTCGACTGACAAAAATTTAGTCAGTAGCTTTTCAGTAAAATCTGAAGACTTAAACTTTAACACTGTTTGTGTCTTTCCAGTTTCCACACATTTAGGTAGGCTACGCTGGTGTTTTTGAGATGAACGATGTTTCTCCCCAAAAGTTTTTTTTGTGCTTCACTATAACAAATTTGAAAATAAAGTTCATTTTTTCCTATACAAATGAATTCATTGGGATATTCTTAAATTACAAGATGCATTTTAGAAATAGATGGCATCCCAACTTTAGGCATGTCTATATTATATATAATTCAAAAGTGCCAAAAAGACCACAAAAAAAACAAGCACAAATGCGCACAATAGCCGTTAAACAGCAACTGAAAAAGGCAGGCGTTGCTAATTGGTAGGCCACCAGTTGCCAATTAGTAGGCAAAGGGTTACCAGATATATTTTTAGTCTATATATTTTACTTTCTTGACATAAAGAGTTTGTTGACCTATTAACTTTGTTACTATACTCCCTACAGTCATTTTTAATACATTAATTAATAGTTGTTCTAAAGGAAAGTGTCTTGTAAAAGACAAGTTAGCTTTATTGACTTTAACTGCCCTAATAATAATCCTATACAGACATTTTATCAGCATGACATAGAACTATACAGCCCAAGCCTGCACATTAGCTGCATCTAATAAATACTTATACAAGATAGTGACAAATAGTAGGTGAATGTTTTCTTTCAGCTACAACTTATCTACAGCATAGAATTGATAACTATCTAAAGCTTTATGATTAAAATATGGGGAAGGGTAGTATAAATACAGTCTCCATGTCTTAAACTTAATTTTAAAGGATATTGTTAATTACCTTAAGTTAAAGCTCCCACATTAATGCCAATTGCCTCTTGTTATATATTACAGTATTTCAGGGGTTTTTTTGTCAATTTCTTTTAGTTTATGACTGAAGATGTGGGAAACTACAAACTTTATGCTTCCAAACAGTGTCCTTTGTTTATTTAAGAGAACTAATCTACCTAAACTCCCACCTAACCCAAGCATACTTTTGCAGGTTTAAAACAAGCTATCAATAAAAAGATGGCTGCCAATCAATTTTCACCAGACCATCAAGGGGTAGAAATTTGCCCACCTTAAATAATATACTTTCGATATACACTATAGAGCATTTGCATATTTAAAAAAAATAAATAGATATTTATAACAAAGCACCTTCAATTGCATTGGAGTTGTTCATTTGTAGAATTACCACATCCTGTACTGAGTTGTCAATGCCCATCCATTTTATAGCTAAATTCCCTATTATCCCTTCTCATGTTAATAAGTTTAGTAATTATTTAATAGTTTCCAACTCTGGTTTGAAAGTAAAAAATACATTCAAATGGCAAATTTGATCCATTTTATTTAAATCCAACTCATTTTTATTGGCAAATGCATAAAAGACAAAAAAATTAAGGTATAGCAGAACCTTTACTTACTAGCATATTTTATTACAGAAAAGCAGTCTTATGTTAAAACACTTGTACTTCAAAGCAATGTTTCCCATATTAATTAATGCTAACATTGAATTTGTTCCCCCTGCACCTAAACATAAATATAATGCCTAAATATAATAAATTTGCACTCCATTATATCCTTTTGCACACCAAATTCAATAAATAATAAATAGTTTATGATAAAGAATGGCATATATGAGATGAGAAGTGTGGAAAGGTGCTTTACTGCGAGGAGGAGGAGGTAGAAGCCCCCTCAACTTTTCTTGGAGATTTTTCACTTTTAGATTGCTTACTTGCTACAATTTCTATATCAATCTCTTCTTCACTACTTGGCCTTTTTACACTTTTTTCAGGAAGTAATCAATTGAAAATTGCTTAAGCCTACATTTTTTAACAGATTTAAAATATACAACTACATTATTGTAACATAAATTAAGATGGCAGTTTACCACTTTTTATTTGGGTGATGTTTTCTAGCAAGCTCTTGAAAACTCTTCCAATCATTGAAAAACTAATGTAAATCAGTGCTTGAAATCACTTCATCTAACTCTTAGCAAAATCTCTTGCAGCTTTGCAAGTTCCTCCATCATTAGTTCATCATTGTGCTCCTGTACTAGCCCTTATATGTTATCTACAACTTCAAGGCCTAGATCCTTGCTTATAGAGACAATGCTTTACATAAATTCCATTTTCCCTTTTTCTGGCTCAAATCTCTCAGGCCCGAGTTTCCTCAATGCAATCCTTAGGGTTACATGAGCAGAGGTGTTGTAATGTTCCTTCCAAAATTCCTTAAGTGTTAGGTTGCTGCTCTCTGTGATGTCAAAACATTTTCAAAGGACTGATTTGGTAAAATGTTTTTTAAAGTTTGAAATAACTTGCTGGTCGATAGGCTGCAGTAACAGTATGGTTTGGGATTGCATGCGCAATATATAACCTTAAGTCTTAATCTTAAGTCATAGAAGATAAGGTTACTTAGCCTCTGCCTCTCAACTGTTGGTTCCCCTGCCTTAACTGAAGGTCATGTCCAACGACCGAGTGCCAGGCGGTATAACCCAGCCAACCCCACTGCATTGTGGGAGCCCTTGGAAGGGCCAAGGCTTCAGGAGTAAACCTGGAGATCAAATCTGCATGGTGGTCGTGCATTAGGCGATAGTCCAAGGAGGGACTCTTTTTAGGCAGAGCACTGCAACTTAAACCTGCTCCAGTCGTCCTGGATCATTTCTTTGCCACTGGACTCAGCAGGGAAAAGTGAAGATGGGGGACTGAAGAATGCACACCTACTTTCCACCTTAAACATCATCGTGCAAGTTATCACTCCAAGCATTGTTCATTCATTCATACATTCTTGCAATACCCTATCCACAATGCTGCCATAGCCCGCCGTGCAAGACAACATCAACAAATACAAGGACCCCATATCTGCAGTCTGTGGAAGAGGCTGTGCCAACCTTTGTGGACTCTGCAGCCATCAATGATCTCACCAAAGATGATAATCATCAACCAAACATCATCAAAATCATCCATGTATGGAGTTACATCATCGGCAACGATGGACAACATTAAGCAAGTAAGCAATGGTATTGGTAGAAAAGAATCTAATTTTATGAAACTAAAGTCCTCACACATCTCATATTCAAGTTCTGGAGTATGACAGAATGTATTACCCATGAAAATTGCAACATTGAGAGGCAAATCATATTCCTGAAGGTAATTCTTGATTGCTGGACAAATAACCTCATTCAGCCACTCCCTAAAAACAATGCGTGTAAAATAAATAATAAACATGTTTATCCTTCTGCACCTTACAGAATTTGAACACACCCAGATTTTTAGAGTGATAAACCAACAAGAGCATGATCTTCAGGTTTCCACTTGCATTTGTACAAACACAAAGTATGAGATGATCTTTCAAGGTCTTATGACCAGGCATCGTTCTCTCTTTTTGACAGTGACATATGTCTGATTCGGTGTTTTTTTTCTCCAAAATAATCCTATTACATCAGTTAAATATCAGCTGAGGGAGCAAGTCATATTCTTCAATGAAATCATTGAATTCTTTCAGATATTCTTTTGCTGCTGCTTTATCTGAACTTGGCACCTCTTCATGAGTAACAACTGTGAATTTCTATCTTTTTCTTGAATTTATCAAACCAGCCACAAATGGCCTTAAATATTTCCTCTTCTGTTGAGCTGGGATTATTATGCAGTAGATCGATGTACAAGCACACTGTCTTTTCACAAACTATTGCTTCAATGACTGGATCTTCTACAAATTTCTTTTCATTTATTTAGATAAGCAGCAACCTCTCAACTTCGACCAATAGTTTTGACTGTAACTTTGTTAGGATGCTAACACCATTAGAAATAGCCACCTTCTTGAAAATGCTTATAATGGTGGAAGTCTAATGGACATATTCATGTAAAAGATCAGTCACACATACACCACACTCAAGCTTTTTGATGATTTCTTTCTTAGTTTGAATGGGAATCATTTCCTTCTTCTTAGGTCACACCGTGAATGGTCAAAGCAATACAAATACTAAGCACAAACTCTAAACAAACATAAAAAGTAAGATATATGAATGGGCAATGTACATTCAGAGTGAAAGTGTCAAGCAGAGAGTGAGTAAGGCTGCCCCATACAAATGAGTGTAGCTAGTAAGCTTACTCACTAGTTCATATCCTGGAGCAGATGGTCACAGATCGATAATATAAATTTGGGGGACTATCTCAACTTATATCTTGGAATAGTCATACACTACCAATCAAAATAAGAGAATGATTTTCATTCATTAAAATATTTTCAAAAATATGAGTAGATAAATAAAATTCCCAAAGTACATAAAGGCATGAATTTAATATATTTTATAAAGATTTCATATGATACAATCGTATATTCAAGAAGTTATGCTAAATAAACTAACAAAATCAAATTTGACACATGCAATTAACTATCTTTACAGAAACATTCTAGAAGTTTCTTGAAATTATCCAGCAACATTTGGCTCATTAGGTAAGAACTGAACTGTAAAAGTGCCATTGTTGAAGTACTCACTCTGCAGAGATGCCACCACACATGAAGTGACTGACTCCTGAGGTCCGTCAAAGAATTGTTGGCTTTAAGACTTCAGGGAGGACTCTTTGTAAGATTTCAAGAGAGGTAGGAAGGTCCAAGAGTGTGATTTGTGTTCTCAATACAATGAAAACAAAACCTAGAAATCACCTGCAAAAGTCAGTGGCCCCTTCATAACCATCATCCAAGAAAATAGCTACTACCTGGTTCTTTATGAAGGATCCCTTCAAGACTGACAGGAACTTTTTGAAAAATTAAGACCAATAGTGGCAAGAAGTGGTCCATTTCACTGTGTCTCATTGTCTCAATGAATCTGTTTGAAAGGCTTGTTCTCCAGCATCCAAACCAATCATCAGCAGTAAGAAGAACCAGAAAGGGAGACTTAAATATGCTGAAGCTCATGTTATTTGGAGGGGTGAAGATTTGCAGAGAATTTACTTCAGCAACAAAAAGCAATGGAAGTAACGAACCAAGTTCATTATGGATATGTAATACGTATGTAATTACTAATAAAGTTAAGTGGACTACACAACATACGAGTAGTATTGATACGAACCTTGCACTGTAGGAGACATGTGACACACCAACACTCACTCAGGCTGGTCATAATGCTTGCCTGTTAAACCTGATGGAATTCAGCCAGGAAATTTGGTTTGTTATATCTGAAATTCGTTATATCGAGGGTTTACTGTATTAAGTTTTATCATTATTAAATCTGGCTTTGTTTCTAATGTATCTGCTTACTAAGCAATTCAATCAATGATCGTTCTCTAATTTTGTATGTGTATATATTTTATTTTGTGTTTATTTAGTATCATTTCTTGAATATATGATTGTATCATATGAAAGAAGAAATTTTTGAAAATATTTTAAGGAAAATCATTCTTATTTCAGACAGTTCACGCATAGCTTTATTTTCAGTTTCTTACAATGGTATGCATTGGTTGTTATAAGTCACAATACCAAATAATATGTAAAGTCTTTGCGGATGATAGTCAAGCCTTAGAAATATATAGGGCTCACAGTATAATACTGGTTATTAAATGCCTTACATGTATCAGGAATTGTAAATTTAGCCAAGATTGTAATTTTTTTTAGCATAATATAATTGCAAAGGATTCGATAGGCCATAAAACCACATGCAAATTTTCAATAATCTGTTTAAGGGCATGTGGCTTTCTAATGCCCATGCCCAAATTCACCCAAGTGCTAGCTTCTTATTTATAAACTGTTTTCTGCCCAAATCTTTGTTTCAGCAAGAAGCTGAGGAAGATACTGTTAGGGTTAGGTTAGGTTAGGTAAGGTATGGATAGATTAGTTTAGGTAAGATAAGGTTATGTAAGGTTATATTAGGTCTGGTTTTGGATCTTTTAACCCATTAGTTACCTGAGGGCTTTTATAGGTCCTCGATTCAGTGCTACGTAATTGCCCAAGGGCCTTTTACGTATAGACTCGTATTCACCCTGATAATTATGATAATGTCTTCTTTTTTTTCAAACTTTTATGTTAGTGATTAAGCATCTAATTAAAATACATAAATGGTGTATGTTTCTTCACCTCTTCTAGTGTTGTCTCTGACCATTTATGCATCCTTGCCTTCAGGGTTGTTGTTAGGGCACTACACACTTGTTCTGCATATAAATTTGTCTGCTCTACTATATGCTGCAGAAGAACATCATCTAAAAACAACTTATATGCTTCACTAGGTGTAATAGTTGTTGGCAATTGCACCAACAAGCCATCTTGACCAGTATATGCTATATTTAAAAGCTCAGCATTAGGCTCCAATTCATATGTGTTTGGTTACTGGAAGCCATTATCTAGCTGCGCTACGGGTTGCCATTATGGGAGGCCCCCATAACCCCCGCACTCTCTCAGCTCATGCCTAAGGAACAAGTAGTACAATGAAACTTTATCTAAACCCCCTAGTAGTATTAACAATTTGAAGGCCCAGCATTAGGTTCCAATCCAAAGACAAAACAAACTTATTATTTAGTGCTGGGGATATAATCAAGCTGCATCTGTTGCAATGCTTTGCTTTCAAAATGAGGGTATAATTTCAACAAAAGTCTATTAAATTTCCCGAGGAATTATGACAAGTCTTATTAAAGATTAAAAATTTAAATATGCAAAGAAACACATGAATCCATTAAGAATGTTACAACACAGGTTTTGGCGCAAAAATAAAAAACGGCGCTTTTATAAATATTTGTATCCAGAGTTGCCGATGTGGGAATTAAGTGCAAGTTAATGTTGCCAATGTATGAAATTCATGGTTTTTAATATATCAATATTGAAATATCAATATTAACCCCATCAATGCCTAGTATCTAAAAAATATAGCTTAGGTTTTCTGAAGTTTGACCCAAAAGTCTAGCATTAGGTTGAAAGCAGGGTTGCCAATGTTTGAAATCAGGAATTCTTTACACATCAGAGCACAGGCGGGACAGGTATTGGGCCATCTATACTTGGAAGATTCTGGAGGGGCACATGCCTGACCCAACAATCCAAGCACTGCAGCCCTACACCACATGGAGAAAGGGGCACCAGTGCAAGAGACGCAGCCTGCCAACAACAGCCCTAGAGAAGATCAAGAACCTGCTGACAGCCAGCCTGGCTTATGAGGGTCCCAGGATCTTCAACTCACTTCCAAAGGAGATAAGAGGCATGTCTGGGTGCCCAGTAGGGAGGTTCAAAGCAGGACTGGATAAGTTCCTGAAAACAATACAAGATGAACCTCCAGTGCTAGGCTACACAGCTCAGTGCAGAACCTCCAACTCATTACCTGACCAAATAGCCCTGCAAGAGAGGGAAACCAGGTTGGGCAGCAGCAGCGGACCACTGTGACTATGAGGCAGTGCCTCTAGATGAGGACAAGTAAGTATTATTTATAATGTGTCAGTGGCGTAGGAAGCGTGGGGGCCAGCATATATTTTGGCCTCCACACCTTTTGGCAAGGCCAGCAAAGGAAATAGGGGTTTTGAGAATAGCAAAAAAATCTATTTCGGGTGATTGGCTAGACAGAAATCACACAAAAAAGAAGTCACCCATTTAAAACCCCCATTAGCCCCCATTTTCTCTCTCTCTAGTCTGTATTTGTGTTAACCATCTTAGTGACACTACAAGAAAAACATATTTCTTGGTGACGCCTACATGGGATAGTGTGGGTTTTTGTACTCCTATTGTTTTGAGTTATTTTGATGATATTCCTCTGTCATCTTGCCCTCGGCGTATTGTAGTGTTATTATCGATATAGTTCCCCTATGGGGATAAGCTATTTGAAGGGGGGTCTCTTTTGGGCTTTTTCTACTCTGTTTTTCCTCACAAGCGGCACTGTATCCTTCCTTCCTGCTCCATCCTCCCCAAAGATCTGTTTTTTCTGTGGAAATTCTACAGATTTATGAAAGAAACTGAAACTGAAAATAGAGATGAGTCCCCTTCTCAATCTCAGAAAAAGGTGCAAAAAGTGAGTAAGCCTTCCAGACAGAAAGCTACCATTACATCGTTTTTCAAGGAAAAGGAAAAACCGAATGAACTGAACAGTCAGCAAGTTGAAAAGGAAACATTAACAAGTACATCCTCTGGACTGATAGATGATCTTACACAAGAAATGTGTGCATCTTTGCCATCCTGTGATAAAACACAAATTGAAAATGCAAACACCTTATTATCTGCTTGTGATATAGTAGTGCCTCAAGAGGATCATGGTGAAATACAGTGCAATGCCATGTGTTGTCAACAAAATGTAACACCTTATCAGCCAACAAACAATGTCATAATTGATAAGATGGAAAGAGCATTTTCATCCAAAGGTGAGAGCAACGCAAAGATTCAGGATCCATGAAAAATGTTGTGCACATATGGAAGCAACATTAAAATTGAATGCATACAGAAATAATGTGCAGGTGAATCAGTTTCTAAGTGAACAGAGCAGGAAATCACAGGCAGATCATTGCAAAGCACTCCTGACACAAATTGAATCGTTGAAGTATCTGATGACAGGGTTTGTCTATCAGAGATCACAAAGAATTGGAGGGAAACCTCATGCAGCTGTTAAAGCTCTGCAGCAAAGAAGTCCCAGAACTAAAGCAGTGGCTACATAACAAAAGGTACATGTCTCATAGGATGGTCCTCAAATTATAGTGAAAATCAAATTTTTATTTTTTTATTGGTGCTCATTGGTTATTCGTTGCTGCTACGTGAGTGAACATATGCGGTGAAATTAGAAGGAAATCGGACTTCGTTTAGGGTATGCCACCTTGTTGTTTTTCTAAATTGTGCACCAAAGAGTAGCAAGCTCAACAGCTCATTAGTGAGCTTTCAATACATATGCGCTATAGTGCAAAAATGTTGTATGATGTGCACTTTGTTTGCAAAATAAATATGTTTGTATGAAAATAAAGTTGAATTTGAATTAGTTTTCCCTGGTCTTGTAGCAACCCTTTCCTTTCATCTTTCCAGGTCTTCAGCGGTACTTCCAGCACCTGAAGATGGAGACACCGGGTCCACTACGAAGCGCTTGGCAACGATGGAGACAGTGTATGATGTGCTAGTGATCTGGGAGAAGGCTCGGATACCAACTATGGAGGAGAGGAACATTGTTCGGAAGTTGGAAGGTATGGTTGGAGAGTGGGAGCTCTTGAAGAAGCACGAGAAAAATCAGACGGACAACCAGAAGACCAAAGAAGCCACTTTCGAGGGGAAGATTGATTCCCTCTTTAATATCAAACACAAAGATTGGAACTCCCTGATAAAGATTCCCAAAGACAAAGCCTTTCTCTTAGATGAAAAAACCCAGTGCAAGAGAGTGGCTGGAGAGAGCTGAACGCGATCAGGCATGTTGAAAAGCTGCAGGAGACCTCCAGCGAGGCTGTTGTGCTCCTGCCAAGCAGTTCGTCCTCCGACACATCCTGCCCTTCACTAATGAAGACTCCTCATTGTGGAGCAGACCCAGGCCTAATTTACTCCAACAACGGCACCTTCAGCATGTCTCAAGTCTATAGTCACCCCTGAGGCATTCAAGGATGCGTCATCGGAGCACTACGGCATCCTCTGTCAAGGATTGATTAGCAGCATGCCAAGGAATGGCTCTCATTGTCCATTGAGATGGAAAGATCCTTCCTGATGCCACTGCTGGAAGTGGAATGGTGGACTGACTGCACATCTACATGACAGGAACAGATATTCCTCGGAAGAGGGATTCCGCCCAACTTTTTTGTGTTCCTTGGCTCCCTGGAGGAGGAACTGGTGGGGCACAAGCAGAGGCAGTGGTGTCAGCACGAGTGGAACCTGGAGGAGAATGTCATGGCTTTGTGCTTCGACATGACCTCATCAAACAGAGGGTCCTCTGCGGGCTGCTGTGTTTGACTAGAGAGACTGCACAGCACAAACTTTTGTACTTAGCATGTCGTCACCACATCCTCGAAGTTGTGGTTGGGCATGTCTCCTTAAACCAAAAGATTTAAGGATCATTGGGCCTTCATGGACCAGGGAGACTACGAGGATGGATGGAGCGACCCGGAAATATGAAAAGCATTCAAAACCAATTTCAGACAAAACAGGACAGGGATAACTACCGCACCTTTCTTGAGCTGGTGCTCATCTTCCTTGGGGGAACTCCAGGTTGTGGGATGAAGTTCCCCAAGCCTGGACCAATTCACCATGCTCGTTAGATGGCGAGGTGATGGGTACTCCCTCCACATATTCCTTTTCCCAAAACAATTCCGATTGACAGTCCGTACCCCCAATGAGACCGTGGTGAAGGGAGCATTGACCGCTTTCAAGCGCCACTTTGTGGTACTTGACGCCTCAAATGATATCTGTCCCTCTTCAGCAACAACATTGACCCCAGCAAAAAGCCGGACATCGTCAGTGCGATAAAGGAAAGACAGGGGTAGCATCAGGAACACAAAGCAGCTCAACATAGAAGGAAAACAAATTCACAATCCCTCAGCGAGTTAGACAACGCGGCCAGTACCCGCTTCTTCGACATGGTTGGACTATTTGACTTTACTTGGAAAGGACCTCGTCTCCTGGAAAGAGGATAAATCATTCCAGTCTGGTCTGCGTACCCTCCAGGGGATGAACTCCCTCAATGATGTGGCGGAGCGTGGCATGAAGCTGATTGAGGACTATAACACCTTGATCACCAAAAACGAAGACCAAAAGCAGTTCTTCCTTCAACAGATCTCCAAACAATGCCAAAACTTCCCCAATCCGAAAAAGGGTACTGTTGTCATGAAGAAGTGAAGAGTGATTTTCTTGTCTCACATGTGAGAATGCACTCCTGTTTCGAATGAATAAATGTAGATTGTTCATTTTTCTTTCATTTCCAATATTTTTAGCAAGAAACAAGTCATAAGTGTACTTTCAGTTCGTTTTGGGAACTTTAGTCATGTGTGGTTGGTATTATACAGAGAGCTGAACATTTCGCGGACAAATTTTAGCTGGAGGATTTTTTCCAGAAGTGGCATCTATAGAGCAATGAGCACCAATCCCATCATCATCTTTGAATTTTAGGACCACCCTAATGTCCCCTGTAATCATTAATGAACTGATTACATTGATGGGCAACCAAGTATTAAGATCAGTCATTACTGATACACAAAAAGCAAAATGGTATGGTTTAATTGCTGATGAAGTTACGGATATCAACTTTAAAGATCAGTTCAACATTTCTGTAAGATATGTGAATGATAAGTATAAAGTGTTTGAAGAGCCACTGGGATTTTTTGAAGTACCATCTATAACTAGTGATACACTGTTCACCACTTTGAATGTTCTCATAAGGTGCTCTCTTCCCATCAACAACTGCTGTGGCCAGGCATATGATGGTGGTGCAAGCAATATGCTGCCATCAAAATTCATTACCTAGCCCACTGCATTAATCTCTGTTTGCAAGACACAACCAGAAAGTCTAACCCAGTATGTGATGCTTTGGGACTTGGTAACAGATATTACCAAATTCATTAAATTCTTTCCAAAGAAGTACCATCTGTTTGAACAGATGCAAATGGTAATACCTAATGCACCCTCACTTAAACCGCTTTGCCAAACCAGATGGACTGTGAGAACATGTGCCTTAGGCTCAGTGATCAAGAACTATTCTGCACTTCTAGAAGCACTGGAAGTAGTGAGTCATAGCTATGATGAGTATGCATGCAGTGCCGGAGAACAGATGGCACTGATGGAAAAATTCAGTACATATTTTGGACTGAAACTTTCTCACATAGCTTTTAGTGCAGCGGAAGAACTGCCAAAGACAATTCAGGCTGCAGTGAAAGCTGCAAACATCACAAAATCAATATATCAAGGTACGAGGACAGATGATGCTTTCAATGAATTCTATGAGAATACAGTTGAAGAAGCCAGAGGCAAAACAGAAGATCCTGTACTGGCAAGGTACAGATGACAACCAAAATGCTTAAATGAGGGTACAGAACAATATAGCTTTGAGTCTGTGAGAGAATACTACAGGCAATAGTACTTCAAGGTGTTGAATCTTCTTGTTAGGAAACTAGAGTCTAGGTTTGATCAACAAACTGCTAGCGTACTGGAAAATGTGGAGCAGCTACTGATAGAATCAGCAAACCAGGGGCATTGCTAAATTCCAACAGAAATACAAGAGCTTTATCAGCAAGACCTGGATTTTGACCAGATTGAAATTCAGCTCAAGATGTTGCCAGATGCATTGAAGAAAGGTGATAAAATGAAAAAAATAAACTCTCTCTGAAATCTTGACATACTTAATGTTAAGCCTGTCATTCAAAACCTGTTGAGTAGGTGCATGAGCTGCTTAAACTGTATCTTTCAGTGCCAGCTACATCTGCAATATCAGAGAGATGTAATTCTGTAGTCAAAAGAATAAAACTATCTCTGGTGCACAATGACCCAAGAAAGAACCAATAATGTACTGATATGCCATGCACTGAAAGATAGAATGGATAATCTGTAATTAGGTCAAATTGCCAAATTGTTTATTGATCTGAAAGAAGAGCGTGCTAAATATTTTGGTACCATGTAAAATGATATTCATCAAATAACATTAATGCAATTGTGTAAGTGTCTAATCTTGCAATTTATTTAAGTTTGTAGTGTGAATATCTCTTATAGGATTAAGAACTGAACTGATACCAATATGTTTCTTATTTAATAGTACTAACTCTCAAGATCTGTAATCTTAGCTTACAAGTTTTATTTAATAGGTTGTATTATTGTGTTACAATGAATTACTATTTGTTTTCAGTTTCCTTTTTTGTTGTTTTTATGTTCATCGAATACAGTTTGCAAATTAAAAAGTTACAGAGTTACGATGGTTGATTAACCTTCTTAGATGCTTGATTGATTGATTACCCTCTTACCCAATCCAGCAGGAATGTTTTGGAGTTCAAGTAGAACTTCCAAAGCAGCCACCTCAATAAGAGTGGATGCTTGAATATTACTAATGAACTATTAATAATTGTTGCTCTCTGGCCACCAACATAAGCCTAGAAATAACTTAATATACTGAGCTTCAATACAATGTTACAGATGTGTTATTCAGGCACTCCTGTAGGCTACATGTAGCTCAACATCACTCTGCATAATTGTTATCTGTAAACAAAAGAGAAGTAATTAAAGTAAAAAAAAAATCACAACCAACACTTAAGAGAGGCGAGTAGTTAGGTGGTCTGGTAAACGGTTACTCTCCTCCCTCTGTACAGGGCATGGTCCTCATAGGCAAAAATCACGCCATTAAGAATTCTATTTTTAGTCATTTTTCGACTCAAGAAGCACTTAAAAATTGCAGTTTTTATAGCATGGCAGACATAGTGGACCCTACTAAGGTAGCTACCACTCACCCCAGACCACCTAGCTACTTGCCTCATGTCTTCGGCAATCGGACTATCTTTCTATACCTGGAGCAATCCTAAACTTATACCTAACTGTACAATTTCTATTTGGTCACCCTGTAGTTGGCCCCAAACTTTCAACTTGCTTCCTATGCCACTGTCTGTTTGGTTACTGGAAGCCAGTTTTGAGCCAAGCTACGAGTTACTATATATGAAGGGTTCCCCCATCCCCCTGCCTTGCTCTGCTCACCTTCAGGAACAAGTAGTATGATGAAAGATTGATAATTGTTAAGATTACTAATTGGCTTTTGAATTAGGAATATTATGAGGGGGAGGAGTAAGTAGCAGGGGTATATGGGTGCACCCCCTCAAATTAATTGGGGGATATGGGGGTATTAGCTGGGGGGGTTTAGAAGCCCATCTGGAAATATATTATTTTTCCAATAAGATTATCCAATGAGCATTTTGTTTGGGCTTTTACTAATTACTGAGGGTAGGATATTACTTATTGTTCGAATAAATTTTCATTTTTCTTCTTTATATATTTTAAAATAATTTTTAGAATTATTAATTTCTACTAAGTATTTTAAGTGATTAACAACTTGAATATCATTTATTTGAACAATCTTTTTTATTTCATAGTAACATTAAATATAATAATTTTACTTTTATTATAATTTATTGATAGGCCACATATTTCAGCAAATTCTTTCAAAATTTTTATAAGGAATGTTGTTTCCAATATTAGATCTGGTTCTTTCAAATGATGACCACTTGGTTCAGGAATTAACTGTTAGGGAAGCAGGGGAAAATAGTGATCATCAGATGGTTCATTTTAACTTGGGAATAGTGAAAGGTAGAACATCAACAAACTCCACAAAAACTCCCAAGTTTTTATAGGGGCGATTACAATAAATTATGCAACTTGCTAAATCAGATTAGGTGGGATATAGAATTCAGGAAAAAGAATACTTATGAGATGTGGGACACTTTTAAGACTATATTAAACATAGTCCAGGAACAGCGTATTCCAATGAAGGCTATTAGGAAGAAATGTAGCAAGCCATGGTGGTGGAATCACAAGATAGCTAGGAAAATTTCTGAGAAGAAAAGGGCATACCAGAGATTACAGAAAGTACTTTTAACAATTGGATTATTAAGAAGAGCAAAAGGGTGGCAGAAATTAATTTAGCTCAAAATAATAATAAAGTTTCAAGAAAATTCTTTAGCTATTATAGAATTAATAACAAATCTAAGTGATAAAATATGGCCGATAAAATAGGGCCTATTCAATATGAAGAGGTTTTGAAAGAATCTGATAGTAGAGGTTCTTAATGATCATTTTTCTTCATTATTTACATAAGAGAATCCAGATAGATTAATTGATGATAATTCTAGGTCAAGGGAAGTAGTGTTGAATACCATTAATGTGAACAGGGAAATAATTAAAGGGCTTATATTGGAGTTAAGTACTAGTAAGTCATCTGGCTCAGACAACATTCATTCTAGGTTACTCAAACAAGGTGTAGATAGTATTGCAGTAGCTCTTGAGAAGTTATATACTAGATCACTAGAGTTTGGAGAAATACCTGATGATTGGAAATTAGCAAATGTAGTGCCAATCTTTAAAAAATGGAAGTAAAGAGGACCCGAATAACTTTGGGCCGGTAAGCTTAACTTCTATCGTTTGTAAAATCCTTGAGAAGATAGTTAAGGGGATTTCTGACCATCTAGAGTATAGTAGGTTAATAAATGATACTCAGCATGGGTTTAGAAGAGGTAGATCGTGTTTAACAAATTTACTGGATTTTATGGATTATGTTACTAAACAACTAGATAATGGTGAGAATTTTGATGTAATTTACTTAGATTTTAGCAAAGCTTTTGATAAGGTTCCACATAGGAGACTAGTTCACAAATTAAAAATTTATGGGATATATGGTAAAGTTCTAAATTGGATAACTGAATGTCTGAAAGACAGGAGCCAGAGAGTTGTGCTAAATGGGGTGAAATCACAGTGGAGGGACATTATTAGTGGCCTACCTCAGGGATCCGTTCTAGGCCCTTTATTATTCATCATCACTTCATCATTAACTCTATAATTTAAGGTGATTATTTTGAGTATTTGAATAATAATTTCATCTTACTTTGGTTATGACTTATGTTTTTTTATCAGTTATTTCTAATAATTCTTTTAAAATATCAAAAAACAAAATGGTGAAGTTCTTAAAACCCAAAGAATTACAAATGGTGAAGTTCAGAAAATCTATTTTTATATATCTTTTATAACTCTATATTTTAGCAACGTGATATTTTGAAAGGGGAAAAATTTAGTTTAGAGTTCCTTTTTAAAATTATTATAATTGGCGAAGATGAGAAAATTTATAAAAATTTAACCATGACTGCTTTATTTTTTATTTTAAATTTTAATCTTATTAGCGAAGCACAAGCTGGAGTGGCAAAACCATTACCTGGTAGTTTACATAAATGATCTTGGGAAGGTTGTAAATAGCATTGTCAATTTTTGCTGATGACACTAAAATGGCAGCTGTAGTCAAAGAAGCTGAGGGTAGCTTTAAGGTGCAGAGTGATTTAAATAAGTTATTAGCATGTGCTCAGAAGTGGCAGATGACTTTTAACCTTAAAAAATGCAAAGTTCTTAACATTGAGACGGGATAATAGGGAATTTAGCTATGAAATGGATGGGCAATGGCTGAATTTAGTTGAGGATGGGAAGGACTTAAGAGTAGTAGTAGGTAGGTCACTGAAGTTTTCAAAGCAATGTATTGAGGCAAAAAATAGAGCAAATAGGGTGCTAGGATATATTAAGAGGAATTTTTTATTTTATTTTATAGAGCCCATCTGCACCTTGAATATGAAGATACACTGAGGGTATTAAATATGTTCTCATTTGAGAGAAGATGTGTGAGGAGAGATATGATTGAGCTTTTTAAAATCTGTTCTGGGATGGATAAGTTGGATTTTAGCAAGTTATTTGAGTTGGATTTATAAATGGTCAGCACTTAAAAATTAAAAAACAAAGGTGCAGGTTGGATGTTAGAAAATATTTTTTCACCAATAGAGTGGTAGATTACTGGAATAGTTTGCCATCTGATACAGTAGAAAGTCCAAACTTGAATGTTTTCAAATGCAGATTAGATCATTATATGGGGAGGTGAGGGTTAACTTAAGGGAGGAAGGGGGGTATTCTGGACTCATTCCTGTGGATGCAGTTTTTTTATTATTTTATATTATGATTGATTTGGACTTTGACGAGTCTTGATAATGTTTTTTGTTTATGACATTCCTGTGGATGGTTCTAATTCTGTATTGTAGATGCATGATCTGACACAATCCTATGGATTGTTTGAATTGTATACTGTAGATGCATGATCTGAGACAATCCTATGGTTGCATTTTGTGGGTGAGTTTTGACAGATGTGATGACCTTTGATAGGCCCTTGTGGCTTTTGTCATCCATGAAATTATGTTATGTTATGTTAAGAGAGTTGCTGATTATATAGAATGATTTTTATCTAAGTCCATAATTACTTTTTATTATTTCACTATCATATATGTTATCAATGGAAATTGAGTACTTTAACCATTGCAGCCTTGTTTAATACCACTATTTATATCTATTTTAATTTTAGAATTGTTTAAACAAAGAAACATATAATCATTTGTATATAGAGCTGCTATTGTATCAATTATCTCTAGACATGTATTGTATTTTTTTAAGGCTTCAATTATTTTACGTCTTCTTATGGAATCAAATGCTTTTTTTAAATCTACTAAAACAACATATAATGGCTTTTTATTTTGGTAGCTACATTCAATACAATAGGATAACAAAAATTTTATCTTCAATAAGTCTCTTTTTAGTGAACCCTTGTTGATATTCAAGCTAACATAAATTTTGATGTAAATGAGCTTATATTTTTGATTTTATAATCCCCATATGTAGTTTATATGTAGCATTGGTTAGAGCTATAGATCTAAAATCAGATGCTGTAGGTCTTTTTGTTTTGGGAATCAATTTTGTGTTAGATGCTTTCCAGTTTTCTGGGATATTATTTCTCTCTAGGACATCATTTAACGCTTCCAACAGCTTCTTTAAAACTTCTCTGTCTTTTAGTGTTTTTAGGAATTCCAACTTTATTCCATCAAGTCCTGAAGCTTTTTATTTTATTTATCACTAACTTGATTTCTTCTGTTATCATTGGACATTTCATGCTATTACATAAATTATATGGTATTTTCAAAACAATCAAAATTTTCTATTATAAATTGTGTTTGTTTTAAATTGTATTATTTCATCATTAACCATCTTAATTGGTATCAATTCAGTGTAGATTTCTTTCCCATAATTATGCTTTTGTATTTTATTCCAATAATTATTAATATCATTTTCATGACTTTATATTGATTAATCCAAAAGTTGTTGATCTCATTTACAGATTCAAGTCCATCTCATTTTTTTCCATTGTTATATATTGATATCTCTTTTAGAGTTCTATCCAGATTTCTTAAGGTATTTATATGTTTCCAAAGCTTTGTATTTTTATCTTTCTTTATTTCATCTGTTACAGCTTTTTCTAGTCTTTCCTTTGATTCACAAACTATCAGTTGCACTTTCAGTTTTTGCTCTAAATATTTTCTAGTGAACTCTTCTTCTTTGGTAGCCTCTTCATTGGCATTTCTTTTGATCCTATTATAGAATTTTCTTAGTTTGATATTCTCTTTTATTTCCGAGGTAAGCTATTTTGGTTCTGGATTTGATTTTATCAATATTAACCCTTTTTTATACAATTTTCTCAATGTAGCATCTGCTGTTTCCTTCATGCATTTTTCTATTTTTAATATAGACCACTTATAATTGTCTTGGTCTATTTTTCTTCTATAGATCTTACATAATTTGACAAATCTTATTGATTGAATTTATAATATCTATATTCAATATTTTTTCTCTCTTTGGGACTTTATTAATCTCAAATATTATTTTAGATTATGATCAGATACATCAAACATCACTCTTTTTTCATCAATATAAATAATATAAAAACTTTGGTGCATATTGTAATTTAGAAGTGCATTATCAATGGTGCTTTTTACTCCCCTCTGTTCCCATGTAGATATTCCCTCACAATTCGGATCTGCATTTAATATTATTAAGTTTTCATCTACTATAAGTTGTAAAAGAAATTTGCCATTTGCATTTGTAGTATAGTTATCTCCAAGATTAATATGACCATTAAAGTCTCCAAGAATTAATATAGGATTGTTATGGTAATTTCTTAAGATTTTCTTTATTTCACTGTACTTTTGAATATTTTCATTATGTCTTACAGACATATAAATCAATATTAAAATGAATGTTTTTTCTTTGCATTTGTATGAGATGGTCAAAATATCTCTCTCTTTGCAATCCATTTTCAAACTTATATTTATTTGCATTCTTACAGATACACATCAGTCCTCCACCTTTTATATCATTTAAGCTACGCATTGAATAAAAAGTAAGCAGTTCCTTACTAAACATCATTTTTTTGATTTTTCAAATGGGTTTGAGAAAGAAATAACAAATTATTATCACTTTTAAAATCTATTATATTATATAATTCTGCCATTTTACTAGTTGTTAATCCTTGTATATTAATATAGTAAAAGTTAAGTTTTTCTATTGCTCCTGAATTCTCTTTTTTTATCCTTTTTTTATTTATAGTTATAATTTTTTGTCAAACATTATCTTTAGATGATATATTCTTTTGGTAAATGTTGCGAGTATGGGCAGATGCAATTCTAGCTTATTTTGAGGGTCGGCTCATCGGGGAAATCGGCTTACGATGATCCTGAGATTTCAATCATTTGGGGGGGTATGGGGGCATAGCCCCCCAGTATATAATCGGAAATCTGGCTTTGTTCTGGAAGGTTGTCTTACAGGAGCTCCTGATTCTCATTGTAAGATTGGGATATAATACTGATTTGGGTGTGTAATTTTTCTTGTATTTATTTAATACATCAATCACTGTATAATAAATACATTAGTGATTAATACTTTTGGGGAAGATAACTGGCAGCAATCCTGAGCAAGAATTTTTTTTGGGGTGAGTGTTAACTTTTTCATTAGTAAATTTCTGAGAGTATGGCTTTTTGTATAGATGGTGAGAGCATGCCGTTTGAAAGTAGTGTGTATGTGGTGTGTGATGCATGTGGAGTTGAAAGGAGAGTGAATGTAACTGAATGCCGTGTGTGTTTTCTGGAAGGGGAGGTTAGGAGGTTGAGTGGAGAATGTAAGAGGTTGAATGATTTGGTGTTTGAGGTGAGAAGAGATGCAAGTGTGCGATTGAAGGGTGAGATTAGTGCTAAGAGGGTGGAAGATAGGGCTAGGACTGGGAACAGTGTGGAAGTTGTGAGTGATGATGAATGGTGGGTGAAAATGGATAGGATAGATAAGTTAGGACAGGTTAGGTGTGTGAATGAGAGGGACATAGAACCTGTTAGGTTGACTAACAGATTCAATGTCCTGAGAGAGGAAGAGTGTGAAAGTGATTTGCCTGGTGTGATTGTGGATGAAAGCAGGATGGGTGGTAGCGTGACTGAGAGCAGGAGGGAGGGTAATCTTAGGCCAAGACAGAATAGGAGAATGACTGAGGTGCTAGTGATGGGTGACTCTCAGATTAGGTATTTAGATAGGAAGTTGAGTGATAGCAAGTGGAAGGGAATGAGAGTTTGTCTGCCGGGTGCTGGTGTAAGTGATGTTTGTGAGAGGTATGATAGGCTGGTTTCTGGGTGTGAGAGGGATGCAGTTGTGATTACGCATGTGGGAGTGAATGATGTAAAGAAGGTGGGTACATGTGAGTTACGTGAGCAGTATAAAAGGTTAGTTGAAAGGATGAGTAAAAGCAGGGTAAAAGGTGTTGTTTCTGGTGTGCTTCCGAGATTGGATGTGGGGGTAGAATGGTTGTCGCGTGCAATTGGTTTGAATGAATTTGTGAAAGGACTGTGTGAGGAGCTAGGATTGGTGTTTGTAGATGTCTGGGGAGGGTTTTACGGGAATAGGAGGTTGTATGCGATGGATGGGCTCCATCTTAGTCGGGCAGGTGTTGAGGTTCTATGGGGGGAGCTGGATAGTGTGATTAGGTCCTTACGGGTGGGAAACTAGAAGCTGTTAGAGGTAAGGGAATAACAGGAATAGAGGGCAGGTGTAGGAAATGGAAGGGATGCAGTGATAGAGGAATAGCTAGGGGAGAGGGCATACTGATGCGTTATAGGGGGACTAATGCACAAGTGAATGAGCAGATAACTAGGAATAAAAAAGCACAATGCAATGAAGATGGGAATAATAAAAAAACCTTAAAAATATACTACACAAATGGTCGGAGTATAAGGAATAAGATAGATCTCTTAAGAGCGTTAGCAAGTGAAGAGAATTTTGATATAATTGCGATAACAGAGTCATGGCTTGATTTGGCAGGTAATCACTTTAAACCTGAGGTTGAGATTGAGGGCTTTAACATGTTCCATACAGATAGGAATAGGAAGAGAGGAGGAGGGGTTATTATTTATATTAAAGATAATCTCCAGTGTTGTGTAAACAGTACAATTAAATTAGATGATAACACAGAGTCATTATGGCTAAATGTAAAGGAAGGTAAAAACAAGCTTGTCTTAGGATTATTATACAGACCACCAAATCTTAGTAAGGAAGCTTCAAATCTTCTGTGCTAGGTTACATTAAAAGAAATGTTAGCTACAAGAGTAAGGAGGTCATCCTTAAACTATACAACTTTTATGTCAGGCCACATTTAGAGTACTGTATACAGGCATGGTCACCACATTTTAGACATGATATAAACTTATTAGAGTCAGTACAAAGGAGGGTAACAAAAATAATACCATCCCTGAAGCACCTTGAATATGAAGATAGACTGAGGGTATTAAATATGTTTTCATTTGAAAGAAGTTATGTGAGGGGAGATATGATTGAGCTTTTTAAAATCTTTTCTGGGATAGATAAATTGAATTTCAGCAAGTTATTTGAGTTAGAAGGTAGTAATAGAACTAGAGGCCACGACTTAAAGATTAAAAAACAGAGGTTCATACTGGATGTTAGAAAATATTTTTTCACTAACAGAGTGGTGGATTATTGGAATAGTTTGCCACCTGAGACTGTAGACAGCCCAAACTTGAATGTTTTCAAGCGCAGATTGGATGATTATATGGGGATGGAGGGTTAATTTCTTACTTTCGGTATGTGGATATGTTTCTTGACTCATTCCTGTGGATGCAGTTTCTTTTTTTTGTATATTTTGGGGGACTTTGATTTTGTTTTTGACAGACTCCTATGGAGGCTTTAAATTATATATTGAAGATGCATGGTTGGACATTCCTATGGATTGTTAAATTGTATATTGTAGATGCATGATCGGACAAAATCCTATGGATTCTTTATGTGGGTGGATTTGATGGATACAGATGACCTTTGATAGGCCCTGGTGGCTTTTGTCATCCGTGAAATTATGTTATGTTATGTTATGTTAGGAGATTGAACGGGCATGTAGAAGTAAGCATGTGTGTATAATGGGCGATTTTAATTACAGAAATATAGACTGGGAAGCTCTTGTGGGTGATCAGGAGGCTGAGGAATTTTTGAATGTTGTCCAAGATAATTTTCTGAGGCAGATTATTAACGAACCCACTAGAGGTAATAATATACTGGATTTAGTTCTGACAAATAGGGAAGAAGTTATTAAGGATACTGAGATTGGAGGAAATTTGGGTAATAGTGACCATTGTGAAATTAGATTCAAGATGAAATGGAATGGTATTGATAGTAGCATGAACAATGTTAAAATTCCTGACTTTAGAAGAGCAAATTATAATGGGCTAAGGACTTACCTGGAGGCAGTTGTACAGAAACCAGGCAATGAAATCAATTCAGGAATAGATTCAATGATATCAGTTAGTGGAGACAATAATCACCAGGAGGAAGAGATTACAATTGAAGAGGAGTATGAAAGAATAATTGAGCAATTAATTACAGGTCAGATGATTAACATTCCATATAAGGAGATTAGGACTAAAAATAATGACCCAAAATGGATGACAGATAAAATTAAGCATTATATTGGCATTAAAAAGGGCATTTATAGGAAAATAAAAAATGGAGAGGATCACTTAAGGCAGAGATATAATGAACTAGCAAGAGATGTTAAAAAGTTAGTTAGAGTAGCAAGGAGAAATTATGAAATTAAAGTGGCAAATAGGGCAAAGGAAGATCCTAAAAGTTTTTATCAATTATACAAAACTAAGGTTAGAGATAAAATAGGCCCACTTATAGATTCCAATGGACAATTAGTGAGTGATAGGGACTCAATGGCTGGAATGCTAAATGACTTTTTTCTCTCAGTATTTACACAGGAGGATACTCTAAATATACCTGAGGTGTCAATGATCTTTCGGGGTAATGATGAAGAGAAATTAAAGGATATATTGATCACAAAGGAGATAGTGACAAAGGAAATTGATAAAATCAAAAGTAGTAAAGCACCCGGTCCTGATGAGCTCTTTCCTAGAATTTTGAAAGAATGTAAGGATGTGTTAAGTGAGCCCCTAGCATGCATCTTTAGAAAATCATTGGAGAGTGGCATTGTGCCAGTGGCATGGAAGAAAGCCAATGTGATACCTATATTTAAGAAAGGGGATAAAACAAATATGTCTAATTACAGACCAGTAAGTTTGACATCAGTGGTAGGGAAAATGATGGAATCTATTATAGCAAGGAATATTAGAGATCACTTGGATAAGCATAAGTTGATAAAAGAATCACAGCATGGCTTTAGTAAGGGTAAATCCTGTCTGACTAATTTGCTGTCTTTTTATAGTAAGGTGTATGAAGCAGCAGATAATGATGAAAACTATGATATTTTATACTTGGACTTTAGTAAGGCTTTTGATCGAGTGCCACACTTACGACTTCTGAGCAAAGTTAAAGCACACGGGATCGATGGCAGTATATTTAGGTGGATTCAGTCATGGCTTGGTGACAGACAGCAAAGAGTTAGTATAGATGGAGTTAAATCTGAGTGGGGGTGTGTTAGCAGTGGAGTTCCTCAAGGATCTGTTTTGGGTCCCTTGCTATTCTTAATTTATATTAATGATCTTGACATAGGTATAAGTAGTGACCTGAGTAAATTTGCTGATGATACTAAGCTAGGTAGGGCCATTAGGGCTGATTCTGATGCTGTTGTAATGCAGGAGGAATTGACCATTCTGTCCAATTGGGCCGAGAAATGGCAAATGAAGTTTAACATAGACAAATGTAGTGTACTTAGTATAGGTAGAAATAATCCACTGAATAGTTATAAATTAAATGGCAGAATTTTAGGGAGGACTGATTGTGAGAGAGACTTGGGTATTTTGGTAAGTTCAGACCTTCGTCCTAGAAAGCAATGTCTAAATGCTAAGAATAAAGCTAATAGGATATTGGGATTCATTAGGAGGAGTGTAAGCAATAAGAGTGCTGAAGTCCTTCTAAAACTGTATCTGGCGCTAGTTAGGCCTCATCTAGACTATGCAGTACAATTTTGGTCACCATATTATAGGAAGGATATTGATTTGCTTGAGTCTGTGCAGAGAAGGATGACAAAGATGATTGGTGGGCTAAGGAACTTACCTTATGGTGAAAGGCTCAGAAAACTAAATCTACATACATTGGAAAGGAGAAGAGTCAGAGGGGAATTGATTGAAGTCTTCAAATGGGTAAAAGGATATAATAAAGGGGATCTGGGTAAGGTTCTTATACTTAGTCAACATGACAGGACACGTAGCAATGGGTTTAAGCTTGATAAGTATAGGTTTAGGAAGGAGATTGGGAGGAATTGGTTTACAAATCGTGTGGTAGATGAATGGAATAGGCTCACTAGGCATGTGATAGAAGCCTCCTCTCTGGGTAGTTTTAAGAATAGATTAGATAAATATATGGATGAAGCTGCTAGATGGGACTGACTTTTTTTTATGTACATATGTATATATTTTTCTAAGGAGTGGGAAGATTATATTTTGCGGTTGCATGAATGGACATAATCCTCTGGATGCATTTTATGTATATTGTAGATTAGATCTGACGAACTCCTGTTAAGGGTGACAATGTTGATGACTTTTCTCTGGTAAGAAATCTTTTGTGTGTTGAATGGATCAGGAGCTGCCAAGTGTAGGCCATGAATGGTCTTTTGCAGTCTCCTTCTTTTCTTATGTTCTTATGTAATAGATTTTATCTCAGAAAAAATAGCCCAAAATAAGCTAGGACTCGGATCCGGCCATATTCTACACAATTACCATTCTTTTCTATTATTTTGTCTAAAATAATATTTGCAATTATGTGCTTTCCTCTTTCATTTAAATGGATTCCATCTTGCAGATATAATTCTTGTCAATGTTTAAATCTGTGCCACAGTGGAATATACTTTATACCCATTTTTGAGCATAGAATGCTCAAATGACTATTAATTTAATATATTTTGCCTAGTCAACCATTTATGATTCTCTCTCATTCTTGATAGAATTTCTGTGACAAAGATATTATTATTTCACTCATTTAGTCTAAGTTCTAAATATCTTTTAATATCTTCTTCTGTTTTTTTTCCTTAATATCATATCCTCCACATATCACTACAACATTTTGCCACTTATTAATGTTAATATTTTTACTATAAAAAAACACAGCATACATTTTCTTAAGTTTCACCCCCAAATAGGGTAATTCTGAAGATCCATACCCTGTGAGCTTTCCCACTCGCATTCCCATAATATTTATTCCACCTCCCAACTGTGTGATTAACTTGTTTTATTACTTGTTCCTGAGGGCGAGTGTAGCGAGAAGGGGGGTAATGCCCCCCCATATAGCAACCCATAGTACAGTTCATGGGGTATGGATCTTCAGGTTTACCAAATATAGAGTAACTGCACCTACAATAGCTACATTTAAGTCGAGGTATGACAGACACATAGGACTAGGGCATGTGGCTGACATGTCATAGCGGTGGTGGTCACCACAAGTAGAAACTTCTTAATTTCCCACTATCTTTTCATAGGTAAGCATAGGTAAGATCACTTTCCAAAATTTAACCATGCAAAAACATTCAATATCAAAATATTGGCATGGAATACTTTGCTGGAACTTAATTTCATAACCTTGAAAATAATTATGACAGTAACAGATTACAGTCAGGCAGTCTATAAATTTTAACATTCCACCTTTTTAAGACGTTTCTCAGAAAGCACTAGTAATTCTAAGCTGGTATTCGTCTACACTCTTGTAACACTGAAAACTGCATCAAGATATTTAACTGAAGGCTGAAGCATTTTGAAGAAACAAACGAACAGGCTTGATACAGGTGCCAAAAAACTCAAGAATGCTAAACCGAGCTATTAATAGATAATCCAAGGTGGTATTTTCGAGCAATACCAATAACCAATACCTGGCCATACAATTTCATTAATCTAAAATAAAGGCCTCAGAATTGATTGATCCTAAAACAGTCTATTATATAAAGTTATTTTAGAAATAAAGGATATTTTAAGAAATAGAGACCACCCACGAAGATTATACAAAAAATGGAAATCTAGCCCAAGTGTGACGGCTTAATCAGTCAAGACTTTTTTTTAATGTTTGAATTCCTGTTTATTATTATTTTTTTACTGTTTGTTTGTTTTTCTGTTCAATGTGTTAAAAGGTTTGACAATCCCTTGGATTGTGCGCACCATGGCATATGATTAGTATAAACCAACTGACCAAACTTTCAAACGCGCCCGCAGCATACCAAAAAATTAGTTTCCCACATATGCCGACACATAATACAGAAGGTTAGGGGTTAAGTAAATCTTTATCATCATCACCATCATCATGGTACGGGCATCATGAGGTAATCCTGTAGTGCCCCGATCATTGTTGTGAAAACTTCTATGATGCTGGCTGACTACGTGTAGCCAGGAGAATGAAAGGTGGATTACAAGTACTTTCGAACTTGTTCAGTTCATTCCTTGATAATTAACTGAACAAGTTCGAAAGTACTTGGAATCCGCCTTTCATTTTCCTGTGGGATTTTTTACATTTATTGCTCTACTCACGCGCTACTTTGTGAGTTTCTCATATATATATATATATATATATATATATATATATATATATATATATATATATATATATATATATATATATATATATATATATATATATATATATATATATATATATATATATATATATATTAATTTGTCCATGTGCTCTCGAGGCGGACTGAATAAGAAAACAAATCCCGTCGGAGGTGCTTGTAGTCTTGATTTTACTTTAATAATAATTATTACTAGATCTTTTGGGGTTTGTTGCACGTTCTTCTCTATTTCTTTTTAATTTACCCTACATAACATAACATAACATAATTTAACGGATGACAAAAGCCACAAGGGCCTATCAAAGGTCATCCGTATCCATCAAATCCCACCCATATAATGCATCGTAAATACATTTTTATGCTGTGCCAAATATATTCCTTTTTTGAATAAGTTATTATTTTTAAAGTTAGGTGTGGTTAAATTAGGTTTGATAATTCTCATCATCATCCGCCTGGTAGATAGTGCCTATCTGTCAGTTGGCGTACTCGTCCGGAACAACCTCCATTCTGCTCGGTCTTCGTATCTTCTTTAATCCTCCATTTCCCTCAGTGTTGTTCCTCTTCGTGCCAGCGCCTTCTCCACATCCTCGATCCATCTTTTTCTTGGTCGGCAGGCTGGTCTTTTTCCTCCATGTCTCCATAGGAGATACTTCTTTGGATATCTACCCTCGTTGATCCTCATTACATGAAGTCGGTCTCTCTTTAAAACTCCCTTTATTGTTCGCATCTCGGTGGCTTGAATTTTTTATTCTGTTCTGGTGGCCAATGCCCAATTCTCGTTGCCATAACTCAGTGTTGGTTTCAGGATTGTGTCGTAAATTAGTAGCTTGCTTTTTTTCAGGATGTGTTTTTCTTTTAATAATGGGTACATCAATACTAGGTTATTATTATATTTTATCATACGGTTGTTGATTTCAATCTCTTGAGTATTTCTATCGTCCACCTTCACTCCCAGGTATTGTTTATATTTATTAACCTGATGGATTTTGGGGAGTCCATGTATACCTCGTATTCTCCATTGTCATACTAACAGTGACGAATTCCGTTTTACCCTTATCACTGTTTATTTTCATTCCATTTATTTCTGATCATGCCTCTATACCAATCATTTATATGTTCCTGCAGATCTAATACATTGTTGGTTACCACAGCTACGTCGTCGGCATAAGCCAGCGTAACTTCCTCATGTCTTCCAATATTTATGTCTCTTATATATTTATCCGTGAAGTAGCCCCAAAATGAAAGAAGATTCCAAATGTTGGCTTTATTTCACTGAAATAAACAATTACAGAACATATGTATACAAAGAAAGTAATACATATAATAAACACATTCTCGTATTAGCGCGCACACAAAGAGGCACACATAATACACGCTCACATAAGCACACACACAAATATAGGCACATGTATATTTCACAAACAAAGAATTATTAATATCAGTGTTGGTTTCACAAACCTAGGAGTCTATTTAGTAGAAGAACTGCAAGGTCTTCATTCTCATACATTATCGTATATAGCAATAAATCTATTTCATACCTTTATTGAATATTTGAACCTAATAAAGAAAGAAACACAGGTTAGTTATAAACTCAACTCAAAACCAAACCATAACACTCCATAAATATGATTAAAAGCAGTAGTGAGATGACATCTCCTTGTCATACTCCTGTGTTTATGGTGAACCTACACAATTTCTTAACCTCTTATTCTATGTTACGTCCATATATTTTGCCTGTGTGTGAAAGTAGTTAAATGTCTCTGTAATTTTCACATGAAGCTTTATCGCCCTTTTTCCACATTGGATATATGACTCCTTTTTGCCAGTCCTCAGGAATTTGCTCTCCGACATACGCCTTATTGAGCATGTCTAATATTGCAGTTAAGGCACGTGGTCCTGCCGCCTTGATGATCTTAAAGATATTTCATCCTTGCCTACCGCTTTTCCTTTCCTCATCTTTGTCGTAGCTGCTTTCAGTTCTATCTCTGTGATTAGTTCATTTTTCTCACCCGCATCACCGGCATGTACTCTGATTGCTTGGGGTTCATGTTGCCTACAAATGACTCGAATGTATTATTGCATTCACGAAACAAATTTTAAAACACCGGTTATATGTTTGCTCCGTAGCGTAGTTCTACAGCCAGGGGGACTTAAAACTTTTGTTTAAAAATAAAAGTCTTCAATTTAAAGCAAAAACCAAAGAGCCCAATGAGAAAGTGAGGCCGCCACTCTGTCGACGGCCCCTCCGCAGTTCAGCAGTTCCACAAAACATTCCACTATCTTTCTGCCACTTCCTCTGGTTTCACTAGCAGGTTGTCATTCTGATCTTTAATAGCATATGTCTGACTCACTGCACTGTTCAGGCAACACCTTTTGGCCATGGTATATAAGAGCTTCTTTGCCCCCTTCATATCTCTTTTCAGGTCATCTCATGTTTAACTCTACGTTTCTTCTTTTTCTGATTCGTTTCTAGCTTGTACATAAGCAACCCTGTCCTATTGACTTCTGCTTTTTCATTCATTTCCTAAACTTTTTTTTTTATTTTTAACTGTCTCTCTCGCTCTTTCTATCCACCAGGGAGGGCTTTTCTTCTTTCCCTGAAAGAGACCTCTGCAACCGAGCATTTCTTCACCGGCGATGGTAAGACTGTTCTTTAGTTTTGATAATTATTAGATTAAATTAGTTTAAAACTTTAAATTAGAATAAATTAAATTTATATTCTTTGTGTGTCAATTAGTAATAATAATCCTTTTTTAAACGCGTTTTTGAGTGATGTGCGATGGAATCTCAAATGCTTTAAATATATAATTATTCAATGTCTATTGAGGTTTAGTTATTTCTCACGCATAACATCTTCAGAGGGTGATCGGATAAAGTTCAATTACCTACTATATATAGATGAGTGGTGAAACATTTTTTTAAAATTTATAATATAGCGTAATTCTGTAGGTTTGATGTTCATTTCTAGTTTCATTATTTTAATTATATATAAGACTAGTCGAGGCAATATTAATTAAAATAATGACACCAGAAAGAAATGTCAAATACGAAGAATTACGCCATTTTTTTTCATTTGGCAGTTTATCGCTCATCTCATATATAAATTTTGGATGGACCTTATCCCAGAACACTTTGAAAATATTATACGTGAGAAATAACGAAACGTCAATATATAATGAATGAAATATTTTTTTTAAAGAATCATACATGTTTTTATAAGGAACATTATTGAAAAAACTTAATGAAAATGCGAAAAAGATTTACAAAATTCAATAACATGAAAGCAAATAAAAAATTATTGACTATTGTCATTATTAGTATCAAGAGGGTTGAGTTGAAATTATTGAGTACGATAATAATTGAGATGAAAAGGAATAAGTTCTTGTCGAAATAAGATGAAGGTTGTCAGAATTATGCCCTTCGCCAAGCTCGCTCTGCAGAAGGTACACACATGTGGACAGAGTGCGGCTGACACGATAAATTTAGTGTCATCGGAAATGGTTTACGTTCACACATACACATTCATGCTACATCTTTAGCGTAAAGGACTGTGGAGCAGTTAGCCAAAATTTCAGGTTGACACAAATTTGTATATCGATATGTTCTATTTGTATGGCCAAAGCGGTGTCAGTGGTACTGCATCTGCTGTAATGTCGCCACGTATGTTTATACACGGTAGCGATAGCAATCAGCCAGCACCGAATCAGGGAGCTGTCACCAACGAAAGCGACGAAGAGTTTTGGTGTGCGTTTCGCGGCCCTTCCCTGTTTCCTCATTGCACATTCGAACTTGACTGCCCCATGGTCAGCCAGTTCTTCTCTGATGTCTTCTGAGGAGTAGTCGACAAATTACCTGACATATAATACTATTTCACGAAGTTCATGGTATAGTGCGGCGTCCCCTGCATCAGAAAACCATCCGGCCTCAGAAGAGCATTCATTATGGACACTAATGTTGGACGCTTATTGAACATGGGTCATTTATGCAGCATGTTCTAATTAGCAGAGCGAAATATTAGATATCTTTTGAATTCAGCAAGTCCCAAGACGTCGGGCAACCTCTCGATGAGGGGTCCATGGAGTCTCCAAGGCTCCACTCACACTAATATTTTGTTTGATAGTTTGTTTCTTGTTCTCTCCGAGGGTGCCACGAGGCGGTACTTGCCACCATTGGCTGGCTCATTATCTGAATCGGCAGGGGACCTGTCCATTCCGGAATCCCCCTGGAGGGAGAAGCGACCTTACCCTTTTCATCATATTTGTTAATTTTTTTTTCCCTTTGTGTATAGAGCGGGTTATACGCACTCTCCTCCCTCCGAGGAAACCGCAAGAACGTACGGAAACGCCTTGGTATATCCCTTGGACGAAATGGTACTGGAATCGATTGTCTTCAGAGCTCACCGGAAGGAAGAGAATCCTCCTCTCCCCTCAAGACCCAGGTGTCTGTGTCCCGTTTAGAAGAGCTATACCAAAGAGTGGACTTTGACTTGCATGTGATTTCACCGAGTCATTATTCTCTCACGGAGAAGAGCATGCTGCATGGGACAAGGAACCCTGGAGTCTGCGCTTTTTTCAGGGGAGGGGACTAATTTCGGTCCCTCTTCTTTGTAGCGTCGCGGACCACTAGCAGTAAATCACTAAGTATGTGTTTTTTTTGGAGAAAGATAGATCATGAGGGCTAGCAAGCCGATCCCCATATGTGAAATATGAGAGCGGGCATGGCTTCCCCCGAAAGAGTCACTAGATGTGAGTCGAAAAGAGAGGTAGGGGGTGAAACGCAACTGAACCCGTAGCCTATTGCTCCCCTAAGGGGTTTCAGACTGTGCAAATGTGTTCCCATCTGGATCGGGCGTCGTTCCCAATTAAAGGTGGCAAGATGAGAGCACTTCCATCCGAGATGTGTCGTGGTAATCTTCACTCAACA
Organism: Ceratothoa steindachneri; assembly: GCA_963969495.1. Classification (NCBI taxonomy): domain Eukaryota; kingdom Metazoa; phylum Arthropoda; class Malacostraca; order Isopoda; family Cymothoidae; genus Ceratothoa; species Ceratothoa steindachneri. The sequence continues at coordinate 56,933,292 of OZ018323.1, read as the reverse complement.
ACACCACCAAAGTTGGGTGAGGTTTCAATAACTGCAATGTAGGCAGAAATTTTATAAATTGCCAACGCGCTCTATTACGGAAATTTGTTATAAAATAAAAATAATCAGTGTCTCAAACTCTGAATGCGTTAAAAGGTGATGTCTGCGAATGCGCGGCAACGTACATCGACTGGGAGTTACCCAGCGGACGGTCGTTGCACAAAGGTAGCTCCCAAATGAAAAGCCAAAAAGGCAAATGCAAAAGAGTGGGGCCTTAGTAAAGACTTGTGGTGGTCAAACCAATTATAATATTCGAGTAAAAAATTCCAACGGGTAACACATTGAACCACAATCATACCTTTTGTAGATGGGAATATGGACTTCCCGGTATGTAGTATTCTCTCTTTTGTAAATGGGAAGATAGACTTCCCGATGTGTAGTATTCTCCCTTTTGTAAATAGAAAGATAAACTCACCAGTATGCAGTATTTTCTCTTTTGTAAATGGAGGAACGAAATTCCCAGTGTACGCGGTCGGTGAAGGAGCTTCCAAAAACTGTTGCCTCCTGTGCCGGGTAGTGATGTAAAGGGTCAATGTGATGGATGTTTTCGTGGAGCCCCAGTCGTGTAGGTCTCCTTGTAAGACCTCGTAAGGAAAAGAGTTCACGTTTTCGAGTTCGCTTCACCAAACCTTTACCTCCTTTGCCGAGAATGCACATTCGGTAGTGTAGCTGTATCTGAACTCTGATTGAGCGCTTAAAAGCTCGGAGAGCCAGCGATGGGCGATGTATTAAAGCGATAAATATACAATAAGTTTTTCCCTTTTACAAATATCAAAATTTTTTAAAAAAATAAATACATATATGTAAAACGGAAGAATATATAGGTGTAGTGATATCTTTGTGAAAATTCAGCGGAGAAGAGTAAACTATAAGTATGAGTAGGAAAACAGATTCTCCTGGAATCAACGGGGAGGTCATCTTATTAGCACTATATATTGTTTTAATAAAATACATGAAATGTTTTTCATTTTTGTTATATAAACTTAGTATAATTTTTAGAAATAATTTTTTAAGTCAAATTTTGATATAGACACATTACATTCATAATTCTAATGTGAATTTTTGATATAGTCACATTTCATTCGATTTAATTAATTTTAGCACTTACAATTTGAGTTTGTTTTTTTTGCTATAAAAAAAATGTTTAAAGTAAATTTTTGATATAATCATTTTACATTTGATTTTATTTATTTTAGCACTTATACTTTTAATTGAGTTGTTCTTTTAGTCATATTTAGATATATTAATTGTTCCGGTCTTATTATTTCCTCTTGTTTCGTTTAAAACTTTATTTTGGTAGCACTTTATGATATTACTATTTACACACGAGTTAAACTATTATCTAATCTGTTAAATAGTTGTACTGATATTTTTATTCTCGTTTAGCTTAATCGTTAGTTTATTATTCTATATTTTACACTATCAAACCATTTTAATTATTATTCACTCGATTCATTCACTTTTCGCACTTTAGATTGCTTATTCTAGACGCTTTAATTTGTTCAATTGTTCGCACTTTTGACAACTTGTTTTAATCACTTTGATTTGTTCACTTATATATTTGTTCACTTATTGCTAACGCAAGTTGCTTTTAAGAAGGTTAAGTAATACTCGGAAGTCTTGTGGCCATTCTTCATTTCCTTAAAGACAGATGAATCGATGGTGTGTAACCACGAGTCCGGGATGTAAATCGCGTGTTCCATCAATAGTTCACCTATTTCCTTCGGGGACCATGGTCCTTCGTATGTCCATTTGTATTTGCCTTTGTTGATTCCGTCGAACAGTTTTTTATTGTGTCCCTTAGGGGGTCGGCATTGAGGGGGACCATGGACTTTAAGGTCCACGTCCATGGCGTCGAAGAAACAGCCCCGCAGAAGGATATCCTTTTTCTTCGTGAGTGGAAATCCAGGATACTTTAGGATTTCATCTTCGTCTGAGCTTTCTTGAGATTGGCTTGTTTCCTCTTCTTTATTTGCCTCTTGTTTCACTTCTCTTTTCTTTTTCCTTATTTGTTTTTCCTTCTTCGTGAACTTTTTCCAAGTCTTCTCCGTTGTGACTTCTTCCTCCGATGTTTTATGGTGCCGATTCACAACTTCTTCTTTTCCAGTGTTCTTTTGCTGGGGAACGTCGATGAATTGTATCCTTAACATTTCCTGAGATGCGGGGTTGGGTAGGAACTATAGCTTTTTCTGAAAACCGTTCTTGTGCAGGAGGCGATTTAACTCTTCTGCAAATGAACCGAGGTTAACTAGATTCGCCAAGTGAGCAAAGACGATCATGGTCATAATCTCCTTGGACTCACCTGGCATTACCAGTTTGGGGGCAGATTTTCTGTGCTGCTGGTCTTGGTTGTTGCCACTGCCTCGACGTATGTCTTGGATTTTGCCTCCTTTACCTGCTTCATCACTTCTCGTTTTGCCCGAATGGCTTCCTTGCGGATGGGACACTTCATGACCACGGCCTTGTGGTCCCCATCCGCAGTTAGCGCATCTTTGTTTCTTGGAAGTGCACTCTTTCCATCCGTGACCGAGTCTGGAACAGATGGAGCAAGTGACGTCAGCCGCCATACATTCTTTAGTGGGGTGTTGTTCATAGGCCAGTCAGCGTTGGCAGAACTCGAATTGAATAAACTCCTCCGCTTTAAATTGTTCTGGGGCGATGCGAAGGAAGAATCCTAGGAGTCCATCCTGCATGGCCCTCTGAGCCATCTCGATGTTTGCAAAGATTACTTTGACTATGTTTTTACCGAATTTTTCGACTTTGTCTATTTTTGCCCAATTCTGTTGTTTAGTTAGCTCGACCTTGATGTCATCACAAGAGTTGTCCGTGAAGAACGGGTCGAGTCTCCTAAGTATGATGGTTCGGCGTGCGAGGATTTCCTTAGGGATAACAGCTTCGAGGCCAATCGCACGTAGGTGTTCATTGGCTTCCTCCGATATCAGTCTCTCGATATATTCGTCTTTCCAGCACACTGCTACGTAGCCGTTGGGGGTATTAATAAGCCTAATTAGGGATATTGGATTTCAGCCGTATTTGTGTGCGAAACGGTTTGAACGTTATCCATTCCCTTAAATTTATCGTGACGCTGATTGGCCAATTATTGCTGCGCTTAAGTCTAAAAGCTGATTCGCCAATTTGTTAACGCTTAGGTCTGTTATTTCAGAAATGGACATAAGTTTGACGATTAAATGTGTCTCAAAGCTGACTGGTTGAATTTTGTATAGCTATGAGTAGATGGAATGATTATTTAAATAGCTGTATTTAGTGGCTTCAGGATGATTGACTGTTTGGAATTCTTAGTATAAGTACATTGGAAAATTTATCTCTCTACCTGGAAAAGGAGACAACGTTTTAGGAATCTTTTGCCAAACGCCTCTGAAAATCTGGTTTCTAATTATAGAACCAGATCTTAAGAAAGAGAATAAAATACTGGTGTCGTACTCATCATCATCACCATTCACTAGCCATCATCTTTCCTTTTTTCAGCGGCCCCACTTAGGCAAATGACTGCTTAAGTCTCCCGGCCCACCTCCCTACGCAAACTGCCGTCAGATGTGAGAGGGGATTGCCATTCATGTTTCGTCTCAACTATGCCTGGCAATTACATGACCATAATTGGGGTCATTGGAGGAAGCTGGTTTGAGGAGTAGCCCACAGCCGATAACAATGTCAGAAATTATTCCAGACAAGGGGCGGACTGCTACCTCCGCTGCTCATCTCAGCGGGGGCCCCTTCCAGGACCAAAGAGGGACATACTTCCGTCTCTATGGTATGTTGGGATGTAGTCACGATTAAAACACCCTTGGGTGCGGCGTTGTCAATAAGTCCGCCATACAATCACACTCACAAGAGGATCCCACCCGGATTCATCTCATCCATCGTTATCATTGATCAAAAGAGCAATTCCCATTTCCATCTAGGCGGCGGCTGAGCGAGGGGAAGGGGCTCCCTTTTCAGCCCCAAGGAAAACAAAACTATAAAAAAAACGTAAAACAAACACGCACACACAACAATTGAGGCCGTGTAACACCCACAAGGAAAAACTAAATCTTGGAATTGGAAAGGAAGATTTGCACCTCCCCCCTCACTAGCGGGGCTGCAAACACAAAAAAATGGCGTCCCACCCCGCCACAAGAGCCCCCCCCCCTGAGGACCATAGCTGGACAGCCAAAGCCGGATCGAGGTAAAGTCTTCGAAACGGTCTATGGAAAGCTAAGCGTAGCTATCCCAAGACTAATCGATACCCCAGCCGGTTACGTCGCAATTTGCGAGAAAGAGGCAGACGTAGAAACACTCACGAAAGAGATGGGACAACGTGTGCTAAAAGAAATAAACCTCCAGCCCAGCACTCCCTCTCAGATCCAGGCACATCGGAGCGTGATATGTAGGCAGCTCGACCCCTGGATCGGGCAACATACTAAAGAACAAATTATGGAAGAGATAGGCAGAAACCAGTCGTGGGCCAAAGTCTTAGAGGTTGTGAAGTTCCAGCGAGCCACAAATGGTCCAAAAGGCCAAAGAAAGAGGACTGCTACTCTTTAATGCAAAGATCAGTGGCGAGCAAATTGAGAGGGAAGAGTTCACCCTCATCCAAGTATGCTTCCGCTGTTTCAAGATGGAACACCACCACACAAAAGAGTGCAAAGAACAAGTTATAACATGTTATAGGTGCAAAGGAAAGGTTACTGATGGCCGAATGCTCGGCACAGACAGAAAGGCGCCCAAACTGCAGGCTGAACCACGGGACGATGGACATTTCCTGCCCCCCGTCCGCAAGGACATTATCAAAAGAAAAAACAACGAAAAGGAAGCTGAGGAAACGAGGAGGGCTAATACCTCCTACGTCTAAGCAACCCAATCAGCAACGAAATATCTAAAGCTGGAGAACGAGAATTCCACAAAGATTTTTACGTGTATCCTATTTGCACACGTTAACAATCTCACAAAACCAAGAACTTTCTCAAAACCCCTCAATCTCATGCTGAAAAAAACTGGTATGTCGGAAATGTGGTTCCCGGACGACCCACCATCTAGAGACGTCCTGCAGCTGCAATTCCTACCAAATGATGCGCAAGAGACACCGGCGACACAATTTCCACCAGAAGAAAGCAGCGGAGTCCACGACTGGAAATAATAGGACCACCAGGAAAGACCCAAGATTGGAGGCACAAAGGCGCCGATGGAAGAAGAGAAAAAAAAGTAGCAAGAAGGATTAAGCACGCATAGGGCAATCTCACGAGCTCATCGTCCTCAGAATCTGATGCTGGGGAGGTCGAAAACAAGGCTACAAAGAACCTCGTAAGCTCAAGGAGTAGTTCAAAGACTTCGAGGTGTACTCACAAGTACGATGGAGAGGAGATCGACCTCAAGATAATTACGACTAAACAGACCCCATACCCAAAGAAACTCTCCCCTAAGGAGATATATCAGGGAATTCAGGATAGAAATACAAATGGACCTACTTTGCAACAGAAGTAGAATCAGATATCGAACAAGCTATCCACGAAGGAACAGCGAAAGTGCACAAAGACTCTTGCATCACCCTAAGTGATGCAGAATACAAAAGGATCCGGAACGGCAAAGTCCACAACAGTTAATAAGACTCACCAAAAGAACAAAGACACTTAAGAACAAGAAAATAATGAAGAATATTAACAACACTTTAAAGATACACTGAATGTGGATGGATGGAAAGGAAAGTCCATTCCATACGGTAACATCTTCCGTAAAGTGGACCCGGACATCATTTTCATGTCAGAACATGGCCTCAACACGAAAACGGACACAATAAAAATACAAAATTACATAGTAATACAGAAGAACCACACACAAGAACGATTTAATGGCGCAGTCATCGCGATCAGAAAAAAAGCTTAAAATTCAAAATGCTACCAAAAAGGTCTGGTCAACATTGGCCAGTGATATCATCCCAGAGCTAAGAAGAACAGGTGGCAACTTAAATATCCCTTCCAGATTGCATGAAAAAGTTGCCCGAAATCGACTTTTCCCAAGCACTGAACTCTGCACCGAGGAAAACACTATACACATAAACACGATAGAGTAACGACAAAACAAATTTAAGACAGGTAAAACACTAAATCAGAACACTAATAAAGGCTCAAAAGCTCAAGAATACACGAAGACTAAATAAACAAATGAAGGAGACAAATGCACAAAAGAATATAAAGAAGAACACACACACATAAACTAACAAACAAGTCAACAATAAAACGAACAAGAAAGAAAAATCAGTAATCAAAAGTAATCATATGCATGTGATGCCCCTCAAACTAGGGCAAACCCTTCCTACCCCTTTTATCATCTATCTTCTATTACTAATCATATTACCTTCCACTATAGAGTACATTAGATTTAGGGATGATTAGTAGTAATTATTCAAGAAGCAAGAAGAAGTTGTCCTTACCGTTTGCCTTTTCAAGACGTGTTGCCGCAATTTACCACGAAATAAAGAATCCAGTTGAATATTTTCCTTTATCCTAAGGAAGCTCGTTTGATCGCTTAACCCAGCCTTCTACACGAGAAGAGCCCCCCTTTGTGCAATTTAAATAAAATGGGCATCTAACGTACGAATAGTCATACCTATAAACTATTAGACATTAACCGAGAATTTTAGTTGACCCAAAAGCTATTTTTAGCGCCCATCTGGCAACTGCCTTCAACGGCATAAATCGCCGTAATTATCTTATAGCTTAATGCTAAAGTAGATTAAAAATAAACAGAGAAAAAACACGGCAAAAACAAACAGAAAGCAAACACAAAACCAGCCAAAAGACAAAACAGGAAGCAAAAAAGTAAGAAGGAAGAAGTACGTTCTGGTGTAGGGGGAAGCCCCCTTCCCCCTCCCAGCGCAGGAACGCACAACCAACACTAAAGAGAGTCAAATAAAATGAAGGCCGGCGTCCTCCAAAAAGTCAAATAATCCACAAGCTTGTGTGCACGAATCCGTTCCGAGTTCAAGGGGCCTAGAAGCAAACATGACAGTACAGACTTCTGTATCTGAGAGATGCGCCAGGATGGTGGTCGGACAATAAGGCCCGAATTAGCGGTCATATGGGTATGAGGTAACTGGTCAAGTCCTGAAACCTGTATAGGACAAATTAGGGTTGAATACTATTAGAAAAAATGGGAGCATATGGGGACAAAGAAAACGAACCAGCTTCACCAGATCTGTCAAAGAGTTTAAGTCAACTCAGTTTGCTAGGTTTTCCTTATGCAAACTTAGGTCGAAAGGATTTAAGTACCACGTGTAGCATCTACACAGAGTACCCATCCCTTCTGGTCGAAAGTTAATAAGGAGATCATAAAGGAAAGTGTTGAAATGTAGGCAATGTGAAAATAGTGGAAGGTATAAAGCCGCAGGTCAGGCAAAAAGTGGTGGAGGGATGGTGTACACCTAAGCCACTGGAGCCGAGTGGGTTTGACAAAGAGCGCTTAATAGTGGACACTCAGACCGGGAGGACGTGGTGGTACTTTAGGTATCATGTGTGGGGTGAAAGTTGTTGTGCTATGTTTCAAGTTATGATGTTATGTTTTGTACGAGAATTTAATTTCTTTTTATGGTGGAAGTTATCATATTATAATATGTAACAGTATTATTTCTCCTTGTTCAGTTTGATGCTATGTGGAAGTTCAGCTTTAAAATAAATATCCTGTCACCAGCAGTTGTTTACGATCACCACAGTTTAAACAGCTGAACAGTTCAAGCTGTCAACCTCCCAAATTGACACGTTCTGAACCATGGATAAGTTCTTGCCTCCAGGCACTCTAGATATTGACCTAGATTCATCGACAGCAGCAGACAAGTGGAACATGTGGAGCTCTAACTTCAAGGCATTCGTCAACTCAATAGATCCCTCTCTCAATCCCGACAATCGGAAGCTGCTTCGAGCACATGTGTCAAGCCGCATCTTCAAGCTCATCCGGAATGTGGCTACATACCAGGAGGCAATCAAAATATTTAAGGCCCGTTTTGTCAAGCCTCTTGGTGGAGTTTATGCAGAACTTGCAAACAACAGGCGGGCGAGATGATGGACTAGGTTTTGGAGAAACTGAAGTGCTTGGCCCAAGACTGCGACTTCAGAGCCGCCACTGCCGAACAAGTTGAAGAGTTATCCATCAAATATGCCTTCATAACTGGCATGGCACCAAGGGCCATTCGACAGAGCCTTCTAGAAAACCTTGAACTAGACCTCGATGCTGTGAAACCAGCACGCTTACTTGAAATGGCCCAGCTGCACTGCACTTGGAGGCATACCACACAGAACCATCACTGACAGCAGTTCTTGAATCGGAAACAGCTAGATGTGAAGTCAACAGAAGCGCATGTAAAGCAACATGAATGTTTAACCTTGAACGCGACCCAGTCAAGTGCTAGAAGATGTTTCTTTTGTGGAGGGCCTTTTCACCCTAAGAAATTCTGCAAGGTTAAGGATTCATCATGCTCAAAGTGTGGAGAAATGAGACACTTTGCCCGAGTATGTCAGTTGTGAGCAAGGTCTGTTCAACCAAGCAACAAGTCAAAGATGTCTGTGACTATCATTGCGTAGACTGCAAGCCTGAATAGTATCTGGCGAGTAGTTACAAGGATTCTTCTAGATGACAAGATCAGTGGAGGCTCTGTTCGACACTGGGAGTTCGTGCAGTTTCATTCGACCAGAGGTTGTGCAGTCTGCTGGGCTGAAGATGTTGCAAGCGAGAGGAACAGTCTCTCTGGCATCTGCTCAACAAACTACCGAAATCCGTGGACGTTCTCGGGTTAGTTTAACCTTTAATGACAAGTACGAAAATATTCAACTGTATCTCATGGAAGGTTTGTGTTCTCCTGTTCTGCTAGCTAATGACCTTTTGAGGCAACATAAGTCGGTGTCCGTTGAGTTTGGGGGATGCCAACCTCCCTTGGAGCTGTGCAGTTCAGCGATTGCTACCGTCGACCCCACAACTCTATCTGGGAACCTGACCCTCTGAATGTCGCCCTGCACAAACCAGATCCCGTCGATGCCGTGAAGAGGAAAGTAAGTTCATCAAAGATGAAGCAGAGCGCTTACTTCAGGAAGGGGTCACTGTACCTGGGCGAAGCCCATGGCGAGCGCAAATTGTGGTTGTGAAGAATGGAAGCAATAGGAGAATGGTAGTAGATTACTCTCAAACAATCAACCTTTTAACGAATCTAAATGCATACTAAGTGCCAGCAATCTCCGAGATGGCAGAGATCTCCAAGTACAGCTACTTTAGCTCAATCGATCTCACGTCAGGTTATCGCCAAATACCCTTGAAGACTGAAAAGCAAATGTACAGTGCCTTTGAGACTGGTGGACGACTTTTTGAGTTCACTCGGATCCCATTTGGCGTTACCAATGGGGTGACTTATTTTCAGCAGATCCTAGACAACATCATCCGCAGCGGAGATTTAAAGGACGCCTACGTGGATGACATCGCATTCTGCTGACACTCAAAAGAAGAGCATGATGTCAATTTAGAACATTATTGTTCAACATCTGAGAAGTATTGGCTGACACTCAATCAAGACAAAAGCAAGTATGCTCAGACTCGCATCACAACACTGGGTCACGGCATCGAAGAACCTAAGGTCAGCCCTGATCCAGAGCGTATGCGACCATTACTTGAGATACCAGCTCTAGCGGATGCCAAAGCACGGCAGCGAGCTCTTGGACTCCTGTCTCACTATGCTAAGTGGATCCCAAACTTCTCTAAAGAAAATTAGGCCACATTGTTGATTGCGAGAGTTTTCCAATGACACCCATGGCACTAGAGGCTTTCCAGAGACTCAAGCAAGAGATATCGCAGGCTTCACTCTGTGCAATAGAGAACAACACACCATTTGTCGTTGAGGCAGATGCTTCAGCAGGAACTATCGCAACATCTCTGACACAAAATGGCAAACCAGTTGCCTTCTTTTCACGTTCGCTTGCTCTTGGAGACCGTCACCACTCAGCCGTCGAGCGAGAGGCATGTGCCATTGTGGAGGCACTAAGCAAGTGGCGTCACTTTTTGATTGGTCGGTACTTCCAACTCGTGACCGATCAACAGTTAGTACGGTTCATATTTGATCATAAGAATAGAGGAAAACTCAAGAACGAGAAAATCTTCCGTTGGTGGCTAGAACTATCCTGTTTCAGTTTTGACATATCATACAGGCTCACGGAACCCCCCTTGCTGATGCACTGTCTCGAATACTCCATGACGTATCTGTAGCTACCGGCAATGTGACTGTGGAGCTGGGAAGCTTGCATGACACTCTGTACCACTCAGGGATGAGGCGGATGTGGCACACAGTATGTTACGAGAAACTGCCGTTCTCATTAGAAGATGTCAAGTCGGTCTTCTGAAGGTGTACAACATGTGCTGAAGTCAAACCATGATTCATCAAACGAAGTGGAACTCAGTTAAAGGCTACTCGCTCTTTCGAGAGACTTTTTATTGACTTTAAGGGACCATTGCCAGCTAAACGATGAAATAATCGTTAGATTCTTATGTACTGTAGTGGACGAATACAGTCGATTCTTGTTTGCCTTCCCTACAGAAGATATATCCACCGAAACGACCATCAAATGCATGTCGTCCCTCTTTTGCACCTTTGGTGTGCCAGACTACATACATTCAGACCGTGGAGAGGCCTTCACCTCTGCCAAGTATCAGCAATTTTTACATGAGAGAGGAGTAGCAACAAGCTACTCATCAGCGTACAACCCACTTGTTAATGGACAAGTTAACTGTACAATGGTACTATGTGGCGTACCATTCGCCTGGCTCTACACTCCAGAGGTCTTCCTGTTGATGAATAGGAGTTGTACTCCCAGATGCACTCCACAGTTTTAGGTCCCTAGTGTGTGTGTCAACCAACCAGACACCCCACGAACGTTTCTTTACATTCTCAAAGAAGGCATCCTTTGAACAAGCACTCCCGTTATGACTGTTTTCTCAGAAACAAGTACTGCTACGGATGGCTGCGACAACCTCAAAGTACGAGCCACTTGTAGAATCTGGAATGCTCTTCCATGACAAGTCCTTAGTATGCCAGGGTGTAACACACGGATGAGGAAGAGGCCACAGTGTCAATTCGCCGTATCCGCGCGCCTGCTGAGGACAAACCTGGAGAACCACTTAAAGGAGACCAAAGAGCGCCTGCCAAAGCTGCTGGTCCACCTACACGTTCATCTACTGAAGCTGCCACACCGTCGGTAGTCATGGATCTGCCTCCGCGGCCACATGCACCAGTAGATGCATCTATTCCAGTGTCAGCACCCCATGTGACTCAACCAAAACGGTGCAAAGAAATGCTAATGATGAACCCTGACAGTGTTCGGAAGAATTCCAGAGTGAGAAAGGCTCATTTGTGCCTCCGTGATTATGAGTGACCCAAACATGATGCTTTATATATGAGGGAGAGGAGAAAAGGGAAGAATATGAGAATGTGGTGAAAGTTGTTTTATGTTTCAAGTTATGATGTTATGTTTTGTGCGAGAATGTAATTTCTGTTTATGATGGAAGTTATCATATTATAATAGGTAACAGTATTATTTCTCCTTGTTTCAGTTTGATGCTATATGTAAGTTCAGCTTAAAATAAATATCCTGTCACCAGAGGTTGTTTACGATTACCACAATGTGTAGTAGTATATACAGTGAACTCTTTTACGGGAGGTCATTGAACTTAGTTAGGCGAAATAAGGATGTAATACTCTTGAAAATTAGGAGGGTTCAGAGAGGAACAGGGGGATTGCAGCAGCTTCCATAGGCCCTGTCTCAGACTTCAAGTCAACTCAATGAGCCAATCCTTCCTTGCGGACATTCGGAAGGGAAGAAAGCTGTAAACAACCATGCTGGTATTTTCATTCTCCTTCTTCTCCACTATCATCTATAGTGTATGGTTATCAATGTGATTTATCTTTGGTTAATATATCAGCCTAGATAGCGTTTCGAAAAACCATAACCATAAATTTTGTTTGATTGAAGATGTCTGCCGTTAGCTTTAGGCCTAAAGGCGACAGCAAAATAAATTTTGGAATAATGACTTGGGCGTTTAGAAAGATAATTACACAAATATAAATATATTCATAAAATCAACGAATTTACAATGAGATAAGTAGGTTAAGTAAATATGGTGAATAATATGGTGAAACAATATAGAGTAAATAATATTGAGTATCTATATTAATATAGTAATTAATTTAGAGTATTTTTGATGTATAGTAAATAATGTAGTATTTTAGAGTATATATAATGTATCTAAGATAGTATCTATAATGGACTGTGAATTCGGGGCTGCAATGAGAAGCAAATATAATTAGGACTTACTCTCGTATTGTCGTTTGCAAAGAATGTTAGAGTGGAATTAACTCAGTATGATTTATTTGGAGGTAAATGAATAATTGTAGAAGGAATGGTTACCGACCTTTACACGAAGAAAGCAGCGAGTCGAATGGGCAGGATCGCCTGCTCTTTTGATCGAGCTGGGAACGTGTGATTGTTTGTTTGTGTGTGAAATTTAAGAGATGTTGTTTGGAACAGTATACGTTAATTGAATTGGCAAGAAAATAAATGAATTAATTAATTATTAAGTTCAACATAAATGATTTGATTTACAAAAGTTGGCGTAAAATAATTGAATGATTAAATTAACAAAGTTAAAAGATTGCATGAATTATTTAAATGACAAAAGAATTGAATTTTATACATAATAAATGATGATATATATATATATATATATATATATATATATATATATATATATATATATATATATATATATATATATATATATATATATATATATATTTAAGTTTCCAAGGAGGTTTTTATTATAGGAATGCCCAGAGGCATTGCTATAACACTCCCCCCCCCTAAGAAGGTTACCCCCCCATTTTTACTATTTTGAGATTATAAGTCCGAGTAGCGACGAGGCCTCCTGACGACGCGACCGGAGCGTGTGACAGTGCCATTGGTTTGGCTGCGGGTACGAGGACACAGATTTCCTGGGGTAGTGACACTAGCGTTGAACGAGGCACTGACACGAGAGAAGGTCAATGGAGCGAAGGTGATCCGCTTGCTGGTCCTTGCGAGATGGCGTCAAGCGGGATGTGGGAGTCTTGAGTCCCGTTGTCCGCTGACGGAGTGACCAGTGCGGGAGAGATTTGCTCCTGACTAACAACTTCTGCCGACGAGGGTTCCTGCAACAAAGGAGGAGGAGGCAGCAAAACGGAAGGTGGAGTTGGAAGGCAGGAGTAGTTAAAAAGGTGGGGTTTAGGTTGTTTGGGGGGATTACTGCCTCTGGGCATTCCTATAATAAAAACCTGGGAAACTTAAATATATATATATATATATATATATATATATATATATATATATATATATATATATATATATATATATCAATTATTATGTAAACTTCATATTATGCAATACTTTAACTTTGTCAATTTAATCGTTAAATTAATTTACTCAACTTTTGTAAATTAAATCATTTTATGTACAACTTAATAATTAATTAATTCACTTATTTTACTTGTCAATTTATTTAACGTACTACTGTTCCAAACAAGATCTCAAGGGATTAACAAACGCTTCACATTCTTTAAACTAACATCTCAAGGGATCAACATTAACAAACGACAAACAACTCACATCCTTTAAACTAACATCTCAAGGGATTAACAACAAACATTAACAATTGACAATAAACAGGTCAACATCTACCACCTGCACCTCACTTCACTTATTCAGATAGGTTCTCACTTGCACTGACCCACACTCAATCCTCAAGTCATATCGCACCAATTCATTCAGCACTCATATAGTGCTCTGACACGCCATCAATTCTCTCGCACTCACACAGTGCTCTGACAATACGTCATCAATCCTCGCACTCGCATAGTGCTCTGGCAACACGCCATTTATTCGCTTGCATTCACATAGTGCTCTGGCAACACGTTATCAATTCTCTCGCACTCATAGTGCTCTAGCAATACGCCATTAATTCACTCGCATTCGCATAGTGCTCTGGCAACACGCCATAAATCCTCTCGCACTCACATAGTCCACTGACAACACGTCATCAATCCTCGCACTCGTATAGCGCTCTGGCAACACGCCATTAATTCTCTTGCACTCGCATAATGCTCTGACAATACGTCATCATTTCTCTCGCACTCACATAGTGCTCTGGCAACACGACATTACATTCAGTTCTCATATAGTGCTTTGGCAACAGACTATACCGAAAATGTTCGTCTAGAACCCCGATCACCTTATTCTCCTCCTACTATACCCCTTTATGGTACAGTAATCCCGGGTCTGGGCACCATTGTAGATAGAGGGGAGTAGGAAAAGGGACAAAGAAAAAATAATAGCGTAGGCGAGTTGCGAACAGCTTCCCGCGTCGCTGGACCACTGTTAGCCAGCGGCGAATCCACTCGGCCATCCTGAGTCTCAAAAAAGACTCATTCAAACGAAGATTTAAACCACTCGCCTGCACTTCTCGTACGCCATAAACCTCAGCCATTACCCGTACAAATTGTCTACATAAGAAGCAGGATTGAGGTGAGGAGGTAGAGGTCGGTCAGAAGAAAAAAAGAATTGACCAGGAAGACGAAGTTGAGTACTGTAAACGACTTTCGCCGCATAACAGGCCAGGTCATCTTTCAAGGATGAACGAATGCCCAACACAATCAAAGATAGGTTGTCCACCCAAATGATAGTAGGATCGGTGGAGCGTAAGCTTGCCTTGAGCGTCCGATGAAAACGTTCGACGGCCGAGTTACTTTGGGAGTGGTAGCTTGTGGAACGAAGGCAAAAGGAACCAATAATTGCCATGAGTGCACCCCATTGGTGAGATTCAAATTGGCTGCCACGATCAGTCATGATCGTTGAGGGAACACCAAAACGAGCAACCCATGCTGAGACTAAAGCTCGAGTGACTGTGAAAGCTCTGATGTCCGAGATAGGAACTGCTTCTGGCCAACGAGTAAAAGATCGATCATGGTGAGAAGATAATTGCAACCACGAGAGTAAGGAAGAGGACCTACTAGATCGACGTGAACGGCGTCAAAACGTGACGAAGGAAGAGGAAAGGAGACCAGAGGAGCTTTGGTGTGGCGATGGGCTTTGGCACGGTGGCATGGCAGGCATGAGCGAGTCCAATTTTCCACGTCAGCATTCATACCTGACCAAACGAAGCGTTGGGCAACGAGCTTGCGTGTGACATCAACACCAGGATGAGAGACCGTGAATTTGGTCGAAAATGTGCTGACGGTAATCGAGACAAATGAGAGGACGGGGACAGTCAGGTAATGAGTAGGCAACCAGGGTGCGCCTGGAAGGACTGTATGGCAAATCGATCTCACGAACAACGAGTTGAGAAGAGTGACGCAGCGTTTGCGTGTCCTTATCTTGTCCATGGGCAAGCGCTATTGTGACATGATTGATGGGCGCAATGTGGGAGTATTGCATGCCCGAAATCGCTGAAATGCGAGTGAGTGCGTCTGGTACGACGTTTGAAGAACCAGGGACATGGAGAATATCGTTCGTCAACTGCAGGATGAAGTCAAGATAACTAGTGTTAACTGCAATGTGTACTGACAAAGTACTACGAGAAGAACAAGCACCGACCAAAGGCTTATGGTCCATAAAAATGGTAAAGTCACATCCTTCAGTGTGTACTGACAAAGTACTACGAGAAGAACAAGCACCGACCAAAGGCTTATGGTCCATAAAAATGGTAAATTCACATCCTTCCAAATATTGTCGGAAGTGGCGGATTGCGAGGTATATTGCGAGGAGCTCTCGAGAGAACGTACTATATCTCTTTTGAGAGTCTGAAAGAGAGCGCGAGAAGAAATCAAGAGGTTTCCATTGGTCACCAACTTTCTTATACAATGTTGCACTTACGTGGGTTGAGGATGCGTCGGAGGCAACCAATTCCGCAGCTCGGGCAATAGCCTCTTTGGTGCGAGAGAACGACTCGCGCGCCTCAGCAGACCATTCAAGAGGAGAGTTCTTTGTGGTCTTGGCGAGCAGAGAGTTGATAAGTTGCATGACTTCGGCAGAATTAGTTATGAATTTGTGGTAGAAAATAACCATGCCACACAAACGCGTGATGTGGGCCGAGAAAAGTTGCGCATCACGGTAACTTTATTTTCGAGTGGGCTAATCCCTGTACTCGAGACATTGTGACCCAAGAAAGAGAGTTGCAAGTGTTGAGTACGATACCGTACTCTTCAAGTCGAGCGAAAACCTGACGAAGGTGAGACAGATGCTCCTCTAAAGAATTCTATCAGGAGGTCGTCTATGTAGCAGAAGACGAACCTGATCCATAAAACGTTGGAAGGTCTGACCACTGTTACGAAGAACTTAGGGCATCCTGTTCATGCTAAAGGAACTAAATGGCGTGGTGATAGCCGTCTTTGGGATGTCATCTGGATAAATAGGGATCTGGTTAAAAGCACGAACCAGATTGAGTCGAGAAAAGATCGAACAACCGAAAAGAGCAGGATTGAAATCAGACTGATAGGGCAGAGGATATCTATCGGGAGAGTGTAGGCATTGAGACGCCTGTAATCACTTACAGTTCTGTACTCTCCGAGGTTAGATTTGGGTACAATATGATGTGGAGAAGCCCAAGGAGAAGTAGAGGGGCTAGCTATGCCAGCTTCGACTATGAAGGTGAACTCTTGCTTCATTAAAGCTAGTTTATCGGGGGCTAGTCGACGAGGGCGGGATAATACAGCCCTCCAGCCGTCTCTATCTGGCGAACAACGCTTTTGAGGAAGGAATAAAAGGGCAGGAAAATTTCTGTAGAAGGTGCTGAATTAGGGGATCGGTTGATGGAAAACGGACAGATAGGAGAGAACTGTGCAACAGGAAAAATGAACCCGAAACTGTGAGTGAGGCAGTGAGATCGATAAGCTTGCGGTTACGAGAATCGACCAAAAGGTCGTGGGCAGAGAGAAAATCGAGTCCCAAAATAGGAACGTCAACATCAGTAATAATAAACGTCCATCGAAAAACTCTACCGAGGCTGAGAGACAATTCAAGGATACGCCTTCCATAGGTCCTTATATCCGAGGAATTAGCGGTTTTAAGGACAAGATCAGAGGAGGACCAATTTTTATCGTCCAGAGACGCTGGAATAACATTACATTGAGCACCAGTGTCAAC
The DNA here is from genome assembly GCA_963969495.1 of Ceratothoa steindachneri. Taxonomy (NCBI): domain Eukaryota; kingdom Metazoa; phylum Arthropoda; class Malacostraca; order Isopoda; family Cymothoidae; genus Ceratothoa; species Ceratothoa steindachneri. The sequence goes on along the minus strand of OZ018323.1, from coordinate 56,916,061 downwards.
TAAATATGAGAAACCAGACAATGAGTCATAAATGCAAAATGGTGGATCGACCTGAGATGAAGGAACAGCAGAGGTGATAGACCCATTGATCACTTGCGTTCTCAGTTTAAATTAGTCGAGGAATTTGAATTAGAATGAGAAGAGCGAGTTGGAGCATTAGTTTGAGGAGAGTGAATGGATTGTTGAGGTGAAATTGGTGAAATGGCGTTAAATTGAGAAGGTACTGGTCGTAAATATGTGCAGGGCTGTATACATTTTAGGGCTTATGCACCATATTTGTTGTGATACCAGCAACTATTAGTTGGTCGGATGAAAGTAACATTATAATTAGAAGGACGAATTTGTGAAGAGCGAGCATTTGATTGAGAATGAGAATAGGATGATAGGTAGTATTGGCAAGGCTATGTGCAGTGTACAGTTTCGCTACCATATTTCTCATGGTACCAGCATAGACTCCTAGTTTGAGAGTGAGAGAATTTAATAGTAGAGGAATAGGCGGAAGAATGAGCAGGGGAATGTTGTGCCTCACCTCTTTTAGCATCTGACATCTTTGCAGGCTCCTACAGTATCTCGCGCTGTTAATTCAGCAGATATTATAACGTATGCAGATATAACTCGCCGCAGAGTTTTTCGATTAACCTTCGTTATCGCAAAGGTAGACGGTCCTATTTTGATCTTATGAATTTCTTTCTGATAAAGACAAACTTGATTAATTCCTCGAATCGCAAGCTTTTCCACTGCGCCACCTTAATTCTTGTCTGTGATTCCTTTCCCCTTCTCAAGGTTACCAAATGGTAAGTCTCCCATCAGCGGAGCATACTCCCACCGTCTTCTCTAGGAGCTTCCTACCATTTCCCTTCCACTCTAGAACATAAGGTTAATTAATGACAGTGTGGTCTAACGGATTGTGATAGAACGGTCTGAGGCCGCTTTAATTCAGCCTCTATCACATGTTAACCATGCTCACCCACATGCTTACCCACGTGCATCCTGCCTGCGAGAGGAAGCAGAAGCGCGTTATCTCCCATCAAGGCCAATGTTTAATCAAGGAGGTTCCCTCCCCCGTTTCGCCTCCATACGTTGATCTCGCCAGATTGAATTAGGCTTATGGGCAGATAAGGTATTTTTCCAGGCACCACCCAGACATTCCCCCGAAGTCCCCCACTCAATTATCCCCTACGTCATGGAGATGGCTCCGGCTATTTATACCGTAGCTTTTCCCAATTGAGGCAGATCCAGATTATCTTCGCGAGGCATCAAGCCAATCCGGTCTCCCTTGTGCACCTAGGAACTCTGCCGAGAAACCCCTTATTGTCCAGAAGAGTACAATATCCCTTGAGTGCCAAGGTTCGTGCCCTTCGAGACGCCAAGTCAACAAGCCCCCCGGCCCCTCCTGTTGTTCAGAAAGAGAACAACGTTAGAACAGCCATTGTTCTTTGAGCCCGTTTGATAAGAGACGCCTACTCCCCTGTTGTTCAGAAAGAGAACAACGTTAGAACAGCCATTGTTCTTCAAGCCCGTTCGTCAACAAACGGTTCTCGTTCCCAAGATATCATGTCCGGATAATTTAATTCTCCCCTTTTTAACGTTCTCCAAGAGAACGCTTGGTTTCAACAATAACCTCCATTGTTCATCTTAAACATCTCCGATTTGCTGTAACAAAGATCGCTCGTACTACCGAGCCCCACTTCGCTCTCACTCCTCGAAGATAGTCCTTCCCCCTCGTTAAGGACAACCCACCGAAGAACCCTTCTGCTGGAAATCGCCAGTTGGACCCAAGATTCCTTCGCATCGTCTTCCTCTGCACAACAACTTTGTAATTACGTAAGTTGAGCATTACCTTTAATCATTTAACCTTTTGTCAACGCAACCCTGTGCTTTAAATGGTTTAGCGAACCATTATCCCCTTTACTTTTTTTTTTTGCTTACCGTTTTAAATCTCTCTAAATCTTAATCCTCAGATTAGTCAGATATTCCCATGACCCTTTTCACTCACGCGTTTCTCCCATTTTTAATCCCCGTTTATGTAAACATTTTTTTTGTGTGTTGTTGATAGTTTAATTAATAAAACTCTATTTTATTAATGGTAGCCATATTATTTATCCTTGTGCTCCGATCCACTTCTTAAGCATATTGAAGATAAATAAGCCTCGGTCAATCAGATTACCACGCACTCGAAATATAGAAAATTTCCTTAACGAATAGTTATATATGGTATATCGTCGAGAGCCTATTCTACGACACGGATAGAGACAGCAATAGGTCATGTTGTTGCTCATCTTAGATTTATAACCTTAGAAAGACCATCTTCAATGCGTAAAGAGTTCGAATATATGCTAAAGGCTGGTATTGTTCGTCCTTCAACATCTCCCTGGGCCCTCTCGACCTCACCTAGTACAAAAGTTTTCTTACACATGGTGTCTTCAGGATTGAGTGCGATTACACGAGTTTGAACTCTCGCACTATCAGAGCTGCGTTTCTTTTGCTATTCTTTTCAGCTTTCATTTGGTTTCTTTTCAGTTATTCTTTCTACTCTTGACTCGATTTGGTCTGAACTTTCAACCAGATACCAGCTCATTATAAGGATGCAGTAAATACCGCTAAACCCATCTTTTCGGCTATTTCGAGATGCTTCGAATACCTTATAGATTTTGGAATATTAGTCAGATCTTCCAATGGTTTATGGAACAAGTTCTTTGGACTTTTGTTTGTGCTTTGTCTACCTCAACAACCTCCTGATGTCGTCTTTCTTCTTCCAAGAACACCTTACTCATCTTCACCATGTATTTTCTTTCTTGGAAGAGTATAGTATCGTACTCGACACTTCGAATAAACTCTCTGGTGTCTTACAAATCTCCTTCATCAAATGTCATGTTTCTCCGAACGGAATTCGTCCTCTTCAGGAGAAAGTTGCTGCGATACACGATATAATCTAATCTTAATCACCAAAGCAACTCCGTGGTTTCTTTGGGATGGTAAATTCTACAACGGATATATTCTAGGCTGTGTAGTGGATTATACTCCTTTTTCATTCATCTTGCACTTCCTACAAAACCGCTTCATAGTTTGTTGGTTAAAATTTCAATTATTTATTCTATGGAATATTTTTCTTCACCTTTAATCTGGCAACACACTTCCTAGCTATAGTTTTTTCGAAAAACGCATTGCCATTCTATCCCCCACGATCTCATGACCAACAGGTCTGTTTTGCATTGTGAAAACATACTTAAACTTAACCCTGTAAAATGTAAGGACTTTATTTAATACTAAATATAACTGCAATTATACACTGTGTACCACGATTTTTGTCTTTGGGTAACAACTGTTATTTTCTATTTGCTTGTGTCTAGAATACATGTAAAAACACTGTTATTTATTTCAAACTTTGCTTTTGTGGTGGTTGAGTTGGGTGAAGTGAGAAAACTGGAGGGTTGAGATTTGAAGAAGGTACTGGTCCAAATATGTGCACGGTTGCAAGCATTTTAGAGCTTGCGCACCATATTTGTTTGTGATACCAGCACCATTGAGTTGAATGAGAGAAAAGGGAAATGTTATGCTTCGGGAGACTACTTGGCGCAGTATGTGAAGAAGCATAACGGTGGCTACAAGGCTGTGTACAGTGTACAGCGTTGTGCCCGCACCCTTGATGGTACCAGCATAGGCCCTGATGGTGTGAAAGATGGTGAGAATAGTTGAAAGAATGAGGTTGAAAATTTTGCGGTTTCTCACCTCTTGCATCGGGATGCCCTCGTTGGTTTCTCTTTCGTGAACCAGAGCGGGACCTGCGCACTCGATCGCTAAACCCGTGTCTGTGCTCTCTCTGTGGTTCCCACTGCAGTTTTAGCCGCTGTATGTCGGCTTCCATCCTCCGCATTGAAGCTTCAAGGTCCCTCGATAGAGAAGATGGAACCTTTGAACGCTCGGTCCAGTCGCCAGAGGAGCTCGACTTTCCTCGCACCTGAGAAATTTAAGGATTGTTAAATGGGCCGTGAGTTTGGCCGTTGCCCTCAATTCACGTAAGGACTCTTGTACAATTTGTCTGCGGCTGCAGCAACCTCCTCAATGCTCGTGGGGTTCGAGCTTAGGGTTAGTGGCCTGATTCCCTCGAGGACTCCTCTCAGGAAAATCTCTGAGGATAGGGCTAAAAATTTCGATTTGAGCACCTTTTACCCTGATAAGGTCCTTCAGATGAGTTAAAAAAGAAGTAGGACTCTTATCTCCCATTTCCTGAGGATGCAGGAGCTCTCTCAGGTCGTCTATTTGGGACCTACTGTATTTGTTGAGGAAAGCCTCCTTCAGGCGGTCTAGAACACCAGCCTGCTCCCCGTTAATTTGCACTTCCCTGAATTGAATAAGATACATATGGGCAACCGCTGGATTATTGCTGCAACTTTCTCTTCCTCGGTGATGTTCTGAGGTTTAATGAGGAGGGACAAAACTTCCAACCATGCAATTGGGTTTGACGGATCATATGCGGGAAGCGAGAGGTATGTATGTGTTCGGTTGCCTGTGCGTGGACTGGGGGTTCGAGGCAGACGGTTGGTCATGATGATCGAGTTTGCCGCTAACAGATGTGCTTATTTGGTGTGTTCGATCCATTATAGTTACTATGTTTTATGTGAACTTGTGCTGGTTGAATGAATGCATTAACGTGAGTGAAGTAGCTGTTGCTGTGTGCACGTGTGTGTGTGGAAATTATTCACGAGCACAGGAATGTGAAGAAATGAAAAACAATTATGAGAAATAAAGGAAATTGGCCACTCGTTGTATATAGGGGATAGTATTAAATTAAAATGGCATGAATTATGACAATTGGAAAAAGGATGCTAAAGATAACACGCGATATAAAAAAAAAAATGAACACGTGAATCAAAAAATGCTCTTCAAGCGAGGCTTTCAGAAAAAAAATGACGCGTGGAGTTCAAGAATTACTTTAACATTTAAACTTATTTATTGATTGACGGTAGATTATTAAACTTTGGGTATCACTTTATGGTATTTGTTTATTAATAAGATTTATTTTTGGTTAATAAATCAGCCTAAATAGCTATTAGAAAACCATTACCATAAATTTTGAGTTTAGATGGAATCGTCGTCTGCTAATGTTTAGGCCTACGACTAAGGTGAAATAAATTTTGACTTTCTGAACTTGGTTTGTAAAAAAAAACAATTAAACAAAATAATATATTCACAGAATTAACGAATGCACAATGAGGTAAATTGGATTAGGAATACAATGTAAGATGCGGAAAAATAAATATAATAAAGTAACTGATTTAAAGTAACAAGATATTATAGCAATTGCCTCTGGGCATTTCTATAATAAAATCCTCATGACAAACTTAAATATATAATATCATCATTTATTATACATAAAATTCAATGCCTTTGTCATTTAAGTAATTCATGCAAATTTATGTACAACTTAATAATTAATTAATTCATTCATTTATTTAACTTAACTTGTCAATTCAGTTAATTTATCCATAACTTTTTACAATTCAATTATTTTATGTAACCTACAATAATTCAAATATCCTGTGGCGAAAAACTGAATTCATTTAACGTACTATTAATTCAAACAACATCTCTTAAAATTTCACGCACACACAAACACACGCTTTCAGCTCAACCAAATTGAACACTATTCTTTCCCATTCGACTCTCGCCATTCTCCGCATAAAGGTTCGAGACACGTCGAGCTCCTCTGACGACCAGGTCGAGTGTTCAAGGGTTCTATCTTCTCTATCGAAGGACCTTGAGGCTTAGAGCTGCAGCGGGAATCACAGAGCGAGCACAGACGCGCGTTTAGCGATCGAAGGTGCAGGTCCCGCTCTGGTTCACGAAAGAGAAACCAACGAGGGCATCCCGATGCAAAAGGTGAGAAACAGCAAACTTTTCAACCTCATTCTTCCAACTATTCTCACCATCTTCCACACCATCAGGGCCTATGCTGGTATCATCGAAGGTACGGGCACAACGCTGTACACTGCAAACAGCCTTGTAGCCACCGTTATGCTTCTTCACATACTGCGCCAAGTAGTCTCCCGAAGCATAAAGTTTCCTTTTCCTCTCATTCAACTCAATGGTGCTGGTACCACAAACAAATATGGTGCACAAGCTCTAAAATGCTTGCAACCGTGCATATATTTGGACCCAGTACCTTCTTCAAATCTCAACCCTCCAGTTTTCTCACTTCACCCAACTCAACCACTTTCTCCAAATCCTCAAATTTCAATTTCCCAACTTTCAAATTCTTGCATTCCTCTCACTCCAGCATCTCAATCACAAACTTTAAACTAGAAAGGCATGGGATAAAAGGGTCTACATCCCCTACCTACACCTCACATCCTTTAAACTAACATCTCAAGGGATTAACAATAAACCATAAACGGGTCAATATCTACCACATACACCTCACTTCACTTATTCAGGTAGGTCCTCACCTGCACTGACCCACGCTTAATCCTCACTTCGTATCGCCATAAATTCATTCAGCACTCACATAGTGCTTGGCAACACGCCATTACGTCACACACACACACACATACAGCTATGACAACAAGTCATCAATTCTCTTGCACTCACATAGGGCTCTGGCAACATGCCATCAATTCTCTCGCACTCACATAGTGCTCTGGCAATACGCCATCAAACCGCTTGCAACATGCCATTACGGCACTCACACAGCTATGACAACGTCATCAATTCCCTCGCACTCACATAGTGCTCTGGCAACACGCCATCAATTCTCTCGCACTCGCACAGTGCTCTGGCAACACGCAACCAATTCGCTGGCACTCGCATAGTGCTCTTGCAACACGTCATCAATTCTCTTTCACTCACATAGTGCTCTGGCAACACGCCATCAAAACTCTCGAACTCATATAGTTCTCTGGCAACACGCCATCAATTCGCTCGCACTCAGATAGGGCTCTGGCAACACGCCATCAATTAGCTCGCACTCACATAGGGCTCTGGCAACACGCCATCACTTCGCTCGCACTCGCATAGTGCTCTTGCAACACGCCATTAAACCGCTTATTCCGAAAATGTTAATCTAGAACCAAAATCAGCTCATTCCCCTCCTACTAAACCCCTTTATGGTACAGTATTCCTTCAAAACAACCTCAACCCAATATTTTTAACTACCCCTGCCTCTCCAACTCCACCTTCCGTTTTGCTGCCTCCTACACCTTTGAAATCTCTTCCCCACTGGTCACTCCGTCAGCGGACAACGGCACTCAAGACTCTCACATCCCTCTTGATGCCATCTCGGAAGGAACCAACAAGTGGATCACCTTCGCTCCATCAACCTTCTCTCGTGCCAGTGCCACGTCCAACTCTACTGGCACTGCCACAGCAAATCTGTGTCCCCGTACCCGCAGCCAAACCAATGGCACTGTCACACGCTCCGGTCGCGTCGTCAGGAGACCTCGTTGGTACTCGGATTTGTAATCTCAAAATAGAAAAAGGGGCGTAACCTTCTTAGGGGGAAGTCTTATAGCAATGCCCTCTAGGCATTCCTATAATAAAATCCTCATGGGAAACTTAAATATATAATATCATCATTTATTATTATAAAATTCAATTATTTTGTCATTTAAATCATTCATGAAAATTTATGGACAACTTAATAATTAATTCATTCATTCATTTATTTTACTCAACTTGTCAATTCAATTAATTTATCCATAACCTTTTACAATTCAATTATTTTATGTAACCTTCAATAATTCAAATATCCTGTGACGAAAAACTGAAATCATTTAACGTACTATTGATTCAAACAACATCTCTTAAAATTTCACGCACACACAAACACACGCTTTCAGCTCAACCAAATTGAACACTATTCTTTCCCATTCGACTCTCGCCATCTCCGCATAAAGGTTGGTAATCATTCCTTCTACAATTAGTCATTTACTTCCAAACAAATCATACTTAGTTTAATTCCACATCCTCTCATAATTCTCCGCATAAAGCCTCCAATTCAGTCCATCATAGTCATATTTTATTTCATATTATTTCATTTTTATTTCACTTACTTCAATTCTTCACATCTTATATTACATCTTGTTACTTTAAATCATATTTTACCATATCTTACATTGTATACCTAATCAAATTATCTCATTGTGTATTCGTTGATTCTGTTAATATATTTATATTTGTTTACCTGTTTTTTTTTAAAGCCCAGTTAAGAATTTACATCTAAACTCAAAATTTATTTCACTTTAGTCGTAGGCCTAAAAACTAGTAGACGACTAACTTTCATCAAACAAATTTATGGTAATGGTTTTCGAAACGCTAATTAGGCTAATTTATTAACCAAAAATAAATCCCATTAATAACCAAATACTATAATATAAAGTAACTAATATATGAAATGAATATGTTGTAAAGTAATATGTGGAGTAAAAGTGAAAACGAAGGAGACTATGATGGACTGAATTGGGGTCTGCAATGCGAGAAGTAAGTAGAATTAGGACCTACTCTCGAATGGCAGTTTGCAGAGAATAAGTGTGAGAAGATTTATGACTGACCTTGATTGAAAGTAAAGTTGAGCCGGAATGGATGGTGACACGAACACAAATGGGAGAGAGAATTCGTGTTATTTCAAAAGTGGTGAAATGCGTGTTTGTTTGTGCGTGAAATTCTAAGAGAAGTTCGTTTGAACCAGTACGTTAAATGAAAAAAATTTTTCGTCACAGGTTATTTGAATTATTAAACGTTACATAAAATAATTGAATTGCAAAAAGTTATGGATAAATTAATTGAATGATTGTATTGACAAAAAGTTAATTAAAATAAATGAATGAATTATTAAGTTGTACATAAATTTGCATGAATGATTTAATCGACAAAAGTTAAGTAAAAAGAATTGAATGATTTGAATTTTATACATAATAAATGATGATATATATATATTTAAGTTTCCCAGGAGGATTTTATTATAGGAATGCCCAGAGGGCAGGGCTATAAAACAAAATATGATACAAAAATAGCATTTATTTATTCTAGAATTACATAAGTGAGACAATTAAAATATTATAAATAAGTAGTTTTCCGTGATTTGCGCTTATACTGTAAATTACTTTTACGAATCAGCCTCCAAATATAGTCTCCTATCAGATTTTCATTATACGACCCTTAATAGCGGCGTTCAAAGTACAGTAGATCCTGGTGAAAGCGCTCGCCATGCTACTCGGAGTATGCTCTCGTGTTCTCCTTAAATTTATCAAGATGAGCGTTAAGAATGTGGACTTTCAAGGACATCCTGGAACTCATCTTGCCGTAGTTTCTCACCAAGTTCTCAAAAGTTTTCGGTTTTGTGATTATCTAGGAATCCAAGAACTACTCTGGTAGAGCTGGCCCACGCTCCTTTTTCGTCCTAATGAGCTTATGGGAAACTACTTGCACTCCATGATCTTTGCCGCAAATAGCTTAAGAAAGAAATCTTAGAGATACTTGAAAGCTGCAGACTCCTTATCTATAGCTCTGACGAATTGTTTCATAAGGCTCAATTTTAAGTGCAGAGTAGGAGGCAGTACTTTACGGGGGGTCCAACAAAGGCTCCCATTTAACGTTGTTTCTCCCCAGACTAAACTCGGTCCGTTGGGGCCAATCTCGCTGATTGTAGTGCGCTACGATGTTCCTGCTATCCCAAAGGCAAAACTAACAAGGAAACTTGATAAAGCCATCTTAGAGACTCATGAAGAAGGCTACCATTTTGAAGTCTCCGATAACCTCCCAACTGTACTCTTCATATTTTAATGCATCTAGCAAAGTCTTTACACTGCTGTATTGCTATTTGACCTGGGCCAAGTGATCAAGGGAAAGGGATGGATACATGTTCCCGTTATGAAGGAGCACTGCTTTGAGGCTCTTGGACAAGCTGTCAATTAAGAAGCACCACTCGCTGGGGTGACAGGCGATTCCGATTGCCTCAAACAGACCGATCACATTGTATCAGCAGCAAAGCTCATATAGACTGGTAAAAAACTTGCAAAATACTGGTGACGCTTTCTCTGACCTAATATTTGCACACTATTATCTAACAAATCCCACTGCTTGAGTATCGAAGTTAAAAGCTTGGCATTACACTTTGTGATACCAAGATCTCTGACAAGGTCGTTTAGATCTTTTTGGTTGGGGCAGAATGGGTTTCTCTCCTCAGTTGCACATCTGTAATCTGAATCAATGACTTCATTCTCTTCTGAACTGCTTTTCCTTTCTAAAAACTGCTGCTCTCTTTTTGGAGGAAGGGGTACAGGGATCTCAGAACTGTGTGGCACCGGTGCAATAGATGAGTGAAGGTCTGGATACATGACATCAGGCGCATTTTTACCTGCTTGACGTTTGGAGGGGTTCACCATGCAGAAGAAACAATTGCTTGAGTGGTCAGTTGGTTCCCTCCAAATTCGTGGGATTGCGAAATTCATAGCTCTCTTTTCTCATCTGTACCATCCTGTTAAAAAACAAAATGAAAACATAAGTATAAATTTACAAATACTTTTCACTTAGTATTATTAAAATTTTTTCAAAAAATCAAGTGTCCAAATAAACAAAACACATTATATATATATTTTAAAGGGTGTTCCAACAACTTGGACCGATTTTAAATGTGAGTTAAGTTTAAGTGTCTAATGATTTTTTTCTTTTTCTTTCAGATTTAATAACTTCAGTCTTTGGAAATTTCAACCATGAAAAGATTAACAATCGAACAACGTGTTAAAGTTATCGAAGCCTATTACGAAAATGGAGGTTCAAGCAGAAACGCATTTCGGGCACTTCGCGATTTTGAGGGTCAACATAATCAACCAACCGAAAGTGCAATTGGAAAAAATATTCGTAAATTCAAACAAACGGGGTCGGTTGCAGATATGAAAACGCCATTGCGTGCTCGTTTATGCCGTTCAGATGAAAACATTGCTGCAGTGCGCGAGAATGTGGCCGAAGATCCAGACCCCTCTATTCGTCAGCGCGCGCAGGAATTGAACATCTCCACAACAACGTTACGTCGAATTTTGACAAAAGATTTGTCTCTACACGCCTATATAATTCAATTGACACAAGAACTGAAGACTGCTGACCATTTGAAGCACCGTACATTCTACAATTGGGGGCACGAGCAAAGACAAGCCGATGATGATTTTTCGCCAAAAATCATCTTTAGTGATGAAGCCCATTTTCATCTTGGTGGATTCGTTAATAAACAGAATTGTGTTATTTGGGCTGATGAAAATCCCAGGAAGATTGTTGAAAAGCCACTGCATCCACAAAAGGTCACTATTTGGTGTGCATTTTTTGCTAGCGGAATCATTGGGCCGTATTTCTTCGAAAATGATGCCAGGAATTCTGTTACGGTGACAGGCGAGCGATACAGTACCATGATAACCAACTTTTTATGGACTGAATTGAATTCTATGGATGTCGAATATTTGTGGTTTCAACAGGACAGCGCCAGATGCCACACAGCCAATGCAACAATGGCTTTATTGAATGAGAATTTCCCAGGTCGCATCATCTCTCGAAACAGCGAGGTCAATTGGCCACCACGATCGTGTGACTTGACGCCTTTAGGTTTCTTCCTTTGGGGTCATCTCAAAAGTAAGGTCTATGCCAACAAGCCAACAACAATTCAACAGCTGAAGGATGAGATAATAAGGCATATTGGTGAGATCGAGAAGCAACTATGCGGAGATGTCATCAAAAATTTGACCATCGAGTGGAGGTGTGCTGCCGAAGCCTTGGCCGACATTTAGGCGATATTATTTTTCACACATAATTGCCATGACTCAAATAACATGATCCAATATTGAAATCAATAAATTTTCCAAAATAACACTGTTTTATTTATTGCTAACTTCGCTCCGTCTTAATGGAACCCCCGATATATATATATATATATATATATATATATATATATATATATATATATATATATATATATATATATATATATATGTATATATATATATATATATATATATATATATATATATATATATATATATATATATATATATATATATATATATATATATATATGGTGGGGCATAGAGGACGGACGTTTTTGAAAAATTCACTCGATGCTCTATCGTCCACAGCACCATGGCTTCACCTGAAAAGAAAAGAAGTGAAAATTCTACCACTGCACGCACGGGCAGAATGGTACTTGCTAGACATAGGTCCCTCCCCCCTGGGGCTGAGTAATAGACATTTCAAAAATGTCCGTCCTCTCTTCCCCACCCTGTATATATATATATATATATATATATATATATATATATATATATATATATCTACAGAGTACTTTTTCACTCTTGTTTTAATAATTTCGCCGCAGACATAGCAAAATGCGTTGTCGGATCCTTACAACCACTTGATGCCATCTGTGATGAATGACGAGTGACGATGTCTGCGCTGTGACGGCTAGAGTTAAACTGATAAGTTGAGTAGACATTATATGTATTTATATAGTCATCTACCTTGCCAGAATGTTCTAGAAAGTCTTCAAACATATAAAAACTCTCGAAAGTTCTAGAAAGCTCTACAGTTTATTTTTCACTAAATTAATGCTGAATCTATGTGGAATGTAAGAGAACTACCATTGCTGTTCAGGTCGCAAAAAAACAAAATATAAGGGAAATAATACCTATTACTACTGTATTCCTGTTTCATAACTTTTTAAATACACTATATCATTTTTATACCATAACTGAAAAAAAACATAACCCTTGAAACTTTTTATACATTTTTTCTATTGGCATCAAAATAATGTTATTTACCATAAATGGCTAATTTAAAAATTCAATGTCCTAGCCACAAAAGCAAAGTTAGGGGATTAAAATTGACTTTTTTACTTAATAGACCTACAAACAATTGGGAAATAACGCTTTTAACTCAAGGACAAGACAAAAATGAAATTTTGTTACACAGTGTTATTAACTTTTGCAACCTATGTTTATTTTCCTCCAAATTGCTATTGATATTTTAAAGGATTCACAATTTAACTATTACTTTGCTCACTCTAGTCAAATTATCTGCATCCTGGGCCAAAGTGACACTTATTTAATTACACAAGTTCATACGAGTACAAATTAAGCACCATCATTATCTCAAAACAACCATATCTGATACTTTGACATTTTCGTTAGTGTTACCCGTGAAGAGCGCATAAGTAACCTTATGCATGAGCTTAAGAAGAACTCATCTCTGAAATTTACCCATCAAATCGAAAGTAACAGTACTCTTCCATTCCTCGATTTCATCGTGCGCAATGATTCCACACGCGAGTCTTCATAATATGTTAAGGCTACTAACCCAGAACCCGGGCTTTTGCCTTAATGGAGACTCAGTGTATCCCGATCGCTACAAGCACAGCGTGATTGCTGCCTATGTGAACAGGGTACTCTCCCACTGATCTATCTGTCTCCTTGTCTTCGATGAGCTCCTACTGATCTCCAAACTTCTGGTAAACACTGGATACTATCAGGCAGAGATTAATGGTGTTAGCAAAAAAGAAAAAAAATGATCATATTCTTATCTGCTCGGCCCATCCTTGACAAACCAGGCACACCCCGTTTTTAATACTAAGCTACTAAGTGTACTAGCTACAAAATGGATGAGAAAATTATAATGCTAATAATCAACAAGAACGTCTCCCCTACATAGCCTCAATCCAAGCTTGATCTCCTTATCTACTACAAAAATAGAAAAACATCCAGGCTTTTTATGAAAAGCAGTTGCCTTCTTCTGTCTGAGACCCTTGGAGTATTTAATGTCATTTACCAACGGCCTTAAGGGAGTTAGTGTCATTTACCAACACCCTTCAGGAAGTTTGTTACTTTGTTATCACATCGTACAAAGTAGTACTATACAAGAGAAACAGTCTTATTTACTTGAGCTGCAGCGTAGAAGAGGATCGGCGGCGTAAACGTAAACAAGCCTTTTTCCAAACGATAACTCTACTGACCGGCACAGGAAAACCTCAATCCTCACTGCTTCTCCAACACCTTAATCAACCTTGGAGCAAATCAGGACCTCCCAGCCAACCGCAGGATATGCACCAACGATACAACTTCACGACCAACGCACTTTATGCCCACTGCCGGCAAACCGGCGTGGTTTCTTCCTTCTCAGCTTTGCCAGAAAGCTTATCCAGCATTGCCAAACCTCAATCAACATCCTTTGCTGTGCAATTAAGGACATTTAAGCAACATAGTCTTACATCCAGAAAGGAGGTCCCCTTACTCTCTGGGGATATCGCTGTTCACCGACCATCGTCTTCATGGTCCCCCTTTTCAACATCGTCAGCTTGTGGTGGCTCTTCTTCACTTTCCTCTGCATCTTCGAGGGAACGTATGATCCTTCATGCTCAAAACTCTTCTTGTTCCTCCTCATTTCTCTGTACACTTTTGCATGGATGGACTGTTCTACACACATCAAGAACATGTATTGGCATATCATCGATTGAGACATTATTCTCAGATTTAATTCCCGCAACTACACCTTTTTGCTAATGAGACGTACAACGAGCATGCGTTGATTTCACCCAAACTTCCTCTCTCAGTCTTACTGGCGTAGCTTCTCCTTCCCAAACCTCCAATCGTATTGTAATACCGATTTCTGGGGCACTGATTGTTCATCTTGTGCAGATCTAGGGGACATGTTATACCAAAAGACGACCTCCAACGGGCTAATACCACCTCGTTCTGCCATCACCTTTATCGTTCTAAGATGACTCTCAAAAAGAAGACTGGCCGCGATAGCGATCGGACGTGTTCTCAGTGAGCCCTCTATTCAGTGACGTTTTTTTGTTTTGTATTTTTTGGTGTAATACATATAAGTTTGGGAAGATAGTTAAAATTGAGTCATATTTAAAAAAATTAACTTATAGAACATTTTACTGATATTTTATAATTGATCACTCTTTAAAATAATGTATTGTTGTCCTTTTCAAGTCTTCTTCATATATATTAACTTTGTAAACTTATTCTAGCCTGAAGATGAAAACTTGTAGTTTTCGCAACGTAGTGAAAAATTAAAAGATGCTGCATCCGTTTCTCGTGGCTCTGGGATTTATCCTCAATATTAAATGCAGGCTTCACGGCCGAGCTCCATATATATATATATATATATATATATATATATATATATATATATATATTCCTTAACTGTATTATCAAATTCAATTTAGTCACATTCCAATATTTTTTGTTCAATAAATCTTATTAAATTTTAGTCAGTGATTTTGAAACCTTCCCGGGTGAAATATCCTTCATCACGTTTTCTCACTCAAGTCATTTATTTTATCCTTAAATTCATATAGAAAGGTTTGATGGCTGCTATCTAGGCAAGTTTTGTCATCAAACCCTTCTCAATAGCTATACATGAAATGAGAAGGAATGCGAGTGTACACATGAAGAATGTGACTAAGACCAGGAGGGTGAAAGATAGTCGTCGACTAGGAACTGGAGATAAAGAAGTGACTGATGTAAGTGAGGATAAATGGTCGGTAAATATGGATAGAATAGGTTAGGTGTGTGAGTAAGAGGGACATGGAAACTGCTTGGTTGACTAACAGATTCGATGCCCTGGGAGAGGAAGAGGTTGAATGTGATTTGTCTGATGTGGTTGTGGCAGAAAGTGGAATAGGTGGTAGCTTGAATGTGAATAGGAGGGAGGGTGAAGCTAGGCATAGGTGGACTAGGTGGATGACTGAGGTGCTTGTGATGGGTGACTCCTAGATTAGATATTTAGATATGAAGTTGAGTGCGAGCAAATGGAAGGGAGTGTGAGTTTGTTTGCCGGGTGCTGGTGAAAATGATGTGTCTGAGAGATATGATAGTCTGGTGTCTAGGTGTGAGATGGATGCAGTTGTGATTACGCATGTGGGAGTAAAAGTGTAAAGAAGGTGGGTTTATGTGAGTTACAAGAGAGGTACTAAAGGTTAGTTGAAAGGATGAGCGAAAATAGAGTGAAGGGTGTTGTTTCAGGTGTGCTTCCGAGATTGGATGTGGGGATGGGATGCTGGTAATTGGACTTACTGAGTATGTGAAAGGCCTGTATGACGAGTCTGGAATAGTGTTTATAGATGTTTGGCAAGAGTTTTATGGGAATATGGTATTATATGCATTTGATGGACTCCATCTAAGCCTGGCTGGGCTTGACGTGTTGTGGCAGGAGTTATATAGTGTCGTTAGGTCTTTGCAGGCGGGAAACTAGTTACTGATAGTGGTCATGGAAATACAAGAGTATAAAGTGGGGTAGGGAAAGGAAAGAGATGCAGTGCAGATAGAGCGGAAAGTATACAGGCTAAAAAAGGTTCTTTAGGGATATGAGAGCTGAGTTCTCTTTATACCAATGCTCGCAGTCTTAGAAATAAGAATGGTGAATTAGTTAGTTATATTATTGATGAAGATATAGATATAATGTGTGTAATAGAATCATGGGTTAATGAAAATAAATTTAATAACATTATGAGTGAATTTGAACTACAGAATTATGATATGTACATTAGTCAAAGAAGATATTGGACTGGTGGTGGGTTGGTTATTTATATTAGAAATAGCATTTGTTCAAAACTAAATAATTCTATAAAGCAAGGAGAAGTTGAATCAATTTGGATAGATTGTAGCGTGCGGGAAGTTCAGGCGAGGGGTTTAAATGTTTTGCTTGAATATGTCTCTTTTGGGACTCAGAATCGCCGAGTGGTTTAGGACTATTGCTAACGGCTGTCCCACGATGCGGGATTTTTTTTTTTTTTAATTAAGGGGCTATCTGGCGACTGCCGACTAAGGCATAAGTTGCCGTAAACAAACAGCCTAATTTAGGCTACTTTAAAAAATTAAACAGAAAACAATAAAAATGAATAACAATAACAATAACAAAGCAATAACAAAACAATTACAAAAACAACAACAACAATTAAATCGCGTTAAATAAAAGGGAGAAGGCCGGCCTCCCCCAAAAAGTCAATAAGTCCACCAGTCAAAGTACACGCACTCATCCCGAGAACAAGGGACAGGCGGTAGCGACCCCGCCCATCCCGGTACCGGGACAGGTGTCGTGCGCGAAGATCACCCAGACTGGGACATTCGACAAGAATGTGCCGAACAGTCTGGGGGACGACGCAGTCGTTGCAATAGGGCGCAGGCGAGCGCTCCATCAGATAGCGATGCGTCACACGAGTGTGTCCGATTCGGAGACGACAGAAAGCAACCTGAAGCCGCCGCGGCATTGGGGGATAGGTCCATGGGAACAGTCGCGGCGCAATGGCACGCAACTTTAAGTTCCCTTCGACCGTCTCCCATCTTCTTTGCCAAGCAGTCCGAAGAGCTGCCCGTATTCCTGCCATGTAGTCGGTGTGAGGAAGAGCGAAACGCTGGTCCGGTCGCAGAGTCCTCGCGGACTCTTTGGCGCCCTCATCGGCGCGCTCATTCCCCGCAATTCCTACATGTCCAGGAACCCAGCAGAAGATAATCTCGACATCTGCCCGGCTCGCCAAAACCGTGGCGTCACGGATATCGCGAACCAGGGGATGCGGAGATTCCAATGCCCCGAGAGCACTCAGGGCGCTTTGTGAGTCGCTATAGATCACAATCCGGTCTCCGAACCGGGCACGTCGCGTAATCTCCCGTACCGAGTGGTGTATTGCCACCAGCTCGGCCGTGAAGACAGACGCAGCGCCTGGTAGAGCCCCGCTGACTTCAAACAGAGGGGATACGGCGTGGAAGCCGACCCCCTCTTGGGACTTGGAGCCATCCGTATACACTGGCACGGTACCAGCGTGACACGATGTGTGCTCCAAAAAGGTCGAACGCAATACTCCCGGCGCAGTACAAGCTTTGGGAGCAGAGGCGTGGCGACAAATAGCCAAATGTGGTACCCTCCAGGGTGGCGTCCTGTGCAGAACCAGGGGCGCCACCGGCCCGAGAGCTATATCTACTTCTCGAAGGAGTTTCCTGGCCCTAAACCCAAAGGGCTTAGGGTATGATTGGCGTCTCTCGGCGGCATAGGCACCATCGAGATCAGCTGCGGATGCAGTGAGAGCTGTTGGCGACTGAGGGAGGCGCCGGGCTCGCGCGTACAGGCGAGTGATGCACTGCACGCGGCGCAGAGCGAGTGGCATCTCCCCAGCATCGACCAACAGGCTCTCAATGGGGGAAGTGCGGAAGGCACCGGTCGCAAGGCGAAGGCCGGTCTGGTGGATCGAATCCACCTTCCGCAATAAACGCTCGGCTGCGGATGCATAAAACTCGCATCCGTAGTCGAGCTTCGAGCGAACAAACGATCGATGAAAAAGTAAGGCGGTAGCCCTATCAGCGCCCCAAGCGCTGAACGTCACGGAACGGAGAATGTCCATGGCGCGGGTACAAGAGACCCTAAGGCTGCGAATATGAGCCTCCCAGGTGAGGCGTCGGTCGAATACAAGACCAAGGAAACGGTGCGACTCAACCACATCCAGGCGCACCCCATTAAGAAACAAATCTGGGTCGGGGTGAAGCCGTGGATGGCGGCAGAAGTGCACCACCTTAGTCTTGGCCAAAGAAAACCGAAACCTGTGCGCTTCGGCATAGTGAGAGACGCGGTTCAATGCCTGTTGGAGTCGACGCTCCAGAGTTGGCATCTGGGCCGCGCCAAAAGAGATCGAAAGGTCGTCCACGTAGAGCGTAGCGAGAACATCTTCCGGCAGCACCGAGGTGATGCCGTTGATGCTCAGGGCAAAGAGTGTGACACTGAGGACACTTCCCTGCGGGACACCCTCTTCCTGCTCCTTTGGGCCGGAGAGGGCTCCCCCCACCCGTACGCGGAATCGACGATCTCGCAAAAATTCAGATATAAAAATTGGGAGGCGTCCCCTCGCCCCCATCGTGTGGAGAGTCTCCATGATACCGTATCGCCATGCGGTATCATAGGCCTTCTCCAGATCAAAAAACACCGTGGCGTAGTGCTGTCTACGAAGGAAAGCCTCGCAGACGGCACTTTCCAGTCGGAGCAGAGCATCCGACGTGGAGTGGAACTTACGGAAGCCGCACTGTGCAGAAGACAGATGGCCTCCGCTGTCCAGGAAATAGGCTAATCTAACATTTACCAATTTCTCCATCAACTTGCACACGCAAGAGGTTAGAGAGATTGGGCGGAAACCGGTCGGAGTAGAGTGATCTCTCCCCGGTTTGCGAAAGGCGAGCACAGTAGCGATTCGCCAGGAGTCTGGGAGAAGACCTTCCACCCAGATCCTGTTGAACAAATCTAACAGAAAGGCCATGCCTCGCTCACCCAGGTGTCGAAGCATGGCGTACGGGACATCGTCCGGACCATTGGCGGTGTCCGCGCACGAAGCGAGAGCGGAACGCAACTCACTCACAGTAAACTTGTCGTTGAAGGGTTCTCCGCCTCTGGAGGTAAAGTCCAGCCGGCGGCCTTCCGCGACATCACGACGTGCATTGAATGCTGGCGGAGCAGCATCACGGCTAGAGAATGCGGAAAAAGCGGTCGCTAAGGATTCCGCCACGGACGCGGGGTCCGAGATTGCGGTCCCATTCTGCTGGAGAACGGGAGGGGGGTCCTGCGAGAACTTGCCCCGAATCCTTTTGACTCGCTTCCACACCTCAGCTAAAGGGGTCTTCCCGTTAAGTGAAGACACGTATGCCCGCCAAGAAGAGCGGCGGGCGTGCTTCGAAATATACCGGAACCTAGCCCTAGCCCGACGAAATTCAGCGACAGTGAAATGGTTCGGGCGGCGCTTATAGCGCATGTAGGCATAACGCTTCTGTTTGAGGGCCGTCTCACACTCGGCCGACCACCATGGGAGTGGTCGGCGTGCAAAACGGCCAGACGTCCTAGGAATAGTAGTCAGGCCTACGGCGATGAGGTTGCCGGAGAAGAACTCAACGGCCTCATCTACCGACCTAAACTCCTCGACTGAGATAGAGAATTCAGTCATTTCCTGAAATGCAGGCCACCGCTCCCGCGCCAAGCACCACCGAGGTGGTCTCTCAGGCGGCAGTTGCCCTGAAAATGATATTTGAATGGGAAAGTGATCACTACCATGGAGGTCATCGACCACCCCCCAATCAAAATCAGGCTGTGCATCTGAAGAGCACAAAGATAGGTCAAGGCAAGAAAATGAAGCGGTTCTCGGACAGTGATGCGTAAACTCATCCACGTTTAGGACACCCATCTCAAGCTCTTCGATCAGATCGGCAAGGACTTGTCCCCTGGGATTTATGGAGTAATCTCCCCAGAGAGGATGCCTGCCGTTCAGATCTCCAAGCAAGAGATAGGGCCTCGGCAACCGTGCCACGACGCGGCGGAAGTCCCCCGCGTCGAAGTCAGCTGACGGGGGAATGTACGCAGAAATGATAGTATACCTCCTATCCAGGTGCAGCTGCACAGCCACTGCCTGAAAGGAGGTATCTAAAGAGAAAGGAAGAACGGAGACATCATGCCGGGTGTAAACCACGCATCCCCCAGCCCGGCCATCCCGCGTTGGTGGGGTCGCAAGACCCTTATACCCCGGGAGGGCAGGCAGCGGGCACGCGACTAGCATGGTCTCCTGCAAAAAAATAGCTAACGGGGAACGGGACGAGACGAGACTCCGCAGCTCCTCCCAGTTGGCCCGGAGTCCACGGCAATTCCATTGAAGGAATATGCCCTCCAGGCCTAGCTCGGAGGAGACGCGGGGGCCCTCCTCGAATTGAAGACCCTCACGGGAATGGCCGTACGCTTCCCGGGGGCAGAACCCCGGGCGCTGTTGGCCGGACAAAGCGCTGAAGGTGCTGTCGCCTTCGAGGACTTATTGGGGGAGGTTGGGCTCGCCATGCGAGTCTTTTCCTCCCTCCGCCTCGAAACCTTAGGCGGGCGTTGCGGCTTGGGAGGCGGGGGGCCCTCTTTTCGAGGAACCACCGTCTCCGAGCCACTCGCTCCACCTCGGGGCGTGGGCGAAGGGGCCGAAGCTCCTTTCTTGCTGTCCTCCTTTCGGGGAACAGCTTTAGGAACCCCAGAAGATGGCCTAGCGACCATCTTCAGGGGTGTTGCCTCCTGTGAGTCTAACGACTCTGTGGAGGCGCGTGGCCGTTTCGCCTTACGGGAATCGGTCACGCTGGGGGAAGAGGGGGGAGCCCTGGTATTAGCCGGGGCTGGGTGTGAACCCTTTTTGCCGCCAGCTCTACCAGGGGAGCGCCCGGGTGTAGTAGAGCCCGCAGAAGAACTCCGAATGGGCGCGGAAACAACCGTGCTCGTTGGCCTGGATGGGCCAGGAGCAGAGGGTGCTTTTCTAACTATTGAGGCATATGACGTCCCAGGCAGAGCCGGGCGCGCCAGGACCAAGTCCTTAGCCTCGCGGAATGAGAGTCGATCCTGGGCCTGAATGGCCAGGATTTCTTTCTCAAGGAGATGTGCACCACATTGCTTCGAAGAAGCAGGGTGCGGCTCTCCGCAATTGACACACTTGGCCACACACGATTTGGACTTATCGTGTGCGACCTTGGAGCAATTTACACAGACTTCGGGTGACCCCGATTTTGCACGTCTACATGATCGATTCGTGTGGCCAAAGCGGTGACAGTAATAGCACCGCCGCGGCAGTGGCACGAATGCCTTCACGCGGTAGCGGTACCAACCGGCACGCACCGACTCAGGGAGCTTGTCACAGTCGAACGTGACGAAGAGTGTAGGGGTGGGTCTCGAGGCCCCTCCCTGTTTTCTCATCACACGTTCGACCTTGACCGCCCCATGGTCGGCCAGCTCTAGGGTGATGTCTTCTATGGAGTAGTCAACGAGTTCCCTCGCATAAACTACTCCTTTTACAAAGTTCATGGTAGAGTGCGGCGTCACACTCACCGGGGTGCCATGAAGTGTCCGAAGAGCACTTATCTTGGCCGCCTCGGCGGGATTCGCCGCATTCGCCAGAAGGCTCCCGTCCGAGAAACGGGTTACCTTCGGCTCTCTACCAATTGCACTAGCTATTCCTCTCCTCTGATGGATCATGTTGCCCTTGGACAACATGGTGCCATCAGTGGAGCGAATAACGAGGAAGCGTTTGAAGCCAGCGGGCTCGAAAACGCCAGGTAACCTCTGAATGAGGGGCCCCGATGTCATCGAGGCTCCGCCCTGTGCACTCTTGGTCTTAGTCAGGGGCTCCGCACACGAGGGGGTAGAGGGGCCGGATGTGCCGATCTTGGCTTGGTCGCCTACCAAAGTGGCAGCAGACCCATCCGTCCCCGCAGCCCCCGCGGATGGAGAGGAGCCCCGAGTCTTTTTCGTCTTTCTTGTCTTTTTCTTCTTTTTAGGAGAGGAGGGCGGGGAATGAACCCGCTTTTCACCCCCGCCGGTAGAAGCCCCCAGGCCAGATGGACCGGCCTCAGCCAGGTCCTTCTCTGAAATGGAGAAGGTCCCGGTGGGCGCAGGGGATTCATCCGGAGGAGATCCCTCCCCTCCTTGTCCTGCCTGAGAATCCACAGCCGTTTGATGAGGACCTTGCATAGGGGCGGATTCGGGTTCGGTGCTTGGCGCCATGCCCGGATTCCCCCCCATGGAAGGCCCTACCTTCTGAGGCTGGTTTTCCTCAAGGACCATGTCTATCACAGGAGGGGCCTCCAATTGGCCATCCCCTCCCAGGACATCGCAGGTCCCCTTGGCAGCGTCATAAGTCTTTAGTGGGGAGGCACAGGCCTTGACCCCGGCAAGGTTTAATATTTTTGCCAGCAGGTCTTTTGAGGGAAGCGACCGAAGGGGCCTGGCTTCCCTCTCCCCCCTAAAGGGGTTTGCCCTACCGAGCCGCTTTGATGTGGAGCGGCTGGCTAAGGGTGGCCTTCTGGCTTTCTTGGCAGTCCCCTTAGAAAGCATAGGAGGGACTGCCGCTGGAGATAGGGAGGTGCCCGAAAGCACCTCCAGAGAAGGGGGTGAGGGGGAGTCCCCTACACCCGTAGGCGTAGGAGAGGAGTAAGCCTCCTCTCCGGTTAAAGAGGTATGGAGGGTCCCCTGCGCAAGCACAGGGGGGGGGGACCTCCATTTTTCTGTGGAGCTTCACGAGGGCGGCTCCGTTGTTGTTATAGGGGGAATTAAGGGGAGATGTTTTTTTTTTCATCATTGGGCATGGTGACCCTCTTTGTTTTACGGGACGCAATCGCTCACCACCTCTTGCAGTAGCCCGCACTGCAAGAGGTGCTTACAGGCCCGGCAGAGCCAGGCGCCGCCATTTGGGACCACCCCTCCCGCCTGGTGGCCTGGCAGTCCTTCGGCATGGCGGCTCCACCTTGAACACGGCGTAAAACGGATAGATTTTGAAGACGAGAGGAAAAGGGATGTGAGGAAGGTATGGGTGGGGATGAAGCAGGTTGTTAAAAGCCAACCACCCCAGACCGGAGCTCAGGGGTTAGGGGACATTGTCCCCTCCCCCCTCAGCCCCGATCCGGGACGATTGGCTGAGAAGAAGGTCAGCTTCTACCCTGTGAAATTAGAGGCTGACCAGAGAAAGTTGTGGGAGAGGTTGTATGAAAAGCGACGAGGTAGGATAGGAATACAGGCTATCTGAAGGAAGGAAGAGAGGCTAAGCTGGGGCCGGACGGGGCGCTGGATCCCGTCAGCACGGCGGCCAGGATGGCAAATCGCCGCGCCCCTTACGGGGCCACGATGCGGGAAGCGCGTTCGAAACTCGTTTCGCTACTTTTCTTTAGTTATTTTTCTTTGCGCCCCTTTCCTACTCCAAGCACTCTGCAAGATATTAGGGTCAGGAAAAATAGGATAATACACTTGGGGGGCATTTACAGACTACCAGGACAGACTGATTGTATTGATAAGTGAATGTGAAGTAGTTACAGTTATTCTCGGTGACTTTAATTTAAATTCGGTGGATTGGAAAAATATGATAGGAAGGAATAGAGCAAGTTGTAAGTTTAAAGAATGCTTTTAGGATAATTTTTTGAATCACTTTGTAAATAAACCAACATGTGGTGCCAATATATTAGATCTGATTCTTTTAAATGATGATCACTTGGTTCAGGAATTGAATTTCAGGGAAGCATTGGGAAATAGTGATCATCAGATAGTTCGTTTTAAATTGGGAATAGTTAAAGGTAGAACATCAACAAACCCCACAAGAAACTTGAAATTTTTTATAGGGACGATTATGATAAATTACGCAACTTGCTAAATCAGATTAGGTGGGATATAGTGTAGCGGTCTATACCCCTACAAGTGTAAATGTTTATTTCTAGCTAACTAACATAATATATATATATATATATATATATATATATATATATATATATATATATATATATATATATATATATATATATATATATATATTCAAGAAGGGTTGGTAGCCCTGACATAAATCGTGAGATTACTACCCCCGCTCTCCCGAGCGTCTTAAAATCAAATCCATGAGGTTCATTCACTTTGCCTGGCTCATCGGAATCAGGTCTGTAAATTGCATTGTAATTTTTTAGCTTAATATGTCCCAAAAGAATCTCGAATTAATGCGTGATTCTTTTGTCATTTACAGACCCTCCCAACTCAGTTATAATCTATTTATCCAATATAACCTATTTAACCATCTATTTATCACACCAATAATCTATTTAATAATCTATTTAACCAATTAATAATTACCAATCAAATGTGTAAATTACCAATTACTATTTACAAACTATTTAACAATCTATTTATCCAATATAATCTAGTTAATAATCCATATAATCTTTTTATCATTCTATTTAATAATCTATTTAACCAATTAATAATTACCAATTACTTTTTTATAAATTATCAATCTATTTACCAAACTACTGTATTTACAAATTACTATTTAACAATCTATTTAACACTCTATTTAAACAATTTTAACTATAATCTTTAACAATTACCAAATAATAATTACCAATCGAATTACTAATTAAATTGCAATCAACCAATTACTATTTATCAACTAAATCAATTACTAATTGTCAATTAATTTCCAAATTTATAATCTATTTAATATTTCATATTTATCAATTGTAAATCCATTCTCGTTAACTCGTGCAAATTTAATTCACATGCGTAAATTCAAACCGATCAAACTGCTACTGTATAAATTCACCTTTAAATAATTTAACTGTTTATTCAACAATATATATTTTTCTTAACTCTTTGTTTTTGATTAACGTATTACCACGACGTCGCCGAGATTTAGGCCTAACGAAATTCGTCTGCAGATATTTAGACTTCGCGTAGCATTTAACTTCATCCCCTTGAATAACGAAATATAGATTTTTAGGTTTATTCTGATCAAAGTTATCTACAATATTGACGCAATATACACCTAAACCCTAAAATAGAATTCAGTCGAAAGAAAACTTATGAGATGCGGGACACTTTTAAGACTATATTAAAAATAGTTCAGGAGCAGTGTATTCCAATGAAGGCAATTAGGAAGAAATGTAGGAGGCCATTGTGGTGGAATCATGAGATAGCTATGAAAATTTCTGAGAAGAAAAGGACATACCAGAGATTACAGAGAGAAAGTACTTTAAATAACTTAAATCATTATAGGTCAACCAGAAATTAGCTAAATAAGATTATTAAGAAAGCAAAAGGGTGGCAGAAATTAATTTAGCTCTAAATAATAATAAAGATATAAGAAAATTCTTTAGCTATTCTAAAATTAATAACAAATCGAACAGTGATAAAATTGGGCCTATTAGATATGAAGGGGTTTTGAAAGAATCTGATAAGGAAATAGTAGAGGGTTTTTAATGATAATTTTTCTTCAGTATTTTCAGAAAAGAATCCAGATAGATTAATTGGTGACAATTCTAGGTCAAGGGAAGTAGCGTTGAACACCATTAATGTGAACAGGAAATAAATAAAGGGCTTAGGTTGCAATTAAATACTAGTAAGTAATCTGGCCCAGACAACATCAATTCTAAGTTACTCAAAAAAGGTGTAGATAGTATTGAAGTAGCTCTTGAGCAGATATATACTAGATTACTAGAGTTTGAAAATTAGCGAATGTAGTACCAATTTTTAAAAGGGAAGTAAAGAGGACCCGAATAACTTTAGGCCGGTAAGCTTAACTTCTATAGTTTGTAAAATTCTTGAGAAGATAGTTAAGAAGGCAATTTCTGACTATCTAGAGAGTGGTAGGTTAATAAATGATGCTCAGCATGGGTTTAGAAGAGGTATATCGTGTTTAACAAATTTACTGGAATGTTGATGTAATTTACTTAGATTTTAGCAGAGCTTTTGATAAGGTTCCACATCGGAGACTAGTTCACAAATTAAAAATACATGGCTATGTGGTAAAGTTTTGAATTGGATAGCTGAATGGTTGAAAGACAGGAAACAGAGAGTTGTGCTGAATGGAGTGAGGTCACAGTGGAGGGACATTATCACTGTCGTACTCAGGGATCCGTTATAGTCCCTTTATTATTCATAGCTTATATAAATGATCTTGGGGAGTCTGTATATAGCAAAGTGTCAATTTTTTGCTGAAGCATACTAAATTGGCAGCTGTGGTCAAAGAAGCTGAGGGTAGCTTTAAATTACAGAGTGACATAAATAATTTATCAGCTTGGGCTCAGAAGTGGCAGATGACTTTTAACCTTAAAATATGCACAGTTCTTAACATTGAAATGGATAATAGAGAATTTAGCTATGAGATGGATGGGTATTGGCTTAATTCAGTTGAAGATGAGAAGGACTTAGGCGTAGTAGTAGATAGATCACTGAAGATTTCAAAGCAGTGTATTGCGGCAAAAAATAGAGTAAATATGGTGCTAGGTTACATTAAGAGGAATGTTTGATACAGGACTAAAGAGGTTATCCTTAAACTCTACAACTCGTATGTCAGGCCACATTTAGAGTACTGTATACAAGCATGGTCACCACATTTAAGACATGACCTTAACCTGCTAGAGTCAGTACAAAGGAGGGCAACAAAAATAATACCTTGCCTGAAGTTCATTGAATATGAAGTTAGACTGAGGGTATTAAATGTGTTCTCATTTGAAAGAAGATGCGTGAGGGGAGATATGATTGAGCTTTTAAAAAATCTGTTCTGGGATGGGTAAATTGGATTTTAGCAAGTTATTGGAGTTTGAAGGTAGTAATAGAACTAGAGCTCGCTATAGCAATGTCCTCTAGGGCATTCCTCTAATAGCAAGACTCCCAGGGAATGTTATTATATTAAAATGTTCTCCAATCAAATAATCAGGATGATTTAATCAATGTACATATATTTAAATTGTAACCCATCTCAACATAAACAGGAAACCAATTTTACTTTCATAAATCCCTCTAGTAAAAGATTTTCCCTTACACCAACGCACACAAACGAACGCACGCCTTTAGTTGCCCGCTTTGAAGCCGTCACCCACTCACTCGTTTCCACTTTACTTCGAAACAAGGTCAGTTATAAATCCTCTCACACATATTCTCTGCAAACTGCCATACGAGATTAAGTCCTAATTCTGGTTACTTGACTCATTGCACAGTCCATCATAGTTACTTTACCTTAGTTACCATACCTTACCTTAACCCTACCTTACATTTCACTCCATACTTTTCACTACTTTCAAACATTTCATTACGTTGCGTTATATTTCACTGCCTTCCTCACAAGTCAACCATACTATCTTACACTTCCCATCCTTTTTACAAGTCATTTATACCTGTAATACCATCCTATAATCTCATCCTTCAATACCATCCTGTAATTCATATTTCAATTATATTTACGTTTTATTTCTTAACAATTTTCAATTTAATTATCTCATTCATTCGTATAATTGTAATTACTCATAACTTGTTATTTCCTAATTCAATTCTCTCATTGTTCATTCGTTGATTTTATAAATATATATTTTGTTTATCGTCCGTTTTCGTATAACCCTCGCGTTGAAGTTTTCCAAATTCAGTTCACGTTAGGCCTAAATATTAACAGTCGACTATTCCATCCAATTCAACAAATTTATGGTAATGGTTTTCAAATAGCTATCTAGGCTGATTTATTAACTAAAATCAATCCCACCAATAACTAATACCATAGTCACCACTTAAAAATTAAAAACAGAGGTGTAGGTTGGATGTCAGAAGATATTTTTTCACCAATAGAGTAGTAGAAAACTGGAATAGTTTGGCATCTGAGACAGTTGACCATCCAAACTTCAATGTTTTCAAATGCAGATTGAATGTTTATATGGGGAGGGAGGGTTAACATCTTGGATGGGGGGAGGTGTATTCTGGCGTCATTCCTGTGGATGCAGTTTTTTTTATTAGTGTATATTATGATTGATTTGGATTTGGACGAGTCTTAACATAACATAACATAACATAATTTCACGGATGACAAGAGCCACAAAGGCCTATCAAAGATCATCCGCATCCGTCAAAGCTCACTCACAAAAAACACCATGGTCAAGGGAAGACAAAATCAAAGTCCCCCACAATATAATATAACAGATGACAAAAGCCACAAGGGCCCCTCATAGGTCATCTGAGTCAAACGGCCTCTTTTTTAAGGCACCCAAACTCCCAATAAAACTACATCCAGAGGATTGCATCCAGAAACAAGGCCTGTCAAGAACTAAATCATGCAGCTATAGATATATACAAACAATATTAATATATACAAAACTTAGGAACCATCACAACCTTCCCTCCCCATAAACTCATCCAACCTACTCTTAAATACATTTAGACTTGGACTACTTACTACCCTCTATGTCAATTTGTTCCAGAAGTCTACCACTCTATTGGTGAAAAAATATTTTCTTAAATCCAACCTACACCCTTGCTTTTTAATTTTCAAATGGTGACCTATAGTCCGATTTCCATCATCTAACTCAAAAAACTTGCTAACATCTAATTTATCTATCCCAGAAAAATTTTTAAACAGCTCAATCATATCCCCTCTCGCACACCTCCTTTCGAATGAGAACATATTTAATACCCTCAGTCTATCTAATATATTAAAGGTGCCTCAGGGAAGCAATAATCTTTGTTGCCCTCCATTGCACTGACTCGAGAAGGTTAATATCGTGTCTAAAATGTGGAGAATATGCCTGTATACAGTACTCTAGATGTGGCCTAACATAGGAGTTATAGAGTTTAAGAATAACCTCCTTACTTTTGTAACTGACATTTCTCTTAATTAAACCCAGCACTCTATTTGCCCTATTTCTTGCTTCAATACACTGCTTAAAAACCTTAATGACTTATCTATTACTACTCCTAGATCTTTCTCATCCTCTACTGAGCTCAGCCAATGCCCATCCATTTCATAATTAAATTCTCTATTATCTTTTCCCATGTTAATAACTTTGCACTTTTCAAGGTTGAAAGTCATTTGCCACTTATGTGCCCAGGATAACAATTTATTTAAGTCCCCCTGCACTTTAAAATTATCATCAATATCTTTAACTACAGCTGCTAATTTGGTATCATCCGCAAAAAATTGACACTATTATTAACTGCCTCTCCAAAAATCGT
Source organism: Ceratothoa steindachneri (assembly GCA_963969495.1). Lineage (NCBI taxonomy): Eukaryota > Metazoa > Arthropoda > Malacostraca > Isopoda > Cymothoidae > Ceratothoa > Ceratothoa steindachneri. The sequence goes on along the minus strand of OZ018323.1, from coordinate 56,886,574 downwards.
TTATATAGATGACAAATAATAATAGACCGAGAACTGATCTCTGAGGAACCCCACTGATAACATCCCTCCACTCTCACTTAATGCTTATGCTTTTTGTTTTTGACACATTTCTGTTTATGTTTCTAATTGTTTATTGTAGATGCATGATCTGACACAATCCTATGGATGCATTTTGTGGGTAGGTTTTGACAGATGTGGATGACCTATGATAGGCCCTTGTGGCTTTTGTCCTCTATGAAATTATGTTATCTCTTGCCGCCTGGTCGATATGCAGATCTGAAAACCCGGTGAACATCCCACTTACTGAGACGCCTTCCCAGTGGTTCTAACCGGAAAACCGCATCATTGTTAATCAAAATCTCGCCTACTTGTCCCCTCTCTAAAAACAAGTTACTCACTACTGAAGTATACACTCAGCAGATTTCATCTTAAGCTCTTTCCAGATGGCAAAACTTCCTGGTCCTCAATCCACAATAAGGAGATATGCCACCTGTCTATAGTGGGCGATATCTACGGCTAGCCTCTTCCAATTCTTCCGTACCCCCAAGATTTGCCCTGGGATACACCACAAGAGCAAGATCTGGCGTACAAGAAGAGCAGGAGAGAGGCTTAAAAGCTTCGGTTGAATGAGTCTTTTTTGTGACTCAGGATGGCTGAGTGGATTCATCGCTGGTTAACAGTGGTTGTTATAGTAATGCCCTCTGGGTATTACAATAAATAGTAATAATCGTGGGAAAAATGAATTCATATGTATATAATATGGAAAATTATCATCCAAAAATATAATCAATCAATTAATTTGTGACGAGAATATTCAATGTAACTTCCCCCTAATACATCAAAAATATACATTTTCTTCAAAATTTGACCTACACGAACACGTATGTACATACAAATGCACGCATTTAGCCATCTGCCTTGAAGCAGCGTACAAAGTCCACTTGTGCAGAACGTCGCTTCGGATAAAGATTAGTCATTTTTTCTCTCCCAATTATTCTCGGCAATCACTCCATACGAGAGTAGATCTTAACCAGAGCCGTAGCAACCGCGACCCCCCTTCTCAGGCCGGGGGGGGGGAGGGGAGGGCTCTTGAAGGGGTCCTCACTGTGGCCCCAAATTTATTTTATTAATGAAAATATAAAATTTTCGAATACACATTTTCTGTAATTACCTAATTTATCTATTCCCTTTCAACTTTGTAATTAATGATAGACCAGAATAATTGTATTACAGGAATAATGTTATGGGGGCCCCACTAGACATTGCTACGGCTCTGATCTTAACCCACTTGTACTCTCATAATTATATATATTCATGGTCGCTTGGTCAGAGTACTAACTTGTACTCACATAATTGTATTACTTTATTATATTTCAATATCACCGCTTAATTATCTTTCATGTTCTCTGGATACCCCATGAGATTACTCGACTAGGAATATATGTGAATATAATTTTGCACATACACGAGGGTATACGTGAGGACACGAGTGTACATGTGAGTATATAAATATAATTATGTGGTGTAGGTATAGTAATTATAATTAGTAATAATTAGTAAGATATAACTGTGATGGAGTGTGAATTGGGGTCTGCAAATGAGAGAAGAACAGTAGTTAGGATCTACTCTCGTATGGACTGATTGGCGAGAATAATTGTGAGACAAAGTAACTAACCTTTATCCGAAGCGACGTTCTGCACAAGTGGAATTCGTACATTGCTTCAACGCAGATAGCGAAAGGCCTGTGTTTGTATGTGCTTGCTCGTGTAGTTGAAATTTTTAAGAAAAGGTATATTTTTGATGTATTAGGGTGAAGTTACATGGAATATTCTCGTTACAAATTAATTGACTGATTATATTTTCGGATGATAATTTTAAATATTATATACATATGCATATAATTTTCCAACGATTATTACTATTTATAGAAATGCCCCAGAAAGCAGTGCTATACAGGGACAATCATTTGGCACCTCTCAGAGCATCTTACCACCTACTGCACTGCACTTATGGTTACCGTGGGATCTATCTTCCCGACTAAAAATAATGAAAGGTCCATTCCTACATGGTGCATATCATGAATCTCTTTCAAGTTAACTGCTGTTACACAAATGGTTGAACCTCTCCTCATGGGATATTCCTCTTTGAATGCCAGCTACCCTATCTTTACTCTAGTCAATGCATCGGCTAAATTTTTCAATGTTCGAACAAGGGTGAATGTTATCTTTAGGTTAAACTCCACACCCTGATTTTTCAGAATACCCAGGCGTCTCTTGATTATCATTTTCTGCAGCCCCTTTCGTTCGGATTCTTTTCTCCTCTGTCAGAGCAACCTTCACCCATCCACGCACAGTTGCGGAATCCGTCATCAGGTCTTTCAAGCACCATCTCAATGCTAAATTTATCCCTTTTAAAATTGCATCCAACTCTGCTACATTTATATGATTATAATCAATTTCCTTTCTTAACAGGCAGCATCCAAGAACGATACTAGTAGCATCGCACCACACAACACCACTGTCGTTCTTCATAACATAAGAGCTCCCATTTACTGGGTCTGTCCTTCTGACATCTTCCAATACTTCTTCTATCATTTGCATTGTATCCTCTCCCACAAAGTCATCCCACCTTGTTCCCTCCGTTCTTCTCCCTGGCAGCCATCCAGCCAGGGGGGTAGTGTCTGACTAACTTGCCATATAAAGGGAACGACCCCATCCTTGTAATCTCTTCAACGACGCATGGCAGCTCATTCCCCCTGAAATAAATGAGCTCACCTTTCTCATTCCTTTGAAGCTTAAGTCCAAATGCTGCTCCTCTAACTAGAGGTTCTGGCGGCTTTGTAACCAGACCAAACTTATTTAGATGGCTAACTAATTTCTCAGCAGACACCCGTGACTCATCCACCAAGATGTCATCATTGTATGAGCTTGTTGCCAGCTGTATCCTCTCTGACTTAGCGAGCACCGTTTTCAGGATTTTTGCCATGAGGTGTGGTATGCAGTTTAACCCAAAGCCCAACCACATCAAACAGAATGTTCGGCCTTTATAATACTTGACTAGTTAATATTTCCATAATTCATTTGCAACCTTTATTTTCAGATAAGCGGATTTTAGATCAACAAGAGTGGTGTCTCCGTCCAACTGCCTCACTCACGTATAACCTCACTACACACATCAGTCACTTCATCTCCGGTGTGACTCTTTGTATATGTATTAAACTCTCGATAATCCAAAACAGGACGTACTTTTCTCTTAGTCGGCTGCTCAATTGCTATAGCAATGCCCTCTGGGGTATTCCTATAAATAATTATAATCATGGAGAAATTATGTTCATATATATATATATATATATATATGTATATATATATATATATATATATATATATATATATATATATATATATATATATATATATATATATATATAACTAGCATTAAAAAATAATTAATCAATCAATTACTCTGTAAAGTGAAGAATAAATGATTTCTATGTAATATCACACCAATACCACAAAATCCCTTTCATACAAGATTTTCCTTACACAAACATACATACAAACACGCCTTTCGCCATCTGCTTGGAATAATTTTTCAAGGTCCATTCGTGCACAGCGTCGGTTCAAAGAAAGGTCAGTCAAAATTCCTCTTCCTTCCACTTATTCTCTGCAAACAATCCGCCCAAGAGAGTAGGTCCTAATTCTTGTTCCTTCTCTCATTTACAGACCTCAATTCACATTCCATCATTAGTCGTGTACTTACATCATTACAATTACATATTTATATACACCTGTGAACACACCATTCTCGTCACGTGATTTCAAATACTAACTTTCCAAACGCATAAATTGTATTCCATTTCAGCTTAAATCATCTATGTATTCTTCAATATTCTCTGTATAGCCTTCAATTTGTATCCCTTAAATATCCTCTCCATTATTCAATTCAATTTTGTATAATAATATTAACTTCAAATCATAGATTATTACAAGATTATAATATATCCTATTTTTGTTAACATTCCCATGATAGCTAGGAGAGTTCAAATCCACGTTATCGTTACGGTACGATCATTCAAATCCAAAACAGCAAAATTTATATACGTACTGACTAATGCATTTGATATCTATGGCTAAAGAATTCATGCATTAGCTAGAATCTCTACATACATCTATCCAGTGCTCTACCTTTTTTCAAACTCTTTTTTATTCCTCTGAGTCAACTGTTTGTCGTAGCAAGAAATGGAGTTCCTTAACACAGGTGGCTTATCTGCTTTCCAGTACCATTTCACAGTCCAATACCTGACATAAAATCTTGCTGTAAAATTTTTATCTTCAATCAAACACTCGTTCTTCTACATAAACTGACAAACAAAGACCTCCCCCGAATCTCATAGTCCCTTTACTAATGCTGCTGATCTCCAGTCGTTCAACAACGTCCATTCCCATCACCACATCAATAATTTCATCAATGACTACTGATTCCACTTCCAGGTGCATTCTAGCCACCATCAGCTCAATCCAACACTCACCTTTGCATTTGACTTTCCTCCCGCCAATCGAAAACATAAGACTCTTTTCCTCACGGTAGTCCACCAGCAAAGACTTCACCACCATGTCATCCAACGCACGCACCACTGCTCCCCTCAACAACACATCAACAACTGGTAGTACATTTAGCGCCTTTATTATATTGGAGGGGGAGTTGCTGGCGCAACAGCCCTAGCTTTTCGTTTCCTTGATCACACTGCATGACTATGTGCCTTTCTTTCCAGCACCTAAAGGACATGATAGGTCATTGCTCCTTGCAGAACCTTGTTATGTGGGGTCTTCCACATCGGAAGCACTGTCTTTTAAAAGTCTGCGTCTCATTTGCTTTAATAGCTTCTTTACCCGTACTCTGCTGATTGCTTACTTGATTAACAGCCACTGCTGTTACTTGACTACTCCTATGGGGAGTTAAGACTCTGGCCCTAGAGAGAATATCACTCACTGACATTTTGGCAATGTTTTCTGCCTGCTTAAGATCCATTCACCCATTAACAAATGACAACCTTACAATATACTCGAGATTACCCCGGTAAACCCTTCCAAGCTAGCCAATATTCTTATCTCATTGCCATAAACATTCCCCTTTCACCAGTCCACGTCATATTCACTGGCTTCACATAAACTCTAAATGTCCAATCAGTAAACGCTTCCTTCAGCCTGGCATCAATCTTACCAACGTCTGCTTGCTCCCTTTTTTCCTCTCTACAGATATTGCTAAGGCAGAGCAACTTACAAATATAATGGCATGAAACTTGCTAGGGCCGTTATATATTGTAGCTTGGCTACTAACTTTACTTTCTTCAACCACGCCATCGTGCCACCCTCTCCAGTGAATGGCTTTATCACATCCTAAGACACTTTGAACTTCCCCTCTATTTGTCGGGCCTTGATTGCTTGTTGCCAGATCGTACAAAGTCTTAATACATGGGAAAAATAGTCTTACTTACTTGAATTGCAGCATTGGAGACGATTGGCAACTTCAACGTAAACAAACCTTTTCCAAACAATAACTCCACTGAGTGGCGCCGGGAAACCTCAACCTTCATGCTTCCATGACACCTTAATCAACTTTGGAGCGAATCAGGACCTCCTAGCCAACCTCAGGATCTGACACAACGATACAACCTTACGACCAACGCGCTTTTCGCTAACTGCCGGCGAACCGGCGTGATTTATTTCTTCTCAGCTTTGCCAGACAGCTCATTCCAGCATTGCCAAACCTCAACATTATTTGCTGTGCTTCCCTATAATTATACACTTTACCAATATGACTGCATCGTTGGTGAAAGTAAGCACCACAATTCTCGGTACATTGGCATGACTACCATTACACTGCCAAGGCGGTTAACTGCACATCTAGTAAGTGGCGCCATCAAACGACATACTTAGCTATGCCAAGTTTTTTTTCCTTGGTTTCTACGGGCTCTACGAGTTGTGAGACTTGAATATATGGACCTGGAATTCTCCAATATATTTGAAATCGGCCACAAAGTGTATTACCCTTATCCCTTTCTTTTAATTGTATTTCCTCTGAAAACTAGGCGTTCTATAATACAGTTCCTACTCCACCCTTTAATACTAAAAACGTTCTGATTTTACTCTTTTTTGATTACTTCACTGACATTCCGTCTTTTAAAAAACATTTATATTGCTTTCAAATTTAATTCGACTATTAAGAATATACTGGCTCACAATAATTGTAATAATATTAGTGGAGTTTATTGTTATTATTATTGCGATTATTACTGTTATTAATTATTATTGCGATTATTATTATTATTAATTATTATTATTATTATTGCGATTATTATTATTACTATTATTAATTATTATTATTAGTATTATTATTAATAGTAGTAGTAGTATTGCGATTGTTATTATTATTTAATTTTTAGTGTATTTATATATTTTCTTTCTTTTAAGGAGATCAAGGGGAGTTTAAACAAATAGTTAAAGCCATAAGGAGAGGGGTTGAAAATAAGCGGTTTAGCTATGGTAAAGGAAAAACTTCCACCGACACTGGCATTGAAGGCAGAAAAGAAATACTATGGCTCAATGATAATGAAATTGGTCGAGAATCTATGGCTTATTATAAACATAATGGCGAATGATCCCCAACCTCACAGAAGCCACCAAAAAGCTCTGCTGCGCTGAGATATGACAAGAAACGTGCTAAAATTTGATCACATCGATGCAAGAACGTCTCAAACATGTCATCAAGAACAAAGGACATATGAAGAAATACTAGTATAAGGTAAGAATGTACATAGATTAGATTTAAATAAGTTTAAATATTAATTGTGTATAAAAAATAGGTACAATTCTAATATATATATATATATATATATATATATATATATATATATATATATATATATATATATATATATATATATATATTAGAATTGTACCTATTTTTTATACACAATCAAAAAGGGCGTGAGATACACCGAAACTGTTCTGAATTAAATTGTCTTCGGAGAATATAGTTTAATTCCTCATCTTTTCTTGCGATATTGCATTAATTTTCACCATATATATATATATATATATATATATATATATATATATATATATATATATATATATATATATATATATATATATATATATGTCGTAGAATGACCCTTGGTTTTGATCACTATACTCTTTGACACCCTTTTAGTATCGGTATGCTTTAAGGGGCGTGAGTTACTTCTATGATGAAGTAGGCTTTGTTCTAAGAGTGCTAATTTAGTGGTTTAGTTCTTAAGGAAGAGCTATTTTTAAACACATAAGGATAAGAGGAAACACCAGAATCTACCAAAATAAACATGTATTTTAAATTTAACACTTAAATATTACAAACCAACAGTTAACACATTTCTATCTTTGGCATCAAAGATCTTTCAATGACAAAAAATAAACAAATAGGCTTCCCGTAAACATACCAATTGCCGATTAGTATTTTTTTTATCGCGACTCTATTTGATTAGCGTTAAACATTAAATTAACGTACTCTCGTCTACAAACACATATGACCTAGGTTCAAGTACAAGAGTTTCTACTCTCCTTTAAAACTTGGGACGTACTAAACTTCTACTATCGCAATAGAGATATAAATGTTATTTTTAACTTACAGGTAGGTATTAGGGATTGCCGGATGTCGCTGGGAGACTTATCTCTCGCTTTGCAGTGTTGTGGCCGCTCGTTGAATTTTCGTGGAGGGATTGCTTGTCGCCTGTGACGGGGGCTGATTCTTCAACGTAATTAAAGAACGGGAGCTCGTTGGGGCTGGGTTCTTCTCCTCTCACTCTTACGGAGCTTGAGATGTGAGAGTCGCTCGAGTGTGAGCGGCTTTGCTTTTCTTCAGTCGGACTTCTTTGCAGACTGAAAAGGCTTCTTCGGTATGGCACCGATATAAAGCTTGACTATTTAGGTTAATGCGGCCCTGAAAGGGGGGATCGATTTTCTCAATCTGATCCTCTCATTTCTCACGGAAATAGTCTTGTATGGCTGAAGGATCGATCTTCACGAACTAACCCTTCTTCTGGCGTATCGACTTCTAATCTTCTTGTCTGGCTGAAAGATCGATCTTCACGAACTAATCTTTCTTCTGGCGAATCGACTTCTAATAATCTTCTTGTCTGGCCGATGGATCGATCTTCCCGAACTAATCCTCCTCTGGCGTATCGACTTCTGATCATCCTTTTCTCTTTCTTTGCGGGGCTGATTTATAGGCGGATTGCCGCCCCATCTAAAGGGGGAAGTGACCAGGCCACAGGGGCAAAGGTGAGGGGGGGGGGGCGAATGGTTAGTTAGCATCTGGGGAGAGCGAGAATTCCTGAGGTGGCACTGGGGTGCCCAAGTCAGCTCGCAAATTAGAGGCTCACAACCGCACCGCTACTTGGCGTGCCTTCTTAATCGCACCGCTTTTTTTTCCATAACCATGAGTTTATGGGTCTCGTAGGTAATTGGATCGTTAGAGCGTCGTTTAAGGACCTTAGGTGGTCGCCTTAAAACAGATGTTAGCTCCAACTGCCCACAGCGGCGGGGAGATCACACATGGTAAGCAGTTTCGCTGGCTACCTTTCCCACGCTTCTCCTCATGAGGGAGGGGGGCGGCTTTAATGTACCTATACTCTTCCAGGATTCTTAAGGTAGCCATTTCTCTACATTTACCTCCCTCCTTAAGAAAATAACGGGAGGGGGGGGCAATCCCATGCTTACAATAATATACATGGGTAACTTACGGAACATTATATTTTACAATAAATTCTAGTTCACTCGGGAATGCCTCGATAACATTTCACCTGACCTTACATTAATTCCTATATTACTGAGCCAACTTAGGATTTTCTTACCTACTACTAGGGGGTTACTCGCCCCTACTTACTTACAATTCTACTGATTTACACTTAACTTTGCTATAATACAATAGTTGGGCTGCTCCTTAATCGTCGACAGGTTTCCGACTTAACGAGTCGGCCATACAATTGTTGGACCCTTTTATATAGTGAATGGATACTGGTACCCGATCAAGAGTAAACTCCATCTCAGGAGTCTTCCATTCTTACTCTTATTTTTACTTAAGTATGACAACGGTTTATGGTCGCATTCCAACTTAAACTCGCGCCCTATTAGATAATATTTGAATTTACCTATGGACCATATTATGGCCAAAGCTTCGATTTCGATAGTAGCGTAGGCTTTTTCTCTACTCAACAGTTTCCTACTGACATAAGCTATGGGATAGGCTGTTTCGTCATCTTCGTATTGAAGCAATACTCCGCCTAACCCGTCTCGACTAGCGTCCGTGCGAAGGCCGAAGATCTTGTTGGGATTTGGTAAGCGAAGAATGGGCGCAGTTACGAGTTTTCCTTTTAGAACCTCCAACTGAGTTATTGCATGGGGGTTCCACGTGACAGGGTCTGACGCTGTCTTTTTTAACAAATCATTAAGTGGGGCCGCAATGGAAGCGAAGTGTGGTACAAAACGCCTATAGAACGAGGCCGCTCCCATAAACGATCGGAGTTGTTTCTTTGTTTTCGCCTGGGGCATCTTGACTATGGCGTCCACTTTTTCTTGCTGGGTAGTCAAGTGTTTTTGTCTTATTTTGAATCACAGGTAGTCAATGGATTCGTAGGCAAAATAACACTTGGTCGGCCCGGTGGTTAGACCTTGCTCCTTCAATTCTGAGGTGAATTGGCGCCCTCTATCCGAAAGAATTTCTTTAGGCAAGCCTACTCGTGCAAAAATTGAAATTAATGCTTCCGCGCAGGAAATAGTGTCAATCTTCCGTAGGGCCACGGCATCTGGGAACCGGGTGGCACAATCCACTAGGGTGAGGATGTAGGAGTGTCCTCCACTTGAGGGGGGGTGAATTGGTCCCACCAAATCAATAGCCACTCGAAAGAATGGTTCGGTTATAACGGGCACCTTTTGTAAGGGAGCGGGAGGTACCCGTTCTCTGGAGGGATCCTTCTGACACACGTCGCATGATCGGCAATAGGCTACAATTTCCCTGGCGGCCTGGGGCCAATGAAAGTGTCGGAATATCTGCTGCGCCGTTTTGTTGTGCCCAAAGTGTCCGGCTAATATTCCATCATGCGCGGTATTCAAAATTCTTTGCGTGTATTCTTGAGGTACACACAGTGCTTTCTTGTTCTCCTTATCCTCCTCGCTGATAGTACGGTAGAGAAGTGAGTATTCTACGATATACTGGATAGGCTTCTTTCCTTTCACTTGGAGAATTTCACCTTTAATAGCTTTCTCCCATAGAGGTTTAAGAGGGGGGCATTCCTTCTGAGCACTGGCGAAGGAAGTCAATTTGAACCCATTGTCTTCGAGGGTAATCCTCGGGGTCAACTTAGCAGGTTGCTCTTTCCTCTGGGCTTCTTGTGCCCGGGTGACTACTTGTTGGGCCACTTCTTGCTGGGTAATTAGGGGGTTTTGTCCGATTAGTACTGCGCAGAACTTAATCGGGGCTACTACCACGTCCGTCCAACCAGTGAAATATCTGCATTGTATATGACATCTCACGACGGGGAATCGATTGTCGCGTCCTAAAAAGTCGTGGACGATTGCGAATTTCTTATGGTTAGGGTTTACTGGGGGCAGCAACTTGTCGGATACCACTATGCAAGTACATCCGGTATCTCTGACTAAAGTGGATACTCGGCACCCATTAACAGTGCCCTCTTCAAATTGTAGGCCGCCTGGCGAACTTTTGTTGAATAGAAAGTTTACCTGTTGCTGGGGCCCTTCGGATGTTGGCGCGGGGACGTAGGACGAATCAGCTTGTCCTGCTGGGATCGCGGCAGTCAGGTTTTGCACCTGTTGTCTCGAGGTCTCCCTCAGTCGGGAGTTCTGTGGGCACTGGAAACTCAGGTGACCTATTATCCCGCAGGTATAACAAGTGACGGGCTTCCTGGGATACGTGCCGGTATTAGGGTATGATCCTTGTGGAATTCTACCTTCTTTTTGATTTTTTTCTCCCCCAAAATTTGGTTTATAAGTTCCTTTTGCTGCTGAGAACTTAAAGGGCTTCTTCTGTAAATGCCTGGGTGGCGGCCCATTTTTCTTTGGGGAGGGAGCCTTCTCTTTCTTGTACTCCCTAGGATATAACCGATGATTTACCGCGTGGAGGTCAGCCTCGTCCAGACACTCATTGGAGGTAGAAGCTTTTCGGTCCTTAACGAATGCACGGATTTCCTGGGGTAGTGTACTTAGTAACTGATCTCTAAGCATGAAGTCGACGACCGCAGTGACTTCGTTCTCTACCCCTTCTGACTCCATCCAAAACTGTAGGCTTCGACGAAGCTCAAAGCCAAAATGTTTGTATGTTTGTCCAGGTCTTATACGAGACTGCCTGAACTTCATCCTATATTCTTCCGGGTTAAGGTTTGTTGCTAAGAGAAGTTCGGCTTTGAGAGTGGAATAGTCCACAGTCGCTTCTGAGGATAAAGATACGAATATCTCTCTCATCCTACGATTGAGTAGCGGTAACAATCTGGCGACCCCATCTTCTTCTAGGTCCCAATTATTGACTTCAAATATTTTCTCAAAATGGGAGAGATATGAGCATAAATCTTCTTCGTCCTTGTACTCCGGGAGTTTCATGCTGGCCGCTGGTGACACTCCTGTTCTGGATGACACTGACTGCACCTCTAACTGGTCTTTACTAAGAGCTCTTTCGTGGGCCCTTATCTTCTCTGTTTCATCAGCTTCCATTTTCGTCTTTTCTGCTTCCATTTTCATCTTTTCTCTTGTTTCTTCTCTTTCGTTTCTCTTTTTCTCCCGAATAAACGAACTCAGATCGCTTCCTTCCAGTCCAAGGCTTTGACCTTGCTTCCGATAAAGGTCAAATAATGCCATCGCGCTTATGTCAGTCATCTACCTTGTTTTTAATCAAGCCTGACCTACTCCACCACCGAAACTTACCACTTGGCCTAACAATTACCTTTAGATTGTATCCACCTAACTTTACCAATTTTCCACTCGTCAAATATTCTATTATTCTTGGTGTTCCTTTTATGTGTTAGCTCTTCCTTAAATAGACACTGCTGGGTTCTTTCTAATATAAAACCTATAGAACTGACACCACTTTTATAATATGTCGTAGAATGACCCTTGGTTTTGATCACTATACTCTTTGACACCCTTTTAGTATCGGTATGCTTTAAGGGGCGTGAGTTACTTCTATGATGAAGTAGGCTTTGTTCTAAGAGTGCTAATTTAGTGGTTTAGTTCTTAAGGAAGAGCTATTTTTAAACACATAAGGATAAGAGGAAACACCAGAATCTACCAAAATAAACATGTATTTTAAATTTAACACTTAAATATTACAAACCAACAGTTAACACATTTCTATCTTTGGCATCAAAGATCTTTCAATGACAAAAAATAAACAAATAGGCTTCCCGTAAACATACCAATTGCCGATTAGTATTTTTTTTATCGCGACTCTATTTGATTAGCGTTAAACATTAAATTAACGTACTCTCGTCTACAAACACATATGACCTAGGTTCAAGTACAAGAGTTTCTACTCTCCTTTAAAACTTGGGACGTACTAAACTTCTACTATCGCAATAGAGATATAAATGTTATTTTTAACTTACAGGTAGGTATTAGGGATTGCCGGATGTCGCTGGGAGACTTATCTCTCGCTTTGCAGTGTTGTGGCCGCTCGTTGAATTTTCGTGGAGGGATTGCTTGTCGCCTGTGACGGGGGCTGATTCTTCAACGTAATTAAAGAACGGGAGCTCGTTGGGGCTGGGTTCTTCTCCTCTCACTCTTACGGAGCTTGAGATGTGAGAGTCGCTCGAGTGTGAGCGGCTTTGCTTTTCTTCAGTCGGACTTCTTTGCAGACTGAAAAGGCTTCTTCGGTATGGCACCGATATAAAGCTTGACTATTTAGGTTAATGCGGCCCTGAAAGGGGGGATCGATTTTCTCAATCTGATCCTCTCATTTCTCACGGAAATAGTCTTGTATGGCTGAAGGATCGATCTTCACGAACTAACCCTTCTTCTGGCGTATCGACTTCTAATCTTCTTGTCTGGCTGAAAGATCGATCTTCACGAACTAATCTTTCTTCTGGCGAATCGACTTCTAATAATCTTCTTGTCTGGCCGATGGATCGATCTTCCCGAACTAATCCTCCTCTGGCGTATCGACTTCTGATCATCCTTTTCTCTTTCTTTGCGGGGCTGATTTATAGGCGGATTGCCGCCCCATCTAAAGGGGGAAGTGACCAGGCCACAGGGGCAAAGGTGAGGGGGGGGGGCGAATGGTGAGTTAGCATCTGGGGAGAGCGAGAATTCCTGAGGTGGCACTGGGGTGCCCAAGTCAGCTCGCAAATTGGAGGCTCACAACCGCACCGCTAATTGGCGTGCCTTCTAACTCGCACCGCTAATTGGCGTGCCTTCTAACTCGCACCGCTTTTTTTCCATAACCACTAGTTTATGGGTCTCGTAGGTAATTGGATCGTTAGAGCGTCGTTTAAGGACCTTAGGTGGTCGCCTTGAAACAGATGTTAGCTCCAACTGCCCACAGCGGCGGAGAGATCACACATAGAAAGCAGTTTCACTGGCTACCTTTCCCACGCTTCTCCTCATGGAGGGGGGGGGGCTTTAATGTACCTATACTCCTCCACTTCAAACAGAGGGAATATAGCGTGGAAGCCGCCCCCCTCTTGGGACTTGGCGCCACTGTATACACTGGAACAGTTCCAGCGTGACACGAGGTGTGCTCCAAAAAGGTCAAACGCAATACTCCCGGCGCTGTACAAGCTTTGGGAGCAGAGGCGTGGCAACAAATAGCCAAATGTGGTACTCTCCAGGGTGGCGTCCTGGGCAGAACCCGGTGGCGCCACCAGCCAGATCGCTATAACTAGCTCTCGAAGGAGTTTACTAGCCTTAAATCCAAAGGGCTTAGGGTATGACTGGCGTCTTCCGGCCGCATGGGGACCGTCGAAATCACCTGCGGATCAGTGAGAGCTGTTGGCGACTGAGTGAAGCACCGGGCTCGCGCGTACAGGCGAATAATGCACTGTGCACGGCGTAGAGCGAGTGGCATCTCCCCAGCATTGACAAGTAGGCTCTCAATTGGAGAATTGCGGAAGGCACCGGTCGCCAGGCGAAGGCCAGTGAGGTGGATTGAGTACAACTTCTGCAATACAGGCTCAGCTGCGGGTGCATGAACTTGCATCCGTAGTCTAGCTTCGAACGAAAAAAGGACCGATAAAAAAGTAGGGCAGTAGCCATATCAGCGTCTCAAGCTCTGAACGTCATGGGACCAAGAAAATCCATCGCGAGGATACAAGAGACACTAAGAATGCGAATATGAACCTCCCTAGTAAGGCGTCGGTCAAATACAATACCAAGGAAACGGTGCGATTCAACTACTTTCAGGCGTACTCCATTGAGAAACAAGTCTGGGTCAGGGTGGAGCCATGGATGGTTGCAGAAATGCACCACCTTAGTCTTGACCAAGGAAAACCGAAACCCTGTGCGCTTCGGCAAAGCGATAGATGCGGATCAATGCCTGTTGGAGTCCCATCGCGCCCGTCGTGTTAAGTGTCTCCATGATACCGTATCGCCATGCGGTATCATAGTCCTTCTCCAGATCGAAAAATACCGTGGCGTAGTGCTGTCTACGAAGGAAGCTCTCGCAGACGGCATTTTCCATTCGGAGCAGAGCATCAGACGTGGAGTGGAACTTGCGGAAGCAAAACTGTGTAGAAGACAGATGGCCTCCGCTGTCCATAAAAAAGGCTAATCTACCATTTACCAATTTCTTCATCAACTTGCACAAGCAAGAGGTTAGAGAGATTGGGTGGAAACGGCGGGAGGAGAATAATGTCTCCCCGGTCTGCAAAAGGCAAGCACAGTAGCGATTCGCCAGGAATCCGGGAGGAGACCCTCCTCCCAGATCCTGTTGAACAAATTTAACAGAAAGGCAAAGCTTCGATCACCCAGGTGTCGAAGCATGGCGTAAGGGTCATCGTTTGGACCATGGGCGGTGTCCGCGCACGAAGCAAGAGCGGAACGCAACTCGTTCAGAGTAAACCTATAGTTGAAGGGTTCTCCGCCTCTGGAGATAAAGTCCAGCCGGCGGCCTTCCGCGACATCACCATGTGCATTAAATGCTGGCGGAGCAGCATCCTGGCTAGAGGGTGCGGAGAAAGTGGTCGCGAAGGATTCTTCCACGGACGCGGGGTCCGAGATTGCAGCTCCATTCTCCTGGAGAGCAGGAGAGGCTCTCCTGCGGTAACTTGCCCCGAATCTTTTTGACTCGCCTCCACACCTCTGCTAGAGGGAGCTTCCCGTTTAGTGAAGACACGTATGCCCGCCAAGAATGGCGGCGGGCGTGCTTCGAAATATACCGGAACCTAGCCCTAGCCCGACGAAATTCAGCGACAGTGAAATCGTTCGGGCGGCGCTTATAGCGCATGTAAGCATAACGCTTCTGTTTGAGGGCCGTCTCACACTTGGCCGACCACCATGGGAGTAGACCCGTGGCAAATAGGTTGCTGGGGAAGAACTCAACGGCCTCATCTACCGACCTAAACTCCTCGACTGATATAGATAATTCAGTCATTTCCTGAAATGTAGACCACCAGCCCCGCGCCAAGCACTACCGGGGCGGGCTCTCGGGTGGCCTTGGCCGAGAAAATGATATTTGAATAGGAAAGTGATCACTACCATGGAGGTCATTGACCACTCCCCAATCAAAATCAGGCTGTGCATCGTCAGATCACAAAGATATATCGAGGGAGGAAAATGAAGCGGTTCTCGGGCAGTGATGCGTAAACTCATTTAGATTTAGGACACCCATCTCAAGCTCGTTGATCAGGTCGGCAAGGACTTGACCCCTGAGATTAATAGCGTAGTCTTCCCAGAAGGGAGTGTCTACCGTTTAAATCTCCGAGCAAGAGAAGAGGCCTCGGCAACCGTGCCACGACTCGGTGGATATCCCCGCGTCGAAGTCGGCTGACGGTGGAATGTACGCGGAAATAACAGTATACCTCCTATCAAGGTGCAGCTGCACAGCCACTGCCTGAAAGGAGGTATCTAAAGTGAAGAGAAGAACGGAGACATAATGCCGGGTGTAAATCGCACATCTTCCCGCCTTACCCCAATCCCGTGGTGGTGGGGTCGCAAAACCCTTATACCCCGGGAGGGTGGGCAGGGGGTATGCACCCAGCATGGTCTCCTGCAAAAAGATAGGTAGCGGGGAACGGGACGAGACGAGCCTCCGCAGCTCCTCCCAGTTGGCCCTGAGTCTGCGTCAATTCCTTTGCTGGAATATGCTCTCTAGGACTAGCTTGGAGGAGATGCGGGGGCCCTCTTCGAAGAAAAGACCCTCACGGGAATGGCCGTACATTTCCCGGTGGAAGAACTACGGGCGCTTTTGGCCAGACAATGCATTGAAGGCGTTGTCGCCTTCGAGGACTTATTGAGAAAGGTTGGGCTCGCCATGCGAATCTTTTCCTCCCTCCACCTCGAAACCTTAGGCGAGCGATGCGGCTTCAGGGGTGGGGGGTGGGGCTCTCTTTTCGAGGGTCCACCTTCTCCGAGCTACCCAGCCCACCACTCGGCGTGGGAATATGAGCCGAAGCTCGTTTGGTGCTGTCTTCCTTTCGATGTTTCGAGGGGCAGCTTTAAGATCGCCGGAAGATGGCTTCGGCGACCAACTTCAGGATTGTTCCTTCTGTCAGTTTAACGACTCGGTTGAGGCACGTGGCCGTTTCGCCTGACGGGAAACGGTCACGCTGGGGGCAGGGGGGCAGGAGCCCTGGTTTTAGCCGGGGCTGGGTGTGGAACCTTTGTTCCGCCAGCTTTACCAGCGGAGCGCCCGGGGTGGGTAG
The DNA here is from genome assembly GCA_963969495.1 of Ceratothoa steindachneri. Lineage (NCBI taxonomy): Eukaryota > Metazoa > Arthropoda > Malacostraca > Isopoda > Cymothoidae > Ceratothoa > Ceratothoa steindachneri. Next base: position 56,869,674 of record OZ018323.1, on the reverse strand, counting down.
AACTCTTTAGAAGCGTTCCGAATGGCCGCAGAAATGACTGTACTCGTAGGCCTGGAGAGGCCAGGAGCAGAGGGTGTCTTTTTCAACATTGAGGCATAGGTCCTGGGTAGCGCCGGGCGCGACAGGACCAAGTCCTTAGCCTCGGGAAATTGAGAGACGATCCTGAGCCTAAACGGCTAGGTTTCCTTCTCAAGGAGATACGCACCACATTGCTTCGAAGAAGCGGGATGCGGCTCTCCGCAATTGACACACTTGACAACACACAATTAAGACTTATTGTGGAGAAACTTACACAGGTTTCGGGTAACCCCGACTTTAAACGTTGGCAGTAGTGATTAGTATGGCCGAAGCGGTGGCAGTAATAGCACCTCCGCGGTAGTGGCACGAATAACTTCACGCAGTAGCGATACCAACCAGCACGCACCGGCTCAAGGAGATTGTCACAGCCGAACGTGACGAATAGTGTAGGGGTGAGTCTAGAGGTCCCTCCTTGTTTTCTCATCATACGTTCGACCTTGACCGTCCCATGGTCGGCCAGCTCTAGGGTGATGTCCTTTATGGAGTAGTCCACGAGTTCTCTCGCAGAAACTACTCTATTCACAGTAGAGTGCGGCGTCACACTCACAGGCGTGCCATCGAGTGTCCGAAGGGCACTAATCATGGCCTCCTCGGAGAGATTTGACGCATTCGCCAAAAGGCTCCTGTCCGAAAAACCGGTTACCTTCGGCTCTCTACCAGTCACACTAGCTAAAGCTCTCCTCTGATGGATCATGTTGCCATTAGCCAATATGCTGCCATCACTGGAACTTATAACCAGGAAGCGTTTGAAGCCAGCGGGCTTGAAAACACCGGGTATTCTCTGAATGAGGGGCCCCGATGTAATCAAGGCTCCGCTCCGCGCACTCGTACTTTTGGTCTTAGTCAGGGGCTCCGCACCTGAAGTGGGGGGGGGTAGAAGTCCGGATGTGCCGATCTTTGCGTGGTCGCTTACCGAAGTGGCAGCAGACCCATCCGTCCCCGCAGACCTTCGGATGAAGAGTAGCCCCCCCCTCCCCGAGTCTTTTTAGTCCTTTTCATGTTCTTTTTCTTTTTAGGAGAGGAGGGCGGGGAATGAACCCGCTTCTCCCCTCCACCGGCATGAGCCCTCAGGCCGGATGGACCGGCCTCTGCAAGGTTTTTTTACGAGATGGAGAAGGTGCTGGCGGTCTCAGGGGCACCAGACGGAGGAGGAGATCCCTCCCCTCCTTGTAATGACTTGGAGACCCGAGCCGTTTGAGCAGGACCTTGCATATGGGCTGACGTGAGTTCGGTGTTTGGCGCCGAGCCTGAATTCGCCCCCATGAAAGGCCATGCCGTCTGAGGCTGGGTTGCCCTGACGACTATGTCTATTTCGCGGGGTTGGGGGGGAGGGGGCTCCAGTTGGCCACGAGTCGGTGTCACGATTCGAGTCTGGGAAGGCACAGGCCTTGACCTCGCTATGTTTAATATTCTAGCCAGCAGGTCTTTTGAGAGAAGCGACCGATGGGGCCTAGCTTCCCTCTTTTCCCTAAAGGGGTTTGCCCTACCGAGCCGCTTCGATGGGAAGTGGTTGGCTATGGGCTGCATGCTGGCTTTCTTGGCAGTCCCCTTGGAAAGTAAAAGGGGGACTGCCGCTGGAAAGAGGGAGGTGCCCGAAGGCACCTCCAGACAAGGGGGTTAGGGGGAGTCCCCTATACCCGTAGGCAAAGAAGGGTAAGCCTGTTCTCCGGTTAAAGAGATTTGAAGGGTCCGCTCCGACGGTGGATTAGGAGAAATTGAGATGAGATTTTTGTTTTTCTCATCATTGGGCATGCTGACCCCTATTTTTTTACGGGATGCACACGTTAATCACCCCTAGCAGTAGCCTGCTCTGCAAGGGGTACGTACGTGGCTGGCAGAGCCAGGTGCCGCCATGCACGGCGTAAAATTAATAGAGTGTGAAGTGAGAAGGAAAGTGGATGTAAGGAAGGTATAGGTGGAAATGAAGCAGGTTGTTAAAAACCCGCCATCCCAAACCGGGGCTCAGGGGTTACGGAACATTGTCCTCCCTCCCCTCAGCCCCGATCCGGGATAGTTGGCTGAGAAGAAGGTCAGCATCTACCCTGTGAAAATAGAGGCCTACCAGAGAAGGTTGTGGGAGAGGTTGTAGGGAAAGTGAAGAAGTAGGAGAGAAATACAGGCTGTCTGAAAGAAGGAGAAGAGGCTAAGCTGGGACCGGACGGGGTGCTGAGTCCCATCAGCACGGCGGCCAGGAAGGCAAATCGCCGCCCCCCTTACGGGGCAAAACATGAAAACAATCTACTCTCAGATCACACAACAATACTTGACATACAGAACCCACAACAAAATATTAAATGCACCACCTCCAACCATACACAACTCAGAACAAACACTCGCAAAGCAAATTGAAGAACACCAGCACATCTACGAACAAACAAATCACCACTCCTAACATCATACATGTACAAAATATCTGCCACCACCCATTCAACACCAAACTGCCTCAAATGCCTAACACAGATACACGACACCACACATCTTTTCACAAATACACACAGACCTGGGCCCGTTAGATCTTTGGGAGAGACCCCGTGAGGCGGCGGGTCTGCTCCTGCGATGGTCCGAGGAGCTGGGGTGGGCATGGAATAGGTGTGACGGTCCCCGACCCACTGTCGGGCCGGGGTCGCCACCACCACCACCTTGATATTGACCAAGCCACTGGACAGGCGAGCACGTGACTATAGGAGGGTCCGGGGGGTTCTCTCCCCGGAAATCTTTTAAAACTAGATTACCGAAGAAGTGATCTGGAGGCATTTTCGAATCGAAATCATACTGAAATTATTTTTTCTGAAAATTTCACAGCAAAATGATAAATTTAATCAGGAAATAGTATACAAAGACAAAACCCTATGAACGTTCGTTAACAATTGATAACACCGTATATTGGTCAGTCTTTAAAATGAAATATAGTTTTTATCAACAAACTAAGCTTTTTCATGAACTACAACAAAGCACAGATTGCAAAAATGCTTTTGAACCATTAGAACCTAGTGAGATAGATCGTGCAGCACTATTCTGGTAGTGCATCTAGAAATTATACATTAATACCGTCGTAGTAATATATATCCAAACATAATATGATTGTTGAAGGGAGAAAGCATGAATGAAGCAAAGCTTATGCGATGCCTTCTCCTGGAGTTGGGATGACTTTAGTATTATTTTAGTCACCCAAATCCATATCAAATATATAAAATACAATATATCTGAAATTGATAAAATCTTATCTACGGTCAGTTTCTTTGCGGTCTTTTAATTTCACCCTGGGAGTGAGCGGCGTTTTTTTTTACACTTGCATTGTATCAGTTGAAAACCAGTCGACGGTTGCTGGGCTGAATTCATCAACGACGTTACTATGAACTAGTGGAATGTCCTCGTTGAAGAACAGATGGGCTAGGACATTCTGAGCGTTCACCTGCAGCACTGGTCACCCGCAAGGTTGCGAAAATTCGCAAAAGGGTTTCAATCATGGGATAAGTACCGAGAGTCACCGCAACCACCACAGCATACACGACTCTTTTTGGTAGTTTACATGTCGTGGTCGCCTGTCGCGCCCAGTACGCCTTAAAACGCATTAATTCAGCGTTCATGCACTCTGGTTCTCCTGGAGGGAATTGGTGGTACAAATGAGCGGCTTCCATGGGGGCACTAGAATCGTCGAAATCCTGACAGTTTGCCAGTAGTAGCATACTGAGCACATATTCTTTCGTACTGTGCGATCTAAATCGCTCATCTAGTTGGATTTTAAAGACGTCAATGTATGGGAGGAAAATAGAAGGTCTATAGTAACTTCTGGTGTCTCGGTCGGAAGATTAGCCCTTTGCGTCTGCCTGCCAGTCGTTCTTGGCGTGTGGACTTATCCACCAAACAATTCTTGCGCACGCATAAAAATATCCCTCAAGACTTATTCGTCTAAACGCATTTGTCTCAGGATTTTCTCAGAGTCCTGGACACTGTCCACTGCGTTATGGATGTCCTGGGCTTCGGCCTGAAGTTTGACTGAAAGTGGCTTGGTAATCTTCAGAACCGATATGACTACCTCTAGGGCAACCAAGAATCCACCATTGTATATGGCGGAAGAGGATAGTAGCGCCTTACCGGTGCAATCTGTGCGTGGCATAGGCTAATTTTGTGTAGCGACACTTTGATGGTGGGTAGTAGTTCTTTGAATATGCGAACTGCTTCATGGCGCTCCACCCATCTAGTGGTCCAGTGGGCGGCTTCATTACACTCTTCCTTGATCGCTTCTCCAAGATTCATCAATCTTTTATTTGAGTCACAGACAAAAAACGCAATCTTGTGGATCAGCGTCACTGCCTTTCTAATATCTGTTACATCCCCCGCCGTTCATCAAACATAGAGTGAGTGAATTGGACACATAAGGCGTGTAGCTGGCTGACGGGCATTATTCACGCACGTACTTTTGCACTTCATTTTTTCTCCCCGAAATAGCCACATCTATGGTCTCGTCCGCCAAAATAGAGAATAATCTGGTTTCTTTGGTTTCTTCAATGATTGATTTTTGAATCACTATTCCAATGGCGTATATCAAGTCATTTTGGGCTTAGGGAAAATGTATGTGCCGTTTCTACTCGTGGTGTTTAAATGTTCCCCTAACAATCTATCGTTGGAAACCACAATCAGCTGTAGAGTCGCCTTCAGATTGCCTTATCCGTAATCTATATCGGCGCTTATTCCTGCGGAAGGTAGCAACAGAGTTCCGGAATCGCGATGACCCCGAAGCGGTAGACCTTGTCTACCCATAAACTCTATAGATATGAGTATCTGCTGTAGAGCAGCTCGGTTTTTGTCACACTACTTGGCCTCTCCGGTGTTCAGCTGCTGCGTTATCTCCAGTCTTCATCGTCGTTTCGAACGCTTCTGCCTACGCGACACTATCTTCATGGAATTTGGTCGCTAGATGCGCTGACAAATAGGCATCTTTACCGCTTAGGTGAGCGAACTTCTCTAGGGGTGTTCTGACCAGGCGATTCAATTGGTTACTTTGATTGCTTCAGAAGCGAAAAAACTGCAAGGGCGACAGAATAGCCCTCGTTTCGATAAGGAATAGGAGAAGACGCTATACTGCCCGATAAGATGTTGTCGTCCGAGATATTTACTTCTGGTTCTGCCTCCATCTTGACGCTCGCTGTAACGCCACTGAAAACTCAATAGCGCAGACCAAGGGTGGTGAATACGCGCAGTTTCTCTGCATTAGTGAGCTCCAGCCAGTTGATAACTCCTATGTCATCTTTACTGGAGTATCTACTAGGAAACGCAGACATGGACGATGTTAACTTCGGTGAAGATGATGAGAATTCCTGTATCTGGGCTTGCAGTTGGACGTCTGGAAGTGACTCTGATGAAGCCTTTCGTTTAACTGCAGTCGCAGGCTCACGGTGCGTGAAATAATCGAAGATATTCTTTTCACCTCGACTTCCTGGATCCAACTCGAAATGAAAGAAATTAAAAATAAGATACATCAAAAACAGACATTGATTGTAGAATATTTGAAAAACGAACCCTACATGCTCAAACTTTTATTAGTATATTATTTAGTATAGAATAAAAAAATATACTGAAATAGTTTCCAAAAAAGTTGTAAAAAATGTCCAGGCCCTGAGGGGAGGGGGAGATGCAATGGCTCCCCCCTAAATATGCCACTGCTTCTGCCATTCAATGTGTAATACTAACGCATATTCTTATTTTTTCACTGATTATCTTATTGTTATTTTACAAGTGGTAATTTTTGTTAAAAATGTCTCCAACGAAACGGATTCCTGAAGCTCAAAGAGCTCATATCCTCATACCATTGCATTGTCCAAAGAGGGGTTATTCAGAGGTGGGCGGTCCGATTCGGAAGTCTGATTATCCGATTAATCAGACTCGCATGTTCGAATCGGACCCGCCAAACGAATTGGATAATCGCAATCGGACTGCCGAAAATTTAAAGCGATTTGCGATTAATCCAGGTCGACGTCGTATTTGTTTTCGCAATAGCAGTTTCTTAATAATTTTTTCTATATTCTTCGCAAGTAAATATTATTTCGTTTTATTCTATTCCATTCACACTTTCGTATTTTCTCTATAATATAATGCGTAAAATATCATAATTAATTATTAAATCATATATAATAAAAAGGTTATATTTTACAAGTATAAAATAGGTATAATACGTGTTTAGTTTTGGTTTTTCGTACGCGTCTCATATCGGTTAAGTGACGCGCCGCACCAGTTTAGAGCCAGTCGTGGTGAGAGCAAGCTGCTGCTGCGCTGCTCCCTTGCCACCACTTGTGAACGCTTCGAGGTAATCCTTCTGTTTTCATTTTCCTGCTATTACGGACCCTGACGGCAGTAAGTTGCACCATTAATATTTGCATTTAGTATTTCTATTTCGTTTAGGGGGAGGGGGGGGAGATGAAAGGATCTCTTCGTTGGTCGCCAGATATATTTATATTCCACCTAGTTTTGTGATCCTCTTTGCTATTGCGCTCTTCATAAGATTGTTGCGAAACGTTGATCGTTAAACCGGATTTGGGTGATAGATAACGTTCCGAGAAATTATTACCCGACTTCAAAAGGTAATGATGCATATTTTTGGCTGGGCGATAAGTAGAAATTCTGATATGATTTGGCCTTCGAGCAAAATGGTGATGAAAACAAGAAGACGACTGCAGTTATATTTATTTAGTGGCTTTGGGTATCAAATGGAGGGGGAGTTCGAATTAGATTGATTATCGATTTCACGAGCTTATCTTTGATGATGCTTAAATACGATTCTTTTATGTCCGTGCTTTGGTACGATGAATCAATAAGACTCGTCTTGATGTAAGATCAGTTGCATAAATGCTATATCCTAATGCAGAGTAAATGACTTGATTGGTATGACCCGCGAGGGATATGTGAAACTGCTTTTCGAAATGATTTATCTCGAATGATCGCTCTCGAATGATTCTCTCTCCTCCTCGATTTGCTCGTTTTATACTTGGACACATTTACAAACATACAGATATATATACATATACAATACTTTTGAAAACCTTTTTCTCGTGAGAAAATATACTGAAAGGGTGAAATTTGGTCAAACGCCTTTTTTCGTCTTCCTTAACATAATAGAAATATAATATTGTGGTTGGAATTTGATGCTCACCGAGTGGCGTTACGATCGAGCTAACCCATTTTAAGGTTCCCTTTAGTAACCACAGAATAATTAGTCTCATTCCCAGTTTACGTTTTCACCACGACTTTGATCTTTTCTGGAAATCATAATGGGAATGGTTCTAAAATATCCTTGTCGAAGACGGAGTTTTATTCACACCTTTGATAGCGGATGAAGACGCATCCGTTACATCCAGTATGGAGAGATTTCTGACTCCCCAGCCCAGGACCAGGAACTCCAGCGGCGCAAGCCAGAAGTCCCTGGGCTCCCAGCACAGCGACCAGGCGGCGGTGGTCAACGACAACATCATAGTGGGCGTAAAGAACACCCTGACCCTTCCGCTCTGGCGTAGTGAGAGCAGGATATCGCTGGACTCGAACGAGTCGGCTGAGAGCAAAACCATAATGGAGACAGACAACTCCAGCCTCAGCCAGGAGAACAGTTGTGGGCATATCGCCTTGTTCTTCAAGGTCGTGGACAACAACAAGGCTACCTGCACCAAGTGCTCAAAGAGACTCAAAATTCAGCAGGGAACAACTTCAAACCTGAAGGTGACTTTAAATTTATTTTATTTAATAATTTATTTAAAGACTTTTTTACCAGGATTTATAATTATTTGACAAAGACTAAACAGGCTAAAAGTTAGGCATTTATCTTTAGTTTTTACTATATGAATTTTAATTTATTTTTGTTTTTACTTTTTAGCTACACTACCAGAGGTACCACCCTGGTCAAGTCCACGACCTCAAGGCAGCTCTCGAGGGTGCCAGCAAACGCGGCCGCGACCAGGGGGCAGGCCAGCATCAAGGAGAGCTTCAAGGAGAAGTTCTCCCAGAAGAAGTGCCTCGACTTGTACTATAGGTGAGTAATTTTCTATTTCAAGTTCAAGTATCAATATATTTTTTATTTTTAAGTGTTTTAATTTTAAAACTGTGAAACTCAGTTTAGACACTGAATGATTGAATAATATTAATAAAGTAATTAAATTGAATATAGATGGTTTAAACTGTTAACAGTTTCTGTTTTTACCTCTTAAACATGTTTAACAATTTATATGTCTCATACACTCATATAAAAAATGATATGATGAATAAAAAAAATCTTGTAATTTTAAATTTATTCTAAAACTTCTAATTTTGCTTCAGGTCCTTCATTGGCTGCATGAAGCCTGCCTCAGAGACAGACAATGAACACAATAAGGGCCTGTGGGCGTACGCCTGCCCACAGTTCAAGGTCCCCTCTAGGCGGAAGCTCACCCGCGACATCAGGGCAATGGTGGACCAGGCCAAGGCCGACCTGACGGACCTCCTCTCCAAACAGGAGATCGTCGCTACCACGGCTGACAGCTGGTCGGAAAGCAACAGGGCCTTCCTGGGGATGACGGTGGCATAGCTGGACAAGGTCACCTTCAAGAGGCACTCCGCTGTCCTCGGGATCAAGGAGATCACCGTGAGCCAGACGGGGACCTACCTGACAGAGTCAATCTCCGAGTTGCACGACGAATTTGGCATCAAAAGAAAGGTTTGTAAACTCTAAGATTTTTTGCATATTTGTCTTTGTATTTGCCAAGGTATCCAGCAAAATTCTACATTTTTACTTTGTAATACTGTATGAATTTGATGTTGTAGTCTGCGTGAAATATGTTATGTATGTTTGTCATTAATACTTTGAAGAGAACTAAGGGAGTCTGTAAAAATAACGAAGTGATGACTATTATCGTATTGACTTTGGAATCATACTTCAAGTTCATACTGATAAATGAAATTAAACTTGGTTTTAAAACATTATTTTGCTTTTCAGGTTGTCAGCACCACCACTGACGATGGCGCGAACTACATCACCGCCTTTAACCGCAACTACGAGCTGGATGCCGAGCAGCAAAGACAAGAAGTAGTGAACTCAGAGGTGGTGCACACCAGCACCATCCTGGTGGCAGACGCCCTGGAGGAGGTGAACCAGCAGGGAGAGGTGATACAGCTTCCCAAGCATCGCCGCTGTGCGGCACACACAGTGAACCGGCTGTCCTCCAGGAATGTGGAGAACGTGCCCGGCTGGACCACCCAGCCCAGGCCGACATTCAACAAGTCGGCTGCCAAGGCCCAGAGCGTGTGGAACGCCCATAACAGAAAGACAGTGACCGCCAACGACATTAAGGCTGCTTTGGGTAAGAAGCTTGTTACCGCTGGTGTCACCAAGCGGAATTCTATCCACGACGCCTAAAAGTGCCTACTGACTGAGGTGCTTAACTTAGAGAAGAGGAATAAGCTGAACCAGATCTGTCAGTGGTAGCACCCCCACCCCCTGCCGCACATCACGCAGGACGACGTGCATATCTGGTCGGAGTACATCAAGGTGACCGTCCCTCGCCGTCTGCCTAGACGTGCTCTAGGGCGAGGAGAAGGCATACATGGGGTGCCTTCTCCCCCACCTCCAGGTGCTCAAAGACTCCCAGAGGCGCTGTCGCGCGACGATAGCATTGTCCATGCCCAGAACCTGGTGGCTCACCTCCTCCACCAGCCTGGAACAAAGGGCTTTGATCACAGGTTAGTCATATTATGATATTATTATTTGATTATTTTTTGTTATTATATTTTATCGCAGTGAGTTAAAACTTAGCAAGTGTTTTTTTCTTCTTATATTATATTATTAAATGATTATAATCCTTGCTGGTCAAATGATTCATTTGAAATAAACTAAAATCAGTGTAATGAAATTTAATTTTTCAATTGACAAATCTGATATATTTTTGAATTTGTCTTAAAACTTTTCTACTACTTCAGGTTCAGCCACCTCTTTGTAAACCTTTGACTTGTTGATGGCTAGGGCGCTGCACCCCCACCACAAGCTCGCCACAGTCAAGGTCATCTGCAGGAGACATGACAATGAGGTCTACTGCGAACTGGTGAGGGACAAGCTCATCAGGGACTTTCTCGCCCTCGTCCTGCCTGACGGGCACTGGGACCCTGCCCCCTAGTAGGGACCCCAGCCAGGCTCTAGCAGCACAGACTACCTGTTCTCCATGGAGGATGAGCAGCAAGAGGAGCCTCGAGGAGAAGGTCAGGGAAGAGGTCAACAACTGGTCGAGGAGGCCGCTGAGAAGGAACCCGGTGCTCTCGCCCAATCTCTTCCCGTTCGAGTTCCGTGATGCTTGGGTAACACTCTTCCTCAACTATAACACGCCGCTCCCGAGCTCCACCTCGGTCGAGCGCGTGTTCAGCTATGGGTCGGGCATCCTCAGGCTTAAGAGGGCGGCCCTCGCTGCACCGAACTTCGAGGCCCTCGTCTTCATGAATGGCAACCTCCACCTCCTCAAGAAGGCCCACGAGGTGGAGGAGGAAGACGAGGACTAAGCTGGCGGGCTTAGAGTAGAGTAGAGTGGAAAACTTTAAATATTATGAGGTATATATAGAACAAAGTTATTAGTTGACCCTATCTTTTTTTCTGAGAGAATATATTAGTATTACTGTGTGTATTTTGTGTAATATGTACTGTATAGTTTAATTTTTTGTTATATTATATTTTAATTAAAATAAAATGTTTATTTTTTATCTTAAAAGCTTGGTTTCACTTTGTATTAGTTAGAAATGGCTTATTTAGGGTAAAAAACACCATTAAATTTCCTTTAGAAACATTGAAAATCGCTTTAAAAATACTGAATCGCTTTTAAAAATATCGAATCGCATTTAAAAAAATTAATCGAATCGGATAATCGCTAATCGGACTTAGATTTTTGGAACCCGAATCGGATAATCGAATCGGACTTGACGAGCTGGCGAATCGGTAATCGCTAATCGGACTTCAATTTTTTCGAATCGCAACCACCTCTAGGATTATCCCAAGTCAAAATTACAAGAAAATTGAAATTCTCAAGAAACGGTGTCCAAACAACCATTAAAAGGGACAATGAGACCAATTCTTTCAAAAACCGTGATGGTCAAGGTCGCAAAGGGTGTACAACTCCGAGGGAAGAGAGGTTACTGAAAAAGACATCTCTGGCCACTAGGAAATAAACCTCTTCTGAGGTAGCTACTGAGTTTCGGGCAGTAACAAACACAAAATATATCAAGACACACAGTGAGAAGGTTATTAGAAGCTAGGCCGAAAGGATGTAAGGCTATAAAAAAACCTTGGCTATCTCAGGTGAACAAGAACAAGCGATTGTTTTGGGCAAAAAGCAAGAAGATTGAACTGATGATGATTGTCTGAAGTTGTTTGGTCTGATGAAAGCAACTTTGAGGTAGGTTCTCCACATTAGTTTCCACCAATTTATCACGCTTGTACACCTTTTTTTTAGATACCAAAATTTTTATTGGATACCAAATATAATCATTCAAATTTGTATTTCTTCTCAGATCTTTGGAGACATGTCAGATGGTATAATTTTCCAACAAGACAATGATCCATGCCACTCATCTAGTCTTGGTTTGAAAAGAAAGTGGTGACGCTGATGGAATGGCCTCCTTAATCTCCAGACCTCAACCCCATTGAACATTTGTGGTCACACTTGGACACAAGAGTGAGGGTGCACAATTGTTCCGTAACAAGTGAATTAACAGCCAAAATTCATGAAGAGTGGCAGATTATTGAGCCAACCACCTGTGACAACTTAGTCTCAAGTATGCAAAAACGCATAGAAGCAGTTATAAAAGCAAAAGGAGGACACATCAAAAATTACATATTGATAGAATATACGCAAAAATGTTTATTTGCATTATGTTTGCATCTGTCAGAGATCTGTCTCTCTTAGATAGGGCTGCTCGTGGGGGCAGGTTGCTTTTACTTGATGGGGCTAGCTATGACTTGGATCATCGACGGATGATTTCATGTTTGTCGATATTCCAAAAATACTACTTAGGTAGAGAATTGCCACTACCATTTTAAATTCCTGAGCCCCTGCCTCTTGCTAGAGCAACGAGGTTTGCGGAGGCACAACATCCACATGCACTATGCATTCCCCACTGCCGCACTTCTCAGTTTCAGCGTTGCTTTTTGGCAAGTACAGTAAAGCAGTGGAATGATCTTCCTGCAGAAGTTATGCAGGAAGATCCTAATATCTTCAAACGAGGTTGTAATACTAGATTAAGGGTGGGTGCTACTGCCTCATAATTTTAATATTGATTTGATTTTAATAATTTTAAACTTATTTATTTACACATTTCAATTTCTTTCTTCTCGCATTCATTTTTCTTACTTGTTTTCTTGCTTGTTTTCAAATTCATGGCCGCTAGGCTTTTCCCACAAGAATTTTGTGTTCATTATCTCAAATAATAATTATTATAATAATAATAATATGTCAAGTATGTAGAAAAGGAGTTTCAATCATATTCTTTACTTTTTAATACCTGCCCCATAATTTTGGCCAAGCATGTATTAAAGCTTGGGAAAAAAAGTTTATCGTACATCCGGCGCCTCCGTACAGTCTACTGTTGATTTCAGACTAAGTGGATCGGTAGTACGAGCAATAATTTGACAGATTAGGGATATCAAACGTTGTGCTACGTGTCCGCAATTTTTTTTCATATTGTGTGTGCTGATATAGTGGCCAGTTATCTTTATTGGTACTTGCTAATATGCCTGGAAAGTATGGTGTAAGTGTCGAGAAGGCGAATAGCCTTGCATTGTTGAGCTATAATGTGTCACTTAACGAAATGAGTGAAAGAATCAGCAAAGGTTATGCGACTGTACAACGCATCAAAGACTAAGCTGCCGCTACAGTCAGTTTCGATGTCCAACCCCACAAAACCATCACAAGGCGATCTAGGAAAACATAAGAAAACACTGACAAACTTATGAAGAGGGAAGTAATAAATAAGACAAGATATCGATTTGAGGAAACCCCACAAATTTATTAGGAGTGTCTGAACGAGCGAAAGAGGAGGGAGTGCAAATAGATCTCAATTTGCCTGCCCGTCAACAGGCAAAGATGAAGACAAAAAGAATCAATTTCACCACGTGATGCAAGGACTGGACCCCATAACAATGATGTAAGGTCATGTTTAGTGAGAATCGAAGTTTTGCTTCTTCAATCAGAGGCCAGGTCCCGTTCGATGACCTCACAACTCAGACCAATATGATGAAAAATACATCTGAAAGACCGTCTATATCTGGATTAACACTTATGGGGGATAATGTTCTATAAATGTTCCTTAGTTATGGGGGTTACCAATTATGATAGTAACCAATTTATAGGGTGTACCGGGAAGAGTTACCAATTTATGGGTAACCAACTTATATGAAGGTGAAAAAGTATCTGACTCCAAAGATGAATTTTCACTGTGCTTATTTTGGCTGGGCTTACCGAAGGTTTCAGGCTAATCGAGGTAAAGAAATACGTTGTAAAAATATACTTTATTTTAATATTGGCCTAAAACGGGGCAAGCGGCGGGTCACGAAGTTACTTTGCGGGCGACTTCAATGCACTTGCGCCACTTGTCCCTGAGGCTTCGAATTCCCGACAACCAGAGAACTCCAGACTGCTGTTCAATCCACTACTGGACGGCGAGCTGGACATCTGCATAGTCCCCAAACCGGCGTCCACAGAGTGCAGCCTTGAGCTGGCGGAATAAAAAGTAGTCGCTAGGGGCCAGATCTGGACTGTAGGGGGGATGGTTGAGCTCCTCAAATCCGCACTCGCGCAGGGCAGCTTGTGAAACTATGGCCTTGTGGACAGGGGCATTGTCGTGGAGGCGCAGGACACCGCGTGTCAACTTGCCGCGCCGCTTCTGACGGATGCACTTCTTTAAACAAGCGAGTTCCTCGGCGTAATATTAGCCTGTGATGGTCCTTCCACGAGGCGCATAGTCCAACATCAACACTTCCTCAGAATCCCAGAAGATGGGGGCCATGATCTTCCAGGCTGAGGGTTGAGTACGGAACTTGATGGGAGTCGGAGAGCCCCTGAGCTTCCAGGTTAGGCTTTCGAGCTTGGTCTCGGGATCCCAGTGATGGACCCACGTTTCATCACCTGTCACTATGCGTGACTCTAATCGCGCCGGCTCTTGGTTGTACAGAAGCAGCAGCTCCTCCGAACTTTGACGACGTTGAAGTCGATCATGGGGCGTGAGGTTTAGTGAGGTTTCTAGGGCTCCAATGGGCAGAGAACTTGGTCATGGACAAATTGTCGTGGATGATGTTGATAACACTTCCATGTGATATCCCAAGTTCTCGCTCCATTTCTTCGACCTTCACCCGTCGAATTTCGAGGATCATCCTCTAAACACGGGCCACATTGTCTTCGTTGATCACGACTGACGGGCGTCCTGGACGGGGGTCATCTTCAAGGGACTCACGACCATGGCGGAACTTCCTATTCCAGCGAGCAATGGTTGCATAGGAAGGGGCGGTGTCAGTGTACACTGCAAAAATGCGTTCATGGATCTCTTTTGCATTCTTGCCTTCCTTGGTCAAAAGTTTGATCACTGCGCGGTGCTCAACCTTCTTCATTGTTGAAAAATTTGTGACTAACGATCTGCGATCAGCTACTGCTTCTTAAATAGACGAGGCAGGAGCGTGCGGCTGCAGGTCTTAACTAGTGATAACTTGTCCTAACATCCCCACAAACAGCCATCCCCCTTCCTCTGCTTTGCCCTACCGATTCGGAAAACTTATTGACCGCCCCTCGTATATTCAACGCTAAGTATTAATTTCTGGAATTTTTTTTTAATTATAGGAGTTTATCTGGCGACTACCCACTTGGGCATAAGTCGCCGCAATTACGACAGCCTAGCACTAGGCTACTTTAAAATAAAAATATGAAAAAACAACAACAATAAAAAGGGAAAATGGCAACAATTAGGAAGCAAGCTACGGCGTCGGGGGTAGGTACGCCTCCCCCCCGGCGCAGGAGTGTGTGACAAAAATGAAAACAAAAACAACAAAAACAGAACCTAGTTAAATAAAAGGGAGAAGGCCGGCCTCCCCCCAAAAGTGTATAGGTCCACCAGTCAATGTGCACGAACTCATCCCGAGGACAAGGGACAGGCGGTAGCGACCTCGCCCATCCCGGTACTAGGACAGGTAACCTGCGCGAAGATCGCCCAGACTGGGACATTTAACAAGAATGTGCCGAACAGTCTAGGGGACAACGCAGTGTTTGCAGTAGGGCGCTGGCGAGCGCTCCATCAAATGGCGGTGAGTCCCGCAAGTGTGTCAAATTCGGAGACGAAAGAAAGCAACCTAAAGCCTTCGCGGCATTGGGTGGGTAGGTCCATGGGAACAGTCGCGGCGCAATGGCACGCAATTATAAGTTCCCTTCGACCGTCTCCCATCTTCTTTGCCAAGCAGCCAGAAAAGCTGCCCGTATTCCTTCCATGTAGTCGGTGTGAGGAACAGTGAAACGCTGGTCGAGTCACAGAGTCCTCGCGGACTGTTCGGCACCCACATTCCCCGCAATTCCTACATGTCCAGGAACCCAGCAAAAGATAATCTCGACATCCACCCGGCTCGCCAAAACCGTGGCGTCACGGATATCGCGAACCAAGGGATGCAGAGATTCCAATGCCCCGAGAGCACTCAGGGCGCTTTGTGAGTCGCTATAGATCACAATCCGGTCTCCGAACCGGGGACGTCGCGTAATCTCCCGCACCGAGTGGTGTATTGCCACCAGCTCGGCCGTGAAGACAGACGCAAGGCCTGGCAGAGCCCCGCTGACTTCAAACAGAGGGGATACGGCGTGGAAGCCGACCCCCTCTTGGGACTTGGAGCCATCCGTATACACTGGCACGGTACCAGCGTGACACGATGTGTGCTCCAAAAAGGTCAAACGCAATACTCCCGGCGCTGTACAAGCTTTGGGAGCAGTGGCGTGGCGACAAATAGCCAAATGTGGTACTCTCCAGGGTGGCGTCCTGGGCAGAACCAGAGGCGCCACCGGCCCGAAAGCTATACCTAGCTCTCCAAGGAGTTTCCTGGCCATAAACGCAAAGGGCTTAGGGAATGACTGGCGTCTCTCGGCGGCATAAGCACCATCGAGATCAGCTGCGGATGCAGTGGGAGCTTTTGGCGTCTGAGGGAAGCGCCAGACTCGCGCCTACCGGCGAGTGATGCACTGTACGCGGAGTAGAGTGAGTGGCATCTCCACAGCATCGACTAGCAGGCTCTCAATAGGGAAAGTGCGGAAGGCACCGGTCGCAAGGCGAAGGCCAGTGTGGTGGATCGAGTCCACCTTCCGCAATAAACGCTCGGCTGCGGATGCATAAAAGTAGCATCCGTAGTCGAGCTTCGAACGAACTAAGGATCGATAAAAAAGTAAGGCAAAAGCCCTATGAGCACCCCAAGCGCTGAACGTCACGGAACGGAGAATATCCATAGCGCGGGTACAAGAGACCCTAAGGCTACGAAAATGAGCCTCCCAGGTGAGGCGTCGGTTAAATACAAGACCAAGGAAAAGGTGCGATTCAACCACTTCCAGGCGCACCCAATTAAGAAACAAATCTTGGTCGGGGTGGAGCCGTGGGTGGTGGCAGAAGTGTAACACCTTAGTCTTGGCCAAAGAAAACCGAAACCTGTGCGTTTCGGCATAGCCAGAGACATGGTTCAATGCCTCCAGAGTTGGAATCTGGGCCACGCCAAAAGAGATCGAAAGGTCGTCTACGTAGCGAGAACATCTTCCTGCAGCACCAAGGTGATGCCGTTGATGCTCAGGGCAAAGAGTGTGACACTGAGGACACTTCCTGCAGGACACCCTCTTCCTCTTCCTGTCCCTATATATATATATATATATATATATATATATATATATATATATATATATATATATATATATATTACATAATCCGATCACTACAGTACTTCCCTGCCAGTAATGGAGTAGGCGAGAAAATAGCGTAACATTACATTGGTAGATACATATGAAATACTTATTTTTGGCCCACTTAATATCCGGCAGAATTTACAACATACGCACAGGGCATCGACACTTACATCAGTGCATGCCTGTACTAAAACGGGCCTATTTATTCCATGTTTTGCCATATAATAAAAAATAATAGCATCTAATACATTTATATACAATTTATCCACAATTTTCTTCTATCCTATCCTTCTTTAGTTTTCTACATAATCATTACTACGACACTTAAAAACACATAATAAGGCATGTAATAAAGATATAGAGGCAGCGAAGCGTGTATATATTTATGGCTACACAAGGATTAGAAATACACGAACGATTGATTTCTGGCAAACGTGACTCGCCTCCCGGAGCGCGTGAAAATGTCCGTCTTGCCGTTCCTCTCTCCGGTTGACCTCTTGTGGCATCGTTCTCTTCCATGCCATGCACTATACGAGGTGAAGTTTTCTTTTCACCATCCCTTTCGTGGACGAGCGCTACGCCATGGTGCGGATACGATGAAAACCAATGAGGGCAGACAGTTCCTTGAATAGTTCTGATTAGAATTGGGCACCTCAGTAGGTTACTACGTAAAGCGGGACACCAAATCTGGAAATCCACCCGTCTAGGAAGGCTAACGCAACTATTGCGGCATTTCTGTCCGGGATCGGTAACCCTTCGATCCATCTCGTCGCTCAGTCGATGCATGATAGTAAATACCGATTGTGTTGGGGGTAAGATTGTCCAGGCAGTGTACACGGTGAGGGTGGTCCAACTATAGCAATATGCACAATTTCAAATCTTGAGTATGGAATATCAATGGGCAGGATCGGGGCTTTCGTATGGCGATTAATCTTGGAAGATTGACAAGGGGACACTCCATCGTCCAGGAGCGAATATCACTGTCTACCTTGGACGAGAAATATCGAGATTTGATGAGACGAAGTGAAGCCTTGATTACAGCCTGTAACAGATTATGTAATTGATTGAAGATAGTTCTTCTGCAGGCCAAAGGGACAAACGGTCGTGGGTATCTTGATGTTACTTCATATCAAAGCTAAACTTACTCGGGAAAAAGGCAAGATTTTAGTCGCGAGAGAAATTCCTTCGGTTCTTCGTCATTTTTTTTGCGCTGCCGCCAAAGGTCGAAGGTCAAGAGCCAATTTGGACTGAATTGACGTTCCTTGAAAGGCAGTCAGCGACTACGTTGTCCTGACTCTGCACGTAAGTGATATCACTGACGTACTCTAGAATGGCTGTCCAATGGCGTTGTTGCCTGTCTGTTTTAGCACTTAATGGGGATGCAAAAGCTGAAACAAAGGCTTGTGATCAGTGCACAAGGTAACGTGGCGACCTTCAATCAGGTGCCTGAAGTGCATGACAGCAAGATACGCAGCTAGTAGCGCTCTGTCGTAGGTGGAGTATGCTTGCTACGTTTGGCTCAGCTTGCTCGAAAAGAATGACACGGGTTTGACACACTCGTCAACCATTTGATGCAGGGCAGCACCTGCCACTTATTGAGAGCAATCAGTCACCAACTGGTATGGTGAATCATTGGGCAGTGGGTGACATAGTTTAACGGAGCATATTAAGGCTGATTTGGTATTTTCAAATGCTCCCCGTGCCTCATCATTCCACACGAGCTCCCGAGCCTTTGGTTGCAGATATACAAGCTCGGTCAATGGGGCTGCAATCGCGGCAAAGTTAGGAATCATTCTGCGGTAGTAACCTAACATGACCCAATATCTTCGAAGCTCTTTGAGGTCCTTTGGTAACCATATGTCTCCAATTTCCTCGCTGGTGGGCAAGATTCCATCAACCGAAATGTGATGCCCCCCCAAATCAATTTCCTCCTTCGCCAACTAGCACTTCTCCACGGATATTCTCAGACTGTTTTCGACCAGGATTTTAAAGACTTGCTTCAAATGCATCAGGTGGTCGTCCGTATTGTCTGAATATGTCAGGATTTCGTCTATATACACAAAAACGAACCCTTATCCTCGAAACAGGTTGTCCATGTGCCGTTGAAAGGTGCAGCTTGCATTCCGAAGAACGAATGGGAGCTTACCTTACTCCCACAAACCAAATGAGGTTGTGACCGCAGTTTTCTCTATGTCTGCCTGGTTCATAAGGATTTGATAATAGGCACGATCCGGGTCCAACCTTGAAAAGATCCTTTTGCCATGGAGGTGGTTCGTAGCACTTTAATTCGCGGCAGCGGATATGTGTCGGGTTTTGTGATCGCATTGAGCGCTCGGAAATCGCCGACCACCCTGTACTCACCGGGCGACTTCTTTGGCACCATGTAAATTGACGAAGCCCATGGTGACTTTGATGGACGCACGCCCTCCTCCTTCAATAGTTTTTCGAAAGTTGCTTTGACAACCTGAAACTTGTCTATTGAAAGAGGCCTCGGCCTTGCGAATGTCGGTGGAGCATTGCCAGTTTCGATCGTATGCGTCACTGAGTTCGGCGATGACGGGGAGGGCTAAGCAGGTGCGGTTCCGTACAGTCTCATATTCTCCTAATACAGCATTGCAATGGGGCGGTAGGTGCTGAAGGTCATTGATAATTAATGCTACCGCAGGTTCTCCAGATAATCTCACTTCCGACACAAGTTTAGTTTGTTTCTCTATTTATATACCACGCGCACTATCTACTAAAAGATTATAATGCCTTAAAAACTCGATACCTAATAACAGTGAAGTGGTATACGCCACTACAAATGACCACCTAAATGATCGGCGTAGCCTAGGGATCACTATGTCCGTGTCAACCTCGCCGTGCACTTTTATTTTTCGGCCATTATTTTATTTTTTTTTATTTTTTTAAGAGCTCATCTGGCAACTAGCCTAAATGGGCATTAGTCGCCGTATTAAAACTTGCCTAGTTCTAGGCTACTTTAAAATATAATTAAAGAGGAATAAGAAAATACCCCAAAAGTGGGGAAAGGAAGCAAGCTGGTGGGTCGGGGGAGGTCCCCCAGGCGCAGGAGTGTGCAACCTAAAGGGAAAAAAAACAAATAAAAAAACAACAAACAAACCCTGCTTAAATAATAGGGAGAAGGCAAGCCTCCCCCAAGAAGTCAACAAGTCCACCAGTCAATGTGCACGCACTCGTCCCGAGTACAAGGGACAAGGGGTAGCGACCCCACCCATCCCAGTACCGGGACAGGTAACGTGTGCGAAGATCACCCAGACTGGGACATTCGTCAAGAATGTGCCGAACAGTCTGGTGGACGACGCAGTCGTTGCAATAGGGCGCAGGCGAGCACTCCATCAAATAGCGATACGTCACACGAGTGTGCCGTCGCGACATTGGGAGATAGGTCCATGGGAACAGTCGCGGCGCAATGGCAAGCGAATTTAAGTTTCCTTCGACCATCTCCCATCTTCTTTGCCAAGCAGTCCGAAGAGCTGCCCGTATTCCTGCCATGTAGTCACGGTGAGGAAAAGCGAAACGCTGGTCCGGTAACAGAGTCCTCGCGGACTCTTTTGTGCCCTCATTGGCGCGCTCATTCCCCGCGATTCCTACATGTCCAGGAACCCAGCAGAAGATAATCTCGACATCTGCCCGGCTCGCCAAAACCGTATCGTCATGGATATCGCGAACCAGGAGATGCGGAGATTCCAATGCCCCGAGAGTACTCAGGGCGCTTTGTGAGTCGCTATAGATCACAATCCGGTCTCCGAACCGGCACGTCACGTAATCTACCGTACCGAGTGATGTATTGCCACCAGCTCGGCCGTGAAGACAGACGCAGCGCCTGGCAGAGCCCCGCTCACTTCAAACAGAGTGGATACGGCGTGGAAGCCGACCCCCTCTTGGGACTTGAAGCCATCCGTATACACTGGCACGGTTCCAGCGTGACACGAGGGGTACTCCAAAAAGGTCAAACGCAATACTCCCGGCGCAGTACAAGCTTTGGAAGCAGAGGCTTGGCGACAAAAAGCCAAATTTGGTACCCTCCAGGGTGGCCTTCTGGGCAAAACCAGGAACACCACCGGCCCGAAAGCTATATCTACCACTCGAAGGAGTTTCCTGGCCCTAAACCCAAAGGGCTTAGGGTATGACTGGCATCTCTCAGCGGCATAAGCACCATCGAGATCAGCTGCGGATGCAGTGAGAGCTGTTGGCGACTGAGGAAGGCGACGGGCTCGCGCGTACAGGCGAGTGATGCACTGCATGTGGCGCAAAGCCAGCGCATCTCGCGAGCATCGACCAACAGACTCTCAATGGGGGAAGTGCGGAAGGCACCGGTCTCCAGGTGAAGGCCGGTGTTGTGGATCGAATCCAACTTCCGCAATAAATGCTCGGCGGCGGATGCATATAACTCGCATCCGTAGTCGAGCTTCGAGCGAACAAAGGATCGATAAAAAAGTAAGGCAGTAGCTCTATCAGCGCCCCAAGCGCTGAATGTCAAGGAAAGGAGAATTTCCATGGCGCGGGTACAAGACACCCTAAGGCTGCGAATATGAGCCTCCCAGGTGAGGCGTCGGTCGAAAACAAGACCAAGGAAACGGTGCGACTCAACCACATCCAGGCGCACCTCATTAAGAAACAAATCTGGGTCGGGGTGAAGCCGTAGATATCGGCAGAAGTGCACCACCTTAGTCTTGGCCAAAGAAAACCGAAACCTGTGCGCTTCGGCATAGCGAGAGACGCCGTTCAATGCCTGTTGAAGTCGACGCTCCAGAGTTGGCATCTTGGCCGCGCCAAAAGAGATCGAAAGGTCGTCCACGTAGAGCGTAGCAAAAACATCTTTCGGCAGCACCGAGGTGATGCGGTTGATGCTCAGGGCAAAGAGTGTGACACTGAGGACACTTCCATGCAGGACACTTTCCAGGTTTGCGAAAGGCGAGCACAGTAGCGATTCGCCAAGAGTCTGGGAGAAGACCTTTCACCCAGATACTGTTGAACAAATCTAACAGAAAGGCCATGCCTCACTCACCCAGGTGTCGAAGCATGGTGTACGGGACATCGTCCGGACCATGGGCGGTGTCCGCGCACGAAGCGAGAGTGGAACGAAACTCACTCACAGTAAACTTGTTGTTGAAGGGTTCTCCTCCTCTGGAGGTAAAGTCCAGCCGGCGGCCTTCCGCGACATCACGACGTGCATTGAATGCAGGCGGAGCAGCATCACCACTAGAGAATGCGGAAAAAGCGATCATTAAAGATTCCGCCACGGACGCGGGGTCCGAGATTGCGGTCCCATTCATCAGGAGAACGGGAGGGGGGTCCTGCGAGAACTTGCCCCGAATCCTTTTGACTCGCTTCCACACCTCAGCTAATGGGGTCTTCCCGTTAAGTGAAGACACGTATGCCCGCCAAGAAGAGCGGCGGGCGTACTTCGAAATATACCGGAACCTTGCCCTAGCCCGACGAAATTCGTCGACAGTGAAATCGTTCGGGCGGCGCTTATAGCGCATGTAGCCAAAACGCTTCTGTTTCAGGACCGTCTCACACTCGGCCGACAACCATGGAAGTAGTCCGCGTGCAAAACGGCCAGACGTCCTAGGAATAGTAGTCAGGCCCGTGGTGATGAGGTTGCCCTAGAAGAACTCAACGGCCTCATCTACCGACCTAAACTCCTCGACTGAGATAGAGAATTTAGTCATTTCCTGAAATGCAGGCCACCGCGCCCGCGCCAAGAACCACCGAGGTGGTCTCTCAGGCAGCAGTTGCCCTGAATGTGATATTTGAATGGGAAAGTGATCAGCACCATGGAGGTCATCGACCATCCCGGAATCAAAATCAGGCTTTGCATCCGAAGAGCACAAAGATAGGTCAAGGCAAGAAAATGAGGCGGTTCTCGGACAGTGATGCGTAAACTCATCCACGTTTAGGACACCCATCTCAAGCTCTTCGATCAGATCGGCAAGGACTTGTCCCCTGGGATTTATGAAGTAATCTTTCAAGAGAGGATGCCTGCCGTTCAGATCTCAGGGCAAGGGATAGGGCCTCGGCAACCGTGCCACGATGCGGTGGAAGTCCTCCACGTCGAAGTCAGGTGACGGTGAAATGTACGCAGAAATGATAGTATACCTCCTATCCAGCTGCAGCTGCCCAGCCACTGCTTGAGAGAAGGTATCTAAAGAGAAAGGAAGAACGGTGACATCATGACGGGTGTAAACCGTGAATCCCCCAACCCGGCCATCCGGCGGGGGTGGGGACGCAAAACCCTTATACCCCTGGAGGGCCGGCAGGGGGCACGCGCCTAGCATGGTTTCCTGCAAAAAGATAGCTAACGGGGAACGGAACGAGACGAGCCTCCACAGCCACTCCCAGTTGGCCTGGAGTCCACGGCAATTCCATTAAAGAAATATGCCCTCCAGGCCTAGCTCAGAGGAGACGCCCCCCCCCCCCCCCCGAAGATGGCCTAGCGACCATCTTCAGGGGTGTTGCCTCCTGTGAGTCTAACGACTCGGTGGGGGCGCGTGGCCGTTTCGCCTTACGGGAAACAGTCACGCTGGGAAAAGAGGGGTGAGCCCTAGTTTTAGCCGGGGCTGGTTATGAACCCTTTTTGCCGCCAGCTTTACCAGGGAAGCCCCCAGGTTGAGTAGATCCCGCAGAAGGGCTCCGAATGGGCGCGGAAACAACCGTGCTCGTTCGCCTCTTTGGGCCAGGAGCAGAGGCTGCCTTTCTAACTATTGAGGCATATGACGTCCCAGCCAGAGCCGGGCGCGCCAGGACCAAGTCCTTAGCCTTGCGGAATGAGAAGCGATCATGGGCCTGAACGGCCAGGATTTCTTTCTCAAGGAGATATGCACCACATTGCTGCGAAGAAGCGGGGTGCGGCTCTCCGCAATTGACATACTTGGCCACACACGATTTGGACTTATCGTGTGCGACCTTGGAGAAATTTACACAGACTTCGGGTGACCCCGACTTTGCACGTCTACATGAGCGATTCGTATGGCCGAAGCGGTGACAGTAATAGCACCGCCGCGGCAGTGGCACAAATGCCTTCACACGGTAGCGGTACCAACCGGCACGCACCGACTCAGGGAGCTTGTCACAGTCGAACGTGACGAAGAGGGTAGGAGTGGGTCTCGAGGCCCCTCCCTGTTTTCTCATCACATGTTCGACCTTGACCGCCCCATGGTCGGCCAGCTCTAGAGTGATGTCCTCAATGGAGTAGTCAACGAGTTTCCTCGCATAAACTACTCCTTTCACAAAGTTCATGGTAGAGTGCGGCGTCACACTCACCGGGGTGTCATGAAGTGTCCGAAGAGCACTTATCTTGGCCACCTCGGCGGGATTCACCGCATTCGCCAGAAGGCTCCCGTCCGAGAAACGGGTCACCTTTGGCTCTCTACCAATTGCACTAGCTAATCCTCTCCTCTGATAGATCATGGCGCCCTTGGCCAACATGTTGTCATCAGTGGAGCGAATAACGAGGAAGCGTTTGAAGCCAGCGGGCTCGACAACGCCAGGTAACCTCTAAATCAGGGGCCCCGATGTCATCGAGGCTCCGCCCTGTGCACTTTTCGTCTTAGTCAGGGGCTCCGCAACCGGGGGGGCAGAGGGGCTGGATGTGTCGAACTTGGTTTGGTCGATTGCTGAAGTGGCAGCAGACCTATCCGTCCCCGTAGCCTCCACGGATGGAGAGGAGCCCCGAGTCTTTTTTGTCTTTTTGGTCTTTTTCTTTTTCTTTTTTGGAGAGGAGGGCGGGGAATGAACCCGCTTCTCACCTCTGCCGGAAGGAGCCCCCAGTCCAGATGGACCGGCCTCAGCCAGATCCTTCCCTGAAATGGAATACGTCCTGGTAGTCGTGGGGGCACCAGTCGGAGGAGATCCCTTCCCTCCTTGTACTGCTTCGGAAACTACAGCCGTTTGAGGAGGACCTTGCATAGGGGAAGATTCGGGTTCGGTGCTTGGCGCCGAGCCCGGATTTCCCCCCATGGAAGGCCCTACCGTCTGAGGCTGGGTTTTCTCAAGGACCATGTCTATCTCAGGGGGGGCCTCCAGTTGGCTATCCCCCCCCCAGGACATCGCAGGTCCCGTTGGTAGTATCGTCACTAGTCTTGTGTTGGAAGGCATGGGCGTTGACCCCGGCAAGGTTCAATATTCTTGCATGCAGGTCTTTTGAGGGATGCGACCGAAGGGGCCTGGCTTCCCTCTCCCCCCTAAGGGGGTTTGCCCTACCCACCGCTTTAAATTGGAGCGGCTGGCTAAGGGCTGCCTGCTGGCTGTCTTGGCAGTTCCCTTGAAAAGAACAGAGGGGACTGCCGCTGGTAAAAGGGAGGTTATCGAAAGCACATCCAGAAAAGGGGGGAGTCCCCTACACCCGTAAGCGAAGGAGAGGAGTAAGCCTCCGCTCTGGTTGAAGAGATATTGAGGGTCCCCTGCGCAAGCACAGGGGGGGTGGGAACCTCCATTTTTTTGTGGAGCTGCCCGAGAGCAGCTCCGTCGTTTCTACAGGGGGAGTTAAAGGTTTTTTTTAGTTAAACTCATCATTGGGCATGGTGACTCTCTTTTTATTACGGGATGCAACCGCTCATCACCTCTTGCAGTTGCCCGCACTGCAAGAAGTGTTTACAGGCCTGGCAGAGCCAGGCGCCGCCATTTGGGACTACCACTCCCGCCTGGTGGCCTGGCAGTCCATCGGCATGGCGGCTCCACCTTACGCGGCGTAAAAATGGATAGATTGTGAAGAGGAGAGGAAAAGGGATGTGAGGAAGGTATGGGTGGGGATAAAGCAGGTTGTTAAAAAAACCCATCCCGAAAAGGAGCTTAGGGGTTAGGGAACATTGCCCCCTCCCCCCTCAGCCCCGATTCGGGACGGTTGGCTTAAGAAGAAGGTCAGCATCTACCCTGTGAAATTAGAGGCTGATCATTGAAAGTTGTAAGCTTTGTTGTATGAAAAGCAACGAAGTAGGGACGAAATACAGGCTATCTGAACGATGGATGAGTGGCTAAGCTAGGGCCGGACGGAGCGCTGGATCCCGTCAGCACGGCGGCCAGGATGGCAAATCGCCGCGCCCCTTTCGGGGGAGGGTAGCAAGAACATCTTCCGGCAGCACCGAGGTGATGCCGTTGATTCTCAGGGCAAAGAGTGTGACAGTGAGGACACTTCCCTGTGGAACACCCTCTTCCTGCTCCTTTGGGCCGGAGAGAGCTTCCCCCACCCTTACGCGAATCGACGATCTCTCAAAAATTCAGATATGAAGACTGGAAGGCGTCCCCTCGCCCCCATCATGTGGAGAGTCTCCATGATACCGTATCGCCATGCGGTATCATAGGCCTTCTCCAGATCGAAAAACAACGTGGCGTCGTGCTGTCTACGAAGGAAAGCCTCGCAGACGGCATTTTCAAGTCGGAGCAGAGCATCCGACGTGGAGTGGAACTTACGGAAGCCGCACTGTGAAGAAGACAGATGGCCTCCGCTGTCCAGGAAAAAGGCTAGTCTAACATTTACCAATTTCTCCATCAACTTGCACACCAAGAGGTTAGAGAGATTGGGCGGAAACCGGCCGGAGAGGAGTGATTTCTCCCCGAGTTGCAAAAGGCGAGCACAGTAGCGATTCGCCAAGAATCTGGGAGAAGACCCTCCACCTAGATCCTGTTAAACAAATCTAACAGAAAGGCCATGCCTCGCTCACCCAGGTGTCGAAGCATGGCGTACGGGACATCGTCCGGACCATGGGCGGTGTCCGCGCACTAAGCGAGAGCGGAGCGTAACTCGCTCCCAGTAAACGTGTCGTTAAAGGTTTCTCCGCCTCTGGAGATAAAGTCTAGCCGGCGGCCTTCCATGACATCACGACGTGGATTGAATGCTGGCGGAGCAGCATCACGGCTAGAGAATGCGGAAAAAGCGGTCGCAAAGGATTTCGCCACGGACGCGGGGTCCGAGATTGCGGTCCCATTCTCCTGGAGAACGGGAGGGGGGTCCTGCGAGAACTTGCCCCGAATCCTTTTGACTCGCTTCCACACCTCAGCTAAAGGGGTCTTCCCGTTAAGTGAAGACACGTATGCCCGCCAAGAAGAGCGGCGGGCGTGCTTCGAAATATACCGGAACCTAGCCCTAGCCCGACGAAATTCATCGACAGTGAAATCGTTCGGGCGGCGCTTATAGCGCATGTAGGCATAACGCTTCTGTTTGAGGGCCTCTCACACTCGGCCGACAACCATGGGAGTGGTCGGCGTGCAAAACGCCCAGACGTCCTAGGAATAGTAGTCAGGCCCACGGCGATGAGGTTGCCGGAGAAGAACTCAACGGCTTCATTTACCGACCTAAACTCCTCGACTGAGATAGAGAATTCAGTCATTTCTTGAAATGCAGGCCACCGTACCCACGCTAAGCACCACCGAGGTGGTATCTCAGGCGGCAGTTGCCCTGAAAATGATATTTGAATGGGAAAGTGATCAGTACCATAGAGGTCATCCACGACCCCACAATCAAAATCAGGCTGTGCACCTGAAGAGCACAAAGATAGGTCAAGGCAAGAAAATGAAGCAGTTCTCGGACAGTGATGCGTAAACTCATCCACGTTTAGGACACCCATCTCAAGCTCTTCGATCAGATCGGCAAGGACTTGTCCCCTGGGATTTATGGAGTAATCTTCATAGAGAGGATGCCGGCCGTTCAGATCCCCAAGCAAGAGAAAGGGCCTCGGCAACCATGCCACGACGCGGCGGAATTCCCCTACGTCGAAGTCAGCTGATGGTGAAATGTACGCAGAAATGATAGTATACCTTCTATCCAGGTGCAGCTGCACAACCACTGCCTGAAAGCAGGTATCTAAGGAGAAAGGAAGAACGGAGACATCATGCCGGGTGTAAACCGCGCATCCCCCAGCCCGGCCATTCCGCGGTAGGGTGTCGCGAGACCCTTATACCCCGAGAGGGCGGGCAAGGGGCACGCGCCTAGCATGGTCTCCTGCAAAAAGATAGCTAACGGGGAACGGGACGAGACGAGCCTCCGCAGCTCCTCCCAGTTGGCCCGGAATCCACTGCAATTCCATTATAAGAATATTCCCTCTAGGCCTAGCTCGGAGGAGACGCGGGGGCCCTCCTCGAGCTGAAGACCCTCACGGGAATAGCCGTGCGCTTCCCTGGGGGCAGGACCCCGGGTGCTGTTGGCCGGACAAAGCGCTGAAGGCGCTTTCGCCTTCGAGGACTTATTGGAGGAGGTTAGGCTCGCCATGCGAGTCTTTTCCTCCCTCCGCTTCGAAACCTTAGGTGGGCGTTGCGGCTTTGGAGGTGGACGGGGGGGCTCTTTTCGAGGAGCCACCGTCTCCGAGCCACTGCCTCCACCACTAGGCGTGGGTAAAGGAGCCGAAGCTCCTTTCTTGCTGTCCTCCTTTCGAGGGACAGCTTTAGGAACCCCGGAAGAGGGCCTAGCGACCAACTTCAGGGGTGTTGCCTCCTGTGAGTTTAACGCCTCTGTGGAGGCACGTGGTGGTTTCGCCTTACGGGAAAAGGTCACGCTGGGGGAAGATGGGGGAGCCCTGGTTTTAGCCGGGGCTGGGTATGAACCCTTTTTGCCGCCAGCTTTACCAGGGGAGCGCCTGGGTTAGGTAAAGCCCGCAGAAGGGCTCCGAATGGGCGCGGAAACAACCGTGCTCGTTCGCCTCTTTGGGCCAGGAGCAGAGGCTGCCTTTCTAACTATTGAAGCATATGACGTTCCAGGCAGAGTCGGGCGCGCCAGGACCAAGTCCTTACCCTCGCGGAATTAGAGTCCATCCTGTGCCTGAACGGCCAGGATTTCTTTCTCAAGGAGATATGCACCACATTGATTCGAAGAATCAGGGTGCGGCTCTCCGCAATTGACATACTTGGCCACACACGATTTGGACTTATCGTGTGCGACCTTGGAGCAATTTACACATACTTCGGGTGACCTTGACTTTGCACGTCTACATGAGCGATTCGTATGACCGAAGCGGTGACAGTACTAGCACGCCCGCGGTAGTCGCACGAATGCCTTCACTCGGTAGCGGTACCAACCGGCACGCACCGACTCAGGGAGCTTGTCACAGTCGAACGTGACGAAGAGTGTAGGGGTGGGTCTCGAGGCCCCTCCCTGTTTTCTCATCACATGTTTGACCTTGACCGCCCCATGGTCGGCCAGCTCTAGGGTGATGTCCTCAATGGAGTAGTCAACGAGTTCCCTCGCATAAACTACTCCTTTCACAAAGTTCATGGTAGAGTGCGGCGTCACACTCACCGGGGTGCCATGAAGTGTCCGAAGAGCACTAATCCTGGCCGCCTCGGCGGGATTCGCCAGAAGGCTCCCGTCCGAGAAACGGGTCACCTTCGGCTCTCTACCAATTAAACTAGCTAATCCTCTCCTCTGATGGATCATATTGCCCTTGGACAACCTGGTGCCATCAGTGGAGCGATTAACGAGGAAGCGTTTGAAGCCAGTGGCCTCGAAAACGCCAGGTAACCTCTGAATCAGGAGCCCCGATGTCATCGAGGCTCCGCCCAGTGCACTCTTGGTCTTAGTCAGGGGCTCCGCACACGGGAGGGGGGGTAGAGGGGTCAGATTTGCCGATCTTGGTTTGGTCGCCTACCGAAGTGGCAGCAGACCCATTCGTCCCCGCAGCCCCCGCGGATGGAGAGGAGCCCCGAGTCTTCTGTGTCTTTCTTGTCTTTTTATTCTTCTTTTTAGGAGAGGAGGGCGGGGAATGAACCCGCTTCTCACCTCCACCGGCAGAAGCCTTCGTGCCAGATGGACCGGCCTCAGCTTGGTCCCTCTACGCAATGGAGAAGGTCCTGGTAGTCGTAGGGGCACCTGTCGGAGAAGATCCCTCCCCTCCTTGTACTGCCTCGGAGCCCTCAGCCGTTTGAGGAGGACCTTGCATAGGGGCGGATTCGGTGCTTGGCGCCGAGCCCGGAATCCCCCCCATGGAAGGCCCCCCGGCCGAGACTGGGGCTCGTCAAGGACCATGTGTATCACAGGAGGGGACTTCAGTTGGCCATCCCCTCCCAAGACATCGCAGGTCCCGTTGGCAGTATTGTCAATAGTCTTTTGTGGGGAGGCACAGGCCTTAACCCCGGCAAGCTTAAAATATCCTTGCCAGCAGGTCCTTTGAGGGAAGCAACCGAAGGGGCCTGCCTTCCCTCTCCCCCGTAAGGGGGTTTGCCCTACCAAGCCGCTTCGATGGGGAGCGGCTGGCTAAGGGCTGCCTGCTGGCTTTTTTAGCAGTCCCCTTGGAAACAAAAGAGGGGACTGCCGCTGGAAAAAGGGAGGCGCCCGAAAGCACCTCCAGAGAAGGGGGTGAGGGGGAGTCCCCTGCACCCGTAGGCGAAGGAGAGTAGTAAGCCTCCTCTCCAGTTAGAGAAATATGGATGGTCCCCTGCGCAAGCACAGAGGGGGAGGGACCTCCATTTTTTTGCTGGAGCTGCCCGACGGCGGCTCCATCGCTTTTTCAGGGGAAGTTGAGGGTTGGGTTTTTTTTGGTTGTACATACATGGGCATGGTGACCCTCTTTTTTATACGGGACGCAATCGCACATCACCTCTCTCAGTAGCCCGCACTGCGAGAGGTGCTTACAAGCCCGCCAGAGCCAGGCGCTGCCATTTGGGACTACCCCTCCAGCCTGGTGGCCTGGCAGTCCATCGGCATGGCGGCTCCACCTTAGACACGGCGTAAAACAGATAGAATGTGAAGAGGAGAGGAAAAGGGATGTGAGGAAGGTATGGGTGGGGATGAAGCAGATTTTCCTAATTGTTCCAGGGTGAGTTCTTTGTGAGGGGCAATTATGGACGCTATGTTAACCGGTAGAGACTGGATGAATTTGTGCTTTACAAGTTCTTTACCAACTCCTACCTGCAAGGCAGTCCTTCGTAGTTCTTCCAAATTGTTCGAGGGTCGGCCTGTGCGCGTGGAGGATGCGATAAGCTTCTCTAAAAGTTCGTTTTGGTTTCTCGAAAGGTTCCATCACTTTTGCCCTCACAAGAGGATAATTTTGGTCCGACAAAATGGCCACCGGAAGACGATCGACGGTGTCTAGAGGAAGTGAGGCTAATACGAGGGAAAAATTACTCTCTTCTTTTTTAATTTCGGAGGTGTGAAATTGGGCCTACACAATTTTGAACCAACTTGGGACTGCTGTTTCATAAAAGATGGGCGGCTTAATGTTGACAGCGTTCACGAAGTTCTCTTCACCTTGTCTTGTCTAACGATGGCTTGTTGCGACCATTTCTTCTATACCTTCACTGTCCAGTCGAAACGAAGGGTCACTACTTATAGGTGGATTGCCACTTATTGGGGATGATGTTCTATATTGTCCTATTTATGGGGGTTACCAATTATGATAGTCAGCAATTTATAGGTTTGTACCGGGGAAGAAATAACAATTTATGTGTAACCAACTTATATGAAAGTGAGTTAAGAATCTGACTACAAAGATATATATATATATATATATATATATATATATATATATATATATATATATATATATATATATATATATATATATATATATAGTGTAGTTGGGTAGCAGTCTTTCTTGAATGCAAATTTTGAATTTTGTTGAAGACCATTGTGTATTTTGCCTTAATTAATTTCCTTTAGCAACTTTTACTTCTACTAACTATCCTTTTTTATTCCACCTTGTAGATGGTGGATTACTTGTCCAGTATTCATCTCTTTTTTAAACGAATGTGTTTGGTAAAAAACAAACTAAATTGCTAAGGTTTCGGTCTTATTCGATCATCTTCGGAGTATTTTGAAATGTTCTTGCTTCCTTTACCGTTGTAATGAGTGGAGTAAGAATCTTGCAGAAAGTGAAAGAAAACGATTTTTAAGGGGTATTTATTCCACCAAGAGATTGCGCGAGTAAAGCAAATACTCGTGAATAATGGTTTTTCAAACAGCATGATTGACAAACAACTCCAATCATTTTTAAATAACGATTACAAACATGCGGATAAAACTGAAAGTAATCATGGAGAAGTCAACAACATCAAAATATATTACAAAAATCAGATGTCCACGGTCTATAAAATAGATGAAAAAAAACATCAAGGAGATTATTAACCGTAATATCAAGGTTAAAAATCAAACGGATTAAATCCAACTCATCATCTATTATAAAACAACAAAAGCCAGCAATCTTAAGATGAAAAATAACATATGCCCAAACTCCTCGAATCGCAAATCAACCAACATAGTTTACGAGTTCACCTGCCCCGATAAAAACTATGCATCTACAAAGCGGAGGGCCTAAGAACCATATGGGAAGTTTACATAATATTAACCTAACGAGAGATATGCTCGTTGATAACACTATTATTAAAAGAAAAGAGGTTAATAAAGCGAAGCTTAACCTCTTAGAAGCCATATTAATAAATGAAGATAAGCCGGCCACCAACAGTCAAGCGACAAGCTGCAATCGCACATTAAAACTATTTTAAAAATTCCACTCACAGGAGTGGCTCATTTTTCTCTAACGTTACGTTTAACCAAGGCGGAATAAATACCCCTTAAAAATCGATTTCTTTCATTTTCTGCCAGATCCTCACTCCACCCATTACATCGGTAAAGGAGGAAAGAACATTTCAAAACGCTCTGAAGATGATCGAATAAGATCGAAAGCTTAGCAATTTAGTTTGTTTTTTACCAAACACATTCATTTAAAAAAGAATGAGTAATGGACAAGTAATCCACCATCTACAAGATGGAATAAAAAAGATAGTTAAAAGAAGAGAAAGTTGCCAAAGGAAATTAGTTAAGGCAAAATACACAATGGTCTTCAACAATATATATATATATATATATATATATATATATATATATATATATATATATATATATATATATATATATATATATATATATATATATATATATATATATATATATATATATATATATATATATATATATATATATATATATATATATATATATATTTCCTCCTAGAGGGCGTGGCCAAGAATCATCGTTCTCCACCCCAAAGGCGAGGCTAATGAAAGTTGTGTAAGTCCAATTACTTGCATATCCCAAGTTTTATCAATATAACAGGATGAGCTTGGCACAGCTTTGTGAAACAATTCGTTTTGGCTAGCGGAGATGTTTGCCCAAGTATTTTGTAGATTTCCGTCTTTCGATAAATCTATTCTGAGACACGAAATGTTTGTTTACGCGTTTGTCATAATGATACAGGTCATTTTTACTTTTCGCGCGTTCGTACATTGCTTTTCGGGTTTGAGTAAGGTATTCTCTCTCTTGTAGTTTCGTAGGCTGGGTTAAGTGATCAACCACTTTCTTATAAGATGAAGGAATATATATTGATTCTTTATTCTTAGGTATATAGTTGGAATAAGCTTCGAAATGGCGAACAGGAAATATAACTTTTATTCTTGAATAATTATAACTTTTCTGACTGTTCTGACCAACTTTTACACAGAAATACAGATATATAAATAGTTATTTCATCTACTTATAACTCTACAAAAATTCAACCAATCGAGGTTGATATACATTTAATAGTTATTCTTACGTTCATTTTTTGAATAACAGCCTTAGCATTTTATTATGGTATATTTATTTGTAGGAAAGAGTACAAGACATTAATGTAAAATAATTCATACAATGTTATAGTTAGAGGGTTGAAAAAGTAAAAATTATCGCTGAGAAGGGGAAGGATTTAGTCGGAGGCAAAGGTACATAAAGTGGGTTCTCTTGGAGCAGGATTACGCAGGAGCTCAGTTTTTTGTTAATTTACAAAAAAATTACAAAACATTTTATTTTTACCCACTAATAGAGTTTTGTATTTAAATTATTACACGAGTTTGTTATGAAAATGTTTGGTTGATTTGTTTGTTCACTATTTTGCACTTTAGATTATGTTTCGTATGTTGTTTTTAATTATTTCTATCTAATTACACTTTTAGTTATCGCTGCTTATTTACATCTTATTTCTCTGTTCTTATTAACTTAGCTATTGTTCACTTGTTTTTACTATTATTATATTACACTTGTTTTTAATTATTTCTATCTAATTACACTTTTACTTATCGCTGCTAATTTACCTCTTATTTCTCTATTCTTATTTACTTAGCCATTGTTCACCTGTTTTTACTATAATTATATTACACTTTACACGATTAAACCTCACTTGTTATTTTTACTAGTATCTTCTATTATCTTATATTTATCCCTGTTACCTTTATTTTGTTCTTATACCTCTATTTTTATTAATTAGCTATTATTCACTTGCTTATACTATTGCTACTAATTAGTTGTTATTCACTGGTTTTTACAATTGCTATTATTCACATTAATATAACTTTTTATTATTTATGTATTTATATTTATTTTTCCGAACTTCACTTTAAATTTTAATTGTTTGTCACTTTTTTATGACTAGTTTATTTCCGATGTCCTCATTCCGCACTTTATACTCTTGTAAGTTGTCCCGTTCACTGTGTATAGACTTGATTCCGGAATATACATAGTTCCACTGCACAAGAGGCTTTCGAATTCCTTTGGGTACCACGACCCCTCAAAGGTCCACTTAAATTTCCCGTTTCTAATTCCTTGTACTAGCTTCACCTGGTTGTTCTTCTCTGGTCGACGGCCAATAATTCCGAAGATTTTTAGGTTCACCTCTTTCCCGTCGAAAAAGTGTCCCTTTTCCAAGACTTCGATTTTTTCGGTAAGAGGCACTCCTGGGTAGCTATCGTCATCCTCCGAACAGTCGTCTGATTGAGCTTGTGACCGGTTCGAGAGCATGCCGCACAAGTTTGCTCTTTCTTTGGGCAGTCTTTAGTTGCGTGGCTTTCAAGCGCGAGGCAGTTTTCTAGATAAATATACTCTTCTGCCTCAATCTGCTCTGGAGCTACCCGTAGGTAGAACCCCAGAAGGCCGTCCCTCATCGCTCTTTGTGCCATTTCGCTGCTGCTGAATATGATTTTGATGAGTAACTTTCCGATTTTTTCCACTTTGTCTATTTTGGCCCATGACTGGTGGAGATCAGCTCAGCCTGGAGTTGTCCAGGAAAAAGGGATCAACTTTTCTTAAGATGACAGTGCGCCTCACCAGTAATTCGTGGGGGGCAATCGCTTCTAGCCCTATCTTGCCTAGGGGATCTTTCCTTTTCTCTGAAAAAGGACCTCCACATCCTTGTTTTTCCAGCAAACCGCTGCTCACCCATTTGGTGTCTCGAGGATACGGGTTAGCTCAATATTTAATTTTCCGAATATTGTTTCATACACGGTTTGTCTTCCAGGTTTTTGGTGCCCTGCTATTAACCGGAGGGGGATCCGTTTGGTGTCCTGGGGGGCCGGGGGACCCATGTTCTCCTGCGGTCAGTGCTGCCCTTCCCCCTTCTCGACCTCTCTTGTTTCTCGGGGAGGTGGAGGACTTCACTCCACAGCTGACGAAAATGTGATTTGTCCGATAATGGCGTTTTGGCTAGCCTTACCCTAACCGTTTCCTCCTTTGCCAGGACCAGATGACTCGGGACACTGCACAACTCCTCACTCTTACTCTACTTACTCGTACTGCCTTAGCCTTAACAAATAGACCAATCAGCTTTTAGACATAATCACTGTAATAATTGTCCAATCAGCGCCATGATAGATTTAAAAGGTTACTAACGCACAAACCGTTTGCACATAAACATGGCTGAAACCCATTTTCCGATTTTTTTTAGACTTGGAAGAAATCTACAAGAAAATTAAGCTCAGCGAAAGGTTCACAGCCGGCAAAGGAGGAAAAGGCAAGAACAGGGTCAATTCAAGAAAACACCATCGTTTTTACCTTTTCCCCACGGAGACTTCAAGAACAAGATCAATTCTGTACGGAGCCACGTATAGGCGACCCATGATATAAGACTGCAACTGGGGAGTTTAACTTCCTATTTACGAAAGAAAAATACTATAAAGCGGGAAGTTTATATTCCTATTTACGAAAGAGAAATACTAAAAAGCGGGAAGTTTATATTCCTATTTACGAAAGAGAAGTACTAAAAGCGGGAAGTTTATCTTCCTACTTACGAAAGAGCAATACTAAAAAGTGGGAAGTTTGTCTTCCTATTTGCGAAAGAGAAATACAAACAGTGGGAAGTTTATCTTCCTATTTATAAGGTTCAATGTGTGAACTGTTTAAAATTTTCAAACGAATGTTTAATAAGTTCGATCCCACAGCTTGTTCCGCACTCAATTCCAACGTAGCTTGCCTTCTATATATATACATTAACAAATATATTACATTCCTTATTTTTGTATTCAAATTCAAAGATGCAAATTAATCTATACATTCTTAATTCCTTATTCCAATTTTAGACATTTATTTTATATGATTGAAGTATCCTGGGATTTAATAAGACATCCGAGCGCCCATTTTGTGGATGGTTTCGCTGGGCCTATTGAATCCTGCAATTTGGTGCCAATAGCCTACCTATTACATAGTCCGATCACTACAGGTCAAACACCCTGAATCTCTAATAGTGTGGGGCTGTTTTAGTGGTTCTATGGGGAAGAGAAGGGTTGTTTTACCTTTCCCCCAATAGCAACGAATGCATAAGCTACAAAAACGTCTTGGAGCATCATCTTTTGATTTTTCAAAATGGCTCAGCCTCTTACCACGGCGCTTTTAAAATCAGTGATTTCTAAAAAAATTTTGACTTGCAGATCTTGGAATGGCCTGGCAACAGTCCAAACCTGAATCACATAGAAAACTGTTGGGACTTATGAAAAGCAAGCTGAGAAATTCTTCCACACCTTCCCTGCCTGCACTCACGGAGGACATCACGAATATGTGGATCTTCGATATGGACACGAAAAATGGGCACAAAACAAGCCGACACGTCTCCAGAAGGTGATAAATAAGAAGCGAGGAATGATATATATATATATATATATATATATATATATATATATATATATATATATATATATATATATATATATATATATATATATATATATATATATATATAGGGTCTTTCAGTAAGGTCGCTCGAGATTTTAAAATGTAAATAAAACAAGTTCTGTGTGATATATGCAGTCAATTTTTTTTAAATTTGAAAGTACATTTTATGGCATTAAGTGTGGAATATGACGTCGTTCAAATATCCACCGCCGGTTCGCTTGGTGGAACGTATTCGGGAGGCCCAATTTTCGATGACTTTGTCCCATAAATTTGGCTGAATTTGCTGGATGGTGTTCGTTATGTTGACTTTGAGGACATCAACTGTTTGCGGATTATTCGCATAGACCTGAGATTTAAGGTAGCCCAAAGAAAGTAGTCTAATGGCGTTAAATCGCATGATCTCGGTGGCCAGTTGACGTCGCCGTAGCGCGAGATGACCCTGCCCTGAAATCGCTGGTGCAAAATGTCTATCGTGGCGTGCGCAGTGTGGCACGTAGCGCCGTCCTGTTGGAACCGCATGACGTCAGTATCCATATGAGGCATATAATCCAGTTGATGCCACGAGAAGTTGCTTATCATCGATCTGTAGGTCTCGCCGTTGATGGTTATGGCAATCCCATCTTCGTTCTCAAAAAAAAAAAAAAAAATACGGACCGATGATTCCGTTAGACGAAAATCCGCACCAAACAGTGACTTTGTTGGGATGCAATTGGTGCTAGTGTATCTCATGTGGATTGTTTTCGTCCCAAATCCGACAATTTTGCTTGTTCACAAATCCGATAATCCAAAAATGGGCCTCGTCGCTGTGGCGAGGATAGAAATCACGTAATGCGCGGAACGTTTGTCGAACGGAGCACTAATTTTGATAACATTTGATGATTTGCACACGCTGTTAAACGCTATAACTTTCCATCATGACTTGTAAAGTACTATTGAACAGTTCACTGTGAGGTTGCCAGATGTCGCTTAACATGGCCACTATCGCCTGACAAAGCTCGAGCGTCCTTGTTGAAAGACCCTAAATATATATATATATATATATATATATATATATATATATATATATATATATATATATATATATATATATATATATATATCTCAAAGTAGCGCGAGAGAATGATGAAAATGAATCCATTAAACCACATTGAAAGAGAAAACGGAATAATTTTTCCTTGCAGTAATATTTTTATTACCTTTTTTCGAAAATTCCGTGCAGGGAAGCGATTCGAACCAGGCACACTGAAGCAGCGAGCACCGCTTTGATCACAGTTAAAAGTATGCCGTTAGTACACTATGCTACGCAGAGAACCAAAAAATTCTCTGAATAGAATAGCAATTAATGTGGTTTAATGGATTCATTTCATCATTCTCTCGCGCTACTTTGAAAGATATATACATTTGTATATCTGCCACGCTTTTAACTCTTCCTCATTTATTCTTTGGATTCCCAATTAATTTTCTATTTCTTTCCTAGTCTCCGTTCGAGCTTGCGAAAGTGTTCCTTAAAAGCTATTCTATTCAGAGAATTTTTTTTTTGTTTTCTGCGTAGCATAGTGTACTAATGGCATACTTTTAACTGTGATCAAAGCGGTGCTCGCTGCCTCAGTGTGCCTGGTTCGAATCGCTTCCCTGCACGGAATTTTACGAAAAAGGTAATAAAAATATTAGTGCAAGGAAAAATTATTCCGTTTTCTCTTTCAATGTGGTTTAATGGCTATATATATATATATATATATATATATTATATATATATATATATATATATATATATATATATATATATATATATATATATATATATATATATATATATATCCCATTCTTGTAAAGTCATTATTTATGTATTCCTTGAAATGAACTCAATAAAGTTCGAAAGTACTTGGATTTCGCCTTTCATTTTTCCTGTGGAATTTTTTGAAATTATTGCTTTACTCACGCGCTACTTTGTGAGTTTCTGATATTAATCTTGAAAACTATTTTATAGCTTCAATTGATGTTTTGATGGGTGTTGGTGGTGGAGGTGATGCAGTCCTACATTGTAAAAACTATTGGAATCATCCTCTCCACCTACTATTACTTCATATTAAGTTAAAGTCACAAATATTGCGGTTTAAATGCCAAATATTGCTGGTAACGTTCCGCATTCTCTTAGTGCCATCATTGATCCCAAGGTTGTTTATCTCTGACCCTTATTTAAGATTCCCCACTGCTTAAGCTCTATCGATACGAATTATTTATTTTTGAATTAATTTATGGAAATATTAATTATGAATAATTCACTTTGTTCCATTAATCGATTAATTCAAAATACACATTATCTATCGTTCTATCGTCTTTATAAAGGACTTCAGTAAATCTAAATACTTAAGAGTATTATAATAAGATTATTTAAGGTGATTTTTTTTTATACTTCTACGTCCATTGCCAATTGTTATTCAGACACAGAGTTCCCTAATTTGTCGCTATTCATGATATATTCTACCTAGGCTTTCTTAAGCACAACCATATCCTTTTATAGATCTGTGAAACGACAAGTTTTTGTTGAAACTATGGTTGGGAAGAGATTCACAGATAGGGTGAGGCAAAGAACACCAACACCACACACATAGTTTTACCGCCAATATGGAAAATTTGCCGGTGCTTCTTGATGTTCATACAAGAAGAGCCTTACACATAATACAAAAAAATCATAACAGCGACATCCGAATCACAATTGGCTGCATTAAAAACCGCTTCCATAAACCACCACCACCAGGCTGAAATCAAAATTCTCCCCAACGAAGAACACCTAAACATGATAAGCAAACAATTCTACAGCAAACCTCGTTGCCCCAGACACGTTCTCCAAACTTACTTCTAGAACCACCCCAAAATTAACGAACCTTTCCCCAACCAGAATACAATAAAACTTGCATCTTTAACTATCAAAAAACATAAAAGCCAGGCGCCAAACGCCCTACCCCAAATCTAATCCGAGACCATTTAGGATCACCAAACCAGTTTCTCTGCCCCACTTCAATTAGGACACCATGCTCCCTACATATGACACATAAAGGGAAAAAATCACATCTCCGCCGCCACCTTAAAACACTACCCGTCATTTATCACTCCCATACCCTTGATCATCTTTTAATATAACCTGTCTAGGAGACCAGATTTTTTTTGTATTTTTTATTAATTCATGGCGACTGCCTCTATGGGCATAAATCGCCACTATCAAATTTGCTTATATTAAAGGAAAAAACGCTCCGGGGGAAAAGGAAGGGCCACGCCGCTGCCTCATGCGGTTGAGTATGCAATCAAGACAAAGCAACTATATTGAGTAGAGGTGGTAGACCTCTGGAGAAGACCACATTCAGTGGCGGCTCGTAGCTAAAATTAGTTGGGGGTGCTGCATCAGAATTTTTTTTAGCATTGTTTTAATATTATGTAAAGGAAATAAACATATAAAAAGAAAATTTATAGATAAACTTGATAAAATACTAAACAGAACAAAATCAAACATTTTTTTAATTACAAATAGCATAATTTGTTACAGTTCAAGCTTGAACCATTCTTCTTGTTTTAATTCGGGTGAAAAGCTTAGTTTTTTCTCCTTGATTTCTGGATTACTGGGAAATTTTTTCTCCATTGAAAGCACTACAAGTGCATTTACTCTTTTACAATTCCTAGTGCTCCTTAGAAAAGTTTTTATTCTTTTAAATGTTGAAAAGCAGCGTTCTGCCTCTGATGCAGTTGTAGGAATTGTCAAGAGGATTTTTATTAGTATCGTAATTTCACTAAGAACATCATCTACACTATTTTCCAAGATAAATTCAGTAGCTCACTTAATAATTAATAAAAGAACCGAGAAAAATATGAATTAAATTCTACACTTTATTACATTCAAGAATATAAACGTTTTTAAGCACAACACACTTGGAGTAAAAAAGAACACTACCTTCCACCAGCACATCAGGGACTGCGCTGCATGAGCCACAGTACTCTCTCCCTAGACTGCAACTTCCTATCTCGGACATGTGCAAAACAGCCAAACACCGCGTCGCTGGAACTGTGAAGCGCACAGTTCTATATAAGGAATTTTGTATTTTTTTCATAAACTAGGAGATGGCTACTAACATTAAGCTTAAGGATTATATAATGCACAAGTATAAAGAAGGAAAGGACTCATTATATTGAATGTTATCGATAATATAGAGTGGAAATAGGGGATGCTGCTGTTCCGCAGTGCCTATACACAGGCCACTACTGCCCCTGAGTGCTGCCAAGATGGACTAAAGAGAACCAGGGAGGGGACAAAGTGCTTGGGAAGGAAATGGTCGACTTCAGAGCAAATGGAGGATCGATGTACATGGGGTGTGTAGGAGGCCATAGTACCACTTTACCATAAAGTGTATTTGACGTGGACAAAATAATGGGCGATCTTTTGCTTAATAGGGTATGAACGCCACTAAAAGGGCGGGTTTTAGTGGCGTTGATGCGAGCCGAGCCATGTAGTTTAACGGCCCACAAAGGAGGGGAAGGGGCAGGTGTAGAGTGATGACCGTGCTGACAGCTGCGTAATTGTTTGCCCTCCAGCCCCAACGACTGCAGGAGGATCTGCAGCTATAATATCTTCCACACATTTTAACTCTTTATTTCAACAAATTTCTCCATACCAACACGGATATGTACTCGTTAGTCTTCGCTTAAAAAAAAAATGGTTTACGTGGAACACTTAAAGCGATGCTCTTCTATCTTTATCTTCCAGGATGGTGGTCACTTTTCTCTTTCCGGCAGGTTTGCCCTCCCGGGGGAAACCATATTCCTAGATTGCGCCATCCGTCTGTCCCTCACATCGAGGACGGGATCCCCCGAACGGGTAATGAAATGCGCATAAAGATCAGACTAACAAGCAGTGGCATGACTGAAGGCACAAGGGGCCGGTCTTCGTGGGTGCGGGTGGACACCCACCGATGTCTATAGAACCTTTCGAGTTCTGGGTAAGGAGTGAGATTATGAATACCCCCATTGGGGACACCAGTATTCCACCTCGGGGTATGTGGACATGAGTACCCCCATTGGGGGATACAGGTAATCCATCAACTGAGAAGAGTGGGTCTGTTGTGCCCTGAAGACGGGAAAGGAAATGATAACGGCGTTGTAATTGGTTATGTGCATGATGCGTGTGAAGCTACTTACCTCCGTGGGGGGTACAAACAGTATTTTAGCCTCATTCGCTAGGATCAAACCCGTGCCTCGACGCTGCAAGTCCAAATCCGTACCAACTCTTTCCTCGCAGCTTATTAGGCACCTTTCTGGCCCCATGGGGCATCGTAGTCCTTTTCATGTCTGTTGTCACC
Organism: Ceratothoa steindachneri; assembly: GCA_963969495.1. Taxonomy (NCBI): domain Eukaryota; kingdom Metazoa; phylum Arthropoda; class Malacostraca; order Isopoda; family Cymothoidae; genus Ceratothoa; species Ceratothoa steindachneri. Next base: position 56,827,429 of record OZ018323.1, on the reverse strand, counting down.
CTCGGTTCTTTAGGACAGAATTAATCCCAATAGCAATAGAATTTTGTTCCCGTTCTTTCTTGGAGGTAATGAGACTCGGAATGCTTCGCTTTTTTTTATTCGGTGCAAAAAGGCTGATTCAGAGGATGCTGCCAAAGATTTGGCGGAGAGCGGCAAGCGCTCGCGTCTGCGGCGCAGTGAGCGCGTCAGAATTGGCGAGGAGGCGAACCCGATCAACCGCCTTCAAGAAACAAGAAGACTGCTCGGGCGGAATCGTCTTCTGGGTTCGAGTAAGCAGCGCTTGGGCCGTGTCCTGCCGTAAAACGAGATCCTCAACCACGTCCTCTAGGTCCTCCAGTTGTAACAACAGAACCAGCTGGGAAAGGCCCACGGACAGCTGAAAGCAGAGTTAATTTGAGGATCTCCACACTTTTTTTTCTTTTTCTTATCCGGTATTTACCCCCCCTTGACACCTGAACTCGGGTACTTATCTCAGTTGGGACTTTCCAGCTAAACGTGGATTCATAAACGTACGAGGGGCAAAGCAAATGGCAGCCTCCGCCATCTTTACATACGTGTGCCATCCATCGACTAAACACAACCTTTCCTTATCGTAATCACATTGTTCAATAGCTGGTTAGGAATGAATCAATAGTATAGGAAGAGAAAAATTGAAAAGTGGCCGAACAGGCTACCAAAAAGTAGATCTAAGCTATTAATAAAAGATTCATCTGGCGGCCCCTGGCAACGGAAAAACAGGCGAACCTAAAGTGTCTAATAAATCTAGGCGAGCCCCATTTAGAAAGGGGTCCGGGCCAAGGCACATGAGGTTAGAAAAACTGCACGACCTTGGTTTTAGTCTGTTGGAGTCGGCGCTAAAAGAGATCGAAAATCATCTACGTAGAACCCAGCGTGACCATCTTTCGGCAATATCGGAGACCGGGAGCAGCGCCCCAATCATGGGACTTACTTTGTTTCCTTCTGAATGATTATTATCGCTAGTTGTCGCCACGGATGACGGGGCATATGATATGTCTGGCTATGGGGTTCAACAGCGGCCATGTTGTTATGTATTCAGTGTTTTCGGAGTTGTGGTCACATCGTGAGTAGTTTGGGTTGTCCGTTTGGTTTGCATATTATTCGGGTTGCAGTTTTGGGTAGTGGTATGATCCGATTCTTGAGAGAGAGGAGATTATTCCCTTGTTGTATGGGGGAGGTGAGTACAGTATGGGAGTTTGTGCAAGTGGAGGCTGAATATTTGAGTACGGTCGTTTTCTTTTTGTTGCTAAGTGTAATTCCTCACTCGAATTTAAAGATATCGCCATAGATCCTCCTGCAGACATTGGAGGCGGGAGGGAACGCAATCTCCTAGATGTGAGCCACAGCAAGGTTGCCTACGCTACATCTGACAACCCCTTGCCCTTGCATAAAATAAAGAAAAGAAAAAAAGGTTGGCAGTAGGAGGAGTTAAGGGTAGGAGAAATGCAAGCATGCTAAGGACCACTACCCGTCAGGATGCATCATTGAAGATGGTGTGTAACACTTATTTATTGAGGGTGGTTGATGTTTTTTTTTGTCCAAAGGTTTTAGGAGAGCTGGTAGAGGTAATGGCATTGTCTTTTTTGATGGTTTTGCTACACATGTTTATGACGTGAATTCATTATTATTTTTTTTTGAGAATTACGAACCTGCAACGACCCTAAAATCCAATTGAGGTTGGTTCAAAATAGAGGAAGTCAGAGGTGAAGGTCAGGTAAAAGCAAAAAGGGGTCATGGATAAAGAATTAGTGTCACAATCCTTATTTCTGTAAGCTCATATTTTAAAGTAATATTTAGCGATTCTATTTTAAACATATTTACTGTAGGGCTTTCAACGACATTCCCAATCAAGCCATTTCAAATGTGTTATTTTCTAAGAAATTTTTTTTGTGCTATTGGAGTGTTAAATCTTTTGTTCACCTGCTTGCAACCATTATTTCCAGAGACCGTTATGTTATCTAGCCCAAATATTTAGTCATAATTTATATTAGTAAACCCGTTTAGTATTATAAAGACCAGTAAGTTGGCAACGCAGATAGCGATCGTCCAGTGAATGCAAATTGAGGTGTCTTAGCCTTTCTTCTAAGATCTATTTTCAAGTTCAGGAATTAATTTCGTTGCTCGACGCTAGGGGGCACACCAATATTACAATGCCCTTGGCATGTATAGACACCAAAAGTGTCCAACATACTCCAAATGTCTTAGATTGTAGATAGAAGGGTTGAGGAAGGGCGATGAAAAATAAAGAACGAATGTAGTGTGCGATGAGTCACAAACACATTCCTGGTGTCGCTGGGACCAGTGTACGCGCTCCCTAGTCGACTCGACCATCGTGTGTGCCAATACTTAGTCAAGAGAGCTTATAAGCTCCCCGCTACACAGCCCCTTTCCTAGAAAAGAAGCGTATTTAAATAAAGCCGAACGCAGCTTAGATACGTTATCCAAGGAGAAACGCTCCATATGATCCCGAGTTTAGGGAATCATTGTAGATAGAGGTGAAGGAAGAAAGGCGGTAAGAAAAATCGAAGGAAAGGAGCATGCGATGAGTTGTAAACACTTGCGTGGCATCGCTGGGACTAGTTTACAAGCAGCTTAGTTGACTCGATAAGCCGCCCACTTGAAAACTCGCCACGCTACAATTACATTACAGTCATTTTCAGCCACTACTAGCTCAACAATACTCCCAATTTGGAAAACAACATACCCCAATACTCAAACCAGACAAGCCACAAACAAAGCCAAACTTAGAATGCCCCATCTAATTACTGTGCAATTTATCCCCAAACCGTCGAAAAACTCGTACACAAAAGAATAGCTCCGGGCATTGCCGACTCACAAACACAACCCCGATTAGGAAAAGAACACAACCACAACTCTCCTAACTAATTTCACATTGCAAATTCTAAACGGTTTCAACAAGCACCTTTCCCTTTCACGCACAATACTCACAGCAATTGATATAAACTTTAGACATTGTACCTAAGCATATTCTTGCACAAAAGAAATCCTAAACACCAACCTCAGCAACGACAAAAAAATGGCTTCAAAATTAATCGTCGGCAGCAAAGGACAAGCTATACCAAAAGCAGAAATCACAGATACTACCACTCCCCAATGTCATCAAACGGTGCCATCCTCTTAATCCTACTTTCTAAATTATTCCCGACATACCCTAAGTACAACACCTAATGATACAAACCAACATATATACATTCACCTAGATGAGAGTACAAGACCCCAAAATCAACACAACAACCAGAACATTACAACTATACATACACGTAATAGAACAATGACTTAACAAAATAGAATGACAGCATCCGCTCTAAAATCATTATGGAAACTATTTACACTAGACTTCCACGAATAAAAACACCACCCAAGAGTACCAGTGGACAAATCCTACCTTTAAACAAAACTCTCACCCTACTGGTAATAAAACTCCGACACTCGCATGACCTTCGCTACGCAGAACAATACCAACAAAGTTACAAAGAAACTCAACGCTCTAAAAGAACTTGCAAAGATAACTTTTGAACAACAGGAATCACTAATCACGCTATTCAAACAATTCATCTACATTTTATCAATTACGAGCAGTTTGGCACCAAAAAGTATCCCAAAACAATGCTGGCAAGTTCTACACAATACAAAACAAAGCGCTCAAAATTATCAGAATGCACAGAAACCACCTCCATAACAAAACTTACAAACCGAAACTAAAATCCTACGAGTACATTTAAATATGATAAGAACCCAACACTTCAGGAGAGCACTAAACCAATCCCGCGCCAACCACCACATCCACTCAGACTAGAAGAACAAAACAACCACATTATCTCATTAAACATCCTAAGACATCACAAGGACAAGAGTAATTCTAGCCCAACTAAGATGAAGATTCTTCTCTCCTCCAAGCGAATAAGCACAGCATAAACTTCCCCAAACACCAACATACAACAGATGTAACCAAGATGATACTAAACACCTCGACTCCACTAACCTCACACAAGCATGAAACACACTTCAGCACCTCACTAGGGCACCTGTGGACCCCAGCCAGGGATGTTGTGACGTCCTAGGGGGCTGCCCGCCTCGATGAAGGGAGACCAAAAAGTAAACTAAGTCTAAAAGTTTTTACATGTTTAAGTTCTGTGTAAAATAATTTGATCGGGTTTTTTATCACCGATGTGTACTCATTTAAAATACTTTTTATTTATCTAGTACAAACTAATCCTACCCGGCCTTTGAAAGCAACCGAAACTTACCTGTGTGATAAATTCCTCACGATGTTGGATTTCTTGATAATCAGGGATGTTTTGGGCATCGTCCAAGCCTTTCAAAAACGCCCTACACACGAGGGGAAAATCGGTCCCGAAGACTTCCCTTTGCTTTATGCCACATAGTGCCACACATGCCTGGATCCGAACCTTGTAGTTGGGAAATTGCTTTACCAAAGAGACCAGTTGTATCAAGACGGGACTCTGGGGAACGAGGAAATAGTTGAGTCATCATCAAGAACAGTTACCATATATGCGATGAACCCAGAGGAAATTTACCAATGTTGACATATTGCGAAGGAACCCTTCACACGGTAGGGAGAAAAATGCCTCATTTTGTCTTCCCATTGGTGTAAGAGGAAGGATTTACCTTTAGGTGTCCTTAACCAATTTGTTACCTATAATCCTTTAGGCGTCCCTCTTTACAAAAATATTGAGAGTGGTTCACTTCTTAATGAATAAAGGCCATCAATGAAAAAGTTGGCAAAAGAAAGGCTGCAGGAGCCCCCCCCCCCCCACCTTAGATCGCTAATAGTGGGAATAGAACCCCTGGATGCACGTTGGCTCCCAGCGGAAATAGAATATTAACAAACAATGGCCCTTACTTTCCACGCGGTCTTCATTAGGGAGAGGTATGGACTGCTCAGGATGTTTCCGAGGGCGTAGCAAGCATTCCACCGCATCCGCATATTGCTTCCTAAGGAACAGGACTCGAGGAGCGTCTGAATGGCTAATTCGATCTCCTTGGTAACTTCGGACTCAGACACCTAACAAAACGGGAAGTTCAGCAGGGCGGTTTCGTACAATCAGTTTGAATTCAACTAAATATATAAAGTGTAGAAAAAAACCCTAGTAAATAGACCAAGAAAACGAGAAATAAATACCAGAAAAGCAAGAATGAAATGGATTATTATGAGTCCCTAAATGCTACTCAATGTAGTCCAAACCCCATCGCCTCCAAAGCAAGATCCAAGTCCCGATTCTTAAACGGCTGGAAACACAATAGAACAAATATTTAGAAAGTGCTCCAATTAGGGACTCCTAGATAAGGCGTAACAAGGACTACACAGGCGAATGCACGAACTAAACGCCCCCTACATGGTGGAACCAGTTACTAATCACAAGTCATGGCGACCTTCAATGCCATGGGGCTTCAAAAGAACGCCTATCAACTAAGCGGTGGGTCTTCAAGGCACCAAGGGAGAGGAAGGAGCATATCGAAGGAGGCAGCTCATTCCACATTCGCGGAGCAAATAAAGAAGAAACACGATCACCCAGGCAACACAGATGACGAGGTACAGGGGGCTCTCAGGGGCTGGGATAAAGACAGCGAAGAAGATAGATAGGTTAAGTAATAGGAAATACTATTTGACACAGGCAGGAGAGGGGCGTAACTCTCCTGAAATATATGCCGTACACTATGTGATTTTTTTTAGATATAACAACGCTCATCTGGCAACTGCCTTCTGAGGCATAAATCGCAGTAATTAAAATTTCGGCCTAGTCAAAGGCTACTTTAAAATTCCCCTAAATCAAAACAAAAACAATCCAAAGCCAAACAACGAAAAAACACCAAAAATTAAGAAAGAACAAAGGCAAGAAGAAGGAAGCACGTTCTGGTGTCGGGGGAGCATGCGACCAACAACAAAGAGAGTCGAATAAAATGGAGGCGGCCAGCCTCCTCATCCCGAGTACAAGGGACAAGCGGTAATATCCCCGGTCATCCCGGTACCGGGACAGGTAACGTTAAGGAAGATCACCCAGACGGGGACATTGAATGTGCCGTGCCGAACAGTCAGGGGGATAACGCAGGAGTCCCGCGAGGGTGCCCACTGCCCAATTCCAAGGCGACAGAGAGGTTAAGGTGGAGAGTCGTAGAGTAAAAAAAAGAAAAAGCTCTGAGAGGGAGCGAGGGGGAAGCGCACCCTCCTTTCCCCAGGCCCCATCATAGAGTTCATATCAACAGAGCGCCAGAGCTTCCCCAATTTGCTCTCGGCCTGGGAGCATGTGCAGTTCCTCCAGGTACCAAGTGTACCCGATGGGATTAACTGCCCAGAAGGCAAGGGAGGATGGGGAAAAGGTTGGAGAGTGGTCATTCCATTCCCAAGTGGATATGACACAACCACCCAACCTGTATGCAATCTTAGCGAGGGATCATCCCATTTGGATTAATCTGCACAGGGGATAGGGGGAGGGGTGCTATAAAATCCACATATCATGCAACAGCCTCCCTCCACTTTAACCTCACCCCTCAGGACAGCCTCACAGAAGGCGCGACCCCACTTAATTGTGGTAACTTCGACGAGGCCTACCGAAAAGGGCTTTTTCCCTTAACCTCCCAACCGGTCGGAGGAAGCAGAGGCCATGCGCTCCTGGGGAATAATGCAACATTCTCTAATAAATCTGCCTCAAAGGGCCGAGAGCATTAGCGTACCATATCGGACGGAAGATAGGCGATGGCGTATCCGAGGGCGCGGCCGGCGTGGGGCTTAATCTTGTCCTTGTCATGGCAACCGGCGATCGCTACACGAATCACTCTCATGAACTCTTCCTTCCCGAGGAAGTCCTGCCCTGCGCCTCGGGCCGTCTCCCTGCAACCAAATCAAGTCTCAAAACGCGCCTTTCATCCAATGGTTTCGCCATTGACCCTTCAGTGACCCCAACAACGTGGGAGGAGGAATCGTGAACAAAGAAACTTAAAGAATAATCGGTATTAATATTTTTAAGGAAGTCAACGGCATCTTTAAGCCGTAAATGGGGTCTGCTCAGGGGTAGAAAATAATAAAGGATCATACAGAAAAATGAATAATCGTGAAAACTATCGAAGGTGACAAGAATTTCGATACAAATGGCGTATTTGTGTGGTTTTCCTTCAGTATTTGGGCAAATGGTGAAATAGATTTTGTCAAGGCTTACTGTTTGGTTCTCAGTTCTTTGAGGTGGGATGTTGTGCGTCTGCCATTTATTATATGTTGCATAGCTTTCTTTAGTAAAGCTTTTCTGATGTTGGCGGATTCGTAACTATTCGCCGCTTAAGTTTATGCGGTTGTTTGTCCTTCGGTCTGGACGTTGGAGGGTTCGCGTCTAAAGTTCAGGGAAAGTGCAAGGGCGCATTTGTGATGCATAGGTGGTTTAGGTGTGTGTTGGACCTGATGTTGGGTGTCTTTAGGAAATAAACAGCTACAATATCGGCGTAATTTCGTTGGGTCAGGGGACCACCCAGCACTGGTTGGTAATTTGGTGGAGGGGGGGAGCAGAGGTGGCGGCAGAACTATTTAAGGGAAAATATCTTTAAATTAAAATGCCTATGCCATGGTCTTGTCTTTTCTCATGTATGTTTTACTGTGAGATTGACATTTGCACGGTTCCTAGAATGAAAGTAATGTGGGTGAAGTGAACGGGGAGGAAGCCCTTTAGCTTCATGTGCTGGTTGTTAATAGCCTTCACATTTAGTTGTAAGAAGTATATGATAAGGTTTTATCTTCTGGGGGTGAATGGGTGGGGGTGCGGTTGAGGGATTAAGAATTAGTGGTGGAGAGGGGATGTAGCGCTTTGATTTGGAAAAGGTCTATCAGGGTTGTTGTGTGAGGTTGCGTGTGAAAGATGAGAAACACCCGCGCCTAAAAGCTGGAGCCCAGAAGATGGCATTTAAAAACCCCAGAAACAAATTACCACTAAGGGAAAAGTACGAATACCCCCCCCCCCTTTAGAGTAATGACAAAAGAAAGAGGAAAGTAGACTGAATGATGAGCATCCATAGGCACTCCTTTTCTATAAAGTGAGGTCGGATCGCATCAACGCCATTAAAAAAACAACCCACCTTCTCCCTCCCCTATCAAGGGGCAAAAAGCCACCAGGCATTTTGTCCACGCCAAATGCCCTTAAGAAGGACGGGGCACTCAGTGCAGTAGCCTCGGGTTCTGTCAGGGCTCCTCCACGCCCCCTAACACCCACTCGATGTACATCTATCATACACAATGTCAACCAATTCCTCCAACGTCAGCACTTTCTCAAACACACACATAATATAAGAACCTCTTACGCGGCTTTCAACCCTTCTCACTCTTACATTCACTTCTTCATAAGTCTATTGCCCCCTTCTTCTTACAGATCCACACCACCTCAGAACACACTCAGTCACACCCTTCTTCAGTCGTTGCTCAATGTATTTACCTTTTGCACAGCAAGCATCCGGCTCAAATTGCTCATTTGCACTTTTCCCACTCTATATTTTTCCTTCCTCCATACCGCAATCACTCCCATACACCAACGTACCTTCTTGGGAGCTTTTTGATACATCCCAAACTCTTACCATTAATAATGATATCATGGTCCCTGAGAGACAATTCAAGATTTTGTGGTCGCAATCTGGTTCACTTGTATCACATTCATTCCGATTCAGATTCTAGAAAAGTTAAGCCACTTTGGGCGTGTTCAGTCGCTAGATGGAGTCCCGATTCAAGTTACGTCACGGGTGCTGCCACACGGGGTAGATAGTAGCCGTGGTTCGCAATCCAAGTGTATCAGTATGTCCCCGGTGAGAAATAAAAGGCATCTTAATGAGTGCAGATCAGTAGTGGTCAACCCCTCCCCATAAATTCTTTCATAAATACTTGAAACATCGCAAAGGTCAAATATCACACCGACTGATTCTTTTGTGCACGTACTTTGAGCGCCATTCTAACACACATCCTGTCAAACGCATCGAACTACCTTGGCAGATCCTTTGAACTCTCACTTACTAACGCTTCATCAGCATATGCTCTATTTTTTTTTATTTTAGCGCCCATTTGACGAATAAGCAGAAATTCAGTCTAGTCCAAGACTACTTTAAAATTCTAACAAAAAACAAATAAGGAAGGAAACAAAAGCGAGAAGTATTCACGTTGCTGCGTCGGGGAGATACCCGCCTCACCCACGAACATGCTTTTTTTTTAACGTTAATCTGTCGACCGCTTGGCTGGAACCCCCCAAAAAGGTGCAAAAACACCAAAACAAATAAAAATCAAAGAAAAAATAAAACGAGATGCAAGAAGAAGGAAGCACGCTCCGGCAACGGGGGCAGGGCTGCCTCCCCGGCGCAGGAACAAGCGACCTACAACAGAGAGAGTCAAATGAAATGGAGGAGGTCAATCTCCTCCAAAAGGTCAGATAGTACACAAGTCTGAATGCCCGAACTCGGCACCGGGACAGGTAGCGAGCGCGAAGATCACAGGGACTGGGAAATTCAACAGGAATGTACCGAAGAGTCTGGGGGACATTTTTTTTTTTATTTTAAGGGCCCATCTGGCGACTGTTACTAGGGCATAAGTCGCCGTAATCATGCAGCCTAATACTAGGTTAAATTAAAAAAAAACAGACAAAAATGCAAAAGCCAAATAACAAAGCTACAAAAAAACAACAAAAATAATCAATAGAACAAGAAGAGGCCCGCCTAACCCCCCCCCCCTCACCGGAGCAGGAACATGCGACCTACACAAGAGTCAAAATGCAAGAAGTCAGATAGTCCGCAAATCTGTGTACACGAACCCGTCTTGAGTACAAGGAACAAACGGTAGCGACCTCGCACGTACCGATACGGAGACATGGACGGGGACAGGTAACGGCGCCAAGATCGCCCAGACTGGGAGATTAAACAAGAATGTACAATCATCTCACGGAGGAGCGGGCGAGCGCTCCATACAATGGCCGTGACTCGCACGAGTTTGCCTAATTCAAAGACGACTGAAAGCGACCTGAAGACGACGCGGCATTGGGAGATAAATCCATGACAACAGTCGCCGTGCAACTGCACATAACTTTAAGTTTCTCTTGACCGTCTCCCATCTTCTTTGCAAAGCTGCACGTATTCCTGCCATGTAATCAGTGTAAACCTTCGGAGGGCGGGGGTTCCTCCTTTTGAGGATCCACCATCTCCAAGCTACCTAGTCCAGCGAAGCTCCTTTGGTGCCGACATCCTTTCGGGGGGGCAGTTTTAGGAACCTCGGAAGATGGTCTCATGGATCACTTTCCGGGGGTGTTACTTCTTGTGAGTCTAAAGACTTGGAGGAGGCGGGCGGCCGTTTCGCCACATTATACAACTCGTCAAAGTACTCTTATCAACTTTTGGCCATCTCATTGCTCACAAGTACCTTACCCTTCTTACTCATGATGTGCACATGAATATTCTTCTCCTGGTTTCTCACTTCCAGAATAACTTCCCTTTCCAATCCGGATCCTCATTCGTCTTCTGCCCAGATGCCTCAGTTGCTGTTTTCTTTGGTTAATCCCTCGTTTAATTTTCTTTCGCCTCTTTGTATGCACTTATCCCCAATTTCCACACATTTTTATCTACAATATTAAGCATTTGCAAGTTCACTTTCATTTTGCTCTCCACTCCATGTCCTTCCATATACAGTTCCTGCACTACCCACTATCACCTTAAATTTGTTCCACATTTGCTCTCTTACTTTCAAACATTCTCACGCATTCATCCCCCTTTGATTTACCAACCTGTCACCTTTGATTTTTGGTTTCTTTCCACCTTTCATTTTATCAACTTAACCTGACACAGCACAATCATCTGTTTGGAATGTCTTATATTCCTATCTCTTACAGCTTTCATATCAAATACTTCTCACAACATATTCTTTCTTACAGACAATCATACTCTTATATTCTCCTTCTCTGCTTTGCTGAACTCGTGTGTATTTGTTCACATTGTTGTGCTGAAAGTGTTCGCCACACATTTCTTTCATTAGGACATCATTTTATTTCCATTTTCACTTTATTATGTAATCTATTCCATTCATCTCTCTTACAACTATCAACTGATATTCATTCCAGCCTTACTTCTATCATTACAAAATCCATACACTGCAACCATGAACAGTTTGACCCTTGCAACTTTCAATCTCACCTACATCATTTTTGATCTCATTCATACCAAATCATTGAATCATGCCACTTCTCACACCCTCTTTACCTGGATTATTAGGAAATACCACCATAAGAAAATGGATCCAGAAAGAATTCAAAAGCCCCAGAAACGAAAGGGGTTCGACCTGACCTCAAAGATACGAACAAAGAGCACCAGCTTGCCACTTCAGCTAATCAGTACTATTTAACAATCCCAGTCTTGGAAGCGACTCCCCCTCGACACCGGTCCCGGGTTGAAGCAGCAGACCTGTAATTAGGGACGGCAGAGAACACGTTGGCGAGGGCCCAGGAAGAGAGAAGACGGTCTTTATTGACGCTGTTGTGCCTGTGGGCGAGGAGCTGCGTGGTAAGGTCGATGGTGGAGAGGGCCAGCAAGGGGCCCAAGACGCTTTCCCTGACTGGAGCATAGACGGCAACTATGGCCATGATACGAACGCCAGACAGCCTCAGTTGCATCTCGGAGCTTCCTAACAGGAGCCGGATCACACTCAGAATTTGATTCAAAATCGGTTCCCCCACGGCTTCAAGAACCTGGTCAGGATAAAGAAGCCTTTATTGTATTAACAAATACAAACAACAAGGGTTGAGATCTATTGTAGGCATCCTCAGGGCCGGCGCAAGGAATTGCGGGTCCCCTACTCTACAAAGGTCAAAATTCATGTATATTTATATTTCGTGTAGTATACTTGTTTTACCAGCCTCCCTCCAAAAAAAAGAAGAAAATGCTTGATATACTAAATATTGAAAGACAATAGGAAAGTTTTAGTTTTTTAATACAATGTAAGGCAATTACCAACTTATTTTTTATACACAGGTCTTATAAAAAGACTTTTCTGGCTATTTTATTTGCAGTCTTTCAAAATAATTTCAAAGCGAATGCTTTTAGCAATGCCATTTTCTATGGATAGCATCCCGAAATTGTTCAGTCTCTCTTGTGAAATTTTTTACCCTAAGTGTTTTAATAATTTTTAGTTTTGAAAAACTTCCCCGATGCGACTATTACAGGCATTTTTAATTAAATCCTCAAAGCAATAAAAACATTAGGAAATGCTTAAAATCGATTGTTTACTACCAGGTATTCAAACAGAGCTTGAGGCTTAATGACACTGGAAGGAAGAAAAGTTTTCAGAGCTTCAAGTTCTTGGGCCAACAGATAGCCATCCAGGTCTTTAGTTGTTTCAATAACTATCTCTCCACCAGTGCTCTGATTTGTTGTGGTGTCAGTTATCTTGCACGGGGCCCAATTTGATTAAATAGGCTTAAAACCGGCCCTGATCATCAAGAAACCCAAACAGGTACTTCTCCAACTACAAAATTAGTTCATGTTCAACAGAATGTCCGCCTCCCCCCAAAAAAATCAACTCACCCTTTTTACCCTTGGCCTAAAACAAACTATCAACCGCACATCTTGCTCCACGGTCAACTCCTCTCACTCAACCATACCACCACCTGCGCTCAACACACAAATCAGCTTGAAAACCATGCCCAAATGCAAAACCCTCAGTAGATTAATAAACACTAACTTTGGACAGCAAAAAAAATGCCTCGACAACCTGTACAACTTGAGATTTTTGCCATCGGGAATGATTAGTCGCCGAATTGAGTCACGATTCAGGTTGAATTCTTGGGGGCAGCCATACGTTGTAGATACCCAAGATTCGGAATCCACATTAATCAGTAAGTCCCCATTGAGAAAAGGCATCTTAAATGAGTGTAGATTGGTCGTAAAAAAAGACTACCATTAAAAAATCAGTACAGTCAGTTCGTCCACATAAAACAACTACAATGGACACGTACACAAAATACAAACAGTGCAAAGTAGCGCCCTCACGCATCTCAACTTGCACAAAACCACCTAAACATGATAAGCACATAGCTCTTTAGTAAGCTGCTATGCCCCTCCCACCCACCCCTGCCTCCCTCTGCACCCAATAGCGTGATAACCTACCCCGAACCAGAACACACTAAAAAAAACCCCCATTTTATCCGCATAGTACTTCAAAACCAACTGTAAAAGACCCTACTCCAAAGCCAGCTCCCCCCGGCAACCCTAGATCGCCGAAGCAGTTTCACTGCTCCTCCTTCGATCAGGAAGCCACAACGTACTACATGAATAAATAAATAGTCCTACCACTCCACAACCTGTACACACTGCCAATCTCATCCTATCCTGCTGGCCCTCTTGACTATCTCAGAACCTCTTTCACTATAACCTCCCTAGGAGACTTCATGCCGTGGCAGGATTATTGTGAGCTGCCAGGGTCGATTGAAGAGAAACCAGCGGGGCGACAAACGAAGTAGTAGCAATGGTTTGCTGCACGAAACTGCATCGGGAATGCCTGGGAAACGCCTTTCACCCAAGGCAATCAAGTGGCTATACACTGGTCTATTTGAAACAGTCACTCGCTTAGTGTGGATAAGATTGCCCCAAGCAAGCCTGAGGCAGTTTCGAGGGGGCAAACCGGTGCTATTTTAACCGCATTTCATAGCAGTTTAATTTTAATAATCATCTTTAACTTCTATCACTTTTGACAATGACTCATGCCAACATTCAGCAAGTAGGAGTTTTTGGGGGGTTAAAATAGATGGATAAATAGATAAGGTTGTAATTATATTGGAATCACGCAGTACCCTAATTTATTCATGCTCGAGATAAGTTGAAGGTACTGTGTCAGATCACTCAGTGCCAATACGAGATGTCTATTGGACGTAGTTTGGTACCAAGGAAATAAAAAATATAAAGAGAAGAAAGATTTTGCATGGAGTTCTCTCTTTCATTTCGTCCTACTGATTTATGGTGAAAAAGAAGCTCTAGGCAGGATATGGATTACTCCTTGTATGCTTGACCGGTAGAAATCCAGCCCGAATTCTCTGTACCTTACACTGGAACAAGAATGCATGACTGTGATCTATCGGTGATTCAGTTTGTCGTGCTCAGCGGTACATAAGGCAAAAGTTACAATTTCTACGAGACTAATTATAACACCTACTGACAAGTAGAGATAAGAGAGGACGTTAGCGGCAGAGACCAGAGGCTTCAGCGGGTAGTCTCGACATCCAGTACCATCGATTTCACTGTTAACACCTGCGAGAAAAAACAGAACATAATTCTCTTTACGAAAATGGGACAATCGCGGAATATTTAAGACCCAGCAAACAAGGTACTCGGATGCATCCTTTACTTGTCTCAACTAAGAATAATAAGAAAGTGGTTCTGCTTATTTATGTCTACACTTAGTTTTACACATGTACATGATTTATTTGTGTGGTCAAAACATTGACAATGATAACATCTCAGCGATAAGGGCAGAAAGGCATCGACTCAGTGGCGATACCAGCCAGCACACACCGACTCAGGGAGCCTGTCTAGGTGGAAACAGAAAGAGGGGAAAGGGGGGTCTAGAGACCCCTCAACACTCGCTCGACCCTGATCGAGCTCCGGGTAGCCAACTCTCCAGTAATATAGTCTTTGGACATTATCTGACTTGCGAGTGGTTGGAAACGTTTGCACAGGAACTGGGCAGGATTCTAGATATGTGGATGGGCATAGAGTTGAATGGGTCAGGCAGGCAACGTTAAACTACTAATAATAAAATAATGAGAATTGTGGTTAATTTTTGACATTTCCCAAGCATGATTCAGAGCCCGTTGGTGGTGTGCCCAATGCTCATGAAAGAGGAGAAAGTGAAATCGACCCTGGTGAAAATTGTAAACACGTGTACCTCAGCCACCCATAATTTTGACCATGCCCAAGGCCCTCTATGCACATCTATCATCCACATCCTCCTTGGTCAGCTCTTTTTCTCTTACACACACTCACATAATCAACCCACCTTTTACGCAGTCTTCCAACCCTTCTCACACATTGAAACCCACTCTCAGATATTTTCTTCACAAGTCTATTACTATCCATTCTTCTTACATGTCTATGCCACCTCACAACTTCCTCACACCTGCCATAAACACCTCTTTTCAGTTGTTCCTCACTTTACCCACGTTTCGCACGCCAGTCCTCTTAAGTTGTCCATTTGCACTGCTATGCAACCCAAGTGAAAACGCAAGTGCAGGTGAGAAAGAATTCCAACAAGCGAAAACTAAATAGGATTTGTATTTTCTAAGTACTAAAAAACCCCGAAAACCAACGAGGACATCGCTACAAAGTTTTAAAAGGTTCACCAAATTCAAGGTAAGTAATTGGAGTTAGATAGTTTGGCAGATGCAATAATCTTTATTCGCCCTGATCCACTTCATCTTTAAGAACTATTAAACACAAAACTACCCATTTTGGGGGCCCTAAATTCCTAAAAACTCTTCCATAATCGCTCAAATCTCTATTAGTGAGAAATGGCACCTTCCCCAACCCCTCCTTTGAGGACCCCATGCTACTGAATACCGGGCGATTAATCTCGACTACCCACCAGAACAAAACTTTTGAGCCTATCCCTTACCTTCGCTACTACGATCATCTCCTCCAGGCCATTCACGATCACCCATCGTCATAAGAATCCGGAGAGGGTCCTGAGGAAACAAGGAGCGAGGATTAGCATTAACAGAGGAGGCCAACCTCTTACGAGCTAACACGGCATGGCGGGAACAAAGACCAGCATGGTCGCATTAAAAAAAGGAGGGGGCACACACACATGGTAATAAGAGGTATTAAATAAAATGTAAGTCAAGTCCATTGAAAGAAAATAGTCTCATTAAAGTAAAACTGTCCCCCCTCCCCTAGTCACATGGAAGAACCATTTAGCGCGGTTCGAATTTGAGGCCGATGGCCACATAATGTAGCAACCTAAAATTCAGATCCAATGTTAAACTGTAGATTTCCACTAGGATAGACCCCACATGTAGGATGCAAATAAGTTGGGAAAAACATTAAAAAAATAACTGCGATCCTGTGTCCATATCAGCTGTTCTTCACTGGCACACACGTTTACCTTTTACCTGCAATCATGTTTC
Source organism: Ceratothoa steindachneri (assembly GCA_963969495.1). Classification (NCBI taxonomy): domain Eukaryota; kingdom Metazoa; phylum Arthropoda; class Malacostraca; order Isopoda; family Cymothoidae; genus Ceratothoa; species Ceratothoa steindachneri. The sequence goes on along the minus strand of OZ018323.1, from coordinate 56,811,254 downwards.
TTCATCTTTTCCTTATAAATTCACTTTGATCCATATTTTTAAAATGGCAAAGATGAATAAAGACAGTGGGGATGTTACCCCGCTACTGGCAACATGTAATCCAGCACTACCTGTTTCATGGTTTGGTTGCCAGCAACTAAAGTGACGTCCCTCTAGGTATTTCCCAACTGGTGGCATGGTTGATGGGTACCCAGCGGGATTAAAAACACCACCCAACGCAGGGCGAGAACTCTATGCATAACATGTTTACATGGCCACCCATTACTTTCGCGCCAGCGGATGAACCATTTTATTGGTCAACGGCGGCTCATTTTGGGGTGGATGTTACAGTGATTCGATAGTTCGGCATATGACCTTCAGTCGACTGCTGTACCACTCCTCCTTCCTCTGGTTTGATGCGGTCCAGCACTCTCTGTCTTTCATCTTTACTAACTTTTCTCTATTCCTTCTAACTCTTTAATGGAGTGCCACCTGTCTGGCCCGTTTGGGCTTATAGCCTTTCTTCTTTCGAGCTGGTCGCCTTCATTGATTTTTTTAATAATAATAATAGTAATTTCTCGTTCAGTGAAGAGATCCTCTTCTTGAAAACAATTCAGACACTTCTGATCTTAACCACATTGCCCAACAACTGGGCCTTGGCATGAGTCAACACCATTTTTTCTTTTTTAGGAGCCCATCTGGCGACTGCCTTCTTGGGCACCACCACAATCTAGTACTAGGCTACTTTAAAATAAAAAACAAAAATAAAAAAGAAAGAAAAAGAAGGCAACAACAGGAAGCAGGTTAGAGCGTCGAGGGGACGTGCGACCTACAGAGAAAACAACAAGAAAAACCCTTCGTAATTAAATAAACGGGAGAAGGCCGACCTCTCGTAAAAAGTCTATAAGTCCACCAGTCAATGTGAACGAACTCGTCCCGAGTACAAGGTACAGGCGGTAGCGACCCCGCCCATCCCGGTACTGGGACAGGTAACGTGCGCGGGATCGCCCAGACTGGGGCATTTAACAAGAATGTGCCGAACAGTCTGAGGGACAACGCAGTCTTCACAGTAGGGCAGCGCTGGCGAGCGCTCCATCAAATGGCGGTGCGTCCCGCAAGTATGTCCAATCCGGAGACGACAGAAAGCCACCTGAAACCTTGGCGGCATTATGGGGGGGAGGGGGTAGCACGAAGAGCTGCCTATATTCCTGTCATGTAGTCGGTGTGAGGAAGAGCGAAACGCTGGTCCGGGCGCCGGGTCCTCGCGGAGTCTTTGGCGCCCTCATTCCCCACAATTCCTACATGTCCTGGAACTCAGCAAAATATAATCTCGACATCTGCCTGGCTCGCCAAAACCGTGGCACCACGGATATTGCGAACCAGGGGATACGGAGATTCCAATGCCCCGAGAGCACTCAGGGCGCTTTGTGAGTCGCTATAGATCACAATCCGGTCTCCGAACTGGGCACGTCGCATAATCTCTCGTACCGAGTGGTGTATTGCCACCAGCTCGGCCGTGAAGACAGACGCAGCGTCTGGCAGAGCCCCGCTGACCTCAAACAGAGGGGATACGGCGTGGAAACCGAACCCCTATTGGGACTTGGAGCAATCCGTATACACTGGCACGGTTCCAGGATAACACGAGGTGTGCTTCAAAAAGGTCGAACACACTACTCCCGGCGATGTACAAGCTTTGGGATCAGGGCGTGGCGACAAATAGCCAAATGTGGTACCTTCCAGGGTGGCATCCTGGGTAGAACCAGGGGCACCACCGGCCCGAGAGCTATACCTAGCTCTGGAAAGTTTCCTAGAGGGGATGACTGGCGTCTCTCGGCGGCATAGGCACCGTCGAGATCAGCTACGGATGCAGTGAGAGCTGTTGGCTACTGAGGGAGGCGCCAAGCTCGCGCGTTCAGGCGAATAATGCACTGTTCACCGCGTAGAACGAGTGACATCTCCCCAGCATCGACTAGTAAGCTCTCAATCGGGGAAGTGAGGAAGGCACCAGTCGCCAGGCGAAGGCCGGTGTGGTGGATCGAATCCACCTTCTGCAATACACGCTTAGCTGCGGATGCATAAAACTCGCATCCGTAGTAGTTTCGAACGTACAAAGGATCGGTTAAAAAGTAAGGCAGTAGCCCTATCAGCGCCCCAAGCGCTGAACGTCACGGAAAGGAGAATGTCCATGGCGCGGGTACAAGAGACCCTAAGGCTGCGAATATGAGCTTCCCAGGTGAGGCGTCGGTCGAATACAAGACCAAGGAAACGGTGCGATTCAACCACTTCTAGACGTACCCCATTAATAAACAAGTCTGGGTCGGGGTGGAGCCGTGGATGGCGGCAGAAGTGCCCCACCTTAGTTTTGGCCAAGGAAAACCGAAACCTGTGCGCTTCGACATAGCAAGAGACGCGGTTCAATGCCTGTTGGAGTCGACGCTTCAGAGTTGGCATCTGGGCCGCGCCAAAAGAGATCGAAAGGTCGTCCACGTAGAGCGTAGCGAGAACATCTTCCGGCAGCAGCGTTATGATGCCGTTGATGCTCAGGGCAAAGAGTGTGACAATGAGGACACTTCCTTGCGGGGACCCTCTTCCTGCTCCATTGGGCCGGAGGGCGGTCCCCCACCAGTACGCGGAATCGACGATCTCGCAAAAATTCAGATATAAACATTGGGAGGCATTCCCTCGTTCCCATCGTGTGGAGACTCTCCATGATACCGTATCATAGGCCTTCTCCAGATCGAAAAACACCGTGGCGTAGTGCTGTCTACGAAGGAAGGCCTCGCAGACGGCATTTTCCAGTTGGAGCAGAGCATCCGACGTGGAATGAGTGGAACTTGCGGAAGCCGCATTGTGCAGAAGACAGATGGCCTCCGCTGTCCAGAAAAAAGGCTAATATAACACTTACCAATTTCTTCATCAACTTGCACACGCAAGAGGTTAGAGAGATTGGGCGGACACCGGCCGGAGTAGAGTGATCTCTCCACGGTTTGCGAAAGGCGAGCACAGTAGCGATTCGCCAGGAATCCGAGAGGAGACCCTCCACCCAGATCTTGTTGAAAAAATCTAATAGAAAGGCCATGCCTCGCTCACCCAGGTGTCGAAGCATGGCGTACGAGACATCGTCCAGACTATGGGCGGTGGCCGCACACGAAGCAAGAGAGGAACGCAATTCAGTCACAGTAAACCTATCATTGAAGGGTGCTCCACCTCTGGAAGTAAAGAGCAGCCGGCGGCCTTCCGCGACATCCATCACGACGTGCATTGAATGCTGGCGGAGCAGCATCCCAGCTAGAGAATGCGGAGAAAGCGGACGAGAATGATTCCGCCACAGACGCGGGGTCCGAGATTGCGGTCCCATTCTCCTGGAGAACGGGATGGGGGTCCTGCGAGAACTTGCCCCGAATCCTTTTGACTCGCTTCCAAACCTCTGCTAGAGGGGTCTTCCCGTTAAGTGAAGACACATATGCCCGCCAAGAAGAGCGGCGGGGGTGCTTCGAAATATACCAGAACCTAGCCCTGGCCCGACAAAATTCGCCGACAGTGAAATCGTCCGGGCGGCTCTTATAGCGCATGTAAGCATAGCGCTTCTGCTTGAGGGCCGTCTCACACTCGGATTACCACCACGGGAGTGGTCGTCGTGCAAAACGGCCAGACCTTCAAGGAATAGTAGCCAGGCCCACAGCGATGAGGTTGCCGGAAAGAACTCAACGGCCTCATCTACCGACATAAACTCCTCGAATGAGATAGCGAATTCAGCCATTTCCTGAAATTCCGACCACCGCGCCTGCGCCAAGCACCACAGGGGCGGGCTCTCGGGCGGCTGCGGCCCAGAAAATGATATTTAAATGGGAAAGTGATCACTACCATGGAAGTCATCGACCACCTCCCAATCAAAATCAGGCTGTGCATCCGAAGAGCACAAAGATAGGTCGAGGCAAGAAAATGAAGCGGTTCTCGGACAGTGATGCCTAGCTCGGAGGAGACGCGGGGGCCCTCTTCGAAGAGAAGACCCTGACGGGAATGTCCGTACGCTTCCCGGAGGCAGAACTCCGGGCGTTGTTGGCCGGACAATGCGCTGAAGGCGCTGTCCCCTTCGAGGACTTATTGGTGGAGGTTGGGCTCGCCATGCGAGTCTTTTCCTCCCTCCGCCTCGAAACCTTAGGCGGGCGGGGCTCTCTTTTCGAGGATCCACCGTCTCCGAGCCACTCAACCCACCACTGGGCGTGGGCGAAGGACCCGAAGCTCCTTTGTTGCTGTCCTCCTTTCGGGGGGCAGTTTTAATAACTCCGGAAGATGGCCTGGCGACCAAATTCAGGGGTGTTGCCTCCTGTGAGTCTAACGACTCGGTGGAGGCGCGTGGCCATTTCGACTTACGGGAAACGGTCACGCTGGGGGAAGGAGGGGGAGCCCTTGTTTTAGGCGGGGTTGGATGTGGACCCTTTGTGCCGCCACTTTACCGGGAAAGTGCTCGGGGTGGGTAGAACACGCAGAAGGATTCCGAGTGGGCGCGGAATTAAATAACCTTTGAGATTAAAGAAAATGCCAGCTACACTAAGGTGACCTTTTCTAGCCATGGGCTCTTCTAAATTCTTCCTTTTATCCATCTTCTAACTCTTGGATGACAGAAATCAATTCCCCCAAACCAATCAGTCCAATCCACCCTCAGCCAATAACCCCAAAACTTCCAAACTTGCAAAACTCATTTCAATTTAAAAGAACAATATCTGGTTTACCACCAGGTGCCATTTTGGCGCCTTTCCATTCTCCTCTCATCAGAAAACGAGACTAATGCCAAACCTGCAGTGCCCAGAGCCAGAGCATGAGTGCCATTTGTGATGTCACAGGTTCCGCCTCGTCTTCTTGTAAAGCTTCAGTGACACTTGGCCGAAAGTGGCCATTTTCGAGATGGGTTTTCACGGAGGCCATAAGAGCGCCCAGAAGAAGGAAGGCGTGTTCTACCACCACATCTAGAAGGTCACGAATTGGTTACGGTGGTCAGGGTAAGAGACACATTGACCTTGTTATCATTTAGGAAAAACTAAGGGGCACAAACCGACCAGAGCATCACCTGAAAGTCTGCTATGACAGGTTTGTATGACAAAAAAAAAGAAAAAAAGATTGGGATAAGGGAAATTATGTGAAGAAGTCTATTTGAGGCAGTAGGTACCACAATACCACAAGACTCTCCAGAAGCTGCCCAGCCCACAATATTCAGATTCACTTCGGGTGTTAGGGCTGAGGTCATGCAGACCTTCAGGTTACATCTGCCACCCCCTTGTGGGATAGTCTCAAGGAATTGCAAATGAACCTTGAGGGATTGCATTTATCCCTGAAAGAAGTGAAGAAGGATAGTAGTACAATGGATAATAAGAATAACAAGGGATGGGAAACACACTTCTCCAAATAACTGAGTGAAAAGGATGAAAAGTAAAGGGCAAGGGAGGTTCCGATCTTCGCAGCAGTGACCCGACTGTCACTAGTGAGGTGGTAGGACAATCCTATGGGTCAATAGATACGGGCATTAACCTCTAAGTCTAAAGACCAAAGAGGAAAAACAGTAAGGCAGAAGAAAAATGAAGTGAATCGAAGAAAACTAAACCTGGAGGTCGAGGGTGTAAAGAAAGAGAGAGGAGTAGGAGGAGAAAAACAAATAGGAAAATGTGGAGATGACAACAACAATTGTTAGATGTAGGATTGTAAAGGATGGGGAAGGGGGATGTGAAGTTGAGCAACATATACCAGTTTCTCACAAAGAATGGTTCGCCCAAATTTGCAAATTTGGTGTAAGGTACTTTTTGAGGGATGGAGTAGGGTACTTTTGTAGGGATGGGGTAAGGTACTTTTGAAGGATAAGCCAAGATAATTTTGTAGGATGGATAGGCACATGGAGGGGGGGGGGGAGGGGTATTTTTTTTGAGGGACGTAAAGAAATTCATTCTCATTCTCAATTCGAGACTTCTCACAATCCACTTTCTTATATCTCCATCCACCAACATCAACCGCCTTCCCACAAAGTATGGGTGGCGCATATCAACACCTATTGCAAAACTTTGGAGTGCCCGGCTTCCCATATCCGGGCTCGTCTTTGACGACATCGCTCGAGTAAGGGCATTCTTCCTACCCTACATAAGGCACACTATCTCTATCATTACTTAAAACTAAGAAACAAAAACAAACGAGGGCATCTCTCCGTCCACTATCCCTAAAATCTTTCTTTTTGGGGGACAAGGACATTTTCTCTGCCCTGCGGCGTCCTTTCCTTGGGAATGGACTAAACAGACGGTCCAATCAAAGCACACCTGGGTCCGGCGATACTAGGGAGGGTTCTTCTTCGGGAGTGAGGTTGGATTCCCTCGAGGGATCTCGGAGTGATTTCAGGGTGCAGCAGGCGGAGATGGCGCGCTGAATGAGGGGCAGAGCCCCTCTCATCAGGACGAGGTGTTCGCTCACCAGCGCGCTCAGGACTTTGAGCGATTGCAGTTGGACCTGAAGAAAGCCAGTGAAGGGATAAAAAGGACAACACAATAATTATTATTCAAAGGGAAACTGGTAATCAAAGAATGGTTTATTTAGCAAAGGGGAAGAAAGAAACAGATAGAACATAAGAAAAGAAAAGAGGCTCCAAAAGGCTAATCAATAGCCTATAGGAGGCAGCTCCTGTTCCATCACACAGCTCAGTCCCACCTAGCATCCTCATCCATAAATATATTCTTAAAACTCCTCAGGGAGGACGCTTCTAGCACATGACTACTGACCCTAATCCATTCATTTACCACTCGATTTTTAAAACAATTTGTGCCAATCTCTTTCCTAAACCTAAACTTGTCAACTTAAATCCATTGTTACGTATCCTATCCTGTTCATTAAAAATAAGAACCTTACTTACGTCTCCCCTGTTATAACCTTTTAACCACCCGAAGACCAATCAAATCCCCTCGAGCTCTTCTCATTTCTAACGTATTAAGATTTAGTCTCTTAAGGCTTTCAGCATAAGGTAAGCTCCTCAATCCATCACTCATCTTTCTTTACAAAGACTCAAGCAAACCAATATCCATCCTATAATAAATAGGGTGACCAAAATCGCGCCTCAATGCCCAGAACCCCTCAAGCCTGGTCTCTTGCAGCAACCTGCGAGCATTAAGGGGCATTGTTTATAAAGGTTACAAAGCCTCCCTTCTTACACAGCATAAGGTAGCTGATCAGGTCCTTAAGCCTAGAGAAAATAAGAAGAACATAAGAACATAAGAAAAGAAGGAGACTGCAAAAGACCATTCATGGCCTACACTTGGCAGCTCCTGTTCCATTCAACACTCAATAGAGGGATAAAGTCGAAGAAAAAATCGGGTGCACAGAGAAGGAAGTGCATCAGCTTCCCAAAGGGTCCTCAGAGTTCAACCCACTGAGCGGCGTTTTTCCTATTTGCACTCGGGCCGGGAGGATGTGCCGATCCCCGAGGTAATAGTTGTAGCCTTCTACACAGCCCCCGCCCCCCTCACTATATGAGCAGTTCGGCGGGAGGCTCATCAATCAGGCCATCCATCCCTTCTCAATGTATCAGGGACCTCATTCGCGGTCCCGTGGGAAGGATTCCTTTAGTCTGAGTTCTGTACCCTGTTGGATACTAGCTCCTGGGATGCTGGTGCACTTGATCCAAAAGGGAGCATACATAGAGCCATCACACCAGGCCCCATAAAGTTCACAAGTGTCGTGCGCCAAATATATGTGACAGGCCCAGGTGGTGTACCACTTGTGTCCATCTCAGGGCATCCGATCGTGTCCCCGGGACATACACTAGCTCCTTCTTCCCTACATAAGACACCGCTACAGAACTGCGATCAATGAGTACACTAGCAACAAATCCCATGTAATAGTAAATGCTTACATCTCCTTCAAACCTCATCCACTGTTACAGCAAACTTTTTTTGCCCCTGCTCCAAACCACCACTACGCTGCTCTAGTATGTCAACAACCCTGAAACCAACAGAGTGCAAGACATCCAGTCACAGACAGACAACCTCGCCCTATTGAACAACCCTGACTTCCATACTTACATCCCACATCAAGACCTCTACCATTATTAGTCCCCAAACATCACTTTCTACTCCGCCAACCTCCACATGCTGGAAAGTGGTCAAAATCCTTTAGATCAGACCACCTACTGATCATTATCACATAACACACAAGAATTAAACCAGTTGGCCAGCAACACCTACACAAATTACAAAAGAGCTAAGTGGTAAGCATTCACAATCGACACAGAAAAACACTTCACAATACTAAACACTACATCCATCAGGCAACACTGTTCTATATACTTTTAATACAGTGGCGGCAACAAAAAAAGTGACATTGAATATTGGCAACAGAAATCGATACACAAAATCGCTTTCACTATTTTACTTGCCAACAATCCAATGAAAATGTGCTGAGCTTATGCCGCAAGTGGACGACTCTCCTGGGCTAAGACAACAGAACTGCGCTCTATTGGAACTCAGTGTCTCGTTTGAGCTCGTACAACGACGTTTTAGTATATGGCACTCCAGCGTGCTGATTATCTGCATTCGTGCCTCCATTTGACGTGCTATAACTTCTGTGCAAGTGGATACAATGGGGTGGAAAAAGCTTTCTATGACAGAGAAAAGCCGTGCCTTGACCCTATTAGAGCAGGAAAAGTCTTTTATTGATGTAGCAGCAGATTTAGTAACGTCAAAAATACGATTCATCGCCTAAAACGTGCAGCTGAGTTATTGCCACCAGGTACCATACCAAAGAGGAAGGAGGGCATTGGTGCAGCTAGGAAGACATCTCCAAGGACTGATAATATCCTAAGGCGTAAAGTGATGTCAGACCCTTCTGTAACCTCCGCTTCAATCAAGAAAAAACACCCAGACCTCCTCGAGAACGTTGCCCTCAGGACCATCAGTCATCGCTTACAGAAGGACTTAGGCCTACCGTCTCGCCGCGCTGCCAAGAAGCCACTTCTTACCAAGGCTATGAAGATGGAAAGGCTCAATTTTTGCAAGACCTATAAACATTGGACAGCTGCCCATTGGAAGAAGGTCATGTTCAGTGATGAGAGCACCTTTAGGCTGGTCAGAGGAGAGTCAAAGATCGTGCGTCGTCCCAGCACTGTGTCTCGGGATGACCCGAAATATACCGTGAAAACTGTGAAGCACCCTGATAGTGTGATGGTGTGGGGTGCCTTTAGTGGAAAAAAGGGCAGAGGAGGTCTGTACTTCCTTGCCAAGAATGTAGCCATGAGGGGGACTAACTATCTTGAAGTTTTGAGGCAGCACATGCTGCCATTTTGGGAAATTCATCAGTGTGAATTTTTCATGTATGATGGTGCCCCTGCTCACAGGTCCCAGTTAGTAAAAAGGTTCTTCAATGATAATAATATTAGTGTTTTGGAGTGGCCTGGTAATTTCCTGGACCTAAATCCTATTGAGAATGCTTGGAATCTGATGAAATCCAAAGTTCAAGAGACAGCACCCGGCAGCATCAAGGACCTGATAGAATCACTGAAGCAGATCTGGGTTACGATCGACCCCACCTACTTCGCAAACCTCACTGAATCAATGCCCAATCGACTCAGGATGGTCATCAAGTGCAAGGGCAACATGACCAAGTAATAACTTTCATGAAATATTCATAATAAAATATGTAAGTTACATTTTTCTGTTTTATTTTCCCCGAATTGTCACATGTCACTTTTTTTGTTGCCGCCACTGTACAATCATAAAAAAATTTAAACAAAAAACATCTGCAGAGGCAATAGACCCCCCCTCCCATCGTATTTCACACCAGAAATCCAAAGCTTCAGAAAACATGACGCACAAAAACAACTACCCATCACCCCTCAGATAAGACAAAGCTCACCAAATACAAGCTTTAACATGCAAATAAACAAATACTAGAACAGAAAACTACACAATTACATGAAACTATTACCACAACAGACTCCATACCCTCAAACACTACACATACCCACATTAGCCACTTACACCTAAACCCCCACCGTGACGATCGAGGAGTCATCCAACGTAAACTATTCTTCCCCACTAATCCAGATTACGCATCTTTTACAAACTGCCAACGAATCGCATCATCAAAAACGTCAAGCACTCATTCTGCCTGTGGCCCAAACTACATTAACAACATACATCTCAGACCACATGGAATACAAGCACTCACCAACATTGCAAACTACAACTACAATGATCAGATTCCCTAAATCCATCCAGGACTCAATCCTACCTTCCTCACACCGTTCCATCACTCTCCTCAACACTCCCTCCCCACAAATCATAGTGGCTCATCCTCGACCAGATCCTTCCACACATTCCTCTAGTACCAAGAATGGCCTCACATCACTACACTCAACAACCACTCTTCTTAAAGACCTTATAGAAACAATTTATGATGGCATCGACCAAGCACAACCACTCAAAACACTCAGTGTGACACTAGACATCCCCGGCCGTAACCTCATTAACAAAATACACAAACCAGCATAACAACACAAGAAAGCTGGCAAACTATTTGTTCAGGTAGATACGCCCATGTGACATTTGCTGGTGAGACATCAAAAGCATCACAAATTGTGTACCTTAAGGGTCAGGACTGCCTCCCCCCGCATCCTATTTAACCTCTATATGCATGACATACCAACACCTCATTTACCAGAGATACACATAGTTTCATACGTAGACGACATAACTCTCACATACACGCACCGAAACAAAGACAGCTAGCTACTCATCTCTTCTAACCAACCCTACTTTAATATACTACACACCTGGTTCAACAGAAACGGACACAAAATCCACAACTAGCTCCTCACTAGTGATACATGGGCATATCAAAACCCCACCTAACCACTCCCTCAAAATACTTAGCATAAGATTCAAACAGCATGTCACAAACATAAAACTAATGTCCTTCAAAACTCAATAGCCTTAAATCACTCGCACACACATATTCGGATAAAACAAAGAAATCACAACCACAGTTTATAAACAACTCATACGCTCAGTAGTGGTCTACACAAGCCGAGCTTGGGTCTCTAACCTCTCTCAAAGATTCCTTAACATTCTCCAGACCATACAAAACAAAGCCATAAATACAATCACAGGATGTACAGCTCCTCACAAGTAGAGCATCTACACACACTGAAACCAAAGTCCTCACGGTCAAGAATCGCCTTGGCATGAGCCACATAAACACCGTCACACCCTAAACCAACTTCCAAATATATTCACTCAATGCTCTCTTTGGTCACTTTCACACAACACTGTTGCATGCACGGCCCTCTGAAATCCCCCCTCCTTCGTGAGGACCGAGTCCACCTGTGGCCATCAGCCAGCCCTTCTGAGCTACCAGAAGCAGCTAGATATGACTATCGCAGATGCCTGTTCAGAATGCAACACCCACACCGAACATCTAATGGAAGACTGCACCACACGCCAACAACAATATAAACTGTTTGAGGGCTCTGTGGGGAAATCGGGTCCAGGCCATATACTTCCCCAGGGTTTCGGGGCTGTTCTACCAGACAGCTTCAGGATCAGCAGCAACAGCAACAACCCTAAAGACTCAAGTGGTCGGACGAAGCCACTTCTCATCCTCCAGAAACAAGTTTGCAACACGTTGGAAACGCCAGAACTACCCTTTACCTCCCCCAAAACCCCTAGGAAAAGGAGTTTTGGCACTCAATAAAGAATGTATGGGAAAAATAAAAATAAAACAATGCCAATAGAGTAATAAGAAACACCAGAAAATGAAGTCAGCAACCGGGCATTTCACTCGCACCCTGCGGGCCCTCCCTCACCTGGACGTAGGTTCGTTCGGTCGTCTCCATCTTGCGGGAGAGGAGGGAATCAAGGCAGCGCTGGACGATCCACGAAACCATCATGATCGAGTCACCGCCATCGTCAGGACACGAATCCGAAGAGAAGCTCTCCTCACTACCCTGTCACGAGACGATGCAAACAACCATTTTAATTTACAGCGTCTCCTCAATCGATATGACATTTAACAAACATTAAAAAAAACTGCCGTGGACATCTCAACCAGAACATCTTTGGAAAGAGGTTCATAAAATGGGGAAATTATTGAATGTGAACATATGGACAATGCATAGCCCGATTAGCCAATGGAACCATTACTGGGAGCATTCTGGACAAAGATGGCATGCAACACTCCAGAAAAGGCCTAGGTCCACTTGAGAAAACTGCGAGAACCGTCAAGGTCTTTTTAAAGACCGCTGATTGGAAGGTTCGTTGTATTCCGCGAAGTAAAAAAAAAAAAAAGAGAGAAAAGTGAAGGATAAAAAAGCAAGGTTCATCCTGGATCAGTGGACGGCCCTCAACAGCTCCGCGTTCGCGCCGAAAAATCCAAACGCGAGAAGGTGTACCGGGTCGCTTGGGGGTAACTTGAGCTCCTCGCCGGGTAGTTCCTCATCGCAGGGTGAAGGAGGTCGTACGACGGGGGAAGCGACGAGGAAGGAAGGAGCCGGGGTTCGGTACTTGGTGAGAAGATCTCTTATCTCCGGAAGCTGGGGTTTCACCATCAGGAAGCTCACCATCACGGAGAAAGCGTTGGCGCGAACCACGGCTTCTGCCATACAAAACCACGGTTAATTCGCAGGAGAACGTCGCAAAGAAGCACCACTAACCTAAAGGTGGATTCGAACCTAGTACATGACCTTCGAATGATGCATCAGTCACGGACTAGAATCAAGACATATTAGATGAATAATAATCCCATGAACCTGTTAAATGACCTTGCATCGGAACCTGAGACTCTCCTGCTAAATCTGCCTTATTTTGTAGTTAGATTTCTTTTAATTTAAAGCGAAGCCCACCGAAGGTATCTCCCACAGAAGGGTTCATAAGGAAATCTGTAAAAATAAGTGGTGAAGATTAAGAAGTGAAAATGTATCCCTGGATTCTCATCAAGTCTAACTCGGTAGCACTTAGAATGAAACCACAGCGAGCAATTTTTTCTAGGTCTCCGAGGGCGATTGTATTGAAAGATGCGAGATGGACAAGATAAGGGTGGCATAGATGGGTAAGTGTTTTAAGATTGCTTGCAGAGGGAACAGACGAAGGGGGCGGGGGTGTATTTTTGTATTCATTTAGTGAGAGAGGTGCTGATAGGAGACAGGCCAGAGAAAAACGGCTTCAGCAATTCGATGGGAGAATGTCAGGTGGCGCACTTTAGAGTAGGGTGCTTTGCAGATGGTCGTGAATTTCATAAGAAAAAAACTGTGTGAAATTTACATATAGCTCCTGCAATGTAAGTAAAATGACGTGATGTCATGAGAAATACCAGCTGGTACAAAACTGGACTGCTCTACGTGATGTGGCAAACCGTGTTGACCCGGGAACGATTCGTGACACTTGCTAGCCGAGTGGATACGGCGTTAGTCTGCTAACGTGGCGGTACCGGGTTCGATCCCGGCAAGAGTGGACACAAACGTCAGGAGACGTAGAGATCTGCCTGCCACGGTGGGTAGATCTTACACTTCTCATCACACACACAGCCAATTACAACATTTCTTTCTTCTCTGTTCCAAGGAATCCTGACGATGGGTATCTATATCCACATACCTTTGACGCGGAACAGGTCCCCCTGCCCCGGGGCGACGAAGGTTCCTATCCGTATGCTATTTAGTGCCAAAACAATATACTTCGTAGCACCCGTCCCCAAAGAGGACTGGCCCCCCGGTACCGTCAGGGTTCACCAACGATTGTCATACTGACATTTATGTATATTTCATTATCCAGTGAGGATTCACCATGCCAGGATTGCGAATTAGGACTACTACAGCCTCTGTGATGATAAAAGTACAAGTCTTTCAAACTTCATTGTGAGGTGAAGTGGGTGGTGATTCTAGATACCTTGAATCTTATGGTACTGACACAAGCCAACACACAATTGCAAACATCTGCTGGAGTGGTGACGTTGAAAATGTGTGATTATTATTATAAAGAAGAGGACGAAACTGCCGCAACAATTTAAACAGTTTTATTAGCAGCGAGACGCGAAAGGGTAAAAGGGTAAGGATGAAAGTTAAGATGCAGGGGTCGAAAAAATAAAACCAGACTAGAAATAACAAAATAAACAAAAACTGTAAAGACTGATAAAAAAAATCGGACAAAGTTAAAAATGGTAGGGCTTGTAGCAAGGGCATGAGCCCTGAATTGCTTATAAAGTTTAAAAGGAATCGCGAACGAAAGGGCGGACCTTCCACTAAAACCCAATCACGCACGCATCTGGGATGTGACAGGTGAAGGAAGCATTCACAACCAAGTGCCTCCAAGGGACGGCAGTTTACAAGAACGTGGCGAATGTCAACGGAAAAAAGAGTAAACGGAGGAAAAGTGAGGTATTCCAAGGATCTTCGGAGCTCACCAGATGCCCATGACTAAGGCGCGAATGGCTAAACTGGAGGCGACAAAGCGCCACCTTAAACCTCCGGGAAGAGTGGTGGTTACTCGCCACGGTCGAGCAGGTAGCTTAGTACCCCGAAGCAATTTTTAAAACAAAGGGATGGTCTGAGTTAAAACAGTGAACGGATTGCAGGCCGCAATTCGGATCACTTAATATTGCAAAACGGGTGAAGGCCAGAGTAGTTAAAAGATGCAAAGCAGGTAAAATAGCCAAATTTGGTGGTAAAAATCGATGCGGCCAGCGGCAATGACTAAGAATAAACTCCGAGGAGAAAACTGCCGTTCCAACACTGAAATAAGTTTTTAAACCATCTGTGAACATATTACAATGGGAAGGGTGAGCCGAAATATGGTCAAGAAACATATCACAAGCTACTTGAGGGACAACAAAGCGTTTTTTCATATACGACAGAGCAGTGTAGACAATGTTAGGTAAATTAATGGCCATGCCGTGGTAAGTCATTCTAAAAGCCAGAGGGCTGAGCATATTGGAAAATATCTAAAAAATCGGCCACTAATTCAGTTGCAAAGACACACTTGTAAACTTCTTATATAGTAAGTTCCTCCACGAAGCAGCGCAAGCCTACCGTAAAGAACGCTGGCGAATTGTACAAGCACGGTTTCTGTCGAGGCAAACACATTCATGGAGATAATTCTGGCTCACATGGCCAAATATGCGACAGTTGAAGCATCCTCAGAGATTACTGATGTATCGACTTACGTGGATGCAGAGGTATCCCGCCTTCACGTAAGCAGGCAACTGCTCCCAGTCAAAAATTAGAAATAGTAAATCTCTTAATTCGGACACCATTAACGGTTTGCACTTTATTTTGGACATCGATAACACACTGATCTGCAAGCTTCGTTTGCAGTTTCTTGAGGTCATAATCATTAAGCTTATCTGAACGTATCAAACCCTTTAACGAATTAAAGGTGAAAAGATGTATTGTAATAACCGAGGAACGAGACGAGAGATCCAAGAGTTAACTTTTTATCATGTTGGGCGAGGGAGGACACTTCCACAAGGTTACCATCATTACGCGGCCACATACGACGTAGTTCGCCGCAACGAGTATCGTAATCTTCAGATTTCGAAAACACCAATTTCGGAAAAGGGAAAATCGGAGTCTGAGCGAAGGACTAAAAAGCGGTAGGAATCCAGATCTGGATCCACATCACTTAAGAATTGATCGTCGTATGCGGAGAAGGTGGGCTGGAACGAGATCCAGTAGCGCGAGGACCAGACACTGGAGGTTTCTAGGGCTGTGTGCTAATGTTTCTACTTATAAACTTTATACTTTTACTTTACCAGGTGGGCCCACCACCATACACAGGGAGGCACTATGCTGCCGAGGAAAGGACTCAAATCCCAGGAGCCCCAGTGATACTACGCCTGGTATACTCCAGTAACCACAGGTAGCCCATACAGCAGCTTTGGACCAATGGTGCGCCAGGACCCCAGAAGGCGTAAACCTCCAGCGAAATAGCAGAGAAGAACAGGGCGTGACAGCAAGAAAACAAATTATGATTAAATAAAGTAATAGATTGACAAATAAAATATAAATAACGAATAAATGGAGGGAAGAGTAAGGCAGATAAAAGTCCAGTTAGCAGCCGACATAAAATTGAACTGGTGCCCATCTCCAATGAAAATGGAGGAGCCCCAACGTCTCCACTGGAAAGGAGGGGAAAACTGCGAGAGATATAAAGCTTGTTAGTCAAAGAGAGACTACATAGGCTTCACTAAACGACATGGACGCTAAGTGAGGAAATGAATAAAGAAAGCTAAGGAAAATTGTCTAACGAAGGAAGAGCGAAGAGAATGCAGACCACACTTACAAACCAACCCCGCAGGTTAGGAGGTCACGAGTAACACCTGCCGCAAAACTCACCCTTGTACCTGAGGAAATATTTGACGTGAGTGACCACCTTGGTCAAGAGTCCCGGCCTCAGGTTCGAATACTTGACATTCTCCACCAACAGTTCGATGGTCTTGAGGATTGCAACCAAGAGGCAGGGTTTCCTCTCAGACAGCAGTGCCAGGGCAAGGCAACGATGTAGTTCGCGGATGCTGCTTCCCAGCTGGCGCCCTAGGGTAGTGTAAGAACCCCGCACGGCCTCGCTGCAATTTTACAATTATTAACCCAAGTTGTCCTTGAATCCCTATAACGTAGGCGAGGAAGGGGGCTCTAACATGAAGGGATAACTACTGTATGGTTGCCATGACAAATGGATCGTATGAGGAAGGATTTACAGTTTAATGTGGGATCCAAACCACAATAGGTATCTACAGCATATAGCAGCCGCCGTGAACTCAGTTCGAATTAGTCTATCCAGTGGCTAATCACACACAATGTGGCTTAACTTCGCTGTAATCGGAAGCGGCGTTGGCACTGGATAGGTTGCCATGACAATAAGGAAGAGAGGGGAAATTGGCACAACTCAACCAGGCAGTCAGTCAGGAAAAGATGAGAAACAAAATACAGTAAAGAATGCTGACAAAGAGTGCAATAGGAAATTTTGCCGTTGCTACTAAATCCTGTTGTTGTTTATAGTTCCTGGTAACCAGGAGCTGGAGGCATCTCTGCTCCCTCCGACCGCCTGGGAGAATAAGGGAGATATTCTTGGATGGATCCTATAGCCTGTGGCATAGGTCCCGTCCCGCCACCGTTACCACAATTAAATGGGGCCAAACCTTCATTGAGACTGTCCCGAGGGACAGGGTTAGAGGGGGAATTTATAGCCCCCCCCCCTCACTTGTGCTAGTGAGCCATGCAACAGCTAGGAAGTAGAAGTTCAATTGCAACATCCTCACTCGGGATACATCCCAAGTGGGGTGTATATCGAACGGAGACATCATGCCGGGTGTAAATGGTACATCCTCCTGCCCGGCCCCCCTCCCGTGGTGGTGGTCGTAAAACCCTTATACCCAAGTAGGGTGGGCAGGGGGCACGCGCTCAACATGATCTCGTGCAAAAAGATAGCTAACGGGGAACGGGAGAGACGAGCACCTCCGCAGCTTCTCCCAGTTGGCACGGAGTCTGTGGCAATTTCATTCAAGGAATATGCCATCCAGGCCTAGCTCGGAGGAGATGCGGGGGTCATATTCAAAGAGAAGACCCTCACGCAGAACTCTGGGCGCTGTTGGCCGGACAATGCGCTGTGGCCTTCGAGGACTTATCGAGGGAGTTTGGGCTCACTAGCCTCACGACCAACTTCAGGGGTGTTGCTTCCTGTGAGTCTAACAAGTCGGTGGAGGCGTGTGGCCGTTTTGCCATACGGGAAACGGTCACACTGGGTGAAGGAGGGGAAGCCACGGTTTTAACCGGGGCTGGGTGAGAACCCTTTATGTCGCCAGCTCTACCAGCAGAGAGCGAGGGATGGCTAGAGCCCGCGGAAGGGTTCCGAATGGGCACGAAAACACCTGGAGAGGCTAGGAGCAGACGGTGTCTTTCTTAACATTGCACGTCTACAAGAGCGATTTGTATGGCCGAAATGGTGGCAGTAGTAGCACCTCCCGGGCAGTAGCACGAATGCCTTCACGCGGTACCAACCTGTTTGCACCGACTCAAGGAGCTTGTCACAGTCAAACGTGACAAGGAGTGTAAGGGTGGGTCTCGAGGCCCCTCCCTGTTTTCTCATCACACGTTCGACCTTGACCGCTCCATGGTTGGCCAGCTCTAATGTGATGTCATCTATGGAGTAGTGTACGAGTTCCATCACATAAACCACTCATTTCACGAAGTTCATGGTAGAGTGCGGCGTCACTCACCCGTGTGCCATCAAGTGTCCGAAAGGCACTAATCATGGCCGCCTCGGAGACTCTACGCATTCGCCAAAAGGCTCCAGTCCGAGAAACGGGTCACCTTCGGCTCTCTATCAATCACGCTAGTTAGTGTTCACCTTCGATTGATCATTTTGCCCTTAGCCAACATGGTGCCATCAGTGGAGCGAAAAACGAGGAAGCGTTTGAAGCCAGCGGGCTCGAAAACGCAGGGTAATCTCTGAATGAGGGGCCCCGATGTAATCGAGGCTCCGCTCTGCACTCACAATTTTTGTCTTTGTCAGGGACTCCCCACCCGGGAGAGCATCCCCAAGTCTTTTTGGTCTTTTCCTGTTCCTTTTCTTTTTAGGAGAGGAAGGTGGGGAATGAATCCGCTTCTATTCTCTACCGGAAGGAGCCCCTAGGCCAGATGGACTGGCCTCAGCAAGATCCTTCTCTGAAATAGAGGTCTTGGATGTCACAGTGGAGGAGATCCCTCTCCTTGTGAGGCCTCAGGGGCCCGAGCCATCTGAGGAGAACCTTGCACAGGGGTGGACTCAGGTTCTATACTTGGCACCGGTCCTGGGTTTGACCCCATGGAAGGTCCTACTATCTGGACTGGGTCATCTCAGGGACCATGCCATCTCAATGGGGGCCTCCATGTGGCCATCTCCCCAAAAGACCACAGATCCCATTCAAGGAACCTTTTGTCTCATCTTAGCCTGGCAAACCAGCCTCCTTTGGGGAAGAGACGGGGGCACATACTGATGGGATCTGCCATCCCTTGCCCCCCTAAGGGGGTTGGCCCTATCGAGCTACTCCCAGTGGTAGCAGTCAATATTGGGTCGCCTGCAGGCTTTTTTGGCAGTTCCCTGTGAAAGAAAAGGAGGGACTGCGGCTGGAAAGAGGGAGTCACCTAAGAGAGGAGTAACCCTCCTTTTTGGTTAAAGAGGTTTGGAGGGCCACCTTTTCTGCTGTGGAGCTGCCCGAGAGCGGCTCCGACGGTGGTAAAGAGGAAGTGGAGAAGGTTTTCGTTTAGGTTTCCATCATTGGGTATGGTGACCCGATTTAGCAGGGCAGCTGCTCCTTGGGCTAGGCATCAAATTGATAGACTGTGAAAGAAGAAAGGGTATGTGAGTAAGGTGAGGGTGGAGGTGAGGCAGGTTGTTACCCCCCCCCCCAAACTGGAGCTCAGGGGTGAGGGGGCATTGTCCCCTCCCCCATCAGCCCTAATCCAGGATGGTTGGGTGAAAGGAAGATGGTCAGTCTACAATGTGAAATTAGAGACCGACCAGAGAAAGTTGTGGAGAGGTTGTAGGCAAAGTGAGGAAGCAGAGTAAGAAGAGGGGGTGCCAGAAAGGAGAAGAGGCTAAGCTGGATCTGAACAGGGAACTGAGTCCCGTTAGCATGGCCACCAGGAAAGCAAATCACTGTGCCCCGTAACCAAGAGTCAAATAAAATGGTGGAGGCCAGCCTCCTCTAAGAAATCAAATAATCCACAAGTATATGTGAATGAACCAGTCGAGAGTAAGAGGGACAAGCGCTATCACCCACACTCGTAACTACCCAAATCTCCCAGATTGGGACATTCAACAAGAATGTGCCAAGCGCAGTTGTCACAATAAGGTTCCAGTGAGTTCACTATCGAATGGTGGTGCATTCCGCGCAAGTGCCCAATTCGAAAATGACAGAATGCGACCTGAAGCCATCATGGCATTGAGGGGTAGGTCCTTGGGACTAGTGGTGGCGCAATGTCACGCCACTTTAAGTTCCCCTCGGCCTCTTCTATCTTTTTTGTCAGTGCTGCCATAATACTTATCACATAGTCGGTGTGAGGAAGAGGGAACCGCTCGTCTGGTTGCATTGTCCTTACCGACTCTTTGGTAACCTACTTCCTCGCAATTCCATTAATAGAGAGGAAGATAATTTCACCATCCAACCAGCTCGTGGTAACCATGGCATCACATATACCGCGAAACAGGGTATGTGTATATTCCAGTACATTGAGAGCACTCAAGCTGATTTTGAGTTGCTAAAGATCACACTCTGGTCTCCAAACTGGGCACATCTCCCGTACTGAATGGTATAATGCAACTAGGTCAGCTGTGAAGACACTAGCAGGTCTTGGTAGAACCCCCTGACTTCAAACAGAGGGGATACAGCCATGAAGCAGACCCCCTCCTGAGATTTGAAGGCATCCATGTACATTATCATGGATCCAGCATGACATGAAATGTGCTCCAAAGAAGCTCAAGGCAATACCCCCCCCCCCTGCATTGTAGAAGCTTTGGGAGCAGAGGCCTGGCAATCAAAGGTGGTACTGCCCAGGGTAGCATCCGGGCAAAAAACAGATGTCACATGCTCAAGAGATACTCTGCAAGGAGTTTCCAAGCCCTAAGCCCAAAGGCTTATGATATAACTGGTGTCTCTCAACGGCATAGGAAATGTAGAGATCGGTTGTGGATGCAGTGATTTTTTTTTTTTTAAAGAGCCCATGTGGCGACTGCCTACTAGGGCAAAAGTCACCATAATCACATTACAGCCTGATACTAGGTTAGATAAAAAAAACAACAAATAACAAAAATACAAAAATGAAAAAAAGTCAAACAAGCAAACAAAACAATAACCAAATAAGGTTTGCAAACCAAAAATTCTGTGCTCTCACTTATTCTGAATTATGATCTTACGACCTTCAAAACTCTCAATAATTCCCGGGCTAACCTTAGGAGGACCTTGGCAATTCTTTCATTCAAAAGGGAATGTAAAAGATAAGGGTTTCAAATTTTGTTAGAATCAGCCGAATAGTTATGATGTCATTGCCAAAACAAAATGATACTCAGGCTAACCTTGGGTGGTGGTAGTGTAAGTGGTGTAGGTAATATAGGTGTAGGTGGTGGTGGTGTAGATGTTGTGGACCTGGTGGTGTAGGTGGTATATGTAGTGCAGGTGGTAGTGGTATAGGTGGTGATGGTAGTGAGGTGCTGATTATGTAGTTTATGTAGGTGGTGGTGGTATAGGTGGTGTTGGTGTGTGTAAATGGTATAGGTGGTGTAGGTTGTGTAAGTGGTGGTGGTATAGGTAGTGTAGTTGGTGCAGGTGGTGGTGGAGTGGTAGTGTAGGTTGTGTTGGTGTAGGTGATGGTGGTCTAGGGGTGTAAGTTGTGTAAGTGGTGGTGGTGTAGGTGGAGGTGGTGGTTGTGTAAGTGGTGGTAGTGTAGGTGGTGGTGGTGGTGTAGGCATAGGTGGTGGTTGTGTAGGTGGTGGTGGTGTAGGTAATGATTTGAAAGAGAATGTAGAACAACATAAGGGTTTCAAATTCTGTTAAGAATCAGCCCAATAGTTACAATGTCATAACAAAAACAAGAAAATGGGGCCCAACCGACCGACATAGTGAGAAGTAGTCACATGTGACTAAAAAAGAAGAAGAAGAAGGAATCACACTCTGGCATTGGGCAAAGTGCAGCAACAATATTCTCAGGCCCTATCTAAGAGTTCATGCCAACCCAGTGACAGACAGGGGGTTTCCTAATTTTCACTCAGGCCAGGAGGATGTGCAGCTTCTCCAGGTACCAAGTGTAAGAGGCTACACGGGGTACCCCTCTCGGGGGTATGTTTTGGGAAGTGGGGGTATTCTGGCTGCTTAGTTTCTATTGTTCAGTATTTGTATTTGTTTGATGTAGTGATGCCTCTTGTTCCATCAGGCTGTGAGATTAGCCAGGTGTGGCATGTTGCTACTATGGAGGGCATTAAAGTCTCACCTAAGAAGATGTTGGGCAGCTGTGTGCATGAGTGGCATCAGGTTGGCTGAAAAACATGCTAGGCAGTGTTGGAAAAAGGCAGGTGGGATATGAATGTTGATGGTTGTGGCTTTTTTTTACTTTTGTGGCTATTGAATGTATTTTATATTGTGGTTGCTTTTTAGGAGAGTTTCTGTGTGCCCGGTGGTATTGGAGAATGTGATGTCTGTGCACTAAGGTGAGTATGCTGTAGTGTGCTGAATGTACATAGTGCTTTAGTCTAGTATATTCATAGAAGGTTTTAGGTGAAATTTGGGTGGGATTCCTGTATTATGGCAATGTAATGCTCTGATTTTAGGGTGTTTTTGTAATTCTTGCAGCTTTTAGATGTTATTCACATTGAATTGGAGGATGTTGAGAGTGTATATAAGATGAAGGATGTATTGGAGGGAGTTGGTGGGTTGCAGGTTGACTGACCATAATAATTTAAGGACTGTAAATGGGTGTATCAGAGATCACACCATTTTTTGCATAAATAAGAGACAATGGAAGCTTGTGAGTGGTGGACCTCTTGGTCGCAGGTGGGAGGAAGAGCATATGTAAGTGAGGGGAGCCAGGATTCTGTTTTATGTTACCAGCTAAGGCAATGAGACAAGTGGCTACTGGGATACCACCTGCTATGAAGAAAAGGTTGAGGGGAAGAGGAAGAAGAGAGAGAGAGAGCGAGAGCAGATGATGAATCCAAGACCTCTAACTCACTACTACAATGCAAGAAATCAGATTCCCATATGTGCCGTTGGACAGATGAGGCAAAATACGAAAGCAGGAGTCAAGAGTTAAAAAAACAACTATCCAGCACAGTTGAACATAATTTATATACCATGAACATAGTGATGTTTCTGGTGTCAGTCAAAACCAAGTGAAAACCACCATCACTACCCAAAGACTAATGCCCACTACTTACTCATCAACAGCCATGCTAAGAACTTGCCGAGAGCCCGTTAAAAACGTGTTTATGACTAGAAGGCCAACCATCCGGACCGAGGGAGAAGGATCTCTCAAAATGCAGGTCAACAAAGAAGGGTTTTGACACATCAGTTTAGGCCAAAATCCAAACTTATTCTGACGACCTTCTTTCTGGTAGGATAAAGAAATAAGTAAAGCTTGCGTGCTCCATGAAAGGGCAATATGGAAGACAAAAAATCTCAACAGAGTGGAAAAGATGATTACATAAGAATATAAGAAAAGGAGTCTGTAAAAAGCTAATCAATAGCCTATGAGACAGCTTCTGTTCCCATCACCCAGTTCAGTCCCACTTAGCATCCTCACCGTTTAAATCTATCCAATCTACTACTTATGTTTATCCAATTCAATTCATAATTATTTAGTGAAATAACCTACCTAGAATATGTACCCTACACTTGTTTATGTTGAATTTCCTTTGCCATTACTCTGCCCATTGGGAAAATATGATCAATTCATCTTGTAATACCTCAGCATCAGAATCAGACCTTATAATCCTACTTAACTTAGCATCATTGGCAAACTTGCTCAGGTCACTACTTATACCTAAGTCAAGATCATTAATATAAATTAAGAGCAACAACAGCCCCAACAACGACCCCTGAGGAATCCCACTGGTAATATTTCCCCACTCAGATGTTAAGTGAGCCCTGGTATGCCTATTTATAAAATTGTTAGAGACTAGCATTGTACCAACAGCATATAAGAAATCTAATGTGATACCTATATTTAAGAAGGGGGTAAAATGATTATGTCCAATTACTGACCAGTGAATTTCACATTAGGGGTGGGAGAAATGATAGAATCTATAATAGCGAAATCTATTTGAGATCACTTTGATAAACATAAGTTGATTAAGGAATCTCAACATAGCTTTACTAGCAGCAAATCATGTGTGACTAATTTAGTGTCTTTTTATAGCAAGGTGTATGATACTGCTGATGAAAATTACGATATTGTTTATTTGGATTTTAGTAAGGCTTTTGACAGGGTGCCACACTTACTACTTTTATTGTTATAAAAAGACACTAAATTAGTCACACATGATTTGCTGCTAGTAAAGCTATGTTGAGATTCCTTAATCAAATTAAGTTTATCAATGTGATCCCAAATAGATTTCGCTATTACACATTCTATCATCTTTACATTCCTTCAAAATCCTAGAAAAAATCTCATCAGAGGCTGGTGCTTAACTAAATTTAAAATAGTCAAATTTCTCCTCAAGATCCCTTCAAGTACAATTAGAATATCATTGACTGCAAATACTGAAGGAAAATACTTATTTAACATCCTAGCAATTGCATAACTATCACTCACTATCTCTCCATCTGTAATTTTAAGTGGGCCTATTTTATCAATAGTCTTAGTCCTGTAGGTGTAATTCAAACAAACCTTTGGGATCTAACTTTGCTTTATTTGCCACTTTATTATGATAATTTCTCTTTGCTATCCTAATTAACTTTTTAATGTCCAGAATTAGCTTATTATCTCTCTGCCTTAATTGACCCTCACCATTTTCATTTCCTATAAATGCTCCTTTTAATGCTTAATTTTATCTGACATCCATTTAGGGTTGACAGCCTTGGTTATAATCTCCCTTATATGGAATGTTCCTATTCTGTCTGGCAATTAACTGCTTAATCATTTTCTCATTCCTGATCTACACTATTCCTCTCTGCTAGAGGATTATTACTGCTTGACTGTGCTCATTGACATCGCATTTCCTGACTTAACTTCACTTGCTAGTCCCCAAACAACCATCTCAATCTCCTCAGACCATTATAATCCACTTTTCTAAAGTCTGGGATATTAACCTTATTTAACATACTAATAACCCAGTTCAATTTCAACTTAAATCAATTTTGAATGGTTGCTATCTCCCAAATTTCCCCAATCTCGGTATTGCTAATGCCTTCTTCCCTATTTGTTAGAACTAAATCCAATATATTATCACCCCTAGTGGGTTGGTTTATGACCTAAGAAAATTATCCTGCAACATAGTAAAAAATTCCTCAGCCTCCTGATCACCTAAGAGAGTTTCCCAGTCTATATTTCTATAATTAAAATTATCCATCATACGGACATGTTTATTTATATATGCACATTCTATCTCCTGTCACAAAGGAAACCAAACTTCATTACTAAAATTTAGCAGTCTATATAATAATCCTATGAGAAGTTTATCCTTTCTCTCCTTAACATCTAGCCATAATGACTATGAGTTAGTGCGTTTTCATTACACTGGAGATTATCTCTAATATAAATAATTACCCCTCCTCTTGTCATCTCTGAAAAATATTATAAACATCAATCTGGACCTCAGGTCTAAAGTTCTTTTCTGACAAATCAAGCCATGACTCTTATCGCTATAACATCAAAATTCCCTACACTCCCTAGCCCTCTTTACACATTGACTGCGAAGGCTTCCAAAGAGCTAAGAGTAAGTTGTATTACATGTTAGGAACAACACCTTATGTGTTAATGCTTAAAGAGCCATCTAAAAAAAAAAATGTAAGAATAAATTATTTGAGACTACCAGTGCACCATATATGGCACAACTTGTAGTCAACGTGTTAAAAAATCCAGATCTTATTCCATATGCTCCTACTATTTGTCTAGTATATTATTAATATCATTCTTTATGGTGTAATCATTACTACACTCTATCTTCCTTGTCCTCTGTTTGTTACCCTGCCTGTTGCTCTCTAGATTTATCTGAATGCTCTCACCCCTACCTGCCTCATCCTACTTACCCTGATTGAGTGAAGAGTGCCATGATGTAATATATGTGAACACAAGAATTTTGCTGGAGAAACTAAGATTTACAAAGGGAAAACTGTGCGTGTTTGCAGTGCATTTACCATATAATGACATAACAGAAAGAGAAAATAGACAATTGAATTAGGAGTGGCTTGATGCAATGGATAACTAAGTATGTGTGAACTTGCAAATTATGGGGATGAAGTAGAGATTTGCAAAGGTGAAACAAAATGTGGCAGTAGTGTATGGGCCCTATAACAATAAAAGTGAATTTAAGAAAGAGAGGTTCTAGAATGACTTGGAATGAGGAGTGGATGAAAATGGGAATGGGTATTGGTTGGAGGAGTTATGAATAGATGACAGAATGAGAGAGAGGGGACAACTGGGGCTTTATGAACATTTAGAGATAATGAAAAGGAGTTATAGGGTTCCGTGCTGAAGGAAACTTGCGTAGCAAACACATTCTTTCAGTACAAGCAAGCGCATAAATATACATTAGTTGGGCAAAGGAGAGGATGAGAACTTAAGAGTAAGATTGATCTGCGCCTAGTAAGACATGATATGTAGCAGTATGTATTAGATGTGAAAGCTGTAAGAGTTATGAGTAATAGAGTATCTGATTACATGGATGAGAAGTTGTGAGGAATGTGGAAAGGAATGGAGAATCAAAAGGTTTCGGAATAAGAGAGAAAGTGAAGAGTTTGTTTGTTTTTGATATTTTAGGATCCATTCTGGCAGCTGCCAACAAGGTCACCTTGTTGGCAGCTTAAAGAATAAAAATGAACAGAAAATGAAACTTAAAAACAATAAACTTTAAACAAGCAACAATAACAACAATAGACGTGCAGGGTATACCGAGGGATGGAGACCTAGCTCTCTAAGGACACCCAAGTGATCCACCAGTACTTTAAAAAACTTAAATAATATGAAGGAAGCCTACTTCCTCCAAAAACTTTTCCACACATTATGCAAGCAGGAGCAGCCTGATTTCACCACAAGGAAAAAGCTATAGTGATCCCAGTTGTGACAGCACTGGAACATGTACTGCAGGGCAGCTCTCACAGACTAGGACATTCAACCAAAGTGTGAGACCCAGTGTGGGGGGATCAAGCAGTCTTCGCAGAAAGGTTCAGCGAGCCCTCCATTATTATTTTACGATCTCCTATGGCAGCCACCACCGAGGGTACAGTCACCATACTCACAAACACAAGCCTATCTATAGGCTACTTTAAGATAAAAATAACAACCCAATAAACTATATATTAAAAAAAAAAGAAGTCATGCTCAGGTGCCAAATGAAGGCCCACCTCCCTTAACAGCTTGAGCCTGCAGTTAAAAATTAATATAAATACTATGGAAGAGGAGGTCTGCCTCCAAACATTCAATCACACCACAGTCTGGTGTGTAAGAGTCATATTTAAGTAATCGTGGAAGGTAGTAGTAACCTCGCCTGTCACAGTACTGGAACAGGTACCACTCAAAAGGGTCCTCCACATTAGGACATTCAATCAAAAGGTGTGTCCTGTCCGGGAACCAATCAATCTTGTCAGAATGGTTTGGATGAGCACTCCATGAAATGACGCTGCAGTTCACCCGTGTGTCCCCCAACTTCAAATTGCCTTCTTTTTGAAATGGAATCTGAAAGGCTGTTCTGATTCTTGCCATCAGATGGGAGTGGGAAAGAGTAAAATGCTGGTCCGGGAGCCTCCGTCTGTGGAGACAACTCTCAAAGGAGTTTCCTAGTCATAAAGGCAAAGGGCTTCAGGTATGATTGGCCTCTCACATCGGCATAAGCACTGTCAATATTGGCTGTAGAGATATACCTCTACCCATATGAAAAATCAATGATCACTCAGGAACTCAAAAATATTGAGGTGTTTCCTCGCCCCCATAGTATGAAGGTCTTGCAAATACACTCCAGCTGGAGCAAAGCATTAACATTAACTGTGCAGGAGACAAGTGACCTCAGCTGTAAGAGGTTAGAGAAATTGAGTGAAAACCTGCTGCAGTAGTGATCTATTCCCAGCTTGTGAAAAGCAAGCACAGCAGCTATTCACAAGGAATATGGGGGGGATACCTTCTATCCAGATCCTGTTGAACACCTAGGTTTTGAAGCATGGCCTACAGGATAGTGTCTGGAAGAGGGGCAGGATCTATGCACAAAAGGGCGGAATGCAGCTCCCTTAGTGAAAAAAGGTTGTTGAAAGGTTCTCTGCCTCTGGATGTAGAATTCAGTAGTAGCCCTGAGACTGAGCAACATGCTTTGAATGCTGGTAAAGCGGCATGGATGGAGAATGCAGTCAGGAACGACTCTGATGAGCATGCAGGGTGTGAAATGTCATGGAGGATGGGAGGGGTCTTGGAGAACTTACCCTGAATACTTTTAACATGCTTCCGCACCTCTGCAAGAGGGGTCTTCCATTGAGTGAAGATGCCTGGCATGAATAGCAGCAAGCATACTTTCAAACAAAATAGAATCTGGCACTCACCCATAGGGGCTAATCCTTTGGCTGGTGCTTAGATGTGTCACTTCCTCCTGTAGGGTGTCTCACACACAGCTGACTACCAGGGAAGTGGACAGTGTGCAAAATTGTAGATGTTCAAGGAATACAAGTCAATCCCAGAGTGACGAGGGTACCTGAAGAACTCAATAGCCTCATCAACTGACTGATCTAACTACCATCGAGGTGGCATTTCACATGGCAGTGACAACAAACTATTTGAATAGGAAAGTGATTGCTCCAATGGATGTGGATGCCACATCTGATCCCAAATCTGAGTGTGGATCCAGAAATTTTTATTATTATTTTCAAACACTCATTTGATAACTGTCTGCAAGGCATAGTTACTGAAGAGTGCATCCAATAAGTGGAAAGGAAAATGAGGCGGTTTTAGGACAGTGATGTGTTAATTCATAACATTTAGGACATCAATCTCCAGCTCTTGGATTAAGTCCACAAGAACCTGCCCCTGGGATTGAAAATGTAGACCTGCCAGAGGTGGTGGTTACTGTTCAAGTCCTTGAGTAGAAAGGTTTCAGTAACCGTCACAACACTGAAAATCTGCCTCATCGAGGTTGGCTGATAGTGGAATATAGAGATGACAGAGTACCTATTGTTCAGGTGTAGCTGCACTGCTACTGCCTGTAAGGAGGTATTTATAGGCAAAGACAGAAGGGATAATACATGAGGTGTAGTAAATTACGCATCCATCTGCCTGGCAACCATCCATGGTAATGAGATAAAAAAACCCTTATAGGTAAACTGAGAGGGTAGGCAGTTAGGATGCACTGAAAACTTTCCTTTAGATAGATTACCAATGGGGAATGGAAGGAGACAAACCTCTTTAGCTTCTCCCAATTACCCTGGAGTCCATGACCATTCAATTGCAGGAAAACTATACCCACACCTATTTATAAAAACTGCCGTCTTCTTTACAATGGAGACCCTCAATGGAATGTTGCGAGTCTCTCAGAGACAGACCTTCGAAGGCTCTTAGCTGCAGAATGCTCCAATGGTGCTCAATTTGGAGGATTTAGTGGAGAAGGTCAGGCTTCACGTACAAGCTTCTTCCTCCTCCCTCTAATCCTTCTGCTGGTGGTACACCCCTGTGGTTAGGGTTCCTCTGTCCTCTGGGGGAAGGCAACCACCAGTAGCAGCCATCCAGTTTGAGGCAGTGGCAAGGGAGCCGAGGTTCATTTAGTGCTGCACTCCTTTCAAGGGGCAATATTTGAAGTGTCTGAAAGGGTGGCCAAGGCCACCTTCCTGAGTGTTTCCTTTCTGAGTTGGACTTGGTGGGTGGTGACTTCATTTTCCACACTTCAGTCATATGGGGAAAAGAGGTCCAGGTATTGGCTGAAACAGGACTTTTACCCTTCAAACTACCAGCCAGACTGGAGTGGTAAGTGAATGAGGTTAGGGGATGGTATAGGCATGTAAGAAGGCATAAAAGGGGGATTAATTGTATAAATGGGTGTCAGAGAGAGAAAGAGCCTAGTGATGAGAAAGTGTATGATATGGTGTAGGGTAAATATACATGGAGGAGGGTTGTGAGGGGGACATGCTTGGTTTTTTTTATAGTTTTTTTTTTTAGGAGCCCATCTGGCAACTGGCGACTTGGGCATAAGTCGTCATACTTACGACAGCCTAGCTACATTAAAATAATATGCAAAAAAACAAAAACAATAAAAAAGGAAAAGGGCAACAAGCAGGAAGCACGCTCCGGCGTCCTCCCCCCAGTGCAGAAATGTGCAACCTACAAAACAACAAAAATTAAAATAGTTAAATAAAGTGGAGGCCAGCTGACTCCAAAGAGTCAAAGTTCACAAGTCAGTGTGCTCGAATCCGTCCCGAGTACGAGGGTCAAGTGGTAGCGACCCCACTCATCCCAGTACAGGGACAGGTAATGTGCGCGAAGATCACCCAGACTGGGGGGGGGGGGGCATTCAACAAAAATGTGTCGAATGGTCTTGGGGACAACGGTCTTCACAGTAGGGCACAGGCGAGCGCTCCATCAAATAGCGGTGTGTCCAATTTGGAGAAGAGAGAAAGCAACCTGAAGCTGGCGCGGCATTGGAGGGTAGAGAACAGTCACAGCGCAATGGCATGCAACCTTAGGTTCCCTTCGACAGTCTCACATCTTCTTTGCCAAGCAGCCTGGAGAGCTGCCTATATACTTGCCATGTAATCGGTGTGAGGAAAAGCGAAACGCTGGTCTGGTGGTCCAGTCCTCGCGGACTCTTTGGCGCCCTTATTCCCCGCAATTCTTACATGTCCTGGAACCCAGCACAAGATAATCTGGACATCCGCCCGGCTCGCCAAAACCGTGGCGTCACGGATATCGTGAACCAGGAGATGCGGAGATTCCAATGCCCCGAGAGCACTCTAGGCGCTTTGTGAGTCACTATAAATCACAAACCGCTCTCCGAACCGAGCACGTCGCCTCATCTCCCGTACCAAGCGGTGTATTGCCACCAGCCCAGCCGTGAAGAAAGACGCAGCGCCTGGCAGAGCCCGCCGACTTCGAACAGAGGGAATACGGCGTGGAAGCCGACCCCCTCTTGGGACTTGGAGCCATTCGTATACACTAACACGAAGTGTGCTGCAAAAAGGCCAAACACAATACTCCCGGCGCGGTAGAAGTTTTGGGACCAGAGACGTGGCGACAAATGGTAAAAGCTGGTACCCTCCAGGGTGGTGTGCTGGGTAGAACCAGGGGCGCCACTGGCACAAGAGCTATACATAGCTCTCGAAAGTTTCCTGGCCCTAAACCCGAAGGCCTTAGGGTATGACTGGCGTCTCTCGGCGGTATAGGCACCATCGAAATCAGCTGCGAATGCAGTGAGAGCTGATGGCGACTGAGGGAGGCGACGGGTTCGCCTCCCTCAGGAGGCAGTAAAATGAAGCGATTCTCGGGCAGTGATGCAAAAACTCACCCACATTTGAGCCACCTATCCCCAGCTCGTCGATCAGGTCGAGAAGGACTTGACCCCAGGGATCGATCGAGTAGTCTCTCCAGAGGGGGTGTTTACCGTTCAGATCTCTGAGCAAGAGAAGCGCCTCGGCCGAAGTCGGCTGACGGTGGAATGTATCCGAAATAACAGTATACCTCCTATCCAGGTGCAGCTGCACAGCTACTGCCTAAAAGGAGGTATCTAAAGCAATTGCGCATCCTCCTGCCCGGCCCCCCCATCATGTAGTGGTGGGGTTGTAAAACCCTTATACCCCGGGAGGGTGGGCAGGGAGCATGCACCCATCATGGTCTCCTGAAAAAAGATAACTAACGGGACGAGAGGAGCCTCCTCAACTCCTTCCACTTAGCCCGTAGTCTGCGGCAATTCCATTGAAGGAATATGCCCTCAAGGCCTAGCTCGAAGAGAAGACCCTCACGGGATTGGCTGTATGCTTCACTGAGGCAAAATTCCGGGCGCTGTTGGCCGGACAATGCGCGAAAGGCGCTGTCGCCTTCGAGGACTTATTGGGGAAGGTTGGGCTCGCCATCCAAGTCTTTTCCTTCCTCCGCCTTGAAACCTTATGTGAGTGGGGTGGCTTTGGAGGTGGGGGTCCCTCTTTTAGAGGAGCCACCGTCTCCGAATCACCCAGCCCACCATTAGGTGAAGGCGAAGGAGCCGAAGCTCCTTTAGTACCACAGACAATTTGGACTTATCATGTGCAGCCTTGGAGCAACTTACACAGATTTCGGGTAACCCCAACTTTGCACGTCTACACAAGCGATTAACATGGCTGAAGCGGTGATAGTAGTAGCACCTTCGCGGCAGTGGCACGAATGTCTTCACGTAGTAGCGATACCAACCGGCGCGCACCGACTCAGGGGGCTTGTCGCAGTTGAAAGTGACGAAGAGTGTAGGGGTGGGTCTCGAGGCCACTCCCTGTTTTCTCATCACACCCTCGACCTTGACCGCCCCAATGATTGGCCAGCTCTAAGGTGATGTCATCTATAGAGTAGTCCACAAGTTCCCTCGCATGCCAGGTAGTCTCTGAATGAGGGGCCCCGACGTAAATGAGGCTCCACTCTGCACACTTGCACTTTTAGTCTTTGTCATGGAGTCCATACCTGGGGAAGCAATGGGGTCAGACGTGACTATCCTGGCTTGGTTGCTTACCGAAGTGGTAGCAGACCCATCCATCCCCGCAACCCCCATCAGATGGAGAGTAGCCCTGAGTCTATTTTTTTTTATATATATTTTTCTGTTTATGAGAGGAGGGTGGGGAATGAACCCTCTTCTCCCCGCCGCCGGCAGGAGCCCCAAGGCCAGATGAACCGGCCTCAGCAAGATTCTTCTCCGAGATGGAGGTCTTGGCTATCACAGGGGCACCAGCTGGAGGAGGAGATCCCTCCCCTCCTTGTAAAGCCTTGAGACGCGATCCGTCTGAGGAGGACCTTGCACAGGGCAGACTTGGGTTCGGTGCTTGGCACCAAGGCCAGGTTTGTCCCCATGGAAGGTCTTACCATCTGGGGCTGGGTTGCCTCAGAGACAATGTCCATCTCAGGGGGGCCTCTATGTGGCCACCCCCTCCCCCGAGGACATCACAGGTCCCATTGGTTACATCATCTTTGGTCGGGTAAGAGAGGGGGGGCATGTGCAGTGACCCCCTCTAAGCTCAAAATTTGAGCCCGCAGGTCTTTGGAGGGAAGAGTCCGACGGGCCCTGTCTCCCCTCCTCCCCCTAAGGGGGTTGGCCCTATCACGCCGCCCCCACCGGGAGCGGTCAATTACGGGCTGCCTGCCTTTCTTGGTAGTCCCCTTGGAAAGTAAAGGGGTGACTGCTGCTAGAAAGAGGGAGGCACCTCCAGAGAAGGGGTGAAGTGGAGTCCCCTACACCTGTAGCCAAAGGAGAGGAGTTAGCCACCTTCCGGTTGAAGAGTTTTGGAGGGTCCCCTGCGAGAGCACAGGGGATGTGGACTTCCATTTTTTCACTGGAGCTGCCAGAAGGTGGCTCCGTTGATGTTGAAGGGAAAATGGAGAGAGTTTTATTTTTTTAAATTCTCATCATCGGGCATCGGGACCCTATTAGTTATACGGGAAGCAAACACTAATAACCCTCGCTGTAGCCTGCTCGATGGGGGGATGGGGAACATAGGGCCGGCAGAACCAGCCACCGCCATTTAGGACCACTCCTTTCTGCCCAGTGGCCAGGCAGCCCTTCAGCATGGCGGCTCCACCTTGGGCTGGGTGTAAAATCGATAGAGATTGAAAGGAGAGAGAAAGGGGTATGCGAGGAAGGTATGGGTGGGGATGAAGCAGGTTCTTAAAAGCTCACAACCCCAAACCAGAGCTCAGGGGTGAGGGTGGATTGTCCCCTCCCCCTCAGCCCCGATCTGGGATAGTTGAGTGAGAGGAAGCTGGTCGGCATCTACCCTGTGAAATTATAGGCCGACCAGAGAAAGTTGTGGGAGAGGTTGTAGGGAGAGTGAGGAAGTAGGGTAAAAACGCAGGCTGTGAGAAAGAAGAGGCTAAGCTCGGGCTGGATGGGGCACTGAGTTCTGGCAGCACGGCAGTCAGGA
Source organism: Ceratothoa steindachneri (assembly GCA_963969495.1). Classification (NCBI taxonomy): domain Eukaryota; kingdom Metazoa; phylum Arthropoda; class Malacostraca; order Isopoda; family Cymothoidae; genus Ceratothoa; species Ceratothoa steindachneri. The sequence goes on along the minus strand of OZ018323.1, from coordinate 56,777,513 downwards.
AGGCAAATCGCCACGCCTCTTACAGGGGGGAGATGATTGGGGCCTTCTGCCCACAGATGAACCCTGACTGGACAAGATGCTACGTCACATAGCACCACATCGCCACTGAGAGCCATTTGATGTGGACAAAATGATGGGTGAATGTGTGTGATAGGGCATAAAAGGGGTGGGTAGTTGTATTGCCATTGATGGGCACTAAACTCACCTTTGTGAGAAAGTGGGGATGGGGGGGGTTAACATTTTTTTCTTAAATTTAAAGTGCAAGTAGAACAAGGCAGTATCATGCAGAAAGGAAGGAAAGATCTCTGTAAAGAAAGGAGTGAAAGTAGATGAAGTGAAAATATTGGAAGATATAGAGCTACAGCTCCTCCTGCAGGCAGTGGGGCTGGAAAGGCATGCCATTCCTTCAGGCTTCAATTGTAGCAGTGGCATTACTCCCGCTACACCATCCACCCCATTGCAGACTGGTTACATGATCAAGAAAACTAAACTTAATTCCACAAATAAAGATACCAAATTGTAGATAGCGGAAGGTAAACAAATATGATCGACAAACATCTGTGAAATAGACAGACACAGGGTTGAGAAGCAACTTCCTTGTATAATAATTCCAGGAATGTGTTCAATAATCCTTGTATCGGGAACTCGCCAGCCCTTAATATATGGCCTCAGCCTTGCCATCTTCTGCTTCTAAATTTCTTTTTTACCCCAAATGTCTAGTTAATGGAAAGGGGAAGATAAGGATAAAGGATGAATAAACAGATGAACTATGATGAGACCAAAACTGGTACCAATCAACAGGCAGCGAGGGCTAAATTATGAAAAAAAGGAACAAAGAATTAGAGAATAGAAGAGATCACTTTTTGGCCCTATGTTTAGAGAGAATGTACAAACTAAGATAAAAGTAGAAAGGGAAAAATTAAAGTTCACTAAAGTACATACTTTTACACCTTTGAAGACAAACATTGAAGCGAAGAAAGACTAAGTGATTAAATAAAAAAGAAAGGCCTATAATTCTGAGAGTACCCCCAACAAGTGAAGAGAGTAATTTTGAATGAGCTCTTTGTGCAAACTTGTTCCTGCTGTCATTAAAAGACCTACCAACCCCAGTATTTAGGGTTGATTAGATTTGCTACTACTGTCTTCATCATCATTCTCCAATGACTGAAATGTTCTTGTTAATTGCATCCATTTCCTTCCTTTGCTTAATTCAAAAATAGCTAATATACAAAATCTAGCAGAACAGGAAGAACTGATAAATTTGAGGAGAGGACTCACATGGATAACGGCGTTGATTGTATACAAGGCACAAGTCCGAACCTTGGCTTGAAAGCAGACCAGCTTCTCCTCTTCATCTTGGAAGAGGTGGTCATTTTCAGGCAGTGCCAAAATAGATGAGGTGACCGCAAGAGGCGATAATGAGGAATGGGTGCAATCAGCTGAGGGAGGGGGAGGGGATGAAAGAGTGTCTTCCTCAGTGGGAAGATGTGAGCTCAACCTCAAAGCTGCAAAGCCTCTGATGCTCGTTGAATGGTCTGCAGACTCACCCTTTTCATGGCCATGATTCAAACTCATCACCCGGTGTCCCCGGATCCATTCAGGTTTGAGAGAGATGGCATCAAGGGAGTCTGCAGATGGACTCATTGGGGGAACAAATGCTGCCCGTGGAGGCACTGACCGACTCAAAGTGCATGGCTCCATTTCAAGTGTGGACCGCAAGGGTTGGGCACGTTTGCGACGAAGCCGTTTCCTCCGATTACGGTTTGTGTACACCTGAGATCGGGGAACTGATTATAATAAGGCTCCATGAAATATTTTAGAATAAGAACCATTGCCATTTAATTAAAGAGGGTTTGTTAAGTGATCAATAGGACTTGAAATAATATAACTAATTTTTAAAATCTATTCTCCTGGAACCTGGCAACTAGAAGAAACATACCTCTGTGCAATTTCACTTTGTAAAATAAATGTCAGCAATACATATGGAAATCAACAGCATAAATCTCAATTTAATAAACTGTTAACAGTAATAGTTAACCATTTTCTACTAAGCAAAAGCCACAAGGCAATTGTAGCATGTATGAGCAAGGACAAAATGGCTATACAAGTCTATTGTAGGAACATCTCATCTGAGTTTATGTATATCAAAATCAAAGGAGTGCAAACAGTTTGCAGGGCACAACCTGGTTGAAATGAAGTTAGTGATCACAGTAGTTAAAAGGAGGGACAAAGTTTTCTAATAAAAATAAGCCATCTAAAGATGTACCTCTTACAGGAATATTAGAAAGCATGAATGCTTATGAATGGAAGTATTGTAGAATTTAATTAAATTCAAAAGGTGTTGGGTAATTACATTAGCAATTATGACAAAATACCTTTAGATATTAGAATTTAAACACACAAGTCCATAAACCACACACTTTTTTGGACACCTGATAGAATTTAAGTCATAAGTGACTCATTCAAACAAACAAAAATGATGCCTTACCCTACATGAAGAGTCGGTTTCAATTGTACTGATTTCTTCATTTAAATTAAATATCTCATTTTGCTGAAATTCTGGTTCTTTAATACCAGGAGCTTTATAAAAAGCAAATGCATGGGATGCATTCAATATTGCATTACCAAGTACTTCTTCTGGAGCACAAATGACCAAATTATATAGGATGCTCAAACAAGATATTATAAGATGTAAATATTCCATCTGAGTAAAATTTGAAATTGGGAGAGATTGATGCTTTATGATACTTATCACCACTCTCTGCACTGAAGCAGTGACCTCTGGAGGATAAACTGAAGAACCATCTGACTTATTTTGAGTAAGTGTGTCAGACTGCGTAAAAGTGAGATGATGGAGGGCTTTTGTTGCTTCAATATAGCATTCATTTGAGCAACTTTTATGTTCAAGCACCATGATGAGAGATCCACCGGGGCCAGCAAGGTTAATACAATCCTGTAATTAATAAAATCATGAGAAAATGAATCCTAATGAAGATTTGTAATTAGGAGCAAAATGTGTACTTTTTACCACTAATTCACACTATCTGGTGGCTATTTGGATGGGGTGGGGACCTAAAACAGTCACACAACATTCAACACAGAACTAACCTTACTTGCCTGCCCCCCCCCATACCCCTCTTCTACAAGGTGGACAGCCCATAGAAAGGCCACCACACTCTCTGGATGGGTCCATGGGTCCCTGAGAGAGGAGATATGCATAGTGCATGCTTGTGTGAAGTTTGGGTGATCTAAGAGTAAGTGTTTGATGTCTGGGCTTTGGTTGCATGTTGGGGTTAGGTTTATTCTGTGTTTGTAATTGTTCTAATATAGTGGAGTGGCCTGACTTGGGTTGAGATAGGATTACTCAGGGTATGGTGTGTAATGATTTCTCTGATTGGTTTTGAGTTTGTTCATGTAAGATTTGGTTGTGGTTGAGTGCCATGCTTGTGCTGCATAGTTGAGGGTGATGTGGATGCAATGTTTGTATAGTGGTGAGAGGATCTTTCTGTTGTCCAAATGTAATGCTTGATAGTGCCAGTATTATTTAACAAATACCTACAATACTTTGCAGCTAAAAGGAAGGTATGATGTGGGAAATACCAAAATTTCCTATGTGCAATTTCCTGTTGAAACATGCTTGCACCTGTTAACTCAAAGCACTCCTCCAGATGTTCATTTAGCAGCTCATAATAAATGTACTGGTTGAATTTAATTTTGGCAGTCAACACAACAAGCTTCCCCAAGCCCCTGCCTGAGAAACAAGCCCATACCATTAATGTACTGGGGTGTTTCACAGTTCCACAAAGGTAGCATGGGCCAAAGGGGTCACTGCCACACTTCTGATACACGTTACCACCCCTCCCCTCAGTCACTGTGAACATTGCTTCATCAGAACAAAGCATGTCAAGCCAGTCAGCATCATCCCACTGAAGATATTTCAGAGCATAAGCGACCCCTATGAGCCTTCTGCACACGGGTGAGAATCGGTTTCTTGATGGGGCGGTGGCTTGTGTAACCAAGCTCATAAACACGTCGACTAATGGAGCGCACAGACACCTCACTGAATAGACCACTATTATTTTCCTTAAATTTACAGGCTGAAATACGAGGACACTTCTCTAGGTCTCTCTTAACAACATTATCAACACACCTAGAGGTCTTACAAGGCCTACCAGACCACTCTTTCTGTGTTCGTTTGGCATCACACTCTCCCTCCCTCAACCTAGCAATGTAACGCCTCACAACACGATCACTTATTTTAAGTTGGTCGGCTATTTCCTTAGTTTGCTTACCGGCCTCCTTGAGAGTGATAATCTGGGCAATAGTTTCAGATGATAACTGCCTCACTTTCCCCATAATAAGGCCACAAACACTCCCAAACTACAAAAATACCAGTCACAAAATGGCGTCGGTAGAAGAACACAACAGCACAGTCCTCTCACTACAGTGGCCAAGCCGATACTGAGCATGTGCTGGCAGGCTGAGCGGGAAACTGAGGGATGTAGTGACATCATGCAGCCGGCCCAAACTTCTAACTAAACTTTTGTTGAGCACTGTACAAGGGAGGAAAAACATGGTGCACACAATATGAACCACAATATTTTTTAAAGAGTGCCATTTGAGAGCATCAATATGCCTACACAGAAACCATGTTAATTGCATCTTTTATTGTAAGGCTTTGTTCACAAGAACTTTGTTTTATAAGGTCAAACTTGTAATCAAATATTTTGACTATTCTCAAACATTTACTAAAGAGCAATTGATAAAATCAACCTGTGAAACAAAAGATGCTTAATCCTATAAGAAAATGTGCAACAGCATGCAGCTCTTACTATAGCCGTGTCAAAAAATCAGGTCACTATGCTTCCACATATTTCACATTTCCCAGACTTATGTTTTCCTTGTTTCCATAGCTCAAGAGAGCACTTAGAGATAAGGGGCCTGTTGATTTCCTTGTTTCCATAGCTCAAGAGAGCACTTAGAGATAAAAGGGCCTGTTGATTTCCTTGTTTCCATAGCTCAAGAGAGCACTTAAGAGATAAAGGGCCGGCTGATATTCATAATATTGAGAAAATAGTCACAGAAGGACATCAGTACATTTTAAAAGATGCCTATGGTGATTTTTTTTTTAATAGTTTTTACGTGGTCCTTATTTAAGCTCAGTGTGCTGAAAGAAAGAAGGAAAAGAGGCTAAGCTGGGGCTGGATGGGGCGCTGAGTCCCATCAGCACGGCGGCCAGGAAGGCAAATCACCGCGCCCTTTACCGGGTGCCTATGATGAGTGCTTTAACTATAAAGTGAATCCGTAATGACTTCCTATCAAAATTCCTTGTGTTAGCCTTGTTTAGTGAGAGGAATGAAAAGGGGAAGTTTCTAAAAAAAAAAAAGACTTCCCTGTTTACTATTACTAGATTACATTAAAAAACAAAAACAAAGTTGAAACAAAAAAAAATACTAAACTTACAAACCAAAAACCAAACCAAGACAAAAACAGGAAATGAAACAAGAGTGAGAAGAAGGAAACACAGTCCAGTGTCAGGGAAGGCCACAAGTCTGTGTGTACAAATGAGTCCTGAGTAGAGAGAACAAGTGGTAGCAACACTGCTCATCCCAAAACTGGGACAGGTAATGTGCACAAACATTTCCCAGACTGGGACATTTAACAAGAATGTGCTGAACGGTCTGGAGGACAATGTAGTATGATGCAGGGAAGCACACCATGAAATATTAGTGCATCCATTGAATGTGCTCAATTCAAGATAACAGAAAGCAACCTGAAGCTGTACGAGATATTGCAAAAGTCATGTTACACTCATTATGATGCTCTCAGCAAAGGACATAATGATAGTTTTGATGCAATTAGACACATTTTTGTTTAAACATAACGGAGCTTTGGCAGACCTTGCCCTCAACAAGTGGCCTCACACTGTAGTTGATAGGGTTGAAGTCGGACAATTGCAGACAACCAAAAGTCCTTTGACCAGAAGTTTGTGTTCTACCTCAAACACACTACCACGGTCTTGGCTGTGCGGGTCAAGCACCGTTCTGCTGAAAGAGTTAGTCTGTTATCTTCATGATCTTTCTCACCCATGGCAGGACTTTTGTGGGCAAGGTGTCCATGTATTTGGCTGTTGTGAACTGGTAACTAGCCATGAACCACACAAGTGGCATTTCTCATCATTTGAAGCCGCAATGCAGAGCATCATCACAGAAGGCGAGTTCTTGGTTATGGGCACATAGTGGACCTTAGAGACACCCTGGCTAAAGATTACTGCATGGTTGTTCTGCTTGTTGATGGTAGTTTTTCATCATAAAGAAATAAGAATTTGATTGCCATGACTCTTTAAGTCATTGAAAAGGTGACGACAGCGCTCTCGATGTTGTTGTCGCACATGGTCAGTGATCATAGGTCTTTCCATGCACCTCAAGCTATTGCCACCCTCCTCCTTGATGCTCTGCTTCTTGTTCATGAGCGTAGTCATTTTGAGCTTCAGAGGAGTTTTGAAGGCCTTTCTCACATCCAAACAGCTGATAACTTGAGATCTGCCTGAATAAGGTCGATCTTTGAGGCCTTCCCCATTCTTGAGCCACTCTGTGACTGGTCATCCAGCTGACATGAGCTGATTGGCGATGTCAGACTTGTTGTGGCCAGGACGGAGAAGAGCAGAGATATTGATTTTTTTCACTTTCATATCGATCCACCAGCACACAATGAGAAGGATGTTTTAATAACATGCTGGAAAAGTAGAGCTTTATGTTTGTTTGATGGAACTTTTTCTATCACACATGTAAACCTCTTGAAAGATTAAAAAAACTGTAACAGAACTTTTTCAAAACATGTTAGAAGCAATGAAATGCACCTTTAAGTTCTCCTCATCCATTTCCATCTTCTTTGACATGCATCCCAGTGGGCTGACCTGATTCATGCCATGTAGTCAGTGTTAGGAAGAGCAAAACACTGGTCTGGTCACCCAGTACTTGCAAACTCTTTGGCACATTCATTCCATGCATTCCCTACATGTCCAGGAACCCAGCTCAAGATAATCTCAACATCTGCCCAGCTTGGTTTCCTCACCTACATATGTCCCACTGATGAACAATGTGTCCACTCACAAGCTTTCATTCTCAGCAACTCCTGCAACAAATGGCACCATCTCTGATGCACTAACTTATAGTACATAGACAAAGGCACACACCAGTGGACCTGCAATCCATGCACGACTACCCATACACTCCCTCCAACACATATCCCATTACTCCCTCAACATCCTCCAATTCAACACCAATGGCATCTGAAACAGGCAGCTAGAATTAGAAAAAATACAACATCCAGATTATCCTAATCCAGGAATCTCACATAATTCCCCAATCACACTTAAAACTTTAACACTCCATATTAGATTTAAACACAGTGCACACATAGCATACCATAGCTTAGTCCAGTGGTTCCCAAACTTTTTTCTGTCATTTCCCCCTGCACCCAGTTCAACCATCCAGATTTCCCCCTTCATGTGTATGAGGGAAAGAGTAGTCAAAACACACTGTAACTATTTACTAATTTATTTTCAAAATGTACAAATATACTGATAAACAGATAGATAGCGGTTAGTAACAACTAACCGCATAGCCATATAGAGCGGTTAGTAACAAGTAAAAGGACTTTTGTTTGCTTTTCTACTTTAGAATTACATTAGTGAGAAGGGTGAGGTTGCTTTTTGTGTACCAGTGTATCAATATCAGGGTTAGTTTTGGCAAGAGCGCAATGTATGTCACATTCCACCTCAAGTCGGTTTTATGTTTGATTGTGAGTAAAGTAGAAAATCCAGACTCACAGAGGTAGGTTGTGGAAAACAGAATGAGTACTTTCAATGCATTGGTGCTCAGTTGTGGGTATGCTTCATGCACATTAACCCAGAAGTTTTCAAGATTTTGTGCACGAAACTCATCCTTGGCAGAAGAGTCATGTTTGAGCTCCAAGAATTCATTTTGCATGTCCTCAGGGACATCATCCACCTGACATATAAATGGATTCCTTGTCAGCCTCATTGAAATGTCTTCAGTATTGATACTAGGGAAATATCGTTTGAACTCATCCCCCAAATGATCAAGGTGAGTGATCATTTCTTCCTTCAATGGGTCATGGATGTCTTTCTTACCAGGTATGTCACTCAAACGCTGAAAGAATGCTGTATTTCCTTTTTTCATTTGCTTTCCCCAAAGTTTGAGTGTTGCCATGAAAGCATTGATGGCGTCAGTGTATACAATCACATTTCTCCTTTGTCCCTGTAATTTCTTATTTAGTTCATTCAGTTTCAAAAATATCAGCAAGATAAGCCATTCGTGCTACAAATCCTTCCTTGTTGAAGGCAGACAGCAGGTCCACCTTGTTGCTGTAACTCAAAAACAACTTTACTTCTTCCCGCAGTTCAAAGACCCGCGCCAGCATGTTTCCTTTTGAAAGCCATCGAACTTGTGTGTGAAATAAAAGAACAGTGTGTCCAGCATCCGTCTTGGCAGAGCTCATGGAAGAGATGAGTGTTCAAGGCTGATCCTTTCACATAGTTAACAATGTTTATGATGACAGTCAAGTCCAGATGAAGGTTCTTTGGAATTGTCTTTGAGGCGAGAGCTTGTATATGGATCATGCAGTGTGTTCCCTTCAAACCAGGTTGCTTTTGCTTCACAATAGCAATGAATCCTGATCGTGAACCAAGCATATTAGGGCCACCATCTGTGCAAACCCCTTCCAGTTTGCTCCAACTCAGTTCCGACTCTTCAAAGAAATCTGCAACTAATGCCATTACATCAACTGCCTTTGTTGTCATCTCTAATGGTCGGCAAAAAAGAAACTCCTGCTCAATTCTTTTGTCAGTAATGTAGCGGCGAAAAACAAGCAGTTGTGCAATGTTGGTGATATCCATAGACTCATCAATTTGAAGGGAAAAAAAGGGCGATGACATTACCTTTGACACCACATTTTCCTTAATGTTTTCAGCCATTTTGTCAATTCTGTTCTTGATGGTGTTGTTGGACAAGGGGATCTGATTCATCTTCCGTGATGCTTCCTCTCCTAACACAAGCCTCACACTCTCAACGATACATGGTTTCAAAAGGCTTTCACCAATAGTGTGGGGTTTCTTTGCCTTGGCCACCTGAAAGGCAATCACATATGAAGCCCACACTACGCTGATGTTGGTTTGCTGATACGTCCCAGATTCATCTATCTTCATCATCTTCAAACTGGATAACTTTATCTCAAAAAAGCTATGATTCTTATCTTTCAACTGTGGATGAGCATTTGCCAGATGTTGCTTCAGTTCGAAAGGTTTCATGATGCTATTAGAGAAGGTTTTTAAACATACAACACACTGAGGGATGTGTGCACCGTCCTTAACAAGATAGGTGAACCCGTAGTCCAAATAACAATCTTGATACTATCTTCTATTCTGTGACATCTGAAATCAGACATAAAAAACAAAGCCTATCAATTTGGGAGAAGAAAAATAAGCATAGGCACATCCTAATTCTGTATAAAAATAAAATTTTCCATTCCTCCCTCAAAAATAAAATAAATAAATAATAGTAGACAAGTGCCACTAATGCGGTATTATTTGAGACAATACCTCATTAGCGGTTCAAATATATTAAATTGTTTTTGTCTCCTATCTCCATAATTTCCATGATCATAGCCCTTTTCAATAGCCTAGTTGGGGTTATGTAGGGGGTTAATGCATCTAAATATTGTTGAATAATTGTGCCCAAGGTTTCAAACATGGAAATAGACTTGGTACAAATTGAACCCAACAAAAAGAAAAAAATATACTGTATATATTAAAAAACAAACTTCCAATAAACACACACATATATGAAAAACATAATTTACTGACAACTACCAGTAGTCACACATATTACCATAGTTTTCAAAAACACAAGTACTTTAATAAAAAATCTCTTGAGTACTAACAATCTCAGCCATAGCATAAAAATCGCTCAATGAATTTTGACATATTATCAAGTTAACAAACTCACTATTAAAACTATAATATTATTCACATACCTTGTACTTATATAGAAAACAAACTTGAGACACTGAATCAATATAGGCCCCCGTATGTGTATGTCAGATGCTCCGGGCTAACTAACTACTCGTACTGCTGTGTACCATCACCCCACCCTCCCCTCAGAGCTCATGTTTGAATGTGAACCAAACCTGATCGATACGGCGCTGTCCATCTACAACAGGCATACTCTCTCTCTCAAACATGAGAAAATCCATCTGAGATTTTTTTATTGCTAGTAGGCAGTGAAATTATTTCCACCCTGGTAGCTTCAAATTTTACCCAGTTTGGGAATGACTGGCTTAGTCACCTTGATACACAAATACATCTCATTCTCTAACACTTCTAGACACTCTTAAAACATACAAAATACCTGTACTACTAAACTCCAACCAATAGACAGAAAGGTCAACAAAACCACATGCAACATTATCTACATCCCAACTAGCTCCTCCCAACACTGCCCAGCAAGCTTTTTAACAAACTTTGTAGCACTCTAAAAGTTCCCTAACCTCTTCTTAGGGGCCAATTTCAATACCCACCACTATGCTTGGCTAACCTCACAGGATGATGGACCAAGAGACACCAACATACTGAACAATACAAACCAGCCAACAAGAATACCCTCACAATGCAACCGAACCCTACTTCCCCCCAAATAACTCTGCTTCCATCCATACTAGAACCACCTGGCAAACCTTCCACACACTCTAATTCACCCACCTATCAATCCTCATCACATACCAACAAACCCAACCTATCCACAGCTCTTAACAAAATAACAAACCAACTACAAATGAGCCAAGTCAATTAAATTCACAACACACAAAAAATACCCTAACTTTATACCTGAACATTTCCCTTCCATCTACCAAATTAATAATACAATCCACTAGACAAACATGAAATATATCCCTGAAGACATAGAAAGTGCTTCATACCCGAAATAGATAACCTCATAAAAGAAAGAAATGGAATCAGACAAAACATACACCACACAGCCAACAAGAACAAATCCAATACCTCAACAGGCAAATCAATACTTTCATTTACACCAAACCAGAAACAAATCAAGCCCCTTTTACACCCTTTACAAACACCCAACATGGCTTCAGAGAAATATATCCACAGCCATACTATTAACCCCTTTAACAATACACGTATTAGAAGGCTACAACCAAAACTGTCCCGAGCATTGGACACTCATGGCTGCAAGAGACATCAGCAAAGCCTTAAACACCACCCCATGCCACATCACCATACAAAAATACTGCACACCACTACCACACCAATGACAAAAAAATGGATAGCAAACTTTCTAAGGGCCTAACCTCTTTATGCATGACATACCCCTCCCCACTACCCAAACAGTGTGATTAAACATTATGTAGATGATATCCATCACATCTCCCAATCCACCAATGTATGCACAGCTTCCCAAACAAGTGTTACAGGATCTTAATTTTTACTAATTTAACAATTTTATGGAATATTTACTTTTGTATCTAGCTCATCTTAGCATAGATTTTAGCAACCATCGACCAAAAAACTGACTCAACTTGAGTTCAATGGAGGATATAAATATTATATATTAATTTTAACAAACCAATTTTTGGAGCCATTAAAGTAATCATTTACTAAGTGTATTACATAATAAATTAAATATACTCACCTCTTTTGAATGATTATATTGAATCTTGAGTAGACTACTCATCTTAACCAAAATATTAATCACTTCATTCTGGAGCAGTGGATTCATGATGGCATCTTTTAATTTCTTATTGAGATTTATCAAGTTTTCTTTAGAATTCATTCTTATTTTATTTTATCAAAATATATAAAAAAAAAATTCTTTAATTAAAAGTTTAATTCAACTGAAGAGGTAATCACTGCAAAATATTTATATATTTTTTCCAAAGAAAACAATTAGGATTTTACTAGGAAAGTGAAGATGAGAGTATTCACTATATATATATATATATATATATATATATATATATATATATATATATATATATATTTCAGCCAGAGATGTCCTTTTTAGCAACCTCTCTCACATTGGAAATGTACATCTTTTTGCAACCTTGACCATCAATATATATATATATATATATATATAGCCTTGGCCAAAATTATGGGGCAAGTAAGAAAAAATAGAGAATACAAATGAAACTCATTCACATAATAATTGAAAATATAATAAACAGTTGAGTTTATCCTATCTATAATTAGTATTTTATATGTTTTCCTTTTGCTTTTATAACTGCTTGAATGTATTTTTGCATATTGTGCAGAAGTGGTTGTAGCAACCTTCTGCCATTCAATGTGTGATACTAACGTTTATTCTTATTTTTTCAGTGATTATCTAATAATTAACTTACAAGTGGTAATTTATTGTTAAAAATGTCTCTGAAGAAAGATTCCTGAAGCTCAAATCATTGCATTGTCAAGAGAGGGATTATCCAAAGTCAAAATTGCAAGAAAATTGAAATGCTTGATTTTGGGGGGAGGGGGGGAGCCTATATGGCGACTGCCCACTTGAGCATAAGTCGCTGGAATCACGACAGCCTAGCACTAGGCTACTTTAAAATAAGAATATGAAAACACAACAATGATAAAAAGGGAAGATTTTAACAATTAGGAAGCAATCTCCGGCATCGGGGGGAAGTCCTTCTCACCCGGGCGAAGGAGCGTGCAACCTACAAAGAAAACAATAACAAAAAAATAAAACCTAGTTAAATAAAGGGGAGAAGGCCGGCCTCCCCCCAAAAGTCTATAAGTCCACTAGTCAATGCGCACAAACTCGTCCGGAGTACAAGGGACAGGCAATAGCGACCACGCCCATCCTAGTCCTGGAAGATCACCCAGACTGGGACATTTGACAAGAATGTGCCGAACAGTCTGGGGGACGACACAGTCACCACAATAGGGCACAGGTGAGTGCTCCATCAAATGGCGATGCGTCACACGAGTGTGCCCAATTCGGAGACGACAGAAAGCGACCTGAAGCCATCGCGGCATTGGGGGATAGGTCCATGGGAACAGTCGCCGCGCAATGGCGCACAACTTTAAGTTCCCTTTGACAGTCTCCCATATTCTTTGCCAGGCAGCCGAAAAGCTACACGTATTCCTGTAATGTGTAAGGAAGAGCAAAACGCTGGTCCGGTCGCAGAGTCCTTGCGGGCTCTTTGGCGCCCTCATCGGCGTGCTCATTCCCCGCAAATCCTATATGTCAGGGAAGCCAGCAGAAGATAATCTCAAAATCGGCCCGACTTGCCAAAACCGTGATGTCACGGATATCGCGAACCAGGGGATGTGGAGATTCCAAGGCTATGTGAGTCGCTATGGATCACAATCCGGTCTCCGAACCGGGCACGTCGCGTAATCTCCAGTACCGAGTGGTGTATTGTCACCAGCTCGGGCGTGAAGACAGACGCAGCCCCTGGCAGAGCCCCACTGACTTCAAACAGAGGAGATACAGCGTGGAAGCGGACCCCCTCTTCAGACTCGGAGCCATCCGTATACACTGGTACGGTTCTAGCGTGACACGAGGTGTGCTCCAAAGAAGTCGAACGCAATACTCCCGGCGCTGTACAAGCTTTGGGAGCAGAGGCGTGGCAACAAATAGCCAAATGTGGTACCCCCCAGGGTGGCGTCTTGGGCAGAACCAGGGGCACCACCGGCCCGAGAGCTATATCTACCTCTCGAAGGAGTTTCCTGGCCGTAGACCCAAAGGGCTTAGGGTATGACTGGCGTCTCTCAGCGGCCTAGACACCGTCGAGACCAGCTGCGGATGCAGTGAGAGCTGTTGGCGACTGATTGAGGCGCAAGGCTCGCACGTACAGGCGAGTGATGCACTGCACACGGCGCAGAACGAGTGGCATCTCCCCAGCATCGACCAACAGGCTCTCAATGGGGGGAAATGCGGAAGGCACTGGTCGGTCAAAGAAGGCCGGTGTGGTGGATCGAATCCACCTTCCGCGATAAATGCTCGGCTGCGGATGCATAAAGCTCGCATCCGTAGTCGAGCTTCGAATGAACAAAGGATCGATAAAAAATAGGGCAGTAGCCCTATGAGCACCCCAAGCGCTGCACGTCACGGAACAGAGAATATCCATGGCGCGGCTACAAGAGACCTTAAGGCTGCGAATGAGCCTCCCAGGTGAGGCGTCGGTCAAATACAAGACCAAGGAAATGGTGCAATTCGAACACATCCAGGAGCACCCCATTAAGAAACATATCTGTGTCGAGGTAGAGCCTTGGATGGCGGCAGAAGTGCACCACCTTAGTCTTGGCCAAAGAAAACTGAAACCTGTGCGGTTCAATGCTTGTTGGAGTCGACGCTCCAGATTTGGCATCTGGGCCGCGCCAAAAGAGATCGAAAGGTCTTCCACATAGAGCGTAGCGAGAACATCTTCGGGCAGCACAGAGGTGATGCCGTTGAAGCTCAGGACAAAGAGTTTGACACTGAGGACACTTCCCTGAGGGACACCCTCTTCCTGCTCCTTTGGGCCGGAGAGGGCTCCCCACATCCATACGCGGAATTGACGATCTCGCAAAAATTCAGATATAAACATTGGGAGGCGTCTCCTCGCCCCCATCATGTGGAGAGTCTCCATGATACCGTATCGCTATGCGGTATCATATGCCTTCTCCAGATCGAAAAACACAGTGGCGTAGTGCTGTCTAGGAAGGAAGGCCTCGCAGACGGCCTTTTCCAGTCAGAGCATCCGACGTGGAGTGGAACTTGCGGAAGCCGCACTGTGAAGAAAACAGATGGCCTCCGCTGTCCAGGTAAAAGTCTTTCCCAATTTCTTCATCAACTTGCACACGCAAGAGGTTAGAGAGATTGGGCAGAAACTGGCTGGAGTAGAGTGATCTCTCCCCAATTTGCGAAAGGTGAGCACAGTAGCGATTCGCCAGGAATCTGGGAGGAGACCCTCCACCCAGATCCTGTTGAACAAATCTAACAGAAAGGCCATGCCTGGCTCACCCAAGTCTTGAAGCATGGGTACGGGTCATCGTCGGACCATGGGCGAGGTCCGCATACGAAGCAAGAGCGGAATGTAGTTTTCCTGGGAGTTTGGGTGCCTTGAAAAAGAGGCCGCTTGACTCGGATGACCTATGATGAGCCCTTGTGGCTTTTGTCATCGGTTATATTATATTGTGGGGGACTTTGATTTTGTCTTCCCCTGGTGATGGTGCTTTTTGTGGGTGGGTTTTGACGGAGGCGGATGACCTTTGATAGGCCCTTGTGACTTTTGTCATCCGTGTAATTATGTTATGTTATGTTATGTTAAATCCAACCACCTTTCCTCCATATAATATTCCTGGCAATGCCACTGCCTTGCAGAAGGTCTTCCCTACCATCAATTTATTACAGCTCTTTTTTATTACTGAGTATGCATTATTTGCCATCCTAATTGCCTTTTCTTTCATTACTTCCCTTTGTCTCCTGAAAAAGTTTCTTCCTTTATTAATTACCACTCCCAGGTATTTTATTTCTGTCACTACCCCTACCCCTCCAATTTCTTCTGGTTGTTCATTTCCTTTTATGTTAAATAGAATATTTTTGCTTTTGCTTAAGTTTATCTTTAGCCCATATTTTCCAGTAAGCAGAGATCGCTGATATGTTGTGACGTTACTGAGGGGAGATTTAATGTTTTGGGGGGGGAGCAGACATACCTTTAGGTTGGTTTGTTTGTCGGGCTTGTGTAATATAATAGATAGGGTGCTGGTGTAGCGGTCTACACCTTACAAATGTAAATCTTTATTTCTTACTATATATATATATATATATATATATATATATATATATATATATATATATATATATATATATATATATATATATATATATATATATATATATATATATATATATATATATATATATATATATATATATATATATATATATATATATATATATATATATATTTTTTTTTTTTTTAAAGGGTTGGTACCCTGAATTAAATCGGGAGATTGGTACACCCGCTATCCCAAGCGTCTTAAAAAAAGAGTCATGAGGCTTCATTCGCTTAGCTGTGCTTATCGGTGAACAGACCCATTCAACTCCGTTATAATATATTTACCAATTACTATTTACCAATTATTATTTACCAATTACTATTTACCAGTTATCTAATTATCAATCATCATTTGTTATAATCTAATTATCAATCATCATTTTTATACTCTAATTACCAATTATCATTTATAATTTATCATTTATTAATTATACCAAACCATATTTATCAATTGTAAATCCATTCCCGATAACTCATTTAAATTTATCCCACGTGTAATTCTCAATCCAATCATAAATTGTTACTTAATAAATTCACCCTTAAATAATCTAACTGTTTATTCCAAATAATATTTTTTCCCAAGACTCTTTGTTTTTAATTTACGCATTTTCCCAACGTCGCCCAAATTAGGCTTAAAGAATTCATCTGCAAATTTAGACTCGCGTTAGCATTTAACAATTTATTCCTTTGAATAACGAAAGATGGGTTTTTATGTTCATTGTGATGTAAGAGCTATCTAGGATATTACCGCAATATTCATTTTAAAACCTATAAATGGTGTCCAGACTAGTTTGATTATCTCTCATTCATACCTTAGTAAAATTAAATTTAATTTCACTGTCACGTGTGTTGTTTTTTTCGGAGGATGCATTCCGCCTTACTCGGTTCCATTTTTTTATCGCGTAGACTTTTATTTTTCACAAGCGACTTACAACACGTGTTCGTTTTGACTCCTTAGTTGACTTTTAACATCCTTAAGTGATCCCTTAGTAATTTCATAAAATTAATTATATTATACTGTAATAAATACAAGGAGTGGTCAATTTTTTTATTATTATTATTTTACATTTATGCCCGTGAATCGAATATGTGCATAAACACACTTTTTTTTTCTTTTTTTTGGGTAAATGGATTATAACGGAGCCCTAAGCTATGCTCCAACTTCGGGCACAGTAACAACGACCTAAGCATCCTCCCCCACAACAACAACGACGTATTCATCCACGTTTGGCGCGCACGCAAGCATCCTTCCTCATTCGCCTACCACCCAAGGACGTCCCTTCCCCACTCCCTCTTCGGTTCAGCTTCCGCCATTCAACCCACAAAATCCCATTGGCTGGTGGGAAATGGTGGAGCTCATCCCGCTACACCGAGCAGTTCCTGAGGATCAAAGGCCAATCATCGTAGCCCAGAGGTTACCTCTAAGTATTTTTATAACTTTTAAGAGTATTCTACTTGATGGGTGTATTTCTGGGTCTTGGAGAAGGTTCAAGAGGGCGTTCATGGGGGAATTAGAGAGGTCACAAGTTGAGGACCTGCGTATCCTTCGTGATACGCAGGAAATGGGGGACAAGCATCTCACGCACTTTCTGGGCCATCTCAAGGCCCTGGAACATGCCAAGGGAGCATAGCTCGACTAACTCCAGCCACTTATAACAGAAATATTCATGCGTGGGATGCCGGACCAAATTAAGCCCCTTATACTAATGTCCTCCCCTCCGAACGTGGAGAATATTGCGGAGGAGGCTGATGCCTTGTATAACAATCCATTCGTCAGCTGGGGGAATGCAGGCACTAGGACGTTTAGAAATGTAAATGCTTCGGGTGTTTCATCCGTTCTGGAGAGGATAGAGATTGACATTCGGGCCCTAAAGGTGCGAACGGGCTTCACCGAGAGCACAATCGTGAGTAGGACGGAGGAGTCAGACGTCGTTCCTCCTCCCGAAAAAGGCAACACCAACGAGAAAGCAGCAGCACAAGAGATGAGGCACAGCAGTTTCATTTCCAAACTATACCTAATTCACCCAATCCTGACAATTATCAGGGTAGCTTCTGGCACCATTTAACCCTCATTCTGGTCGTGCTGCTCATACTGCTATCTTTCTGTCTTCAGGCTTTTGTTGGTATCACCTTTAATTTGGCTCCAGGGCAGAACAATGCTCTGTCGCATGCAACTACCAGCAAAATGCTCAACTTGCACCTCAATCTCAACCTTACCTTACCACCTCCTATATTATAAAACTCTACGGGATCCCTTACCCAAATTTCACCTTCAGCACAGGGAACTTTAAACTGAATTCGTAAGTGATACGTGGGTCTATCACCTCTGAAACCTCATTTCTTCAGGCCGATCCTCCTTTTAGTGTCCATGACCCACTCTCTGGTTTCTCATTCCTGGTTGACACTGGCGCTCAATGCAGTGTCATTCCAGCCTCTTCAGTCGAGAAAGCTTGCACTTCTTCTGATCTTGTCCTCAAAGCTGCCAATTCATCGGACATAAGGACTTATGGGAGGCTTATCCTTGAGCTCTCTCTCGGGTTACGTCGTGTATTCCCTAAGACGTTTATCATTGCCGACGTCAGCATGCCAATTTTAGGCCTAAATTTTCTTTCCGCGCACGACATTCTCGTCGATTCTCGTTACCGCAAGCTTATCGACAGGACCACGACATAACTGCTGTAGGTTCATTCTTTCCTTCCACCAGCTCTCTCCTCTCTGTTCGTCTCCCTGCAACTTTTGCGGAAGGTCCCAAGCCTCTGTCTGCCTCCTTCTAAGGACAGACCGATTAATCACAATGTGGTGCACATAATAGAGATGACAGGAGGACCAGTTTTCTCACGTCCCCGTCGACTGGCCCCGGATAGACTTGCCCTAATGAAGCAGGAATTTAAGTTCATGATAGAGGCAGGGGTCGCTTCCCCATCCACCTCCCCATGGGCTTCACCGCTTCAGATCTGTAGGTGACTACAGGCGACTCAATGCCTGTACAGTTCCGGATAGGTATCTTCTGACTTTCTTATCGGATTTTAACTCTGCTCTCTTTGGTTGTTCCATTTTTTCTCGGCTCGAATTGGTTCGCGCTTTCAACCAAATCCCGATTCACCCTGATGATATCCCTAAGACGGCTATCATCACTCCATTCAGTTCTTTCGTCATTAACCGAATGCCTTAAGGGTTTCGTAGCAGTGATCAGACCTTCCAATGCTACATAGATAAGGTTCTGAGAGGTCTTCCCTTAGTATTTTGTTATATATACGACCTCCTGATAGCATCTTCGTCTTTAGAAGAGCATTTTTTTTACCTTCGCAAGGTTTTTACACGTTTAGATGAGTATAGCATCGTACTCAACACTTCTAAGTGTATCTTTGGTGCCATACAGCTCTCCTTTTTGGGACACCACATTTCTCCTGAGGGAATTCGTCCTCTCGAGGACAAATTTGAAGTTACTTGGGCTTTTCCCCGACCTTCTTGGTTAAAGCAACTTCGTACATTCTGTCGGTTGGTGAACTTTTACCACAGGTTCATTTCCAACATCTCCCACATTATGCAACCTCTCTACGAATTGCTTTCCAAGTCCAAGAAGAACCTTCCTCTTTCCTGCTCCCCCGAAGTTTGCGAGGCTTTCTCTCGCACCAAAGAGGCTATGGTTTCCGCTGTCGCCCTGGCCCATCCTTGCCCAGGAACTCCCATAAGCGTTGCTTCGGACGCGTCCGCTATTCATGTCGGTGCGACGCTATAGCAGAAGGTTGGTGACTCTCGGCAACCTCTCGCTATCTTCTCTAAGGCTCTTTTCCTTACCAACAGAGGTACAGTACGTTTACCCACGAATTACTGAGCATAAAACTTCCCCTCCGTCACTTCCAAAAATACTTGGAAGGGCGTGAATTTACTATCTTTACCGACCGCAAGCCATTGGTTGGTGAGCTCGCCTCTAGTAGCACCTCATCTGTGCACTCTGCAGTTGATACTCGTAACTTTGATTTCATCCTGCAGGTGACAAACGATATTCGATACGTTCCTGGTTCTTCAAACGTCGTGCCAGATGCGCTCTCTCGCATTTCATCGATTTCGGGCACGCCACTGTCCCAAACTGCGTCCATCGATCACGCGACAATAGCGCTTGCCCAGGAACAAGATGAAGACACGCAAACACTGCGTCACTCTTCTCAGCTTATCGTTCGCAAAATTGACTTGCCGGACAGTCCCTCCAGGCGTATCCTGGTTGACTATTCATTGCCTGACTGTCCTCGTCCACTCATTCCTCTTGCTTATCGTCGACACATTTTGACCGACTCAGGGTCTCTCTCATCCTGGCATTCAAGCAACTCGAAAGTTCATTACACAACAATATGTATGGCCGGATATGAACACCGCCGTAGCCAAATGGACTCGCGCATGTCTGCTTAGTCAATGTGCAAAGGTTCAACGCCACACAAAGGCCCCTCTGGCTGCTTTTCCACTTCCATCGGCACATTTTGACGCCGTTCATATCGATCTGGTTGGTCCTCTGCCCTTTTCGTGTGGTTGCACTTACCTTCTCACCATGATTGATCGTTTTACCTCTTGACCAGAGGCAGTTCATCTCTCCCCCACATCAGAGCTTCCACTGTAACTCGAGCCTTCGTCTCAGCATGGGTTGCTCGTTTTGGTGTCCCATCAACGATCACGACTGATCGAGGTAGCTAAATTGAATCCCACCATTGGGATGCACTCATGCCAGTGTTTGGACCCTTTCGTCTCCGTACCACTAGCTACTATCCCCAGAGTAACTTTAAGGTGGAACGTTTTCACCGGGCTCTCAAGGGAAGTTTACGCTCCACTGACCCCCATATCATTTGGGTGGACAAGCTACCCTTAATTCTCCTGGAAATTCGTGGCTCCTTGAAAGAGGATTTGAATTGCTCTGCTGCGGGACTCGTCTATGGTACGCAACTTCGTCTTCCAGGCCAATTCTTTTCTTCCGCTGACTGTCCTCTTCCTTCCGACATACATCCTGCTACATACGTAAACAATTTAGTACGAGCGATGTCTGAGGTTAAGCCGAGTGCCACAATAGTGCCTGCTAATCAGAAACCTTTTGTGCTAAAGAAGATGGCAACTTGCTTTTATGTGTTTGTCGGTCACGATTCCACTCGCACATCCTCGCAACCTGTCTATGATGGACCCTTTCTCGTCGTCTCCAGGAAGCCGAAGTTCATTGTACTACACCTTACCACTAAGCAGGATACAGTTTCCATTTATCGGCTTAAACCCGCTTTCATAGAGGCTGTTCATCTGGAACATCCACTACCTTTCTCTTCCACTAATATAAGTCCAGTGGTCATCCCAGCCTACCTACCGCACCTAACTATTCCTTTAACACTTCCCAACAACTAATCCCACTTCCAAACCCTTCTTCGGCTCTTTCAAATTAAACTGCAACTTTTCCCCCCACCTCTTTACTCGCAAACCCTCTGCCAACCATCTCTACACCCCACAATTCTTCTTCCCAACTGCTACCGACTTCCCCCGTAAGGGGCGCGGCGATTTGCCATCCTGGCCGCCGTGCAGACCGGATCCAGCGTTCCGTCGAGCCCCAGCTTAGCCTCTTCTCCTTCCATCAAAACACTTGTATTTCCTCGCTTTTATAACTCTCCCACAACTTTCTCTGGTCAGCCTCTAATTTCATATGGTAGATGCTGACATTCTTCTCAAGCCAACCGTCCAAGATCGGGGCTGAGGGGGGAGGGGACAACGTTCCCTAAACCCTGAGCTCCGGTTTGGGATGGTTTTTTTTAACAACCTGCTTCATCCCCACCCATACTTTCCTCACATCCCTTTTCCTCTCCTCTTCACGATTTATCTTTTTACGCCGTGTCTAAGGTGGAGCCGCCATGCCGATGGACTGCCAGGCCACCAGGTTGGAGGGGTGGTCGCAAATGGCGGCGCCTGATTAGGCCAGGCCTGTAAGCACCTCTTGCAGTGCGGGCAACTGTGAGAGGTGGTGAGCTATTGCCTCCCGCATAAAATTTAGGCTCACCATGTCCAATGATGTAAAAAAACAAAATCTTCCCTATATTCCCCCTTGCTCATCAACGGAGCCGCCCTCGGGCAGCTCCATCGAAAAAATGTAGGTCCCACCCACCCTGTGCTTACGCAGGGGACCCTCCATATTTCTTTAACTGCAGAGGAGGCTTACTCCTCTCCTACGCTTACGGGTTAAGGGGACTCCCCCGCACCCCCTTCTCTGGAGGTGCTTTCGGGCACCTCCCAATTTTTAGCGGCAGTCCCTCCTTTTCTTTCTAAGATGACTGCCAAGAAAGCCAACAGGCAGCCCATTGCCCTCCATTCCCCATTAAAGCGGCTCGGTAGGGCAAACCCCATTAGTGGGGAAGAGTGAAGCCAGGCCCTTTCGGTCGCTTTCCTCAAAAGACCTGCTGGCAAGAATATGAAACCTTGCCGGGGTCAAGGCCTGAGCCTCCCCACACAAGACTGGTGACGCTGCCAAGAGGACCTGTGATGTCCTGGGGGGGATGGATAACTGGAGGCCCCTCCTGTGATAGACATGGTCCCTGAAGATACCCAACCTCAGACGGCAGGGCCTTCCATGGGGAGGAATCCAGGCTCGGCGGCAAGCACTGAACCCGAATCCGCCCCTATCCAAGGTCATCCATAAACGGCTGAGGGCTGCGAGGCAGTAAAAGGAGGGGAGGGATCTCCTCCAACCGGTATCCCTGCGACCACCAGGACCTTCTCCATTTCGAAGAAGGATCTGGCTGAGGCCGGTCCATCTGGCTTAGGGGCTCCTATTGGCGGAGGTGAGAAGCGGGTTGATTCCCCGCCCTTATCTCCAAAAAAGAAAAAGACTAAGAAGACTCGGGGCTCCTCTCCATCCGCGGGGGCTGCGGGGACGGATGGGTCTGCTGCCACTTTGGCAAGCGACCAAGCCAAGATTGGCACATCCGGCCTCTCTGCCCCTGACTAAGACAAAAAGTGCACAGGGCGGAGCCTCGATGACATCAGGGCCCGCTGATTCAGAGGTTACCTGGCGTTTTCGAGCCCGCTGGCTACAAAACGCTTCCTCCTTATTCGCTCCACCGATGGCACCATGTTTGCTAAGGGCAACATGATCCATCAGAGGAGAGGAGTAGCTAGTGCAATTGGTAGAGAGCCGAAGGTGACCTGTTTCTCGGACGGGAGCCTTCTGGCGAATGTGGCGAATCCCGCCGAGGCGGCCAAGATTAGTGCTCTTCGGACACTTCATGGCACCCCGGTGAGTGTGACGCCGCCCTCTACCATGAACATTGTGAAAGGAGTAGTTTATGCGAGGGAACTCGTTGACTAGTCCATTGAGGACATCACATTAGAGCTGGCTGACCATGGGGCGGTAAAGATCGAACGTGTGATAAGAAAACAGGAAGGGGCCTCGAGGCCCACCTTTACACTTTTCGTCACGTTCAACTGTGACAAGCTTCCTGAGTCGGTACGTGCCGGTTGTTACCGATACCGCGCGAAGGCATTCATGCTACTGCCGCGGAGGTGCTATTACTGTCACCGCTTCGGCCATACGAATCGTTCTTGAGACGTGCAAAGTCGGGGTCACCCGAGGTTTGTGTAAATTGCTCCAAGGCCGCACACGATAAGTCCAAATCGTGTGTGGCCAAGTGTGTCAATTGCGGAGAGCCGCACCCTGCTACTTCGAAGAAATGTGATGCATATCTCCTTGAGAAAGAAATCCTAGCTGTTCAGGCCCAGTATCGACTCTTATTCCGCGAGGCTAAGGACTTGGTCCTGGCGCGCCCGGCTCTGCCTGGGACGTCATATGCCTCAATAGTTAGAAATACACCCTCTGCTCCTGGCTCATCTAGGCCAACGAGCACGGTTGTTGCCGCGCCTATTTGGAGCACTTCTGCGGGCTCGCCTCTGGTGAAGCTGGCGGCAAAAAGGGTTCACACCCAGCAACGGCTAAAACCAGGGCTCCCCTCCTCTTCCCCCATCGTGACCGTTTCCCGTAAGGCGAAACGGCCACGCGCCTCCACTGAGTCGTTATACTCACAGGAGGCAACACCCCTGAAGATGGTCGCTAGGCTATCTTCGAGGGTTCCTAAAGCTGTCCCCCGAAATGAGGACAGCAACAAAGGAGCTTCGGCTCCTTCGCCCACGCTTAGTGTAGGCTAAGTGGCTCGGAGACGGTGGTTCCTCAAAAAAAGGGCCCCCCGCCTCCGAAGCCGCAACGCCCGCCTAAGGTTTTGAGGCGGGGGGAGGAAAAGATTCGATCGATGTGATGCCTGACGAAGATAATCGGGATCTGATTCAAATGCGAAATTCTATCGCATAAATAGCCTAAGCTAGCCCCTCGGGGTATGGGGCAATGGGGGACTTCCATGTAATGTCCCGCTAGCGATTCGAACACTCTCATCTTCCCATAAGCATAACTCAATCTGGCCAGATCGACGCCTGCAGGCAAACGGGGGATTGAACCTCCTTGATTAAACTTGGAGCGGTGGAAGATTAGGCTCGGAAAATGTTCGGGCGATAACAACGCCATGCTACTTTCTTCTCGCAGGATACACGTGGGAAGCATGAGTACCAATATGTGATAGAAGTGAGGCGCGGCAGCCTCAGGCAATTATATCACAGAGAATAAGAAGATAAAATATATGTGTTAATTTGTATATATTAATTTGTATAGAGAATGAGGAAATGAAATGCATATATTAATTTGTATAAATAGAGATGAGGCAAGCGTTCGGCAGATAGCAGGTCGGATACCTGATAAACAAACATTCGCTTCTTGGAAAAGATTGAACAGAAAACGGGAGGCCAAAAAGCAGCTGAGCAAATATAGACTTTCGCCAAGAGAAATTTCAACACCTATCTGTGACAAGCGATTCCTAGGGGTGGAAATTAACGAATCAGACCACTGGGGTCCGCCCTCACGGATAATTCTAAGTCACACCCCTTAGGAAACGAACACACACACACACATATATATATATATATATATATATATATATATATATATATATATATATATATATATATATATATATATATATATATATATATGGTCAGGGAGTCAGAAAAACAACCAGAGTCAGAGGTATAAAGTAAGCCCAGTTGCCAAAGGTCCTCACCACCCGTCGTGCGCAATAGCAAAGAAGACTCTTCAATATACTCGCCATTATGTCTAACGACCAAGCTCCCATTAACCGGGTTACTTTTACCTACATTTTCCTATTAGATAAAACACTTTTAACCCTGGTGACACCCCTATATGTTTCCAGGGAGGGGTTGCAATTTAGTCTCCTGAGAGGATGTTCATCCGTGGCAATTGCTGTTCCTCTAGTATCTTGCTGATGCGCCTCCCTGTAGTGGTAATATGTGCGAGGTCTATTAGCTTCTGGTGTTTGTGCATTTTGGATATTTGAAGGAATTTAGATTTTTTGACAATGGTAACGTATGTAATAACGCAAAGCGTATTCATGCTTGCGGAATAGTAAAGGGGATAAACATGTTTCAGCACATAATGAGATGACTAGGGAGCTTTTGAAGGCTCCAGTAGCAGCTCTTAAACCTTGATGGTGCAGAGGATCCAGTCTTTTCAACATGCTGGTTGTTGCTGCTCCATAAAGAAGGCACCCATAGTCTAATTTGGTGAGCAAAAGCATTTGGTGCATGTGGAGAATCGATCTGCAGTCAGCCTCCTAGTGCTAGTTATATATTTTGTTTTATAGGTTGAGAACCGGGATTGATCGTCTACGCAGATCGTCAACATGGTGTTTCTATGTACGTCATTCTCTGGTCAAATGTGAGGCCAAGGAATCTAACTTTGTTGGAAGTTTGTATGTTTATACTTAGTATCGATAGTGGAATTATTTAGATTTGTCGTCTCGTTGTGAATGTCCCCTGTATTGTTTTTTCCTCTTAGATGGTGAAGCCATTCCGGGTGTTGTAATTTGTTATTGCATCGATAGCTGTCTGCAGTTGGTGGGCGACTTCTTGGGGCTGTGTCCCTCTATACCAGATAGCGAAGTGGTGGTGGGACATGGAGAGCCAGACTGTTTATCGCTAATATGAAAAGGGTTGTGCTAATGACACTACCATGAGGTGGGCCTTGATATTTTTGCAGGGTAGGGAAGCGGCTCCCAGAAGGTTGACTGAGAATTGTCTGTTACGGAGCAAATTTTGGATCAAGATTGGCAAGGGTCCCCGAAATCCCCTCTGGTGTAATTCATGGAGAATGAGTCGTTGCCAAACCGTGTCGTATGCTTTTGATAGATCGAGGAAGATTACCGCAAGGAAACCTCATTCTGCGAATGACTGGGCTGTCACATTCAAGGTGCGTGAGTGGGTCTAGGGTTGATATATTCTTGCCATAACCATATTGATTTGTTGATACCATTTTCCGCGACTCGAGTTGCCCTCTTTTCCTCTCATTTGCCATTCTCTCAAACAACTTGCACAACCAAATGTGAGGGCGATTGGTTTGTAATTGGTCAGTATCTTTCTTTTGTTTTAAGAAAGGTAGTATTATTGCTGAGCGACATTCGTCAAGAAATTAACCAGTGAGCCAGAGATGATTGTATTGGTAAAGGGTGTATTTTAGGCAGTCGGGATGTAGATGGCGAAGGATAGGGTATGTAATTTACTCTTCTCCGGGTGCGGTGTTCGGGCGATTAGGCAGTGATTCTTCAAGTTAAGTTAGCGTGAATTGTAGTCAAGAGAGATTTCCATTTTGAAATATATTTCCGAGCTTTCTGCTTCTGTTTTAGTTAAGAAGGTTGGGTTCAAAGAGTTCTTTGAGGTAGCACTTATATGGTTGCCGATTGTAGTAGCTACTTCTTCTGGTATACTGATGGTTTCATTATTGACTTTTAAGACCCCACGATGTATTGTGTTGTGGCTTCCTGCCATCTTTCTCACCTCATGACACACTTTAACTATGGCTGTTTTCGAGGTTATGTTTGATACGTATTTTTGCCAGGCTTCCCGCCGGGCTTTTTTAAATGTTCGTTTTAGCTATTGCGCACAGTCTCTTGTATTCTATATAATCATTGTTGGATCTTGTAATTCGAAAATTTCTGTGTGCCCTGCTTCGTTCGCGTTTTGCTATTTTGCACTCGTTGTTCCACCATGGCCTAGAAGCACAGTTATTATTTACTGAGCTGCGCGGAATATACTTGAGTGCGATCGATTTTAACATATTTGTGAAGGTTTTTAAAAGGTTTGCTATTTTTTGGTGATAGAGATTGGCTGAGATTGTAGCGGTCTCTTTGGTGAAGGCTGCCCAGTTGGTAGGGGATAGGGGTGGGGCGTAATAGGGCCTCAATGATCAGAAAGTAGCAATCGCTACCACACAGCTAATCGTGAGTATGCCAGAAGAGATCGCTAGGTGCATCCTGCGAACTGAGAGTGAGGTCGATGGCTGAAAAACTGTGTTTGTTGTTGATAATGGGTGAGGTTACCATCATTTATGATTCCTTGTTTTTTTTTTTTCTATGAGGTCCAGGATGATACGCCCACTGCTAGTTTCTTTTTTATCGCCCCAGACTCGGCTTCGGGCCTTAAAGTCACCTATAATGAAATATGGATGGGGAAGCTGATCGGTTAAATGTTCTAAGTCTGCATATGATATTGTGATGTTTGGAGACAGGTAAATGGAGTATATTGTAGTAAGTTGGGATAATTGTATCCTTATTGCTATGGAATTTATATTTATATTGATGTTTAATGTGATATAATGCGTGCTTTTATCAATATATAGGAATTGCCTCTTTTATTCGGGTCGGAGTGGCAGAGGTATTTATTTTTTAAGAAATTATCAGGATTGTTATGCATTGTCCCATTGAGTAAGATGCATATTGGATGGCATTCTTTTATTAAATCTTTTAAGCTTTCGTAGTTGGCGCTAAGGCCGCGAATGTGCAATTGTAGGAAGCATGTTTGAATGGTGTGTTGGTTGGAGTCGAAAATTATTTAGATGGTTTAATCGTCCCAATTGGGGGGAGCATCAGTTTTGGAAGTCGGTTTTAGTGTTCTGATTTTAGATGCTCCCGGTGGTGCTGGAGCAATTTTGTTTTGCTGAGCTTTTCCAGATGTGGTGGTTGGATCGTTTGTGGCTGTAGAGCAGGGTTGGGCAACCTCCGACACGCGAAGGCCTAGCGTCTGGCCCTCCACTTTGCTCGGCATTAATATTCTATCCAGGCCGCGACCCCCAAACCCCATAAAAATTCTGTCAGACAGTATCTGTCTTGGTACACTCGTAGAGGGAAGGGAATGAGTCTTACGTCTGGCAGTGAAATGAGTACAAAATGAGACAACGCCACTGCCCTCCTGCAGATGGAGTTGGTGGAGCTGCAGTGCAATGATGAACTGAAGGGGAAGTTCCGCACCTTTTCTCCGCTGTCCTTCTTCCGCGACCTCGTTCTTCCTTTTAGCAATTTTCCAAAATACATTGCTCATGTTCAACGCCTCGTGGCCATAGGTTGGCGTTATCGAGATAATTTATCGCGATAACGCTATCGGGTTATCGGTTATCTGATTTATATTTTTCCGCGTTATCGATTAATCGGTATCGCCGATAGTTTTGGTTCCAAACTAGTGATAATCAATAATTTCAGTTTTTGGTTACAGTTTAGCACAGGGGCGAGCCGCGCGTGTCTTGGAGGCAGAAATAGCTAGGTCCGAGTTGGGACGAAAGAACGGTCAAGAGGTTAGAGGTCAAGTCCGTGATGGAAAGGAAGGAGGAGATCTTGTGGCGTGCTGATCTGGAGACCGCCAGCAGCAGCAGCAGCAGCAGCGAGGACATGGAGACGAAGGACTACTACGCAAGCATTTGTGATGAGGTGGATGACACTGGGAGTCATCACAGGTCAACCAAGTCCAAGGCTGCTCAAATTGTGAGTGTGTTGCTGCAGGCCAAAGGAAGAGAGTCTGGCAGACCCAGCCTTCAACAGTGTTAAGGTTCTCATTGAACCTTTCTTGAGGTACAAAACGGCGATCCCGAGCAGCACCGCAGTGGAGCGCTTGTCCTCCCTTGGCAAGGACATCATCAGAGCTAAGAGGAGCTCCCTCTCTGATGAAAAATTCAACATGCTCATGTTTACGAAGGGGAACATGCTGCAGAACCTGGTCTAGACTCTGGCTGTGCAAAATTAGTTATTTTACTTAGAACAGTACTTTTCATTAGCAAAGAGACAGGATAAACATTGAATTTGAAGTTTTTTCTAAGATTTTTCTAAGACTTTTATTTCTTAAAGCTTTTTCTAAGTTTTTTAAGAAAAGATAAAAATAAAGATTTGGGTTTATCGATTTTTTAATTTAAAATATCAATATCGTTATCGCTAGTATCGGAATTTTGGATTTATCGGTTATCACCTTATCGGGCGATAAATTTATCGCTAGTTATCGATTATCGCCGATAAGGGTATCGTTATTGATTTTTCGGGTATCGTGATACATTTTTTCGTTATCACGTCCACCACTGCTCGTAGCCATGTTTGGCAGCACCTACTGTTGCGAACCGCTCTTGACAAAAAAAAATGAAGTACGCGAAATCTCAACTTCGCTTCCAACTCCCGGACCGCCACCTCAATGACATTCTTCTGTTGTCTACCTCATCCATCGAGCCGCCCGACATTTAAACACTTCTTCATGACAAGCAGCAAAAGCCGTCTCACTGATTTGTATGTTTTTCAATAAAATTCTTATATAATGTATTCTAATATATATGTCCTCCCAAAAGTGTCATCTGGCCCTCACGCTGAAAAGGTTTCCCGCCCCTGCTGTAGAATTTTATTTATTGCTTTTGGTGGGTGCAATTTGGGTTTGGGTTTTATTAGTAGGGGAGGACTGTTATCTTTAGTCAATGTTGGGACTATTGATGATTCATGAGATATAGGGACTCTAATCGGACAGAGTGTTTTTGATATTGGCAGTCGTTTCAGGGGAGAATTTTCCGTTGTGTTGGCACTTGTGTTGCTGTTGGAGTCTGCTGTATTTTTAAGGGATTGATGTGTCCAACTGGACCGGTTCATGGCTGCCTGGTCAACGTGCCAAGGTTCGGCGCTACAGATAGAATACTTTGGCTCCTTTTCTCTTCATTTGTCACGTGTTGACGCCGTTCACGCCTATTTTGTAGGGCCTCTGCCTTATTCTTTTAGTTGCGCATATCATATCACCATAAGTGATCGTTTTACCTCTTGGAAAGATGTGTCCGTTTTTCTGGACACCCGAGCCTCTACCGTCGCTCGAGCCTTCCTCACACAATGGATACTCGTTTTGGTGTCCCATCCACAATTATGATTAAGCTAGGTAGTCAGTTCGAGTCCCGTCCTTTTCGCTTTCGATTGACATCCTACCACCCCCAAAGCAACTCCACTGTTGAACGTCGACACCGGAATCAAAGCGTCCAGCTGCCGCCTGATGGGAAGGAACATAACGCTCCTGTTAAGCTTTTTCACATTGCGCATCAATGTTTCCCAGCCTTTATGAGGCTAACTATGATTTTATCCACCCCCTCTATCCTCATACTAAATTATGTTTGTTTTTAATTTAATCGAAATAACGGGCTCATGCCACTTTACCTCGCGAGTTGCAGTGGAGGTTCCTTTTCAAACCAGGAAAGGATTCTAGGGATAGTAACAGTTACCATCAAAAAGAATTAAAAAAAATGGTTAATTAAGTTGATGGAGACAATGGTAAAGTTCCACCTAATTGGTTGCTGAAGGTAAATGGTCTGTTGTCGCCTTCTCAATATGGATTGAATAATTACCATAGCACTGTGGAAAGGCTTGTTCGTTTGGAGAAGCCTATACGAGATTTATTTTTTTTTAGAGCTCATCTGGCGACTGCCTACATGGGCATTAGTCGCAGTATAAAAACTGGCCTAGTTCTAGGCTACTTTAAAATAAAATTAAAGAGACGAAAAAAAACACCCCAAATGGAGGAAAGGAAAAGAGCTCCTGCGTGGGGAGGGGGGGGTCCGCCCAAGCGCAGGAGCGTGAAACCTAAAGGAAAAAAAACAAATGCAAAAAACAAAATAAACAAAAAAAACAAACCATGCTTAAATAATAGGGAGAAGGCAAGCCTCCCCCCAAAAGTCAACAAGTCCACCAGTCGATGTGCACGCATTCAGCCCGAGTACAAGGGACAGGCGGTAGCGACCCCACCCATACCGGTACCACACAGGTGTCGTGCGCGAAGATCACCCAGACTGGGACATTCGACAAGAATGTGCCGAACAGTCTGGGGGACGACGCAGTCGTTGCAATAGGGCGCAGGCGAGCGCTCAATCAAATAGCGATGCGTCACACGAGTGTGCCCGATTCGGAGACGACAGAAAGCAACCTGTAGCCGCCGCGGCATTGGGAACAGTCGGGGAACAATAGCACGCAACTTTAAGTTCCCTTCGACCGCCTCCCATCTTCTTTGCCAATCAGTCCAAAGAGCTGCCCGTATTCCTGCCATGTAGTCAGTGTGAGGAAGAGCGAAACGCTGGTCCGGTCGCAGAGTCCTCGCGGACTCTTTGGCGCCCTCATTCCCCGCAATTCCTACATGTCCAGGAACCCAGCAGAAGATAATCTCGAAATCTGCCCGGCTCGCACAAACTGTGGCGTCACGGATATCGCGAACTAGGGGATGCGGAGATTCCAATGCCCCGAGAGCACTCAGGAAGCTTTGTGAGTCACTATAGATCACAATCCGGTCTCCGAACAGGGCACGTCGCGTAGTCTCCCGTACCAAGTAGTGTATTGCCACCAGCTTGGCCGTAAAGACAGACGCAGCACCTGGTAGAGCCCCGCTGACTTCAAACAGAGGGGATACGGCGTAAAAGCCGATCCCCTTTTGGTACTTGGAGCCATCCGTATACACTGGCACGGTTCCAGCGTGACACGATGTGTGCTCCAAAAAGGTCGAATGCAATACTCCCGGCGCAGTACAAGCTTTGGGAGCAGAGGCGTGGCGACAAATAGCCAAATGTGGTACCCTCCAGGGTGGCGTCCTGGGCAGAACCAGTGGCGCCACCGGCCCGAGAGCTATATTTACCTCTCGAAGGAGTTTCCTGGCCCTAAACCCAAATGGCTTAGGGTATGACTGGCGTCTCTCGGCGGCATAGGCACCATTGAGATCAGCTACAGATGCAGTGAGAGCTGTTGGCGACTGAGGGAGGCGCAGGGCTTGAGCGTACAAGCGAGTGATGCACTGCACGCGGCGCAGAGCGGGTGGCACCTCCCCAGCATCGACCAACAGGCTCTCAATGGGAGAAGTGCGGAAGGCACCGGTCGCAAGGCGAAGGCCGGTGTGGTGGATCGAATCCACTTTCCGCAATAAACGCTCGGCTGCGGATGCATAAAACTCGCATCGGTAGTCGAGCTTCAAGCGAACAAAGGATCGATAAAAAAGTAAGGCAGTAGCCCTATCAGAGCGCCAAGCGTTGAACGTCACGGAACGGAGAATGTCCATGGCGCGGGTACAAGAGACCCTAAGGCTGCAAATATGAGCCTCCCGGGTGAAGCGTCGGTCGAATAAAAAACCAAGGAAACGGTGCGACTCAACCACATCCAGGCGCACCCCATTAAGAAACAAATCTGGGTCGGGGTGAAGCCGTGGATGGCGGCAGAAGTGCACCACCTTAGTCCTGGCTGAAGAAAACTGAAACCTGTGCGATTCGGCATAGCAAGAGACACGATTCAATGCCTGTTGGAGTCGACGCTCCAGAGTTGGCATCTATGCCACGCAAAAAGAGATCGAAAGGTCGTCCACGTAGAGCGTAGCGAGAACATCTTTCGGCAACACTGAGGTGATGCCGTTGATGCTCAGGGCAAAGAGTGTG
This sequence comes from Ceratothoa steindachneri, assembly GCA_963969495.1. Classification (NCBI taxonomy): domain Eukaryota; kingdom Metazoa; phylum Arthropoda; class Malacostraca; order Isopoda; family Cymothoidae; genus Ceratothoa; species Ceratothoa steindachneri. The sequence goes on along the minus strand of OZ018323.1, from coordinate 56,744,830 downwards.
ACACTGAGGACACTTCCCTGCGATACACCCTCTTACTGCTCCTTTGGGCCGGAGGGCTCCCCCCACCCATACGCAGAATCGACGATCTCGCAAAAATTCAGATATAAACATTGGGAGGCGTCCCCTCGCCCCCATCGTGTGGAGAGTCTCCATTATACCGTATCGCCATACGGTATCATAGGAGGCCTTCTCCACATCGAAAAAGACCGTGTCGTAGTGCTGTCTACGAAGGAAAGCCTCGCAGACGGCATTTTCCAGTCGGAGCAGAGCATCCGACGTGGAGTGGAACTTGCGGAAGACAGATGGCCTCCGCTGTCCATAAAAATGGCTAATCTAACATTTACCAATTTCTCCATCAACTTGCACACGCAAGAGGTTAGAGATATTGGCCGGAAACCGGTCGGAGTAGAGTGATCTCTCCCCGGTTTGCGAAAGGCGAGCACAGTAGCGATTCGCCAGGAGTCTGGGAGAAGACCTTCCACCCAGATCCTGTTGAACAAATCTAACAAAAAGGCCATGCCTCGCTCACCCAGGTGTCGACGCATGGCGTACGGGACATCGTCCGGACCATGAGCGGTGTCCGCGCACGAAGCGAGAGCGGAACGCAACTCACTCACAGTAAACTTGTCGTTGAAGGGTTCTCCGCCTCTGGAGGTAAAGTCCAGCCGGCAGCCTTCCGCGACATCACGACGTACATTGAATGCTGGCGGAGCATCATCACGGCTAGAGAATGTGGAAAAAGCGGTCGCTAAGAATTCCGCCACGGACGCGGGGTCCGAGATTGCGGTCCCATTCTCCTGGAGAACGGGAGGGGAGTCCTGCGAGAACTTCTCCTAATCCTTTTGGCTCGTTTCCACACCTCAGGTAAAGGGGTCTTCCCGTTAAGTGAAGACACGTATGCCAGCCAAGAAGAGCGGCGGGCGTGCTTCTAAATATACCGGAAACTAGCCCGATGAAATTCAGCGACAGCGAAATCGTTCGGGCGGCGCTTATAGCGCGTGTAGGCACAACGCCGACAACATGGGATTGGTTGGCGTGCAAAACGGCCAGACCTTCTAGAAACAGTAGAACTCAACGGCTTATCAACCGACCTAAACTCCTCGACTTAGATAGAGAATTCAGTCATTACCTGAAATGCAGGCTAAAGTGATCACTGCCATGGAGGTCATCGATCACCCCCCAATCAAAATCAGGCTGTGTATCGAAGAGCACAAAGACAGGTTAAGGCAAGAAAATTAAGCGGTTCTCGGACAGTGATGCGTAAACTCATCCACGTTTAGTACACCCATTTCAAGCTCTTCGATCAGATCAGCAAGGACTTGTCTCCTAGGATTTATTGAGTAATCTTCCCAGAGAGGATCCTGAGGTTTAGATCTCCAAGCAAGAGAAAGGGCTTCAGCAACCGTACCACAACGCGGCGGAAGGCCCCCGCGTCGAAGTCAGCTGACGGTGGAATGTACGCAGAAATGATAGTATACCTCATATCCAGGTGAAGCTGCACAACCACTGCTTGAAAGGAGGTATCTAAAGTGAAAGAACGGAGACATCATGCCGGGTGTAAACCGCGCATCTCCCAGACCGGCCATCCCGTGGTGGTGGGGTCGCAAGACCCTTATACCCCCAGGAGGGCGGGCAGGGAGCAATCGCCTAGCACGGTCTCCTGCAGAAAAATTACTAACGGGGAACGGGACGAGACGAGCTCCCGCAGCTCCTCCCAGTTGGCCCGGAGTCCACGGCAATTACATTTAAGGAATATGCCCTCCAGGCCTTGTTCGGAGCAGACGCAGGGACCCTCTTCTAAAATAAGACCCTCACGGGAATGGCCGTACGCTTCTCGGATGCGGAGCCCCGGGCGCTGTTGGCCGGACAAAGCGCTGAAGGCACTGTCGCCTTCGAGGATTTATTGCTGGAGGTTCGGCTAACCATGCGAGTCTTTTCCTCCCTCCGCCTCGAAACCTTAGGCGGGCGTTGCGGGTTCGGATGCGGGGGGCACTATTTTCGAGGAACCACCGTCTCCGAGCCACTCGTCCACCACTAGGCGTAGGCGAAGGAGCCGAAGCTCCTTTGTTGCTCTCCTCCTTTCGGGGGACAACTTTAGGAACCTCGGAAGATGGCCTGGCGACCAACTTCAGGGGTGTTGCCTCCTGTGAGTCTAAAGAATCGGTGGAGGTGCGTGGCTGTTTCGCCTTACGGGAAACGGTGACGCTGGGGGAAGAGGGGGGATCCCTACTTTTAGCCGGGGCTGGGTATGAACCCTTTTTGCCGCCAGCTTTACCATGGGAGCATCCAGGTTGGGTAGAGCCCACCGAAGGGTTCGGAATGGGCGCGGAAACAACCGTGCTCGTTGGCCTGGATGGGCCAGGAGCAGAGGGTGCCTTTCTAACTATTGAGACATATGACGTCCCAGGCAGAGCCGGGCGCGCCAGGACCAAGTCCTTAGCCTCGCGGAATAAGAGTCGATACTGGGCCTGAACAGCTAGGATTTCTTTCTCAAGGAGATATGCATCACATTTCTTCGAAGTAGCAGGGTGCGGCTCTCCGCAATTGACACACTTGGCCACACACGATTTGGACTTATCGTGTGCGGCCTTGGAGCAATTTACACAAACCTCGGGTGACCCCGACTTTGCACGTCTCAAGAACGATTCGTATGGCCGAAGCGGTGACAGTAATAGCACCGCCGCGGCAGTGGCACAAATGCCTTCACACGGTATCGGTACCAACCGGCACGCACCGACTCGGGGAGCTTATCAGAGTCGAAAGTGACGAAGAGTGTAGGGGTGGGTCTCGAAGCCCCTTCCTGTTTTCTCATCACACGTTCGACCTTGACCGCCCCATGGTCGGCCAGCTCTAAGGTAATGTCCTCTATGGCGTAGTCAACGAGTTCCCTTTCATAAACTACTCCCTTCACAAAGTTCATGGTAGAGTGCGGTGTCACACTCACCGGGGTGCCATGAAGTGTCCGAAGAGCACTTATCTTGGCCACCTCGGCGGGATTCGCTGCATTCACCAGAAGGCTTCCGATCGAGAATCGAGTCACCTTCCGCTCTCTACCAATTGCACTAGATAATCCTCTCCACTGATGGATCATATTGCCCTTGGCCAGCATGGTGCCATCAGTGGAGCGAATAACGAGGAAGCGTTTGAAGCCAGCGGGCTCGAAAATGCCAGTTTACCTCTGAATAAGGGGCCCCGATGTTGTCGATGCTCCGCCCTGTTCACATTTGTTCTTTGTCATAGTCAAGGGCTCCGCACCCGAGGGGGAGGGTATAGAGGCCGGATGTGCCGATCTTGGCTTGGTCGCTTACCGTAGCAGCAGACCCATCCGTCCCCGCAGCCCCTGTAGATGGAGAGGAGCCCCGAGTCTTCTTTTGTCTTTTTCTTTTTCAGAGAGGATGGCGGGAAATGAACCCGCTTCTTACCTCCGCCGGAAGGAGCACACAGGCCAGATGGACCGGCCTCAGCCAGGTCCTTCTCCGAAATGGAGAAGGTCCTGGTGGTCGTATGGGCACCGGTCGGAGGAGATCCTTTCCCTCCTTTATTCTTCTTTGTTAAAAGTAACGTTAGAGGAATTGGACTACTCTTGTTCGTGGAATTTTTAAAATAGTTTTAACGTACGATTTTAGCTTGTCGCTTGAATGTTGATGGCCCGCTTATCTTCATTTATTAAAATGGCTTCTATGATGTTATGCCATCAACAGTCAAGCGACATGCTGAAATCGTACGTTAAAACTATTTTAATTCCACGAACAAGAGTAGTCCATTTCCTCTAACGTTACTTTCAACCCAGAAGAATAAATACCCCATAAAAACCGTTTTCTTTCACCTAACTTTCTGCCAGATCCTCACTCCACTCACTACATCAGTAAAGGAGGGAAGAAATACCATAACGCTCCGAAGATGATCGAATAAGATCGAAAGCTAAGCATTTTAGTTTGTTTTTTACCAAACACATTCATTTAAAAAAAAGGAGATGAATACTGGACAAATAATCCACCATCTACAATATGGAATAAAAAAGATAGAAGAGAAAGTTGCCAAAGTAAATTAATTAAGGCAAAATACACAATGGTCTTCAACAAAATTTGTATTCGAGAAAGGCTGCTACCCAACTACACTAATATATATATATATATATATATATATATATATATATATATATATATATATATATATATATATATATATATATATTTCGAACTATATTTGCAAGTTCATTTTTAAGGAATAACATTACAATAGAAAAAGACAACCTTATATAGGGTACAAAGATACTTAGGGAACGCCGATCACATAGTACAGACCAATGGAAAAAACATGAAAACAAGACAGAAAAATACCAGGAAAAAGAATAGGCAACTAATAACAGACATGTGCACCCCTATAACAATATACACACAACGCCATGTATATGAATGGAATATGGTTGGATGAAAACCAAAACTACCAGATTATCTTTAGAGCGAATACATTTAGGGCTAAGAGTTTATCCACAGGCACAACAAAAACAAGTGGTGGGAAAGGCAATGCGAATGATATTACACTAATAAGGTGACAACAGGCTGCATTATGAAGTTATTTCATTTAGTACAAGTTTTTTTCAAAAAAGGGTTGAGTTTAAATAAGCAAGGGGAAATGTTCATATTGGGTAAGATGCCAATTAAGGAACACTCGACAATATTTCTTTTTTTGTGAAATCAGCGGAATGATAAAGGAATTTTGTAGAATTCCAGTCATTGGGTGGTTATTTTCAGATAAATGTAAAAATAAAGCGCTGTTTATTTCACCTCTTCTAATATTATACTTATGTTGGTAAATTCTAGTAGATAAAGATTCACCAGTTTGCCCGAAGTAAGGTAAATTACAAATAGAACATTCTATATAATATACTTCACCTTTTTTTACTTGTGTTATTGTGGACTAACATCATAGGTGGGCTCTATCGCGATAACGATATCGGGTTATCCGATATTTTTCCCGCGTTATCGATTAATCGGTATCGCCGATACTTTTGGTTCCAAACTAGCGATAATCGATAATTTCAGTTCAGTTTTTGGTTTGTTTAGCACAGGGGCGAGTCGCGCTGCCTTGGAGGGAGAAATATGTAGGTCCGAGCTGTGAGGAGGATCCTCAAAACCTATGAGATGAAGGAGAACCTCACCAGGTAAAAAACTAAGAAACAGTATTCAAATATTTTTACTATTGTATTATAAAATAACGCTATAGTCAATAATCAATATTGTATTATAATTTTGGATTTATCGGTTATCACGCCCACCTATGACTAACATTTTATATATAGTGGATTCATATCTAAAATTTACAGATATCAAGTTGCTTAAAAATACGGCGAGGCAAAAAAAAAAAAAAAAAAAGTATTAGAGGATAAGACAATTTTTGAAATTGAAAACCAGTGGATTATCAGTTCTATAAAAAGTTCTCTTTGCAAAGCTTAATGAAGTATGCACAAATTGAGAGGGTAACAAAGTTGCTAACCTATTTACCCATTTCAAAAATACTGGACAATTCCTTATCAAAAAATTCCGGGCTTTCTCTATTTTCATGCTATTCCTTGAAAATGAACTTGCAAATATAGTTTGAGAGTGCTTGGATTCATCTTTTAATTTTCCTGTGGGTTATTTTTCATATATATATATATATATATATATATATATATATATATATATATATATATATATATATATATATATATATATATATATATATATATACATATATATATACATATAGTGGACATGGACCTTACAAAAGGCCTTCTTGCCAAAATATGGGTTTGATTCAGCTTACCTTTGGCATAGAAACGGGTATGATGTTACTTTACCTCCTTCTTGCTTTTGCGGAGCGCTGACGGCTTTTTTTTATTATTATTTTACGTGTCTGATGTATTTTTTTACGAGTTATATTATAGTCCACAGTGCTCGTGAATATCTCATGATTTTGCTGGTTATGGTTTCCATGGTGAATATGATCATTGCGAAGGAAAATGAGTGCAATTTCATAATGGTGACTAGCGTGGGGATTTATGTGTTTACAGTTTACATAAAAGGGCGCGTAGTACACAATTTGGAAATTGGTGAAAATTATAATCAAGATTTCGCGTTGAACCTGCTGTATGTTTATCACGTACCATTTTTTTGTGTTTAAAATGTTAAAACGCGACGAAAAAAATGATAAAAATATGATCAAAATAAAAAATTAAAAAAAATTATGTGTTAAATCATGTTATACGTGTTATTATCTAATATTATTTTACGTTAGATGCAAGATTTAACTATGGACAGTGCTGCGCCAAGTGCATCAATTAATTGCTTAATGTATCCTATTGTAGGCTACTTTTCATTCTATTTTTTGCAATTCATCATTTTATATTCACTTTTCCAGTTGCATTATTGTACTAAGATGGAGATTTTACATTGCCTAATTAAGTTTATATATATATATATATATATATATATATATATATATATATATATATATATATATATATATATATATATATATATATATATATATAAACTGCGGGTTTGGTGAAAGTTTTTGTGTTATGTTTAAATTTATGATGTTGTAGAGGTGCGAAGATGTATCAGAGAAAATTCCTTCCAACGCGAGAATATAAATAGCCCATTAAATTACCAACTCAAAAGCGGACTCGCCGTTGCGTGACGGCAGAGTGCTGGCCTTTGGATTCACAAACCCGCGATCGATACACCTCAGTCCATAATTTTTACGAAGAAAATTCACGAAGAAAACGGAGACCACGAAAAAATGCTTTAAGGACAACTCAAGAAGACTCAAGATAAAATGGATCGTCTCAAGAAAGAAAAACGGAAGATAACGACTTCTAGGGCTAACTCATCAAATCAACAAGAAATCATCACGCCATCAAGAATTAAGAAGAAATCATCTCAAACTCATCAAGAATTAAGGAGAAATCATCACGTGATCAAGAATTTGGAAAGAATCATCATATCAAGATTAACGTCAAGTTAATATGAAGATACATCAAGTTAGAAAATCGAAGATCAAGAACTAACCCAGCCAACTTAAAGAAGAAGGAATCTCAGCCAATAAGAATACCAAGAGTCAGATAAATGGAGTCAATGTTTGAAGGGGAATCTTCAGTCAAGAAGAAATAAATAGATTCGAATATAGAAATCTCAAGATAGATGAATGATATTGATAAATAAGAAAATACTATAATAAAAAAATACTCCCGTCCCCCGCTATTATGTTTTGTGCGAGAATGTAATTTCTGTTTAGGATGGAAGTTATCATATTATAATATGTAACAGTATTATTTCTCGTAGTTTCAGTTTGATGATATGTGGAAGTTCAGCTGTTTAAAATAAATATCCTATCATCAGCAGTTGTTTACGATCACCACAGTTTAAACAGCTGAACTGTTAAAGCGGTCAACCCCCCTAACTTCTCAACCATGGATAAGTTTTTGAATACAGGCACCCTAGACATTGACCGTCATCGACAGCAGCACACGAGTTGGACGTGTAACTCCAACTTCGAGACATTCGTCGACTCAATAAACCCCTCTCTCAATCTCGACAAGTTAAAGCTGCTTCGAGCACATGTGTCAAGCCACATCTTCAAGCTTATCCGGAATGTGGCTACATACCAGAAGGCAATCGAAATAATGAAGGTTCGTTTTGTTAAGCCTAAGAGTGGAGTTTATGCAAGACCTTGTTTAGCCACTTGCAAACAACAGGCGTGCGAGATGCTGGACCAGTTTTGTGGAAACTGAAGACTTAGCCCAAGACTGCGACTTCAGAGCAGCCACTGGTGAAAAAGTTGAAGAGTTAGCCATCAGAGATACCTTCATTACTGGTATGGCACCAAGTGCCACTCGACAGAAACTTCTAGAAAACCTTGAACTAGACCTCGATACTGCTGTGGAACAAGCACGCTCACTTGAAATGGCCCAGCTGCACTCAGAGTCATCACTGATGGTAGCTACTGAATCGGAAACAGCTATAGATGTGAAGCCAACAGAAGAGCATCTAGAGCAATATGAATGTCTAACATTGAACACAACCCAATCGAGTGCTAGAAGATGTTTCTTTTGTGGAGGGCATTTTCACCCTAGGAAATTCTTCAAGGGTAAGGATTCATCATGCTCAAAGTGTAGAAAATGCGACACTTTGCCTGAGTATGTCAGTCATCAGCAAGGTCTGTTCAACCAAGCAGCAAGTCAAAGATGTTTGCGGCTATCATTGCGTCGACTGAAAGCCTGAATAGTATCTCCCGAGCAGTTACAAGGATTCTTCTCGATGACAAAATATCAATGGAGGCTCTGATCAATACTGGGAGTTAGCGGTTTCATTCGACCAAAAGTTGTGCAGTCTGCAAGGGAAAAGATGCTGCAAGCAACAGGGACGGTCTCTATGGCATCTGCTCAACAAACTACCGAGATCCGTGGGCGTTGTGGGGTCAGTCTAACTGTCAATAACAACAAGTACGAAAATGTTCAACTGTACGCCCTGGAAGATTTGTGTTCTCCTTACTTACTAGGTCATGACTTTTTAAGGTAACATAAGGCGGTTTCCGTTGAGTTTGGTGGATGCCAACCTCCTTTGGAGCTGTGCAGTTTAGCGATTGCTACCGTGGATCCCCCCCCCTCTCTCCTCAACTCTGTTTGGGAACCTGACCCCTGAATGTCGCCCTGTACAAATCAGATCCCATCGCTACAGTGAAGAGGAAAGTAAGTTAATCAAAGACGAGGCAGAGCGCTTACTTCAGGTATGAGTCATTGTACGTAGTCGAAGCTCATGGCGAGCGCAAATTGTGGTTGTGAAGAACGGAAGCAAAAGGAGAATGGCAGTAGATTACACTCAAGCAATCAATCGTTTTACGAATCTAAATGCATGCACAGTACCAGCAATCTCCGAGATAATAGAGATCTCCAAATACACCTACTTTAGCTCCATCGATTTCAAGTCAGCTTATCACCAAATACCCTTAGACTGAAGAGCAAATGTACACTGCCTTTGAGGCTGGTGGACGACTTTTTGAGTTCAATTGGATCCCATTTGGCGTTACCAATGGGGTGGATTGTTTTCAGCAGATCCTAGACATCATCCTCAGCGAAGATTTAAAGGACACCTTCGCCTACGTGTATGACATAACAATCCGCGGAAACTCAAAGGAAGAGCATGATGCTAATTTAGAACATTTCTGTTCGGCAGCTGAGAAGTATATGTATAAATGTTATTAAGGGAAACAAATGTATTTTTTTATTAATTGTTGTATTAATTAATTACTGATAATTTATTAACAATTAATAAAAAAGCACGTTTTCTGTTAATAACATTAATACAAAAGTTGTACATGAAGTGTCCTGGGAATTATGGGCCCCCATGTAAAAGTTGGTCAAATAAAGTGGAAGAGGCCAAACTCCTTCAAAAAGTCGTTAAGTCCACAAGTCGGTGTGCACGAACCCGTCCCGAGTACAAGCGGTAGCGACCCCACTCTTCCAGGTACCGGGAGAGGTAACGTGAGCGAAGATCACCCAGACTAGGACAATCAACAAGAATGTGCCGACTAGTCTTGGGGACAACGCTGTCTTCACAGTATGGCGCAGGCGAGCACTACATCAAATGGCGGTACGTACCGCAAGTGTGTCCAATTCAGAGACGACACAAAGCAACCTGAAGCCGTCACAGCATTGGGAGTTAAGTCCATGGGAACAGTCGCGGCGCATTGACACGCAACTTTAAGTTCCCACGTCAGTCTCCCATATTCTTTCCCAAGCAGCCCGGAGAACTGCCCTTAATCTTGCCATGTAATCGGTGTGAGGAAGAGTGAAATGCTGGTCTGGTCACCCAGGCCTCGCGGACTCTTTGGCGCCCTCGTTCCCAGCAATTCTACATGTTCAGGAATCCAGCAGAAGATAATCTCGACATCCACCGGCTCGCCAGAACCGTGGCGTCACGAAAATGGCGAACGAGGGGATGCGGAGACTCCAATGCCATGTGTGTACTCAGAGTGGTCTGTGAGTTGCTATAAATCACAATCTGGTCTCCTAACAAAACACGTTGAGTTCTCTCCCGTACCAAGCGGTGTAGAAGCTTTGGGAGCAGAGAGGTGGCGAAAATAGTCAAAGGTGGTACCCTCCAAGGTGGCGTCCTGGGCAGTACCAGGGCCGCCACCGGCCCGACAGCTATACCTAGCTCTTGAAGGAATTTCCTAGCAGTAAACCCAAAGGGCTTAGGGCATGACTGGCGTGTCTCGTCGGCATAGGCACCGTCGAGATAAGCTGCCAATGCAGTGAGAGATGCAGTCGACTGAGGGAGAATATCCATGGCGCGGGTACAAGAGACCCTAAGACTGCGAATATGAATTTGCCAGGTGAGGCATTGGTCAAATACAAGAACAAGGACCGGTGAGAGTCAAACACTTGCAGGCGCACCCCATTGAGAAAAAAGCCTGGGTTAGGGTGGAACCGTGGATGCGGGCAGAAGTGCACCACCTTAGTCTTGGCCAAAGCAAACCGAAACCTGTGCGCTTCGGCATAGCGAGAGACGCGGTTCAATGCCTGTTGGAGTCGACGCTCCAGAGTTGGCATCTGGGCCGCGCCAAAAGAGATCGAAAGGTCGTCCACGTAGAGCGTAGCGAGAACATCTTCCGGCAGCACCGAGGTGATGCCGTTGATGCTCAGGGCAAAGAGTGTGACACTGAGGACACTTCCCCGCGGGACACCCTCTTCCTGTTCCTTTGGGCCGGAGCTCCCCCCACCCTTAGGCGGAATCACCGATCTCGCAAAAGTTTAGATATAAAGATTGGGAGGCGTCCTCTCGCCCCCATTATGTGGAGTCTCCATGATACCGTATCGCCATGCGGTATCATAAGCCTTCTCCATATCGAAAAAACTGTGGCGTAATGCTATCTAAGAAGGAAGGCTTTGCAGACGGCATTTTCCAGTCAGAACAGAGCATCCGACGTGGATTGGAACTTGTTGAATCCGCACTGTGCACAAGACAGATGGCCTCCGCTGTCCAGGAAAAAGGCTAATCTAACATTTACCAATTTCTCCATCAACTTGCACACGCAAGAGGTTATAGAGATTGGGCAGAAACCGGTCGGAGTAGAGTGATCTCTCCCCAGTTTCCGAAAGGCTAGCACAGTAGCGATTCGCCAGGAATCTGGGAGAAGACCCTCCACCCAGATCCTGTTGAACAAATCTAAGAGAAAGGCCATGCCTCCCTCACCCAGGTGTCGAAGCATGGCGTACGGAGATCATCCGGACCAGGGAGGGTGTCCACGCACAAAGCAAGAGCGGAACCCAACTCACTCAAAGTAAACATGTCGTTGAAGGGTTCTCCGCCTCTGGAGTTAAAGTCCAGTCGGCGGCCTTCCGTAACATCTCGACGCGCATTGAATGCTGTGGGAGCATTATCCCAGTTAAAGAATGCGGAGAAAGCGGTCGCGAAGGATTCGACCATGGACGCAGAGTCCGAGATTGCGGTCCCATTCTCATGGATAACTTGAGGTGAATGCTGCAAGAACTTGCCCCGAATCCTTTTGACTCGCTTCCGCACTTCTGCTAGAGGGGTCTTCGCGTCAAAGTGAAGACACGTACGCCTGCCAAGAAGAGCGGTGGGCGTGCTTCGAAATATACCAGAACCTAGCCCGATAAAATTCACCGAGTGAATTCGTTCAGGCGGCGATTATAGCGCATGTAGGCATAACCTTTCTGATTGAGGGCCGTCTCACACGGGAATGGTCAGCGTGCAAAACGGCCAGACGTCCTGGGAATAGTAGCCAGGCCCACGGCGATGAGGTTGCCAGAAAAGAAATCAACGGCCTCATCTACCGACCTAAACTCGTCGACGGAGACATGTCATTTCTTGAAATGCGGACCACCGCGCCAGGGCAAAGCACCACCGGAGCATGCTCTCGGGCGGCAGCAGCACAGAAAATATTTGAATGGGAAAGTGATCACTACAATGGAGGTCATCCACCACCCCCCACCCAAAATCAGGCTGTGGATCTGGAGAGCATAGATAGATTGAGGCAAGAAAATGACGGAATATGCCCGCCATACTTAGCTCAGAGGGAAGCCCTTAGTGTTTTAGGTGTTTCGTTTCTTTTCTTTTGAGAGGAGGGGGAAAATGAACCCGTTCCCCCTCTTTCACGCCGGAAGTAGTCCCTTGGCCAAATGGACCGACCTCAGCAAGATCCTTCTCCGAAATGGATAAGGTCTTGGCAGGGGAAGGAGATCCTTCCTCTCCTTATGAGGTTTGTTGGACCCGAGGTGTCTGAGGAGGAGTTTGCACAAGAGAGGACACGGGTTCTGTGTTTGGCACATAGCCCGGGTTCGACCCTATCATCTAGGGCTGGGTCAACTCAGTGGAGGCCTCCATGTTTCCCCTTCCTCCAAGACATCACAGATCCCATTCGATGTTCCTTTTAAAACGTCTAATGGCGCCGAACCGCCATCCGTCGGGGAAGAGAGGGCGGCAGGTACACTGACTCTCGGTAAACTAGTCACGCATGCAAGCAGGACTTTAGGGGGCACGGTCCGACAGGCCCTGTTATCCCTTGCTTCCCTACGGGGGTTAGACATGTTGAGCCACTCCCACCGGGAACGGTCAAATATGGGCCGCCTGCCTGCTCTCTTGGCCCTTCCCTGTGAAAGTAAAGGGGTGACTATCGCTGGAAAGAGGGAGTCGCCCAAGGGCGCCTCAATTGAAGGGGGTGAGGGAAAGTCCCTGCCCCCGTAGGCCTAGGAGAGGAGTAAGCCTCCTCTCAGGTCAGACAAAGTTGGCGGGACCCCTGAGAAAGAACGGGGTGTAACAAGTAACAAGGAGTAACAAGGAAAGTAAGTACCCTAGGAGACCTTACGGTCCATTCAAAGAGGGTACCTTTGGACTAGCAATTGAGCGGGCACATGGCTGCTCAATTGTTTTGCGTCCATAAACGGCCACTTTTCAAGACTTTGTCTAGTCTTGACTTGAACTGGTCAACAGATTCACTGTTGACAACTTCCACTGGAAGTGCGTTCACTTACCGCAGATACTGTAGGTGAAAAAGTTTCCACACAGATTGCGGTTGTAACGCTTCAGTTCAAGTTTGAAGCCGTGATTGCGCGTTCTGTTCTCACTCAGTGTGAAAATATCCCGGTAGTCAACATTGTCGAACCCTCGAAGTATTTTGAAGACTTCGATGAGCTGACCACGCAGTCTACGGGTTTCCAGTGAGAACAGATCTAACTCCCTTAGTCTATCCTCATAACTTTTATGTCGGATAGAGGGAATCAGCTTGGTTGCCCTGGCTTGTACGCGTTCCAATCTCGCGATGTCCTTTCGCAATGAAGGACTCCAAAATTGTACGGCATACTCCAGGTGCGGTCGGACAAGTGAGTTGTACAGGCACAGTACAATCTCCTGGTTCCGATAACCAAACTGGCGCTTAATATAGCCTAGCATCCTTTGGGCCTTTTTCTCCGCCTCAATGCACTGTTTCGAGAACTTGAGGTCACTAGTGATTGTTACACCCAAGTCCTTCTCAGTGTCACTCAATTCAATAGCAGTGCCCTTAAGGATATACTGGGATTGGGGGTTTCTATGGCCGATATGCATCACTTTGCATTTCCCCACGTTAAAAGGCATTTGCCACGTGTCCGACCACTCCCCAATCTTCCCAAGATCTTCCTGCAGGCGGGCAGTATTTCCATCCTTTGCAACGTTCATACCAAGCTTGGTATCGTCGGCAAATTTGGAAATCTTCGCAACCATGTCACCGTCCATGTCGTTGACGTAGATGATGAATAGTAGTGGTCCCAGGACAGAACCTTGAGGCACCCCGCTAGTAACGGGCACCCACTCAGAAGACTGTCCATTCACCACCACCCGTTGCCGTCTGCCACTTAGCCAGTTCTCGATCCAGCCGGCTACCTTTCCGTCTATGCCAAAGCGCTCGCACTTTCCGAAGAAGGCGGCGGTGTGGTACCTTATCAAAGGCTTTCTGAAAGTCTAGGTAGACCACATCCACCGCCTTGTCCCGATCGTGCTCGCTGAAAACGAAGTGGGAGAATTCTACAAGGTTCGTCAGGCATGACCGTTGCCTTCGGAAGCCGTGCTGGGAACTCCTCAGTAGCAGGTTTGACTCTAAATACGAAGTCACTTTGTCCACCATGATGCTTTCCATGAGTTTACCGACTATCGAAGTCAGACTGATTGGTCGGTAGTTCGACGGTTGGTTACGGTCTCCTTTCTTGAAGATCGGAGTCACCTCCGCCTCACGCCAGTCTCTAGGAACGCATTTGGTCCGGATTGACATGTTAAAGATAGCGCACAGATGTCGTGATACTTCATCGCACACTTCCTTCAACACCTTGGATAGAAACCCGTCCGGTCCAGGGGACTTATTCGTCTTTAGGTCAGCGATCTTTTTCTTTATTTCTCCTTTAGTGAAGTCCATTGCCTCCAGCTTTTCCCCCGAGTAGGAATCCGTCGGCTGGGGAATGGGACCACACTCTTCAGTAAACACTGAAGAGAAGTAGTCGTTGAGGAGGTTAGCATTTTCTGCATCTGAATGCTTTAATGTCCCTTCCTCATTCCTCAAAGGGCCAATCCTTCGACGGATTGGTTTACGGCTGTTCACATATCCAAAAAACTCCTTGGGATTCTCTTTACAGAGTCTCGCCACTCGGAGTTCCTCAGACCGCTTAGCCGCCCGTATGCTGGACTTCACTCTTCTGGATAGCCTCCGGTATTCGTCAAAGTCACCCGAGATCTTCGATTGCCGGTACACATTCCTCTTCTCCCTAAGCAGTTGCCCGATTTCTCGATTAAACCACCTTGGTTGAACAGAGGACCGACGGGGGCATTTCAGAGGGATGAAACGCGATTGAAGACTCATGAATGTGGTTTTGAAACTGTTCCAAGAGTCTTCAACAGCCTCGCGTCAGTCAGTCCCGCGCGTAGACCTGCAAAGTCTGCTCTTCTCAAATCGAGTTTCCTTGATTTACTAGTTGCAGGCTCTGCCTTGGGGACTTTGACTACGAATCTAATTATTCGGTGGTCACTGCCACCAAGCTCTTCGCAAACAGAGAGGTCCTCAACGATGTCATCTTCAGAGGTGAAAACCAAGTCGAGGATATTGTCTCCTCTCGTTGGCTCTCTCACCCATTGAGTGAGGAACTCGTTGTTTGTGAACTCCAGGAGTAGTGCGTTCTCGCCACAGGGTTCTCTGGTTTCCCAGTCAACTTGTGTTGAAATCACCCATGACGATACACACTCTGTCTTCGACAAGTTCTCCTAGTAGCTGGTACAGATCTCTGTCCTTTTCAACGAGTTGGGCAGGAGGTCTATAAAGCACCAGGGTCCTGTATTTGGCAGGACCTATCTCTAGGTCAACACCTAGTAGTTCATGGTCGGATACGATGTTGCAATCCGTCGAGTTGAGAGTATCCTTGACATACATCACACCGCCACCCTCTCTGTCTGGCCTATCTTTCTGGAAGAGCTGGTAACCGGGAATCGTGAATTCACCTTCAAAATCTCGGCTTGAGGTTTTAATCCACGTCTCCGTTATGGCCACCATCTCAGGTTCCTCTGTTGCTACGAGGCCACGGAGCTCAAGAAACTTATTCCTGATTGACCTCGCGTTGAACAGGAGAACTTTGAGGGAGTCCCCCAGTGTAGGACTCCCTACGCTCTTCCGTTTCCCGGCTTCTTTTGTGTGGCAGTACCCCCTCTTTGCCACATCTAAGAACGTCGTTCCAGGAGTGACACGGGCATACTGTCTTATGTCCGCCTTCACTCTGGGTCGGACGCTCCTCTGCGTCCGCTCTACGACATCCTGGATTAAGTTACAGAGTACAGCCTTTCCCTTGAATGAAAGGTGCACTCCGTCCCTTTGGTAAAGGTCGTTTCGACCGTAAAAGGTGCGGTAAGGGTCCAGAAAGAAGACCCCTTCCGCTGTACAGAGGTCGGACAGGCGCTGGTTCAGGGTCACGTTCCTAGAGTGAGCTGTCCGGCTAGGACCTCTTCTTGGGAGCATCCCTACAACGACCCGTTTGCGAGTTCTCAATCCACAGTCATCCACGGCTCCCATGACCGTGTTGAGAATTTTCTCGCTGGGGCCGACTTTGCCTCCTCGGAGGTAGAGGTCATTCCCACTCACCATCAGGGCAACGACTGAATTCTCGGAGATCTGAGATTTCTCAGCCTCTACCCTGATGTGGTGGTTTCCCCGTCCTGGCTGGCAGCATACCTCCACACTAGTGCGAAGGCGGGCCGCTAGCAGGGGCTGCAAACCTTGTGCTTGGGAGTCGCCCACGAGGGTAACCCTCGGACATTTCCGTGCAGAGGTTTGAGGCTTTCCTTGCGGAAGCGAACTCTTGGTTCGCTCTTTCTTCTCCATCTTATTTTTCTTGTTCTTCTTTTTCTTATTCATCTCTTCCCCCTTATCTTCCTTTGTTAAATACTCTTCTGTTTTTCTCTTTTCTTCCTCTGCTTCAACTTTCTCTTTTTCAGCTTCTAATTTATCTTCTGTTTCAACTTTCTCTTCTTCCTGTTTCTTTCCCTTCCTTTTCTTTGAGGGTTTATCCATAGCATGCGGACCTAGCTCTGGGGGTAATACTGCAGATGCAGTGTTTAGTACAGGGCTTGACGTTAGCTCTGCTATTCTCACCTCAAGCCTGCGAATCAGTCCGGCGTGTTCTAATTCGAGGCTGCTTATTTTTTCCTCCAACTTCCTGGATCTTTCCTCGGAAACCCTGCATGTTTCCTTTAGCTCCTTGATTTGGCCGTTTAAAATACAGTCGGTGCAGGAACTGGCCGGGTGGCATTTCGAAAAACACCCCTCCGGAAAGTCCACGCACCACTTATCTATGTGGCATATTGCGCACGTGTATTTTAGAGCTCCTGGTCCTTTCTTGCCGGTCATTCTGAACACTTTCTCTCTTTAAATACTTTGCGACCAATCAATGATAAAAAGGGGGGGTGGTGAGTCGCTCCCGCCTATCGATCGGAGACGTTTCGGATCTTTCAGAAGGCACGCTTCATGTGCTGCTGTTCGTCCGACCGAGTCGTCAAGCCTCGGCGTGCCGTGGCTCCCAACCAAGCAGCACAGACGGTCCCCGAAGGGGCCATCGATTTGTCACCAGGTGAACAGCAACGAAACACGCCCCTTACTAAACTCCTACTAGTTCCCTTCACAACGGCCAGGATCTCGGAGCAGCGTTCAATGGATATCCCGCCCCACCAAGAGACTCGACCCAAGGCTTTTTATTGGCCTGGCAACCAGCCTGGGAACAAAGGGCCGTCACCTCGGACCGATGCTACCAGAGGCACCCGTCAACGGGCACTGGGAACGGTCAATAATTACGCGCCAGGGAAGGGGTTAACGGGGCACTACCCTCATCCCATTCATCGTGCCCCAACGCCTAGGACACCTCTAGTCCTAGTCTCTCGCAACCAGTGAACGTCGATTGGCGTTGTTTATAGAGGTTTTAAAGCCTCTCTTCTGACGCGTGAGGTAGCTGCCAGGTCCTTATATGTAGATAGAGGGAAAAAAGGGAAAGAGTGACATGATAGGAGTAGGCTTTTTTTTGTTTTTTTCTTTTTGTATAAGTGGGAGAGATAGGATAAAAGTTAAAAAGGAGAAGGATAGAGGAGAAAAAGGAATGAATCTCGCACTTAGTCTGGAACCTGGTTTGCGACCAAATCGACAAGGAAAGCCCTACCAGGGGTACCCAGAAGAGGTACCCCCGCCGACATAGCTCGAAAAGTCAAAGGTACACACAAGCTCTCTTCCCGCGACAAGGGGGCGTCACCTCTCCCTCTACTTTCTTTAAGAGGGGGCTCCTTTTTTTGTTGTGGAGGTGCCCGAGAGCGCCTCTTACAATGGTAGAGGAGAAGGTAAAGCGGGAGTATTTAAATGAAAAATCCCATCATTGGGCACGGTGACCCTATTGTTTTCACATGACGCAAACGCTAATTACCCCACGCAGTAGCCCGCTCAACGAGGGGTGAATACGGGGCCAGCAAAGCCAGCTGCGCCATTTGAAACCACCAGTGGCCAGGCAGCCCATCGTAATGCACCTTGGGCTGGGTGTAAAATTGATAATCTGCGGAAATAAAGCGGGGGCCTGCGAGGAAGATGAGGATGGGGCTTAGGCAGGTTGTTAAAAACCCACCACCACAAGCTGGCGCTGAGGTAGGAAGAGGCGTTGCCCCCCGGCCCCCCCTCAGGGATGGCTGGGTGAGAGGAAGCTGGTCGGTATCTACCCTGTCAAATAAGAAGCCGTCCACAGAAAGACGTGGAAGAGGTTGTAGGCAAAGTGAAGAAGCAGGGTAAGAAGACAGCGTGTCAGAAAGAAGGGGCTAAGCTAGGGCTGGATGAGGCGTTGAGTACTGTCAGCACGGCGGCCAGGAAAGCAAATCACCGTGCCCTTTATGTGGATTTTAGTAATGACGTGAAAACGAGACGCAGTCTTTAATAAGCTCTCCCTTCAACAACTCGCCACAGGTTTACGATGGCTTCTTGCCTCTAGACTATGGCAACATCGAATATCGGGTTCATCTGGGGAAGAGAGAGATCTTTAAATACATCTCAAATCTGGGCTTAAGTAGATTTTCGAGGATAAACGTACTTATCCTTCTCTCTTTCTTAAGTTAAGATTTAATGGAATTCGTACCTCCCACAACAAGCAAATTTAAACCATATTTGGGATGATTAGTTATCAGATGAAAGCCCAATTTGGGTCGAGTATGGGGCAGCTGCCCAAGAGTATATTTTCCTTGGCACAGAACCCACCTTAAATGGGCTGGTCTCCATTGAAATAGGCACAAATGGTTCCAACTACGAAAATGTTTATCCATGAATAGCAAAGGTAATTTATGAGTAGGAAATAATGGAAGGTAAAACAGACAGAAGATGAATGAAAAAGTAGTGAACAAGATCAGGAAAGGATCAACATCTAAATGTTGTGAAAAGCTTCCTCCTTAAAGCAGCAGTCTCCAAACATTTTGTATGAAAGGGCCAATTACCAAAGCAAAATTCAAAGGTGGGGGTGTGTGAGGGATTTTATGGGTTATATTAACATTAATTTTATACCTGTATAGCAGTATAATATTCAATAATTTTACTGAAAGTCTATGGATGCAACAGATAAATTGTTCAACTTCTGTTATAGAATATATAACCAGACTTAAACAATGAACTAAATCATTCCCTATAATTATCCATTCAGAAGGGCTGTGGATTGGGGACCATTGCCTTAAAACAAAAGTGTGATTAAAATTCACCTTTTGCACATTTATAAAATTATATAATTTTCCAAACATAGCGGGGTCTGCTCTTTATGAACTTGAACTAACATTTTAAATACAAATCTACAATTTTAATGGACTAACTTTAAATGAAAAATATTTTACCAGAAAATGTATTTCTGGGTTCTTATGCGGATTCTTCTTTGTTCTCCATCTCACAATGAAATGCATCAACCATTGCACTGCTCTGTCATATCTTTGACTGATTTAACCCATCGTCGTGGGACATTCTTGAGTGCCTCGTTCCAATCACCTACAAATAAAAGGACTACATTCATTTGGGGAGAAAACAGCTAAGATATAAAAATTAATTTGATAGAAAGGATAAATTAATTTACATCTAGCAAACTTCTTGGGAAGAGTGGTTGCACTAACAATGGTGTGTCAATCAAGGGATGGTAAAATAAAAGTAGAGTAGCCCTATCAGCACCTTGCATGCTGAATGCCACAGAGCGGACAATCTCAATGGTGTGTGTACCAATATGGCCTATTGAGCGGCAGCAGCTCAGCTAAAGATATTTGAATGGGAAAGTGATTGCTGCCATAGAGCCTATGGACCACTTTGTATACAAAGTTAGCGTTTCGTTTTGGGACACAGCTATGCAAATTCTTCCAATATAAGCACTAAATCTCCCACTATTTGATGAATGAATGAATGAATGAATGAATGAATGAATGAATGAATGAATAGTGGCGAAAATAAATGCTGCAAAGCCCAAACGGACTAGCCCGCAGCCAAATTCAAGGACGGGTAATTTGCATGAGTGTTCTCAATAAAAATATAGACATCTGGAGAATATACAAAAATATAGCTATGAAATTAAGATCAATAGAATGGAAGTAAGGGAATTTAAAACCATTAGTGGGTGTAAAAGGATATAAAAATAAACTATTGAGAACTCGACAAAGGATAAAAACATAGACTATAGATGGATCAACGATAGATACAAGAACAGAGAATATAAAATCATGAAACAATATATTAAATTTTGGCTGAAGATTAGATTCTTCTAAAAATGAAAAAATTCTATTCACACTAAAAGAGAGATGAGTCTCAGACAAGATGCCCCACAGAACCTGTTGGGGGGCCATCTGCCCAGTAATGAAAGGAACGACCCTCCTCCCAAGATTTCTCAAAAGGGGACACTCAGCAAAGGCGTGAAGGATGGACAGCTGCACCCTGCACAGGATGCACAAAGGTGGGGGCTGCCCATTCATCAAGTGCCCATGAGTGAGGCGGCAATGACCTATCCTCAGTCGGCACAAAATAACCTCCAGTCTACGTGGTCTCACGGTACGTGGCCATGGGAGGACTGAAGGTTTTATTGAATGGAGCTTGGTGGGAGGAAGCTCATCCCACATCTTTTGCCATAAACTGACTACATATTCGGTGATGAGGGGATAGACATCACGAAGTGGGACTGGGGCTGATGGGGGTGTCCCCAATGATGCCGCTTCCTTGGCTGCAGCATCCGCCCTTTCATTACCTGGGATGCCTATGTGACTGGGCACCCAGTAAAAAGAAATTTTATGAATAAGAGAAAGGTAAAAAAGCCACCGCTGGATCTTGGAAACCAGCGGATGGCTAGGACCAAAAGCACTCAGTGCATCCAGAGAACTAAGGGAGTCAGAGAAAATCGTAAGACAACCAGATGGCATAGAAGCAATAATAAAGAGTGCAGCAAGAATGGCAACAAGTTCTGCTGCAAATTCTAGAAGCTGCACTTGGCAGGGGAACCAATGTGGTCTGAGATGGGAAGACAGCAGCAGCTCCAACTCTATCCGATGACTTGGACCCGTTGGTGAACACAAAGGTGCTAGGCCGATGGTGGGAGGAGTGTTGATCATACATTGTTCTCAAGGCTACAGGCAAGAACTGATCCTTGGGCCTACCAGTAAGCCCCTTGCATACCATTACAGGTGGCATGAGCCATGGGGGAATCTTTGGTAATGAAAACGGAATAACAGAAAACTCCCTTAGATGTCCTGTGTGCTCGGCCATGCGCAGAGCAAAGGCAGACCCAGGGATGGAAATCTATCATATGAGGCCACTGTTCGCAAATTGAACGTGCACTCATATACTGATGACCATGGTAATTGCACAAGTCTAAAAAGATATTTGAGGTTAGAGTTGATCCTGTGAAAAGGAAGGGGAAGAGCCCCGTTCTCTGCATGGAGAGAGACTCCACACAGGGAAGAACTTGAAGGCTCCAGAAGCCAGGCGCACACCCTGGTTGCACACAGTATTGAATTTTTCAAGGATGGATGGCGAGGCAGAGGATTACACCTGTGACCCATAGTCCAGCTTTGACTGGACCAATGCTGAATACAGAAGACACAGGATTCGTCGAACACTTCCCTAAAAAGTGTGTGACAGTAATTTCATTATGTCCATTCTCTTCAGACAAGACCTTTACAAAGCGTCCAAATGAGGCCTCCAAGAAGGCCTCAAATCAAAGATCACCCCTAGAAATCTGAAATGGGGCTCAAAGGTGACAGGGACACCATAGAGAAACAAATGGGGAGGGTTCCATGTCACCGATCTATGATTGTAAAAGTGGACCGCCTTGGTCTTTACTGTGGAAAAGCGGAAGCCCTTGAAAGAAGCATTATCAGCTACGGTATTTATAACCCGCTGTAGCTTACGTATGACAAATGTAAGTCTAGGCGATGAAAAGATAAGCGCTAAGTCATCCACATATAGAGTTGAGGAAATCTCAGCTGGGAGATTTGCAATAATGGTATTGATGGCCACAGAGAAGCAGGTGACACTCAGGACACTTTCCTGTGGCACACCCTCAACTTGCCCAAAGGCTCTGATAGGGCATTTCCAACTTTTGCACATAATGTGCGCCACATGAGGAATTGCTTGACAAACCTGGGAAGAAAGCCCTGCAGGCCCCAATCATGGAGTTGCTTAAGGATACCACGCCTCCAAGTGGTATTATATGCTTTTTCAATATCAAAGAAAACAGCAACAGAATGCTGCCTCTTTTAAAAAGCATCTCTTATATAAGACTCCATTTTAACATGCAGGTCGATGGTACTCTGCTTTTTTCTGAACCCTGATTGAGAGGGAGATATAAAATGGTGGGTCTCCAAAGACCAGATGAGTCTTGTATTTATCATCCTCTCAAACAATTTACATGGACAACTAGTAAGGGCAATGGGGCAGTAATGGGTGGGTTCTGTGCCATCCTTTCCTGGTTTTCGGAAAGGTAAAACCACAGCCTCCCTCCACATAGAAGGGAAGCAGCCCCTAATCCAGATGAAGTTATAGATGTCCAGCAAATGTGAGAGGAGGGATGGATGCATATTCCTAATCATATCATAGGAAATGCCATCCGATCCGGGTGCAGTGGATCCACAGTGCTTCAGTGCATTATGGAGCTCATTGATAGAAAAGAGCTGGTTATAAGGCTCATTATCCATGTTAGGCTCCATAAAGTTGATAGGATGTTGCTCCTGTTTGAGCCTAAAGCGCTGGAATTGGATGGAATAATAGTCGTCTGGGCTTAAAATATTAGCAAATGATCCGGCCAAAACATTGGAAATATTCGACAAGTCTCCCAACAGTTCTCCAGCCTGAACAATATTGGGAGCTGTACAGCCAATGGATTTCCACAATAGCTTTTTGACTCTCTTCCAGATTTTGTCTGCCAACATATAGATGCGATGTAACCATCCAACGGTCTTTCGAGCTCGTCGAAGAGTGCGTCGCTGTGCTGCCCTTGCTCGGTTATGAGCAAGTTTCTTTACCATCGTGGGGCACCGATGGTAACGTCGGTAAGCCTGTTTACATTCAGTGACAACTTTCGAGCATTCAGCAGACCAACAGGGCAATTGTGGTCCACGAGCAGTTGAGCCGGAGAGTGGGATGGAGGAATTAGCTGCATGATTGACATGGGAGAGAAGATCATCAATAGCCACTTCAATATCTTCATGAGGAAAGGACCCATCATGGCTCGAGAGGTGCCTGAACTTAGGCCAGTTTGCTTTTTTTTGTATTCTATCTTTTGCTAGGTGGTGGAGGAGAACTACCTGTACATGGTGTTATTACAATGGGGAAGTGATCACTGCCTCGCAAGTCAGGATCCACTGCCCAGTCAAAATCAGTTCTACAGCTTGGTGAACAGAGACACAAATCCACACATGTAAAGCTGTTCGTCTGGATGTGTGTGAAATGATGTGTGGCTGCCATCGTTAAGAAAGCAGACATCATTAGTGCCCAGAAATCTCTCAATCATATTTCCTCAAGGGTTATCATGGTCCCCACATGTCAAGCATTAAAGTCACCAATCAATAAAAAGGGAGGAGGGAGTTGAGAAATTAAATTAGCTAACTTTGTAGCTAAAACAGCTGTATCTCTTTCCTCACCAGGAGGATGATACAGCGAACAGACCGAATAAAGGCGACTGGAAAAAAGGCGGACAACAACCGCCTGCAGGTCTGTGTTAAGAGAGGGCTGGTTGTGGGGAACCCCGTTGTTAACAAAGACAGCAGAACCATGAATTGGTTCTCCAGGATTCTTATAATATTCCACAAGACCCGAAATGTTGGGTACTCTGCGAGTACCCAAGCAAGTCTCTTGTAAAGCAATACAATCAGGATTGTAATCCTTAAGCAGGAGCTTCAATTCTTCCCATTTAGGGAAGAGACTTTGGAGGTTCCAATGAATAATTGGAAACATTGTTATCATTTAAGCATAACGGTAGATTTCTTCCTACCCTTAGGTGTATGAGATTTTGGATTTGCACTACCAGTGGAAGTAGTTTGTGTCATACTAGCCTTAGGCTTCGAGTATGACAAAGAAGGCATTGGGAGCTTGAGTTTTGCCTTTGGTTTTTCTTTAAGAGGAGGTGCATCAGATTTTGATAAGTAGCTGTAAGAGAGAACTGTCTTCATTGCAGAAGCAGAGATGGAAGCAACTCCAGGGGTCAGTTCAGGTGTCGAGGGAACAGACGATGTTGATACAGCTGGTGGTATTGGTTGGTATGGTAGAGGCGATGGTGGTGGTGAGGACATCGGTAAAAGTTGTGAATTCGATGCTGATAGAGAAGGATGTGAAGTCAGTTTTTGAGAGTCCTCCTCAGATGAGGGGGTAACCTCCACAACAGCTGGCTCCTGGGAAGGAGCAAAGGTTGGTTCCTTCTCATTCAGGGATCGAAGGAATTCCAAAGCAGTATCAACAAGGGGAGCTGGAGTGATAACTGGCTTTGGAGCTAAAGAAGAGCTTGGTCCTTTAGGGGCAGGGTGAATGTCCGACCACTCTTGGGGAACCAGGAGAGGATGGAAGGTTCCTCTTCTTGTTGGTAACCTCAGAAGCACTGTTAGGTGCTGACCAAGAGTGTTCATCACGAGATGTATGTTTAGGATGGGGAGGACTTTTTACCTGGTCAAGCACAGAACCAGTAGGAGGTCTCTAGCTTCTCCGTTTCATTGGCCTGGTAGAACGCAGAGCATCAGAAAAGCTCACACCAGATTGGACATACATCTCCTGTACTCTTCTTCTGGCCTCTTTAAAACTAACCCTGTTCTTGTTTCTAATGGCAATGACTTCCCTCTCATAGAGAAAGAAAGTGCATTGCTGTGTGATGTTGCAGGGTGTTCTCCACCACAGTTATGGCAGCAAGGCTGTTGAGAACAGGGCGTCCCGTGATAATCCAATCCACAATTCGCACACAACCTTGCCCGTTTACAAAACTTGCTTACATGGCCAAAGCATTGGCAATGGAAGCAGTGTCGTGGGTTTTCAACTTAAGGCTTGACTGGGATGTTAAGATAGCCAGCCTTAACGTATTTGGGTGGTTCCAATCTGTTGAAGGTCAGATTATGGTGGCGGTATGTAACCTAGCACCATTCACAAACCTGGAAATGCGGTGGGCACTTACAACCTTGAGATTGGTAAGTTTTGATAGCAGCCTGTCAACATTGTAATCTATTAACTCTCCCGATCGGATAACACCTTTACTGGTGTTAAATGTCGGGGGCGAAGCAAAGGACATGTCTACAGAAGCTAAAGACTGTAGGGTCTTAATCCGCTGATGCTGCTCGCTTGATTTTGCCTCGACTATCAATGTGCCATCATTACGTGGCCCCATTTGGGCAGGTTCGCCACATTTCTCTACAAAATCCTCGTAGATGTTGAAGATGTCAGCCTTACTAAGAGGACTATCGTTCGGTTTCAAGACTAAAAATCGGTTGTAATCCAACTCAGGGTCGACTTCTGACCCCAAATGATCATAGCGTCTACCATCAGGTTCTAAGGCATGATGACCAGAGGCCGCAAGTCTCTGGGAGTTGTTTGTTAAATTGACCCATATAAGTATATATTTTATTTTGGGCTGCCCTTCGACCCGAGGGCATGCACCAAATCGTCATCGTGAGTCCAAGGAGCGCCCATACAGCCCAGACGGGGTAACCCACTCCCCGACTCCCACTGTCGTTTTAAAAACAGTGGAGCCATATAATGGAGATTCTCTGGACTGCGGTGCTAAGACCTCCCAGAAACAAAATGATGACCCGGGCAACCAAACCTCTTCTGAGGCACGGTCCTGCAGACGATGCCCCCCAGTGTACGCATCCGTCAACCCATACAGAGGCAAAAGTAAGAAAAGGAGAAGAGGCCGGACGGGGCGCTGAGTCCCATCAGCACGGCAGCCAGGAGCAAATCACCGTGCCCCTTACGAGGAACTATTTGATGAGTTATTTGAGGAACAAGCCCCCAGGATTGTGTAATACCTCCAGAAGGGTGTCTACTATTCCGGTCCGCGATAAAGTGCTTTAGCAGCCGTATTACAAGAAAGCAAAGTCAGTTGATGGTGGAAGGTACATAGAAAAGATAAGAACCCCTATCCTGGTGGAACACTGAAGAAGGGTTTGAGAGGAAAAGGGAGACCACATTCGGTATAAATTGTGCATGCACCTGCTCGGCTAGATGGAGAGGTGGCGGTGTGTGTGTGGGGGGGGGGACCCTTGTACCCCCATGATTGGGCAAGGGGGATAGAGAGAACATGGTCTCCTGAAGGGCACAAAACTAAAGGAGGATGGCAATTCCATTGGAAGATATTTCCCTCTGGATCTATTCTGAAAGAGTAAATCCTCACAGAGATGGCTGCAGGCCTCTCAGAGACAGACTCCTGATCGCTAATGGTCCCTGAAATGTGGAATCATCTTTGAAATCTTAGGAGAATGTTGGGCTCAGCCTGAAAAGATTTTTTTTCTCCTTCTACCTAGAGTCCTTTGGCTAGCAGGAAGGGCTCTTTAAGGTTTAGCACTCTCATTATTTGGAGGGGGCGGGGACATATTGTGGCTAATCAGGCTTCAGACTCCCTTATTGCTACCCTCATTCTGGGTGGTAAATGTGAAAAAAACAAAAACATGCGTGGTTACACTGCCACCTAGCTATGCTTTATTTCCTCTGAGAAAAGCAACTTGCTGGAATAGTGGGGTGGTAGACATAGCCAGAGGATTGGCTGGGGCAGGGCTTGAACCCTTCCTAGTGCTAACTGGAACAGGATGGTGCTCGGGAGAGGTAGAACCCATATGAGTTTCGGATTTCGATGGGTGTGGGGGTAGAGAGGGCTTCATTCAAGTGAGAGATGTCTCATCACATAGACTGCAACATAACAATCGGGTTAGCTAATCTATACAAAGTCCAGTCCACAGCTTGGATGACCAGGAGCTTTTTTCTGAAAATATACAAATAGCAGGGGGTGATCCACCATAATTCCCACCTTTGGCTGTACAGCCTCAGCCAAAAGAATTTGGACATCTTGGAAATTTTAGGAAATTAGATAAAAGCAGGTTAGTAAAGCTTTTATTTGAATATCATTATAAATATAAAACTGAAATAAGCAGGAATATAGAGCAATGTTATATTTGTCCCAAACAATCAACAAGAATGAAAAAAATCTAAAATTTGCTACACCATGTAACATCAGAAACATATAACAGATAAGTAGATGAAGCAATGCAAAAATGATAACACTACCAAACTGATACAGAAGCTCAGTAGCATGTTGAGCCCCTTGGCAGTAATGTGGGCCCACTTCTCACTGATGACTGCTTTCATGCTTTCAGTTGATCATTGGAGGTTGGCTGATGATGTCTTACAGCCTCTTTCTGGTTCTGTCAGAGGTTTTCCAGTGGATTCATATCCAGAGACTGAGGAAGCCAGTCCATCACCATGATACATAGTCATTCTAAAACCACTGAATGATGGGCGCAGATTTGTAACAAGGGGCATGTTTATGCTGCAAAATCATATTCTGACATTTCTGGAATGGCCTCGGGCTGAGGGCAGCATGTAATCTCTCAGGACAACTCAGTACTTCTGTGAATTTATGGTGCCATCACAAACGGTGAGACGACCCACCCATAAACATGACATGTCACATACCATTACAGAGCAGCCACCATGAGTTACTGTTGACACTATACCCTCTGATTCCAGTGCTCTCATAGCCTCCTGTGGACTCTAACATTGCCTAGGTTGAGAACTGTAACATAGGCTATAATACAAGTCCCCACTAACAAATTATCCAGTTTCAATGAGCATGTGCCAAAGCCAGACAACAGTGCTTCTGCTAAAGGTTGATCAGTGACTTCTGGTGGACTTTACATGACTTCAGGCCTTGTGCAATCAGTCTGCAACTGACTGTTCTGAAGGATGCATTAACCTGACCGCCCACTACCCATTCATGTTGCAGCTGGACTGTAGTTTTCTTATAATCCTGAAGGTTCATGCAATGCAGAGACCTGTCATCATGTTGCATACTGACCCTGGGTGGTCCAGAAAGAGGTGGGTCTTGGATCCACTTCAACACTGGATCCACAGACTCTCCATGCAATTCGTTGGCAGCTGAGACCCTCCTCATGCAGCATGTGTATCAGACTTGTTTCCTCCATGGTATAGTTTCATGATTTTTAAAATTATCATATATTATATTATCAGATCCTGTCAACATGGAATATCATATTAATCAACAAATATGATGCATTATATACATATAGAGATTTTGACTGTAACATACTACAATTTCATGCATTTCAATAGTATTGCCATTTTTGATATTTACAAAAAAATATATAAGGAAGGTTGTACTTAAATTATGCTTTCCAATGTATTGGACTCATGCATGCAAACTTAGACCAATATATTCATAGATATACCTACCCAAGGAATAAGAAAAATTCCATGTGTCTGAAAACTTTTGGCTGCAGCTGTACATGGAACAGTTTTCATACATGGCTTGAGCAATTTTTTTTAGCACCCCTAAAACAGCAAAGGTGGGGCTACCTATACGCTAGAGAGGGAATTGCTTGGGGGTGTCCTATAAAGAGATGGTGAAGGTGACTGTGGTAACGAGCAACAAACAGGTTTTTATCATCGTGGCCTTAGAGCAGTTTGGGAGTAACTCATTTCCAAAATGAAATGAGCCTACAAATATGTACATAGTAGGTTCAAATTTTGTACCTAATCACATAATATAAAAAGTATCAAAATCAGACTTACAATAAGCAAAACTGTAATATCTCCTCTAGTAACAATTTTTGGGGTTAACCAATATTATTATAAAGCTACTGAGTCTGTTCAAAGTAAGATGACTAAGTTGATTCATGGGTTGAAAGTCTTAGGAGATTAAATCTACATAAGTAAGAAAGAAGAAGAGTTTGCGGGAGACTTGAGTGAGATTTTCAAGTGGCCAAAAGGTTATAGGGGATATAGGTAAGGTTATTATTTTTGGTGAACAGGATAGGATAGGTAACAATGGGTTTAAGCTGGATAAGTTTAGGTTTAAGAAAGCGATTGCTATAAATTAGTTTACAAATAGAGTGGTAGTTGAATGAAATAATTTCAGAAGTCATATGATAGAAGGATCCTCTCTGCAGTTTTAAGAATAGACTGGATAGATTTATGGATGAGGATGTTAGGTGGAATATTTTATATATATATATATATATATATATATATATATATATATATATATATATATATATATATATATATATATATATATATATATATATATATATATATATATATATATGTCATGTGGCGACTGCCTTCTAGGACATAAGTCGCCGAACTCAAGCCAGCCTACATCTAGGCTACATTAAAAGCCAGATTAGAAAAAAAAGAGGAAAAAACCCCACCACAAATGCCAACAAAAAGCAATAGAAAAACAAACACAAAGAAAAAGAAAAACAAACAAATTGATGTAATATTATTACTTTAAATAATAGGGAGAAGGCCGGCATACTCCAAAAAGTCTAAAAGTCCACAGGTTGGTGTGCACGAATTAGTCCCGAGTACAAGGGACAGGCGGTAGCGACCCCAACCATCCCGGTACCGGGACAGGTATTGTGCGCGAAGATCACCCAGACTGGGGCATTCAACAAGAATGTGCCGAACAGTCTGTGGGGACAACGCAGTTGACACAATAGGGCGCTGGTGAGCGCTCCATCAAATAGCGATGCGTCACACGAGTGTGCAAGATTCTGAGATGACAGAAAGCGACGGCAGTCACGGCGCAATGGCAGGCAACTTTAAATTCACTTCGACAACGCATCTTCTTTGCCAAGCAGTCTGAAGAGCTGCCCGTATTCCTGCCATGTAGTCGGTGTGAGGAAGAGTGAAAGGCTGGTCCGGTCGCAGAGTCCTTGTGGACTCTTTGGCGCCCTCATTCCCCGCAATTCCTACATGTCTAGGAACCCAGCAGAAGATAATCTCGACATCCGCTAAGGTCGCCAAAACCATGGCGTCACGGATATCGCGAACCAGAGGATGCAGAAATTCCAATGCCCCGAGAGCACTAGAGGCCCTTTGTGAGTCGCAATAGATCACAATCCGGTCTCCGAACCGGGCACGTCGCGTGATCTCCCGTACCGAGTGGTGTATTGCAACCAGTTCGGCCGTGAAGAAAGACGCAGCGCCTGGCAGAGCCCCGCTGACTTCAAACAGAGGGGACACGGCATGGAAGCCGACCCCCTCTTGGGACTTGGAGCCATCCATATACACTGGCACGGTTCCAGCATGACACGAGGTGTGCTCCAAAAAGGTCGAACACAATACTCCCAGCGCCGTACAAGCTTTGGGAGCAGAGGCGTAGCAACAAATAGCCAAATGTGGCACCCTCCAGGGTGGCGTCCTGGGCAGAACCAGGGGCCGCCACCGGTCCGAGAGCTATATCTAGCTCTCGAAGGAGTTTCCTGGCCCTAAACCCAAATGGCTTAGGGTATGACTGGCGTCTCTCGGCGGCATAGGCACCGTCGAGACCAGCTGCGGATGCAGTGAGAGCTGTTGGCGACTGAGGGAGGCGCCGGGATCGCGCGCACAGGCGAGTGATGCACTGCACGCGGCGCAGAGCGAGTGGCATCTCACCAGCATCGACCAACAGGCTCTCAATGGGGGAAGTGCGGAAGGCACCGGTCGCAAGGCGAAGGCCAGTGTGGTGGATCAAATCCACCTTCGGCAATAAACGCTCGGCTGCGGATGCATAAAACTCGCATCCGTAGTCGAGCTTCGAACGAACAAAGGATCGATAAAAAAGTAAGGCAGTAGCCCTATCAGCGCCCCAAGCGCTGAACGTCACGGAACGGAGAATGTCCATGGCGCGGGTACAAGAGACCCTAAGGCTGCGAATATGAGCCTCCCAGGTGAGGCGTCGGTCGAATACAAGACCAAGGAAACGGTGCGACTCAACCACATCCAGGTGCACCCCATTAAGAAACAAATCTGGGTCGGGTGAAGCCGTGGATGGCGGCAGAAGTGCACCACCTTAGTCTTGGCCAAAGAAAACCGAAACCTGTGCGCTTCGGCATAGCGAGAGACGCGGTTCAATGCCTGTTAGAGTCGACACTCCATAGTTAGCATCTGGGCGGCGCCAAAAGAGATCGAAAGGTTGTCCACGTAGAGCGTAACGAGAACACCTTTCGGAAGCACCGAGGTGATGCCGTTGATGCTCAGGGCAAAGAGTGTGACACTGAGGACACTTCCCTGCGGGACACCCTCTTCCTGCTCCTTTGGGCCGGAGAGGGCTCCCCCCACCCGTACGCGGAATCGACGATCTCGCAAAAATTCAGATATAAACATTGGGAGGCGTCCCCTCGCCCCCATCGTGTGGAGAGTCTCCATGATACCGTATCGCCATGCGGTATCATAGGCCTTCTCCAGATCGAAAAAGACCGTGGCGTAGTGCCGTCTACGAAGGAAAGCCTCGCAGACGGCGTTTTCCAGTCGGAGCAGAGCAACCAACATGAAGTGGAACTTGCGGAAGACAGATGGCCTCCGCTGTCCAGGAAAAAGGCTAATCTAACATTTACCAATTTCTCCATCAACTTGCACACGCAAGAGGTTAGAGAGATTGGGCGGAAACCGGTCGGAGTAGAGTGATCTCTCCCCGGTTTGCGAAAGGCGAGCACAGTAGCGATTCGCCAGGAGTCTGGGAGAAGACCTTCCACCCAGATCCTGTTGAACAAATCTAACAGAAAGGCCATGCCTCGCTCACCCAAGTGTCGAAGCATGGCGTACGGGACATCATCCGGACCATGGGCGGTGTCCGCGCACGAAGCGGGAGCGGAACGCAACTCACTCACAGTAAACTTGTCGTTGAAGGGTTCTCTGCCTCTGGAGGTAAAGTCCAGCCGGCGGCCTTCCGCGACATCACGACGTGCATTGAATGCTGGCGGAGCAGCATCACGACTAGAGAATGCGGAAAAAGCGGTCGCTAAGGATTCCGCCAAGGACGCGGGGTCCTAGATTGCGGTCCCAGTCTCCTGGAGAACGGGAGGGGGGTCCTGCGAGAACTTGCCCCGAATCCTTTTGACTCGCTTCCACACCTCAGCTCAAGGGGTCTTTCCCGTTAAGTGAAGACACGTATGCCCGCCAAGAAGAGCGGCGGGCGTGCTTCGAAATATACCGGAACCTAGCCCTAGCCCGACGAAATTCAGCGACAGTGAAATCGTTCGGGCGGCGCTTATAGCGCATGTAGGCATAGCGCTTCTGTTTGAGGGCCGTCTCACACTCGGCCGACCACCATGGGAGTGGTCGGCGTGCAAAACGGCCAGACGTCCTAGGAATAGTAGTCAGGCCCACGGCGATGAGGTT
This sequence comes from Ceratothoa steindachneri, assembly GCA_963969495.1. Classification (NCBI taxonomy): domain Eukaryota; kingdom Metazoa; phylum Arthropoda; class Malacostraca; order Isopoda; family Cymothoidae; genus Ceratothoa; species Ceratothoa steindachneri. Next base: position 56,712,406 of record OZ018323.1, on the reverse strand, counting down.
GTCGGAGAACTCAACGGCCTCATCTACCGACCTAAACTCCTCGACTGAGATAGAGAATTCAGTCATTTCCTGAAATGCAGGCCACCGCGCCCGCGCCAAGCACCACCGAGGTGGTCTCTCAGGCGGCAGTTGCCCTGAAAATGATATTTGAATGGGAAAGTGATTACTAACATGGAGGTCATCGACCACCTCCCAATCAAAATCAGGCTGTGCATCCGAAGAGCACAAAGATAGGTCAAGGCAAGAAAATGAAGCGGTTCTCGGACAGTGATGCGTAAACTCATCCACGCTTAGGACACCCATCTCAAGCTCTTCGATCAGATCGGCAAGGACTTGTCCCCTGGGATTTATGGAGTAATCTCCCTAGAGAGGATGCCTGCCGTTTAGATCTCCAAGCAAGAGATAGGGCCTCGGCAACCGTGCCACGACGCAACGGAAGTCCCCCGCGTCGAAGTCAGGTGACGGTGGAATGTACGCACAAATGATAGTATACCTCCTATCCAGGTGCAGCTGCACAGCCACTGCCTGAAAGGAGGTATCTAAAGAGAAAGGAAGAACGGAGACATCATGTCGGGTGTAAACCGCGAATCCCCCAGCCCGGCCATCCCGCTGTGGTGGGGTCGCAAGACCCTTATACCCCGGGAGGGCGGGCAGGGGGCACGCGCCTAGCATGGTCTCCTGCAAAATGATAGCTTATGCGGAACGGGACGAAACGAGCCTCCGCAGCTCCTCCCAGTTGGCCCGGAGTCCACGGCAATTCCATTGAAGGAATATGCCCCCCAGGCCTAGCTCGGAGGAGACGCGGGGGCCCGCCTCGAACTGAAGACCCTCACGGGAATATCTGTACGCTTCCCGGGGGCAGAACCCCGGGCGCTGTTTGCCGGACAAAGCGCTGTCGCCTTCGAGGAATTATTGGGGGAGGTTGGGCTCGCCATGCGAGTCTTTTCCTCCCTCCGCCTCGAAACCTTAGGCCGGCGTTGCGGCTTCGGAGGTGGGGGGCCCTCTTTTCGAGGAACTACCGTCTCCGAGCCACTCACTCCACCTCGGGGCGTGGGCGAAGGAGCCGAAGCTCCATTCGGGGGACAGCGTTAGGAACCCTGGAAGATGGCCTAGTCCCAATCTTCAAGGGTGCTGCCTCCTGTGAGTCTAACGACTCTGTGGAGGAGCGTGGCCGTTTCCCCTTACGGGAAACGGTCACGCTGGGGGAAGAGGGGGAAGCCCTGGTTTTATCTGGGGCTGGGTGTGAACCCTTTTTGCCGCCAGCTTTACCAGGGGAGCGCCCGGGTGGAGTAGAGCCTGCAGAAGGGCTCCGAATGGGCGCGGAAACAACCGTGGTCGTTGGCCTGGATCGGCCAGGAGCATATGACGTCCCAGGCAGAGGCGGGCGCGCCAGGATCAAGTCCTTAGCCTCGCAGAATGAGAGTTGTTCCTGGGCCTGAACGGCCAGGATTTCTTTCTCAAGGAGATATGCACCACATAGCTTCGAAGAAGCAGGGTGCGGCTCTCCGCAATTGACACACTTGGCCACACACGATTTGGATTTATCGTGTGCGACCTTGGAGCAATTTACACAGACTTCGGGTGACCCCGACTTTGCATGTCTACATGAGCGATTCATATGGCCGAAGTGGTGACAGTAATAGCACCGCCGCGGCAGTGGCACGAATGCCTTCACGCGGTAGCGGTACCAACCGGCACACACCGACTCAGGGAGCTTGTCACAGTCGAACGTGACGAAGAGTGTAGGGGTGGGTCTCGAGGCCCCTCCCTGTTTTCTCATCACACATTCGACCTTGACCGCCCCATGGTCGGCCAGCTCTAGGGTGATGTCCTCAATGGAGTAGTCAATGAGTTCCCTTGCATAAACTACTCCTTTCACAAAGTTCATGGTAGAGTGCGGCGTCACACTCCCCCTGGGTTCCATGAAGTGTCCAAAGAGCACTTATCTTAACCGCCTCGGCGGGATTCGACGCATTCGCCAGAAGGCTCCCGTCCAAGAAACGGGTCACCTTCGGCTCTCTACCAATTGCACTAGCTAATCCTCTCCTCTGATGGATCATGTTGCCCTTGGACAACATGGTGCCATCAGTGGAGCGAATAATGAGGAAGCGTTTGAAGCCAGCGGGCTCGAAAACGCCAGGTAACCTCTGAATCAGGGCCCCCGATGTCATTGAGGCTCCGCCCTGTGCACTCATGGTGTTAGTCTTGGTCAGGGGCTCCGCACACGAGGGGGTAGAGGGGCCGGATGTACCGATCTTGGTTTGGTCACTTGCCAGAGTGGCAGCAGACCCATCCGTCCCCGCAGCCCCTGCGGATGGAGAGGGGCCCCGAGTCTTCTTCTTTTTTGGAGAGGAGGGCGGGGAATAAACCCGCTTCTGACCCCTGCCGGTAGAAGTCCCTAGGCCAGATGGACCGGCCTCAGCCAGGTCATTTTCCGAAATGGACAAGGTCCTGGTAGTCGTGGGGGCACTGGTCGGAGGAGATTCCTCCCCTCCTTGTACTGCTTCAGAAACCACAGCCGTGTGAGGAGGACCTTGCATAGGGGCGGATTCGGGTTCAGTGCTTGGCGCCGAGCCTGGATTCCCCCCCATGAAAGTCCCTACTGTCTGAGACTGGGTTTCCTCAAAGACCATGGCTATCTCAGGGGGAGGGGCGTCCAGTTGGCAGTATCATCACTGGTCTTGTGTGGGGAGGCATGGGCCTTGACCCCGGCAAGGTTCAATATTCTTGCCAGCAGGTCTTTTGAGGGAAGCGACCGAAGGGGCCTGGCTTCCCTCTCCTTCCTTACGGGGTTTGCCCTCCTGAGCCGCTTCGATGTGGAGCGGCTGGCTAAGGGCTGCCTGCTGGCTTTCTTGGCAGTCCCCTTGGAAAGAACAGAGGGGACTGCCGCTGGTAAAAGGGAGGTGCCCGAAAGCACCTCCAGAGAAGGGGGTGAGGAGGAGTCCCCTTCACCCGTAGGCGTAGGAGAGGAGTAAGCCTCCTCTCCGGTTTAAGAGAAATGGAGGGTTCCCTGCGCAAGCACAGGGGGGTGGGAGGGAACTCCATTTTTTTGCTGGAGCTGCCCGAGGGCGGCTCCGTCGCTGTTTCAGGGGAAGTTTGGGGGTTGGATTTTTTTTTTTTTCATCATTGGGCATGGTGACCCTTTTTGTGCTACGGGACGCAATAGCTCATCACCTCTTGCAGTTGGCCGCACTGCAAGAGGTGCTTACAGGCCTGGCAGAGCCAATTCAGACCACCCCTCCCGCTTGGTGGCCTGGCAGTCCATCGGCATGGCAGCTCCACCTTGAACACAGCGTAAAATCATGGATAGACGGTAAAGTGAGGAAAAGGGATGTTGTGATGGAGCGAATGTGAGTGTGTGTAAAAGGGCCATTCTCCCACTCCTTTTCTCCGTTTTTGTATGGTGTGAGATTTGTGATCAAAACAGATCATCAACCTCTTGTGTATCTGCAGCATATGAAGTGGGCTGATAGTAGGATTGCAAGGACTTTGGAAGATTTGAGTGACTTTGACTATGTGATTGAATATGTGCCTGGTGAACAGAATGGAGTGGCTGATTTGATGTCAAGGTATCCTGGTACGAATGATGAAAATGTGTGTGGAGAGAGTGATCCTGAGTATTTGCCGAAAGGGATTATGAATGGAAAAGAGAGTAAGGGTGGTGGTGATTCCTTGTTTGAGAGTGTATGGAATGGTTTGCAAGATTTTAAGAGTGATGGAGTAGACGTGAGAGTGCCCGATAGTGTGGATGATTTAAGGAAGGAGGTAATGAATGAAGTGTGTAGGAAGCCTGAAAGCATTGGTATGGCAAAGGTGCGGAACTTCATGAAAGAATTGAGAGCAATGTGTATGCAAGGGGTCCCGTCATTTCAGGAAGTGTTGATTGTAGTGAGTCGTTTGTATGGAGTGATTGTTTATGTGCACTTTGGTGGTGAGAGGCCGATTGTGTACAAGGATGAGAAGATGAAGGGTTTGAATCCTAATGTGGTACATCTGCAATGTTTGAGCGGTGTGCAGTACAATTGGGTGATTGAAAAGTGTTCATATATAAGAGAGATGAATGATTGTCTGGATGAAGATGAGCGTGTGGTGAGTGATGATATGGGAGTTAATGACAGTGTGGATATCAGTGCTGATGTTGGTGTGCTTGTTCCTTCTGTGTATTGCGAACATGGAGGACCTGATATGATGGAAGCGAGAGTGAAAGTTGGTGAAAGGTTGTTCTGTGGTTTGATTGATACTGGAGCGCAAGTGTCTTTAGTAAATGAGAGGATTCTGAGTAAGTATGATGAGTTTAAATGTTGTGAGCATAAACCCGTGAAGTTACGGATAAGTGGATTAGGGAATGGCATGATAGCGGCATGGGAACAGGTTGGTCTGAAAGTGAGTTTGGGTAATGGTGTGAATGTGAAGCATGACTTTGTGATTCTGAAGGATAAGGTTGGAACGCGGTTAGTCTAGATTTTCGGCCCGCTGCAATGTGAGGAAGGTATGGGTGGGGATGAAGCGGGTTGTTAAAAACCAGCCACCCCAGACCGGAGCTCAGGGGTTAGGGAACATTGTCCCCCACCCCCTCAGCGGGACGGTTGGCTGAGAGGAAGGTCAGCATCTACCCTGTGAAATTAGAGGCCGACCAGAGAAAGTTGTGGGAGAGGTTGTATGAAAAGCGAGGAAACAAGTGTTTTGAAGGAAGGAGAAAAGGCTAAGCTGGGGTCGGACGGGGTGCTTGAGTCCCATCAGCACGGCGGCCAGGATGGCAAATCGCCGCGCCCCTTAGGGGGTTGCCACCAGGTACCATACCAAAGAGGGAGGAGGGCATTGGTGCAGCTAGGAAGACATCTTCAAGGACTGATAATATCCTAAGGTGTGAAGTGATGTCAGACCCTTTTGTAACCTCCGCTTCAATCAAGAAAAAACACTCAGACCTCCTCCAGAACATCGCCCTCAGGACCATCAGTCATCGCTTACAGAAGGACTTAGGCCTACCCACTCGCCGCACTGCCAAGAAGCCACTTCTTACCAAGGCTATGAAGATGAAAAGGCTCAATTTTTGCAAGACCTATAAACATTGGACAGTTGCCCATTGGAAGGTCATGCTCAGTGATCAAAGCACCTTTAAGCTGGTCAGAGGAGAGTCAAAGATCGTGCATCGTCCCAGCAATGAGTCTCGGTTTGACCCAAAATATACCATGAAAACTGTGAAGCAGCCTGATAGTGTGATGGTGTGGGGTGCCTTTAGTGGAAAAAAGGGCAGAGGAGGTCTGTACTTCCTTCCCAAGAATGCAACCATGAGGGGGACTAACTATCTTGAAGTTTTGAGGCAGCACATGCTGCCATTTTGGAAAATTCATCAGTGTGAATTTTTCATGCATGATGGTGGCCCTGCTCACAGGTCCCAGTTAGTAAAAAAGGTTCTTCAATGATAATAATATTAGTGTTTTGGAGTGGCCTGGTAATTCTTCGGACCTAAATCCTATTGAGAATGCTTGGAATCTGATGAAAACCAAAGTTCAAGAGACAGCACCCGGCAGCATCAAGGACCTGATAAAATCACTGAAGAAGATCTGGGTTACGATCGACCTCACCTACTTCGCAAACCTCACTGAATCAATGCCCAATCGACTCAGGATGGTGATCCAGTGCAAGGGCAACATGACCAAGTATTAACTTTCATGAAATATTCATAATAAAATATGTAAGTTACATTTTTCTTGTTTAATTTTCCCCGAATTGTCACATGTCACTTTTTTTGTTGCCGCCACTGTATATATATATCCAGGAATTCCTAGAATAAGCCCCCTCTGCCGGTTTATGTGCAGTTGGGGTATATATATGTAGTAACTTGTAATTTCAATTACTTTTTATTATGTATATATGTTCGTCTTGTTTTCGGTGTTCCTATTCTGAGTTTTAGTGCATAGTCGAGTTGCCTATGTTAGAGTTCTGGCTTGACCATCACATAAAGTGTGTTAGGTTTTAGTTCATCGTTATCTAAGGTGAGTTGTACTCGTCTATTGCATTGTCATTATCATATGTGTCTGTTGTTCATGTCCATTGTTATTTGTGAAGCCGGGAACATGCTTACAAACCCAAATGGTAGACTTGGCAACCAATATCTATTTTACATAGGCTCTCACATAGTGGTGACGAGGTATTCTTTCTCATGGCTAGAATCGTTGTGTTTATGTCCCAAAACTTATGTGTTGGCAGTCTCTGTTGTTCTTAGCTGTGCATCGCGTGAACTAGGTTTTGCCGTTCATTCGTTTTTGACCTAGGTTACCTATTTTCTATCTGGCAAGTAAATTTTCTATATTTGTGTACTTGTGTTTCTATTAACTATGGCTCAAATAGGCAACATAGCGCTTTTTCATGACCCTATTGAAGATTTTGACACATACTTCTCACGTGTTGATTTCTACTTCATAGCCAATAAAATCAAAGATGAGCAGAAGGCAGTGTTCATTACACTTCTAGGGGCTAAAATATTTTCTTTGTTTCAAAACCTAGTGGCACCAAAAAAGCTAACAGAAGCCACCTATGATGAAAGTGTGAATGCACTCAAGAACCATTTCAAACCTAAAGTTGTCATAATCTATAAGAGGTTCAAATTTCACACTAGATCTCAGTATCTGGTGCAAATCTGTGGCTGACTTTGTGGCTGGGTTTGAAGATCTGTGCCTGCACGTGTGAGTTTGGCACCTCACTTGATGATATGTTGCGAGATCATTTTGTGGTGGGTTTACAAGTTGAAGCTACCCAATGTGCTCTGCTAACTGAGACAGATTTAGACTTTCAGAAAGCTGTGAGTATAGCCACTGCTAGAGATACTGCAACCAGAGATGTTAGGGAGATGGGTCGTAGACACCCTACCCCTGCCTATGCTATGCACTATTCTACTAATCAAGACAGAGATAGACCTACTAGTGCAGGAACTTCTAATGCTAACAATACTTCTTTGCTTAGCACTCCATGCTCAGGGTGTGGCAAGATGCATTGGAGGAGGGATTGTCCATGGAAGGACAAAGAATGCTTCAAGTGTGGGAAGAAGGGGCACCAAATTTTTTTTGTAGGAATCCTTCCTCTTCACCTAAAAAACCTCAGGTTAAATCTAACAAAAAGTCCCAAGCTACTAGCAGAGTCTCAGTTCCCGTCTGAGCAACTGCCACATAAAGGTTTTGCCTCTACTTCTAACTATAACATACCTTCAAATGATTATAACAATTATATTTTCAAAACTGAGAGTTCAAATACTATTACTGCTCCTATTACTAGAAAGATTTTTATTAATGGTGTACCTCTAACTATGGAGTTAGACACTGGAGCAGCTAGATCTTTAATAAGTAACTCTATCTACATGTCTATGTTCGGGTTAGCCCGCCCCGCTCTCCATGCCACTGAAACTAGGCTACATGCTTATGGAGGTGTATCATTAGCAGTCAAGGGGGAGATACAAGTAAATGTTGCTGTGACTCCAGGTAAAAGTCAGAGACAAGCTGCCATTATTGTCATTGATGGCAATGGACCTGCACTAATGGGTCATGATATGCTCAACATGCTCAATATTTCTAATTTTTCTATTAACAAGACCTCTATTGCTTCATCTTTTGTCAAATTATTTGCTGATTTGTTTGCACCAGGGTTAGGATGTTTTTTCAGATGGGAAGGTTTTTCTGTCCATGGATCTGAATGTGGCTCCTAAATTTTGCAAGCCACGGTCAGTGCCCTATTCACTAAGATATAAGGTGGAAGCAGAGCTCAAGAGGTTGGAGGAGGAGAACATCATTTCTCCTGTTCCCTATTCTAAGTGGGCAGCTGCAATTGTGCCAGTGTTGAAACCTAATGGTACTGTCCTGTCAGGATTTGTGGCGTCGTTGATGACGGATTTCCTCAGGGCGGTCTCCGACCTTGGTCAGGGGCAGTTTGCTGAGGACATCAAACCTGCACTAGATTTAAACGAGTAAGAAGGCGTGCTCACTTCAGACCCATATCTTGACCAAGGGGAGTAACAAGGAGTAACAAGGAAAGAAAGTACCCTAGGAGACCTTACAGTCCATTCAAAGAGGGTAGAAGGAAAGGACTCAAGATGACCAGGCTTCATCCTTGGCTGCAGGGGGCTGCCAAGACACCGGTCTGCTGGTGCTCGCCTAGCGCGGCGACTACAAGCTCACTGTCAATTGTGCTCTGACTCTGGATACCTATCCTATTCCACGGTTGGAGGATCTGCTGAGTTCACTCTCTGGCGCTAAATTTTTTTCCAAGTTGGACATGTCGCAAGCCTATGCGCACCTCCAATTGGATGAATGCTCCAAACCTTACACTACTATTAACACACCCAGAAGACTGTTCCGGTACAACCGCCTGCCTTTTGGTGTCTCCTCGGCTCCAGGTGTTTTCCAGAGGACTATGAAAGGGCTGCTGGAAGATCTGCCAGGTGTGCTGTGCTACTTGGATGACATCCTCATATGGGGGTCATCAAAGCAGGAGCAGGATGACCGAGTTTGAGGTGTCCTAAGTCTACTACAAGCTAAGGGTCTTAAGTTACAACCTAATAAATGCTCATTTGGAATCAAGATGACTTACCTTGGCTACATAATCTCTGATACAGGTATTAGAACAGACCCATCTAAGGTCCAAGCCATCAGTGATGCTCCTCAACCTACTTCAGTGAAGCAACTACAAGCTTTTCTGGGAACTATCGGTTTATACAGAAGATTTCTTCCCAACTTTTCCACCATTGTTGAGCAACTAAACCTGCTACTTCGCTCAAACTCTAAATGGACCTGGAGCCAGGAGCAAGAGAGAGCAAGTTGGACATGTCGCAAGCCTATGCGCACCTCCAATTGGATGAATGCTCCAAACCTTACACTACTATTAACACACCCAGAAGACTGTTCCGGTACAACCGCCTGCCTTTTGGTGTCTCCTCGGCTCCAGGTGTTTTCCAGAGGACTATGAAAGGGCTGCTGGAAGATCTGCCAGGTGTGCTGTGCTACTTGGATGACATCCTCATATGGGGGTCATCAAAGCAGGAGCAGGATGACCGAGTTTGAGGTGTCCTAAGTCTACTACAAGCTAAGGGTCTTAAGTTACAACCTAATAAATGCTCATTTGGAATCAAGATGACTTACCTTGGCTACATAATCTCTGATACAGGTATTAGAACAGACCCATCTAAGGTCCAAGCCATCAGTGATGCTCCTCAACCTACTTCAGTGAAGCAACTACAAGCTTTTCTGGGAACTATCGGTTTATACAGAAGATTTCTTCCCAACTTTTCCACCATTGTTGAGCAACTAAACCTGCTACTTCGCTCAAACTCTAAATGGACCTGGAGCCAGGAGCAAGAGAGAGCTTTTCATCAAGCCAAGCATCTACTACTCAACTCTGAGGCTCTCATCCTATTTGACCCTAAGTTGCCTCTGGTGGTGGTGGCAGACAGCAGTGCCTATGGCATAGGAGCTGTACTGTACCACAAGGTTGATAAGCAAGAGTGACATATCTGCTTTGTCTCCAGAACTCTTACTCCAGGTGAGCGCAACTATTCACAGCTGGAGAAGGAGGCACTTGCCATGATTTTCGCACTCAACAAATTTCATAACTACTTATGGGGTCAGCAGTTTACACTAGTGACTGACCACAAACCATTGCTTGGAATCTTCTCTCCTACCAAGTCTATCCCTGTAATGGCTTCAGGACGGATCCAAAGGGGGCTTTAATTCTGCAGGCCTACAAGTTTCAACTTATGCATCGCTCAGGAGCTATCTTGGGCACTGCGGATGCTCTAAGCCGGCTCCCATTGCCATCTACGCAGTGTGATGTGGTTCCTGTCTTGGGAGAATGGCAAGACCTTGTTAATTTTTTAGAAGAGTATCCTGTCACTGCTACCACTATTGCTAACCAGACCAAACTAGACCCTCTACTATCTAAAGTCCTGCATTACTCTGAGCTAGGATGGCTAGTGTCAATCTCGGATGCTACTATGAGTCCTTACTTTTCCTGTCATGATGAGCTCAGCATGGAAGGAGGATGTGTCTTGTGGGGCTACAGGGTGATTGTGCCGCCTAAACTTCACTCTGCTATGCTCCAAGAACTACACTCAGGACATGTTGGGGCCTCTCGGATGAAGGAGTTGGCACGTAGCTATTTCTGGTGGCCTGGGCTGGATAAGGACCTTGAAGAGCTTGTTCGTTCTTGTCCCCACTGCTTGGCTCACGGAACTATGCCTCCTAAGAGTGAGATTCATCCATGGGAGTAGCCAAAACATCTGTGGCACAGATTGTATCTTGACTACGCTGGACCCATCAACACAAAGTATTTCCTTATACTGGTGGATGCTTACTTCAAATAGGTAGAAATTTTTCCTACCAAAGGTACTTCTACAGCTGAGACTGTGAAATGTCTAAGGCATTGTTTTTCTGTTTGGATTGCTAGTGTCCATAGTATCTGTCAATGGTACCTGTTTCACCAGTGTAGAGTTCCAGAACTTCTTAAGGAACAATGGCATCCGACACACAATTTCTGCCATATACAAGCCATCCACCAATGGACTTGCAGAAAAGATGATGAGAACATTCAAGGATGCACTAGCTACTTCAGATGATCCAATGGACACTTTTTTAGATAAATTTCTTTTCAAGTATAGGATGACTGCACATGTTAGTACAGGTGTGTCTCCTGGAGAGCTACTATTTAAGCGATGACTGCGCTGTCACCTAGACTTGCTTTCTCCTACAGAGCAAGTAAAGCAGAGGGTCACTACCAAGCAGGATATTCAGCGTGATAGTCGACAGTCTAAGAGGTCTATAGAGTTGTCTCATGGGGATGGTGTTGTAGCGGGCCAAAAATCTAGACTAACCCCAATCGATCCAACCCGCTTCCTACACTAATTCGGATGTGAGAAATCAAAGGAGAATGAAATGGATTGTATATACAGTCCTTTTACTTACAAAAAAATACAATAATAATTACAAAAATATGGGGTAAATATGCACACAATGAGCCTATTTATATAAAAATAATAAAGAACAATCCTATCTTAGAATCTTACCAGTCGAAAATAAAAAAGAAGAGACAACAAAATGAGTTATCTTACGTGGTACACGGTTTATGATTTGCCGCCCCATCCCAGGGGAAAATCTTGCCAGCAGTCACTCTTGTGACAAAAATTGGGTGTGCTTGTCTTATGGGGCCTGGCACCTCCGAGCTCAATTTTCTTCACAATCCGGTCACATCTTTAGGCTATTAAAGAAAGCTGGTGCCTCCGAGCTCAATTTTCTTCATGATCTGGTCACATCTTTAGGCTACTAAAGAAAGCGGGTGCCTCCAAGCTTGATACAATATATATAGGGATCTGGTCATACCTTTGGGGCTACAAACAAACAGCTCTTCTGTCCCAACAGGACGCAAAACTTCTGGTGTACCTTAAGCCCTACTGTCTCTGCCACTCTGTACAAATTTGGCAGGTAATAGTATTTATAATTTACTAGAGTGGTCATTCGGAAAAACAATATCAAATTTAAATAGTTTATTTTAAATATAATGATATATTAAAACTACATCTTAGAGTGGCCTGGCAAATTTCAATATCAAATTTAAATAGCTGGGGGAGAGAAAAAAAAAAATTTAGACAAACATGAAAATCAACTTATATTACTGTACAAAAAAAACAAACCCATTCCCATTCACACACACATTCTTTTCTTACAGAGGGAGGGAGAAGGTATTGGGAAAAGGGTGGGAGAATGGCCCTTCACTTACACACTCACATTCACTCCACCACAGTGTCATCATTCGCAACTATGCCTCAGGAGCAGCATGGTTGTCAGCTGGTCGTGTCTTATGAGTGCCAAATTCCAGAAGGACAGCTACTTAAGCGGCATCTGGACCAACTATATCCTGCTAATATTGGACCTCTCCTCACATCTCGCCAGCTTTCTAATCCCTCTCAGGTGAGCAATGACCCTCAACCACCTCCTGTTGCAACTGAGTCAACACCCAGCCCATTGCTGGAGGTTGATGTCTCACTTTCGGTTGAACCTCCTGACCCTACTATGCCAGCTCAGCCTATCCATTAGTCTACCGAGCCACACGCCCTGTGAACCATATGAATTTGTAGGGTCCCATCTTGGGGGGAAGGGGTGTAGTAACTTGTAATTCCAATTACAGTTACTTTTTATTATATATATATATATATATATATGTGTTCGTGTGTTTGTCTTGTTTTCGGTGTTCCTATTCTGAGTTTTAGTGCATAATCAAGTTGCCTATGTTAAGAGTTCTGGCTTGACCGTCACCGCGTCTGGATCTGCAACTACTACTCCTACTACCTAGTTACTATTTCATACTTACCAACTGGACATATGCCTACATGACACATAATAAAGTAACTTACCTACCTGACTCTACTGATGTGAACTCTGGACTTACTGATTCAGTAAAGTGTGTTAGGTTTGACTTCATCATTATCTAAGGTGAGTTGTACTTATCTATTGCATTGTAATTATCATATGTGTCTGTTGTTCATGTCCATTGTTATTTGTGAAGCCCGGAACGTGCTTATGAACCCAAATGGTAGACTTGGCTACTAATATCTATTTTACATGGGCTCTCACAATATATATATTATATCAGATTTGCTTTATACATATATATATATTCAATTTCTTGCATGTAATTTCTTTTTCGACATTGGGCAATATTCATAAATTGTAAGGCCCTATATATATACATATACTTAGTTTTTTGTTAGTATTTATATGATACTGCAAGCGTTTGGGCCCTTGCAGTTTGCATTTTTTTTTATCTGTTCTCTGTCCTGTGAGTGAAGTAATAATTAAATTAACCCCTCATTATCCTCCCCTCAACCACCCAGGTAGCTCTGTTGGAGCAGCAGGTGGTTAGCCGCCACACCATGAACTTTGCAGGGCCCCAAGAGCACTAAGGCCACTTTGAGTTCAAACAGAAGGGATAAAGCATGGAAGTTGACCTCCTCTTTGGACTTGGAGCCATCTGTGTACACTGGCACAGAGCCACCATGACATGAAGTGTGCTCCAAAAAGGTTGAACAATCTGTCCAGTGGTGTGGAAGCTTTGAGAGGAGGCGCGATGACAAATAGTCAAAGACCTGTTGTACCTTCCCCAGGACCTATTAAAGAGTTCAAGTCAACCCAATGAACAGGGTTCCCTATTAGCGCTCAAGCCAGGACATGCTGCTCTTCCAGCTATGAGATGAACACACTATACAGGGGACCTCCCTGCAAATTTTATATACAAGAATAAGCTAAGGAAATCTCATTATCTATACCCAAGTATAATAAATTTAAATCTTTGAAAAATGATGTGGTAAATCAAGAATAATTTATGCAATTACAAAAATATACTGATAAAAGATACCTGATGCTTTCACTTCAAAGAGAATTTCCATAATAGTGTGAATATTTAATGTCTTATGGCCTTTGAACTTGAGATATCTGAAAAAATATTTAAAGTTAATGTCCAAACCAGTTTACATTTTGAGCACTAATCTAACACACTAAGGCATAAATATTTTTTTTATTTGAAAAAGCATAGTGAATGCCAAATGTGTGGCCTGCCTAGTGAAATAAATGAATATAAAAAAAGGGTCTTTCAATAAGGTCGCTTGATTTTTAAATGTAAATAAAACAAGTTGTGTGTGATATATGCACTCAATTTATTTTAAATTTGAAAGTATATTTTATGGCATTAAGTGTGGAATATGACGTCGTTCAAATGTCCGCCGCGGCTTTGCTTGGTGGAACGTATTTGGGAGGCCCAATTTTCGATGACTTTGTCCCATAAATTTGGCTAAATTTACTGGATGGTGTTCATTATGTTGACTTTGAGGACATTAACTGTTTGCGGATTATTCGCATAGACTTGCGATTTAAGGTAGCCCAAAGAAAGTAGTCTAATGGCGTTAAATCGCATGATCTCGGTGGCCAGTTGATGTCACCGCAGTGCAAGATGACCCTGCCCTGAAATCGCTGGTGCAAAATGTCTAATGTGGCATGCGCAGTGTGGCATGTAGTGCCGCCCTGTTGGAACCACATGTCGTCAGTATCCATATCAGACATATAATCCAGTTGAGGCCATGAGAAGTTGCTTATCATCGATCTCTATGTCTCGCCGTTGATGGTTATGGCAATCCCATCTTCATTCTCAAAAAATTATGGACTAATGATTCCGTTAGACGAAAATCCACGCCAAACAGTGACTTTGTTAGGATGCAATTGGTGCTGGTGTCCTATGTGGATTGTTTTTGTCCCAAATCCGACAATTTTGCTTGTTCACAAATCCATTGATCCAAAAATGGGCCTTGTCGCTGTGGCGAGGATAGAAATCACGTAATGCGTGGAACGTTTGTCGAATGGAACACTGATTCTGATAATAACATTTGATGATTTGCACACGCTGTTTAACGCTATAACCTTCCATCGTGACTTGCCAAGTACTAGTTCACAGTGAGGTTGCCAGATGTCTCTTTAACAACATGGCAACTATTGCCTGACAAAGCTTGAGCGTCCTTGTTAAAAGACCCTATACATGAATAGAAGGGAAAAGGGGTGGAAGAGTGAGTTGAGGTCACAAGGAAACCTACATCAGAGAGTGATATGTAGTGAAATAGAACCAGGGTGTCCATTGAGAATTGGGATCCCTCAGCTAGGATAAGATACAAATGCTCTTAGTATGAGTAGGAACGAAACAAACAATAATGAGTGAAATATAGGGGCATTCGACAAGTAGGAATGAGGTATTGCAAAAGTTCTGTTACACTTGTTACAATGCTCTCAACAAAGGACACAATGATAGTTTTGACACACGTTTTTATTATTTTAGCATATAAATATGTGTTTAAACCCTGGAAGGCTAATCCTAGGTCCCACAGACCCGAGTGTTTGCCACTTCTTTTTTTTTTCTATTTTATCTCTATGCTATAATAATAGCAGCCTCCTGAAAATCTGGGAAATGGGGGGCTTCAATGTGGAGGAAAATGTCACATATATGAGGGGCGGTCAATAAGTTTTGCAATTCGGATATAAGGAAACGAGATATGAGGAAAAGTGTTTTATTATTTTTCAATATAACTACCCTAGACTTCAATGCACTTGCGCCACTTATCCCTGAGGCTTTGAATTTCTGACAACCAGAAATCTCCCGGCTGCTGTTCAATCCACTCCTGGACGGCAAGCTGGACATCTTCATGGTCCCCAAACTGGCGTCCACACAGTGCAGCCTTGAGCTGGCAGAATAAAAAGTAGTCGCTAGGGGCCAGATCTGGACTGTAGGGGGGATGGTTGAGCTCCTCAAATCCGCACTCGCGCAGGGCAGCTTAGGCAACTCTGGCCTTGTGAACTTTGACGAAATTGAAGTCGATCATGGGGCGTGAGGTTTCTAGGGACCCAACGGGCAGAGACCTTGGTCATGGCCAAATTGTCGTGGATGATGTTGATAACACTTCCATGTGATATTCCAAGTTCTCGCTCGATTTCTTCGACTTTCACCCGTCGATTTTTGAGGATCATCCTCTCCACACGGGCCACATTGTTCTCGTTGGACACGTCTGACAGGCATCCTGGACGGGGGTCATCTTTAAGGGACTCACGACTATGGCTGAACTCCCTATTCCGACGAGCAATAGTTGAATAGGAAGGGGCGGTGTCGGTGTACACTGCAACTATGCATTCATGGATCTCTTTTGCATTCTTGCCTTCCTTGGTCAAAAATTTGATCACTGCGCGGTGCTCAACCTTCTCCATTGTTGAAAAATTTGTGACTGACGATCTGAGATCAGTTACTGCTTCTTAAAGAGACGAGGCAGGAGCCGGCAGCTGCACGTCCTGACTTGTCATAATTTGTCCTAACACCCCCACAAACAGCCATCCCCCTTCCTCTGTTTTGCCCTACCGATTGGCAAAACTTATTGACTGTCCCTTGTATTTTGATATCCTACCTCTCCCCCATCCCCTCTTCCTGGGAATAATGGGTCTGTGGGACCCAGGAATACCTGAACTGATAACACACATGGGTCTCATGTACCCAAGAGTACCAAACACAGTAGGTTAGTTGGTTCTGACAAACCCGGTAGTACCCTATTCTGAGACATTAATAGGGTTGCAAAGACCCATGAGTACCTTTTAGGTCTAATTATTTTTGGTATATATAATTTTTTTTTTCAGAATTATAGTATACTCATAATTTTTTTCTCTTTCCAGGATATAAGAAAAGTTTTCCATATATTTTTCAACAGTTTTATGTAAATATAAATCACTTAGGGTTATTTATTAATGATTTTTGAAAAATAATATAACAATATAATAGAGGAAAGGCAGGTACTGGATAGTGACCTAGGATTTCGTGGACGCTGTTCTTTTAGAATGTACATTAAAAAGCAAAATATGGCATCAAAATCATGGTATGTGATACCAAAACATTGTATATGCTCAATGCAATGCCCTACCTTGGCAGACACACCATTCCTCTAACAGGCGTTCCACTGGCACAATATGTAACTGAGAAACTGATTGCACCCTACAACAATAGTAGGAGAACTATCACTGGTGACAACTGGTTTTCATCTATCCCACTTGGAAATGCATTGCTTTTGAAGTCCTTAACATACATAGGGACTATTAGGGGCAATAAGAGAGAATTGCCACCACAAATTACAGACAAGAAGAGCAACAAAATTGGACAAACAGCATTCCTTTTTGACAATAATGTCGCTGACTGGATATGTCCCACCAAAAAAAAAGCACCGAAAATATAGTGCTTTGGGTGTGCTCTAAGCATGTTGCACCAAAATAGGCCATAAAAACAAGTCTGAGGTGGTGCTGGACTACAATAAAACAAAGGGAGGGGTTGATACTTTAGGCCAGATTTAAACACTCCACTCTTGTAATCGAAAGACTGATAGGTGGCCTCTTAGGTGTTTTTTATGGCATGGTGAACTCTGCTGTGGCAAATGCGTACATTCTCTACCTGCAAACATTTCACCAACAAAACAAGAAACCAATGATTAGACATGAGTTTGGGAAGATAGTGGCAAAGGAGCTCACTCAATCTTGTGCAGAACATCGGATCAATATGCCTGGACAACAGCGGAATATCCAGCATACTATCAGAGATGTTTTCCCAAAACTAAACCCCGTTGTTGTAGGGCAACCCCTGGAAGCTAACCCAAGGAGAAGATGCAAGTTATGCAACACAAAAACTGATAAGAAAATAAAATATTTGTGCCTCAGCTGTAAGGACCCTGTTTGTTTGCAACATGGATCTCTACAATGTTTCAACTGCGAGTAGAAATCTTCAAGTAAGTATGTATATATATAATATCAATTGCCTTGAGAAGTTTTTTTTGGTATGTGTGTGTCAGGTCGGATCTAGAAAATAAATATAATTATACAAATAAAATTTTATTTCACACAGAATCCAATATATAATTTATATTTTGGGTAAACCTGAGCCACTCAGCCCACTCCCTATATCCGTGCCTGGTGTGTGTATTTGTATTTGTAAGAGGTATTATATAGTTATACATACTCATTACATAGTAATGTATTCCAATATTATACTTGAAAATACGTACCAAGGATTGTGATGGTTTAATATATGGTAAACAAATTTTTTTTTTAAATTTGTTCAGAAAATTTTCTCTTATAAGTTTATGTTAATTTCTTTGCAGGTTTCAGGACAACAGAAGCACAACTAGACTCTTAATTTGATGGAACAAGACGAAAAGAAATGAAAAACAGAATTTTTTTTTGCAATTTTTCTAAATTTGGAGGGGGGGGGGGGGCACCCCAAAAATTAATAAAAAAACCCTATTTTTTATTAATTCTATTATTAAACAATAAATTAAGTACATATTTTTTTTCATATAAAGTCTTTCAAATATAAGTTAATTTAAAATATAAACCATGATAACAATCCTTGGAAAGAAACTAAATTTTTTAATTTTTTAAATGATGGGTCTCACAGACCCACGAGTACCTTATTTGAAACACAAATGGAGGGGTAGCTTTCCAGGGTTAAATTGTAATATTAATCAATGTAGCCGACCTCAGCAGCAAGCACATGCTCCAGGTGAGACATGAAGGCCATGCACACGTTACGGAAGTCCTTCCTCATGCTGGACCACACATGGCTGATGGAGGACTTCAGTTCATTGATGTTGCTCCGCTGGACTTAGCAAGCCTTGCCCATGGCAAATGCCCACACACTGTGGTCATGGGGATTGAGGTCAGGCGATTGCGGCAGCCTAAGGTCTTGGCTGTGTAGTCCAAAGCACCATTCTGCTGAAGACAAAGTCCACCTTCTTTGTGATCCTTCTCACTCAGGGCAGGACTTTCAAGGTCAAGATGTCCCTGTAATCAACCTCAGTAAGCTTGTAACCAGCTGCATCTTTGTGCCATTCAAAGCCACAATGCCAGGCATTATCATAGAGACCAGGTGCTTGGTCATGGACACATAGGAGAGCTCAGAGACATCCAGGCCGAAGCTCACCACATGGTCATTCTGCTTGTTGATGACTGGATCAACCACAAGTTTTTTTGTCAGAAAAAATGAAAATTCTATTGCCATAACTCTTCAAGTTAAGACAAGGACAGTGCTCCCGATGTTGTTCTGGCATATGGTCAGTGAGCAGAGACCTTTCCATGTACCTAAAAGCTCTTGAAACCCTCTCCCTGGATGGCCCTAGACACTGTGGCCATGAGATGTTCTTCTTTGCAAACACAATCATTTTGGGCTTTGGAGCACTTTTGAAAGCCTTTCTCACAGCCAAATGGTTGACACCAACTTTAGGTCTGCCTGAACGAAGTTGATCTGTGAAAATCTTCCCCATTTTTGAGTCTCCCTGCAACTCTGTGGACAGTCATCTAGCTGATGTTGAGCCACTTAGCAATGTCAGACTTGTGGCACACACACAGGAGAGCAGAGATCTGTATTCTTTTTACTTTCATCTTGACACACCTGCACACAATGGAAAAGACATTTTAATGACACATGTTAGAAAAGTAGAACTTTAAGTTTGTGTGATGGAACTTTTTCTATCATATACATACAACTCTTGAAAGATAAACAACCATGTAACAGAACTTTTGCAAAAAACGGTATCTGATGTAGCAGGCAGTGCATATAGGATCACAGGATATATTGGTGCATAAGTTATTAGGTTATGGCCTAGGCACATAAGTGTACCAAATACAGCACAAAAAAAATATCTGTACACTTATATAAAATGCGGAGAAATATAAGAAATTTACAATAGTATCAAAATAAATGAAGTAAACTAGTATGATTTATTTTTGAGAAAAATTTAACCAATAAATGTTGTTTACATTCAGGAGAAAAATTAAAAAAATGACTGAGACAAATGAAGAGAAAGGAGTATAAACATCAAGCATAAATGAGGAGCTCAGAACCACAACAACCTAAGTAACAGTGTTGCCAATTTCTCTTTTTTCATTGAAAAATTTTTTGAGCTATCATTTATCTCTTAGCTCAGTGTCATGGGAAATGAAAATCGAACTTATAACCATGTAAAATAAGTTCCAAACTAGTGTATATCTTCATTTTTGAAGTGCTATATCAATTCTCTTATAGAACCACAATAACGTAAGTGATATTTACATTTGACCAATCACAACTCAGCTCATTGAGTACTCCCTGATTTTCAACTAATCATGATGGAGCTTTTTGTTTATTTACATCAGTCTTTCACATGCACAGTTAAAAGTCAGCTGCAGGATCTTTAAATGCCAAAATCATTGCTATTTTTTAATTAATTTTATTGTTAGCCTTTCATATAATGAGTGACAATGACAAAGGAAACGATGAAGAAATATCAAAGCATTCAAGAAGGCGTATTAAAAATGTTAGGAAGTGGAAAAAAAGTTTCAAAAACAAACAAAAAACAGTGATGTACTGCGAAGATAAGCAGAAATTGAAAGCCTTGGAGTACATCTATACTGAAATTTTTAAAACTGAATACAATATTGGCATTGAACCACCTAAATCCGACACATGCAATACCTGTGATTCCATAGATATGGAATTAAAAAGTTGTGACCTCAAAAGTGATGAAGGTCGTATCAGGGACCTTTCACTCCCCAAAGATTTCATATTGCTAGTTCAAAAGCTGCTCATGAGATAAGAAAGGTATATGAAAAGGATTCTGGTGCTTCACTCGCTGCAATTGCAATAGATTTGCAGCAAACTTTACCTACTCCTCATCTAAGTATTGGATTACAATATTACAAAAGGAAATTATGGACTTATAACTTTTGCATCTACAATATGAAGAATGGACGTGATCATTTTAAGTGTTTGGAATGAAGCAAATGCAAAGCGAGGATCCTCTGAAATTGCAAGTTGTCTGCAACATTATGTAAACAACATTCTTTATGAAAGTGTGCAGAAATTAGTGATCTTCAGTGACAACTGCAGTGGGCAAAATAATATAAATTTATTGCTTTTTTTATCTAAGATTAATACATAGTGAACAGTTGCTTTTTGTTAAGCACTATTACATAATTCCAGGCCATAGTTTCCTCCCTTGTGGTTGGGACTTCGCAAATTTGGAACTTTCTTTCAAAGGAAAAGACGAATATTCAACTAAAAAATATCCAAATGGTGTTAAAATTCAAAAAGAAAAACTAAAATATCTTAAGGCTTTATTTAAATTTGTGCCATCAGAGCACAAACCTTTCTATGGAGATGTTTTCAAAAAACAAGAAGAGTTGTCCAATGAAGATGAGGATGATCAATCAGCCTTATTCTGATGGTCAACTACAATAATTAGGGAATTTTTAAATAAATTTATAAATAAATACTCTTTTTTATTTCCTAAAATATATCCCTAGATTAAATATTTACCTATATATCTAATGAAAATATTTTATTTACATTTTGGGGGGAAAAATTATGAAAAAACTATTGTGAACTTTACCCTTCATTTTCTCAAAATATACTTTTTGTCACTTACATTGTTGTGGTTTTGAGCTCCTCAAATATACATACATACATAAACACATAAAACATATACATTAGAGCTTTAAAACAGTGGGGAGAAAAGGATATTAGGGAGAGAAAGACAGCCACAGCTTCTTCTACTCAGTCTGCCCATGAGGCAATCATGGTCACATTGGGCAAGGAGTATAGTAAACAGAAATGCTTTTGCAAGGGTTTGAGTACCCACATATCAAATAGAACGGGACAGTGAAAAAGATCTGTGTATCAACCTCTGCAAAACAATCTCTTACAATGAAAATAAATTTAAACCTTCTTGATGGGAAAATTTAAAGATTACATCATTTAAAACAACCTATGAATTTAGATTTTTTTCATATCACTTAAATCAGCAATAAATGAATAATATGGCAGTGCTCAGGAAGGGTGCCATAGTGTGTGGTCTTCTCCAAAGGTCTCTTAAAGAGGTTGTGAGGTGGTCCAAAAGGTAGCAGGTTAGAATGTGAGATTGGTAGGGGGTTTTGAATTCATATGCAGGCTAAGGTGGTGTTCTGATTGCAGAGGTGGGTGAATGAAACTCACATTGTGTCATTTGGTGATTATCAGGGTAAGGATGGGGGGGCTAGAAGGGCATTTGGCAGGTGGTTTAAAGTGCTGTGGAAGTAAAGTGGGTGTGTATGTGCTATAGTGTTCCGGTTTGGTGGGGTTGGAGGTAGGTTATCTAGTAATTGGATTGGGTGTAGAAAGAGCAAGGGACGTTTGGGGTGTTCTGAGGGTGGAGGTGGGAGTAGAGAGGGTATGTGATGGGCATCACAATTTAATGAAGAACTGTGCCTTTCATGTTTAGGTGGGCTTCGATTGGGAGGATTTTTATTTTGGCATGGGAGATGGTGTATTGGGGTAGGTTTTTGTGGTCAGTTGCGATGCAGAGGGCACTCTTTGTATCTTGTCTAGGTGTCTATTAGTTATGGTTGGTGCCAAGGTGGCTGGGGATGCATAGCTCAGTGTCATGCAGTTTCTTTGGTCTAGTTGATGTTTGTAAAAGTGTTCTGAGTTTGGACATTTTGCTTTCAAGGTGATGTCTGGTGTATGTTGAACAAAGGTCATGAGTGGGTTTAAGGTGATACCTAGAAGTGTTGGGGCTATGGTTGGGTGGGAGAAGTAGGTGTGGAAAGAGATGTGTAGGGGGTCCTTTGATTGTTTTAAGTGAAGAAGGAGGGAGACTGTTGATTTTTGTGGTGAGGTGGACATTTTTTGTAGCATGAAACAGTTTGGGAGTTGTAGGTACCGGTTTAGGTTTCTGGAATCTATAACTATGTAGGTGAATTGATTGGGATGTGATGGATTAATTAATCTCCATAGATATTTAGCTTACTGTTGAATGATGTCATGCATGAAGAGGTGGGAAGAGTTGATGGCACCTTGGGAACCGCATTGGTGAATGTTTTCCTTAAGGATTGTGCTCTGTGACATTGGTGTCCTTTTTTTTTGCATGAGAATGTGGTGGGAGATAGTGTCAAAGGCTCTGCTGATCTCTATTGCAGCCATTACTGTGTTGTGGGGAAGAGTTTTGGTTAAAGCTTTCTAATAGGTGTCATTAGGGTTTGTGGATTGTTTTTCTCTGGGGCCATGTTGGGTATGAGGGGTATAATGGACTTGAGTCTGTTGAGGATGAGGTTTTTCTAGACAGTCGAAGAGTGAGATAGGTTTGTAGGATGCAGGGGGCTTTGGGAGTAAATTTGTTTTTGAAGATGGAGATGATATATTTGTGTTTCTAGATAGAGGAAAGGGGGGGGGGGTGCTGTTGTTATGTAAACAGTAGTTAAAGATGTCTGTGAGTGCAAATATGGCGGTGGGGCCAAAGTGTTTTAGGTGGATGATTGAGATGTGGTCTGAGCCTTCAGCTTGTGAGTTTTTGAGTGATTTTATGGTAAAAGTAAAGTTTGGAGGGGGATGGTCTATGTGCAATTTGCATACGTCTTCTTATTGTTGCAGTTGGTGGGTAGTTGGCTGATTTTAGAGTAGTGTGACAGGAGCAGATTACATTGTTCAGTTGGGCTAGGGATTTTGTTCTCTCTAGTGAGGAAAAATGTGTGGTTGTGTGATTTTTTTTTATTCCAGTCTATGTGTGTGTGGATTTATTTAGTCTTCACCAGAATTGTGGTTGATTGTTTTGAGGTATTGCTTTGAATTGTCCTGTTGTTTGGTGTGTTGAGGTTATGGATTTGTTCAAAGTGTTGGGCAGTGGGCAATTGTTTTTTCTAAGTCTGTTTCTTTATTTTATTAGGTTGTTGATTTCTAGGGTGAAGTTGGGAATACAGCATTTATTATGTGCTTGAGGGATACATTTCTTGCTTGCTGATGGATTGTGTTGTTTAGGTGTGAGAATGGAATTGCTTGTGTGCAAAGTTGAATAGGGCGTTTTCTATGTGTTGTGAATTCAATTGACTCAGCTCTTTTGTATAGTTGATGTACATTATTTTGCTAGAGATGTGGATAGATAGGGTTTTTTGAAATGTGATAAGGAATGATAGGTGGGTATATTATATTGTGTGGAAGGTTTGCAAAGTGGTTCTAGTATGGATGGGAGCAGAGTTATATATGGAGAAGTGGGGTTTGGTTTCAGTGAGAGGGGTCTTTTTGTTGGTTGGTTTGTATTGTGAGTGAAGTTCAATGATGGTGGTGGTGCCTCTTGGTCCATCATCCTCAGAGGTTAGCCAAGCATAGTAGTGGGAATAGAAATTGCTAATTAAGAAGAGGTTAGGGAAGATTCAGAGTGCATGTGGTTTATTGATCTTTCTGGCAATTGGTTGGAGTTTAGTAGCATGGGCATCTTGTATGAGTATTTTTGAGTGTTTAGAAGTGTTAAAAAATGGGATATCTTTGTCTATCAAGGTGAGTAAGCTATGGTATGCTGTGTGAGCAGTGTGTTTAAGTATAATATAGTTCTGTTAAAGATTTAAGTGTGATTGGGGAATTATGGGAGATTCCTGGATTGACAATCTGGATGTTGTATTTTTTCTAATTCTAGCTGCCTGTTTCAGGTGCCATTGGTGTTGAATTGGAGGATGTTGAGGGAGTAATAGGATGTGTGATGTGTGTTCGAGGGAGTGTGTGGGTAATTGTGCATGGATTACAGGTTCACTGGGTGTGTCTTTGTCTAGGTAATGTAAGTTAGTGGATCAGAGATGGTGCCATTTGTTGTATGAGTTGCAGTGGATAGAAGTTGTCAGTCAGAGGTAGGGGATATATAGATAAGGTAGCCAGGTTTTGTTCCATGTTGCTGGCTAAGGTGAGGGTGTGAGTGGTCACCATGGAGAAAAAGGAAGGCTATGGTAAAGAAAGGGGTGGAGACACTGGGCAACAGCCTGAGGCTGCTTTACTTCCAGGGTTATGGGAAATTCTTCACTCATGCCCGAGAGTTGAACTCATTTACTTTGGGGAACATGCATTCTTCCAACAACCTTATAAAAAACAACAACAAAAACACAAGTACCTATCTAATGGAAGTCTTTGCATTTTGATCCCTTCCTTTTCTGCCTTTTGGTAAGTATATGGCTTTTTTAGACGAAGATCAACTATTCCTCCAAGAATATAGATAGCATTTGGATTGATTATTTCCATTTCTTCAGTAGCATCTGGTGTTAAGTAAATTAGATCTTCTCTAGGATAATAGTTTAAATAAGAGTCAGATGAAATAATTATGGGTATTTTCTTTTTAAAAATTGAAGGCATTATTCTTTTCAATTGAGAGATAGTTTCAGACTCAAAATTAACATTATAAAAACTCAAATTAAAAGGATTACAATTATTTCGATTGCACTTTATAGACCATTTTAAATGGTTAGCTAGCATGTTTTTTTCTTTCATTTGCATTATTTCATCAAAGCCTAAATCTACAATAATAGGTTGATTATGCACAAGTGCAGATGCTAGTCGGTGGTAATACAAATCCAAGACAACTTGTTTGCTTGTTTTAGCAAATATAGAATTTTTCCAGAGGCCATATTCAATATGATTAACCTGGTTGGATGTTTTATGTGTTAGTCCTTTGGCTTTTTTAGCTTTTTCTTTTTTAGCTTTGTCCTTTCTTTTTTTGGATTCAGTTATAACCAAATAATTCATATAACTTATTTGCTGATTAAAACTCAAACTTTTAAGGTTATTAATTTGATTTGAAGTAACATTTTTTGGAAGAGGTATTGCATTATTTCTACAATATTGAGTAATAGGTAAATCATCAAATTCTGTACATTTGTATAAATCCTCTTGATTTGAATTTGATGGATTAACTGTAGCTAACATTCTACACATTCTTTGGACTATTGTTTGTGGGTAGTTATAATGGCAGGCAGAGACCACCATTTTGGCCCCAGGTATATTTAAAAATGATAGAGGCAGGAATTTTACAGAACACATCTTAAGGTCAAAATATATATTGCTCTGAAACAAACCCCAGAAGAAACCATTTATAAACTGCTTAATATTGACAAATTGACAAAAAATGTTTCCAGTTGTTTTTTTATCAAAAACTTGACCAATTATAGTATAGTCCCTTCATGGATAATGTGCAATACCTTACAGTCATCCATAGTGAATTGCATCTGCTACTTTGCTAACCATTTGACTACTTCATCGAAGTTTTTCTGTAAAGCTATTACAATACTACTGTCTCCACTTCCCATCTTCACAGCACAACATATCCACTCTCATCTCTGTCCTGAAACATGCTGATAGGGTGATTATTTCCAAATACCTTTCACACAGAACAGGTGCCCTCCTTCTCCCTAGGTCACTAGGTCATGAAGGGTTCTCCGATGCCTGGTTGATAT
Source organism: Ceratothoa steindachneri (assembly GCA_963969495.1). Lineage (NCBI taxonomy): Eukaryota > Metazoa > Arthropoda > Malacostraca > Isopoda > Cymothoidae > Ceratothoa > Ceratothoa steindachneri. The sequence continues at coordinate 56,686,586 of OZ018323.1, read as the reverse complement.
TAAAATTACAATACTATAACTGGCCTCTAGAGCCTTTGGGATTGTCACAATTGTCATGCTGATCTTTATGAAAATTTTATTATCCAATCAAAGGATCTTGTCCTTAAGTGACAAAAGATGGATGACATATCTTGTTTTGAGGAATAAGTGGCAGTAAGCTTTAGAGCATGGGTGGGGAAACTTTTTTGAGCCATGGGCACAGTTGGCAAATCAAAAACCCAGTTTTTTTTTCAAATGAATTTGATTTTTTTTTAAAATTACTCTCTTTTATTTTCTCCAAGAAATGAACGCTTCTTATCATTATTTTATTCAAAATGCATATTTATGTTTAGAATTTCAACATATTTCTCTGACACTGACTCAAAATTGATCTCTCCTACAGGTTATGGCTATCATGGTTACACACAATTCTTGATCAGTGATCTGTTCTTACTATAATATAATTATTAAACTAATTAATTATTAATATTATAAAAATAGATATAGCTTTTCTTTTTCTACGTTATTCTAATGCTTGTAGCATTTGTTTTTTTGAAGAAAAAACCCGAGCTTTGAAAAAAAACTTCTTTTTTTTAAATTACAGGTTTTTTTAAAAGAAATGAATGTTACTTATTATTATTTTATTCAAAATGCATATTTATGTTTATAATTTCAACCAATATGTTACTGTGATCTGTTCTTACCTTAATATAATTATTAAACTAATTAATTATTAATATTATAAAAAATAGAAATAGCTATTCTTCTTCTACAGTATTCTAATGCTTGTTTTTATTTTTGAAAAAAAACCCAACAAAAAACAGATTTTCTTTAAAAACCTGGTTTTGGGGGACTTTTTCAAAAAGTGTAGGGATGTTTTGCCAACCCTGGCTGTGGGCAAAAATTTCTAATGAAAGAAGTTAGCAGGCGATAAATAAAATTTGACTCTTGTATCTTTGTAAGTGTTTAAATTTATTACATGGTATGATATATTTATGCTTTAATATCTAAAAAAATATTGAATATGCAACATTTTTATTGACTCTCAGGGGGTGATGATAATTGGGCTCGTTGGCAAAATTTCACCCGTGGGCGAGGGTTGCCCCACCCCTGCTCTATAGGATTTGACCTACCCTCAGTGGATTTAATTATTATTAGAGTTAGAATTACCTTGAGGTAACCCGGATATGGTATTGTAAAAATAAGGTAGTCTAGTGGGTGATTTCAGGACTGTGGAGTCGGTACCCAAAATGCTGACTCTAACTCCCCAACGCCTAATGGTTGTAGCTACGCGATTGTGCCTTTTTTGTGTGTGTGTGGGGGAGGGTTGGTATTTATGGGTAAAAAAAAATTCAGGGAGCTTAAAACAAAAAAATTAAGCCATGACAAAATGGAAATTATATTGAATGCAATTAAAAAATTATACAAAAATTTCCTTTGAGATTTATTAAGCCAAGGCCAAAGGAAAGGCTTAAATAGTTCCATAACAAAATATAAAGTTCATTAATGCAATAAAAATTAAAACTAGGTATATATGTACTTAGACAAAGGTATGTAAGTTTGAAACAAAATGCATCGATAGAGATTTAAAAACAGCTATTCAGGATTGAATAGGTATAAAATTCATTAAATCCAATTAGAAAATATAGATATTCTTTAGGCCAAGTGTTAAAACTTAAATTTATTAATTAGTTCTTAGAAACAGAACTGATTCTACCAGATCTTTCAGTGAAGGCAGAAAATCTGATTGTATTAATTTCAGTGCAGAAAATAGTCTCTACACTGACTTAATTTGGTGGCATGGCAGTTAATATTATAGTTGTATCTCTTAACATTGCTGGTTACATTTTTTTATGATAGCTCAGATTACTGGGTTGCCTAGTTGCTTGAGATGAATGTTAAATATGTTGCCCGGACCAGTGGCTTTAGAGTTTGTGAGCAACTTGATAGTTTGTTGCAAGTTTTCTGTGGTAAAGGGAAGCATTTGGTCTTTATATATATGTGTGCTCTTGAATCTTTTTTTGCGGATCTGCCCGTTTTTCTGTGCAGTGGGTAGAATCTAATATTCAAGTAATGTTTCATGAGAATGTTACAATGTTGCCTAGGTGTTGCAATTTGATTGGTTAAGGTAACTAATTATTCATGTGTAGGGACTGGGGTGGTATATTTTTCTTTGGCCATGAGGGATAAATTTACTGCTTGCATGTGATTGATTTGTTACTTTATTTGCCAGCCTCCTCCTACCTCACTTATGCGAAGTGAGTGGCCCCTAGGAATGACAGTAGTGGCGGCTTGTAACTAAAATTAGAGGGGGTGCTGCATCATAATTTTTTTAGCATTGTTTTAATATTGTGTAAAAGGAAATAAACATAAAAAGAAAATTTATAGATAAACTTGATAAAGTCCTAAACAGAACAAATAAAATATTTTTTACTTACTAATAGACTAAATTGTTACAGTTCAAGCTAGATCCATTCACTTAAAAACAAAATCCATTTTTGTTTAATTTGTGTGAAAAGATTAATTATAGTCTCAATCTCTGGATGACTACAGAGGATTTTTTTTAGCCATTGAAAGCACTGCAAGTGCATTTTCTTTCAGAATTCATAGTGCTCCTTAGAAAAGTCTTTATTCTTTTCAGTGTTAAAAAACAGCATTCTGCCTCAAATGTAGTCATGGGAATTAGCGAGAGGATTTATATCAGTTTCGTAATTTCACTAAGAATATTGTCTAGATTATTTTCCAAAATAAATTTCAGCAGCTCAATTAATTAATTAATAAAGGAACAGAAAAAAAGTATGAAGTAAATTCAACACTTTATCACATTCAAGAATATAAACACATTTTTAAGCACAATTCCAGCAGAGTAAAAAAGAAACTACTTTCTACCAGCATACCAGGGTTGGCACTGCGTGAGCCACAGTGCTATCTCTCTCTAGCATGCAGCTTCCTATCTCAGACATGTGAGCTGGAACTGTGAAGTGCACAGTTCTATATAAGGATTTTGTATTTTTTTCATAAACTAGGAGATGGCTACTTATATTAAGCTTAAGGATTATATAATGTACAAGTATAAAGAAAGAGTGAAAGAAAAAAGGACTCATTATATTGAATGTTATCGATAATATAGAGTGGAAATAGGGGGCGCTGCTGTTCTGCAGTGCCTATACATGAGCCACAACTGAAAGACAGTATGCCCCCTAGGTAGGTCCACATATTCCTAAGAGAAATGTGAGTAGTGCAAGCTTGGGTGAGGTTTGGACCATGTACAAGTAGATGCTTGATGTCTTGGCTTTGGTTTCATCTGGTGCATGTTAGTGTCAGAGCAAGTTAATTCTGTGTTTGTATTGTGGTAATATAGTGGAGTGGGCTGACCTGAGCTGAGAAAAGACTACTTGGTATGTTCGGATTTCTCTGATGGCTTATTAAAGGAGGGAAGGCTTGTTTAAGATGTTGTTTTGTGGTTGTATATTCAAATATCTTTGTCTAAGAGTAGTGTAGATGTGTTTGCATAAGTAAGGGTTTGATGGTGGGAGAGTGAGGTTATTGTAGAAGTGTTGGAAATAGTGTAATTTTTATTTTTTTAAATTTTACGAGCAATGTGGTGAGTGCCTACTTGGGCATAAGTTGCCTTACTCACCAAAACCTATTACTAGACTATATAAAAAACAACAACAATAAAAACAAAACAAAACAAAAAACTAAAAGTGAAAGGGGAACAACGAAGCAGGCTCCAGCATCAGGGTCAGCCAACCTTGCACAGGCGCAGGAACATGCAACCCACAGCAGACAGTCAAATTAAGTGGAGGCCATCCTGTTGCAAAAAGTCATATAGCCAACAAGACAGTGTGCACAAATCCGTTTATTCTGGTATTGGGACAAGTAACATGCATGAAGATCATCCAACAAGAATGTGCCAAACAGTGTGGGGGAGGTGCAGCCGTCACAATAAGGCACAGGCGAGCGCTCCATCAAATCACGGTCCATCCAGCGAGCATGTCCAATTTGGAGATGACTGAAAGCAACCTGAAGTCATCATAGCATTGGGGGGTAGGTCCATGGGAACAGTCCCTGAGCAATGGCACACAATTTTAAGTTCGCCTTGAATGTCTGCCATCTTCTTTGCCAGGCAGCCCATATTCCTGCCATGTAATCAGTGTGAGGAAGAGCGAAATGGTGGTCTGGTCATCCAGTTATTGCAGACTCTTTGGCCCCCTCATTCTGTGGTAGTTCCATTTTTGGGTCCCCCATCTTTTGCTGAGGTCTGACGTTTCTTCCACCCCCCCCACAGGCGAAATATATAAGTACAGGTTTTGATGAGTGATTGAAAATGGCTGATAGTGAATGCATGAAAGAAGTGGAGCTGGACATAAAGCTAGGTATGGTACGAGTGAGTGAGGGAGGGGGGAACATGTAACACCTTGAAAAAACAACAACAGGGAAGTAATTATATTCCCCTTTTTCAGCTCCTTTGGTCCTGCTCCTCTTGTCTGTGAGTGAGGAGAAGGTAGAAGTCAAGCGCTAAGCCATCAGTGTGTGGCACAATTAAGGGGCCACAGACAACTGTCCCCTTGGTTCCCCCTTTGAGAGAGAGAGAGAGAGAGAGACTGACTGCTCGAGTACATTTTCTTCCCCGCCCCATGCTCAGGAAGAGTGAGTAAACTATCCCATAACAGGCACACACAAAAAAAAATGCCCCGGGGCAACATTGGTGACCATTAAACTAACTGAGCCAGCTCAATTGGGGTTTTGTGGTGGCCATGAGTGTTGGAGAGAGAGAGAGGTGGAGGAAACCATTGGTGCTTTCACAAAACAATAATTGTTTTTGGTAACAATAGATATATATTGTATTGCGCATATATTGATATTTATTGAGATATATTGAGTGAGGTTGAAGTTGGAGCATCTATTTGTATATATTTTGTGTTGTACATTTTTCTTATATATTTGTACTGTTGGGTAATTAATTGTATTGGGTGGTGGATAAATATATGTTATTTTAATAAAAGAAAATAGGTATCTGTGTATTTTGTCTCCTTCCAATCTGACAGGTGCCTCATGAGTGAGTGAATGGACCTTGTAGCGGGTGGTTTCCGGGACCAGCCACTACAATTCCCATTCCCCGCAATTCAACATGTTCAGGAACCCAGCAGAAGATAATCTCAACATCCACCTGGCTCGCCAAAACTGTGGCATCACTGATTTTGTGAACCAGTGGATATAGAGATTCCAATGCCCGAGAGCACTCAGGGTCCTTTGTGAGTGGTTATAAATCACAACCTGGTCTCCGAACTGAGCATGCTGCATTAACTCCCGTACTGAGCAGTGAATTGCAACCAGCTGAGCTGTGAAGACAGTCACAGCACCTGACAGAGTCCAACTGACTTCAAACAGAGGGAATACAGTGTGGAAACTGACACCATCTTGTGACTTGGAGCCATCCGTATACACTGGACAGTTCCAGTGTGCCCCCAAAATGCTGAACGCAATACTCCCAGTGCTGTAGAAGTTTAGGGAGCAGAGGAGTGGCGGCAAATAGTCAAAGGTGGTAACCTGGGCAGAACCAGGGGCACTACCGGCCTGAAAGCTCTCAAAGCAGTTTCCTAGCCCTAAACACAAAGGGCTTAGGGTATGACTGGCATCTCTCAGTGGCATAGGCACCATTGAGATCAGCTTGGATGCAGTGAGAGCTATTGGCAACTGACTCATGTGTACAGGCAAATAATGCACTGTGCAGAGCAAGTGGCATCTCCCCAGCATCAACAAGTAAGCTCTCAATGGGGAAAGCTCGTCTGGAGATGCATAAAACTCACATTTGTTCTCGAGCGAATGAACAAATGATCAATAGAAATACAAGTCAATAACCCTATCAGCACCCCAGATGCTGAGCATCACAGAATGAAGAATGTCCATGGCATGGGTACAAGAGACCCTAAAACTGCGAATGAGCCTCCCAAGTGAGGCATCGGTCAAATACAAGACCAAGGAAACGGTGCAAGTCCACCACTTCCAGGCGACCTCCATTGAGAAACAAGTCTGAGTCAGGTTGTAACCCTGAATGGCAGCAGAAGTGCACCACCTTAGTCTTGGTCAAGGAAAACCGAAGCTTGTGTGCTTCAGCATAATGAGACACGGTTCAATGACTGTTGGAGTTGACATCTGGGCCATACCTAAAGAGAATGAAAGGTCACCACATAAAGCGTAGTGAGAATATCTTGTGGCAGCACCGAGGTGATGCCATTGATGCTCAGTGCAAAGAGTGCAACACTGAGGACACTTTCCTGTGGGACACCCTCTTCCTGCTCCATTGGGGCCAAGAGGGCTTCCCGTACTCAGAATCAAAATCTCACAAAAATTCAGAAATAAAGATTAGGAGGTGTCCCCTCATCTCCATCATGTGGAGAGTCTCCATGATACTGTATCATCATGCAGTATCTTAGGATTTCTCCAGATCAAAAAACAGTGGCATAGTGCTGTCTATGAAGGAAGAGCATGAGGTTGGCATTTTCCAGTTGGAGCAGATTATCCCCAGTTTTACGAAAAGCAATCACAGTAGTGATTCACCAGGAGTCTGAAAGGATACCCTCTACCCAAATCCTGTTGAACAAATCTAACAGAAAGGCCATGCCTCACTCACCCAGGTGTTGAAGCATGGTGTACGGAACATTGTCTGGATCGGGGGCTGTGTCCGCACATCAAGAGAGAGTGGAACAAGACTCACTCAGAGTAAGCCTGTCATTGAAGGGTTGTCCACCTCTTGAGGTAAAGTCCAGTCAGTGGCCTTCTATGACATCACAACTTGCATTGAATGCTGGTGGAGCAGCATCTCGGCTGGAGAATGCAGTCTTGAAGGATTCCGCCACAGATGCAGGGTCTGAGATTACAGTCCCATTCTCCTGGAGAACGGGAGGGGGGGTCCTGCGAGAACTAGCCCTGAATCCTTTTGACTCATTTCACACCTCTGCTAGAGGTGTAGTACAAATAGTAGTTAGGCCCATGGCAATGAGGTTGCCGGAGAAGAACTAAATAGACTCATCTACCGACCTAAACTCTTCAACTGGGACAGAGTAATTAGCGATTTCCGGAAATGTGGACCACCATGCCCGCTCCAAACACCACCGGGTCAGGCTCTGAGGCGGCAGCAGCCCAGAACATGCTAGGAATTTGAATATGAAAGTGATCACTACCATGGAGGTCATTGACTACCCCCACCCCAAATCTGGCTGTGCATCCCAAGAACACAAAGATAGATTGAGGCAGGAAAATGAAGCGGTTCTCAGAGAGTGATTGACAAACTCATCTACATTTGGGACACCCATCTCCAGCTCGTCGAATAGGTTGGCAAGGACTTGACCCCTGGGATTAATCAAGTTGTCTCCCCAGAGGGAGTGTTTACTGTTCAGATCTATGAGCAAGAGAAATGGCCTCAGCAACCTTGCCACGATGCGGTGGAAGTCCCTGTATCCAAGTTGGTGGAATGTACGCAGAAATAATAGTATACCTCTTATCCAGGTGCAGCTGCACAGCTACTGACTGAAAGGAGCTATCTAAAGCAAAGAGAAGAACAGAGACATCATGCCAAGTGTAAATCGCACATCCTCCTGCCCGGCCCCCATCCTGTAGTGGTGGGGTTGTAAAACCCTTATACCTCGGGAGGGTGGGTAGGGGGCACACGCCCAGCCTGGTCTCCTGCAAAAAAAAAAAAAGCCTAATGTGGAGCTGAAGGAGATGAGCCTCCACAGCTCCTCCCAGTTGGCCCAGAGTCAGCAGCAATTCAATTGAAGGAATATGCCTTTCAGTCCTAGCTCTGAGGAGATGTGAGGGCCCTCTTTGAAGAGAAGACCCTCACAGGAAGGCTGTATGCTTCCAAGAGGCAGAACTCCGAGTGCTGTTGGCTGAATAATTTGCTGAAGGCACTGTTGCCCTTGAGGACTTATCAGGGAAGGTTGGACTTGCCATGCAAGTCTTTTCCTCCACTATCCCAGTATCCATTGAGCATCTCCATATTGTTTGTAGAGACTGAGCCAGGGTTGGACTGCATTTTAGGAGGAAGATTGCAGGAACCCCTGTCTGGTCCGGCAGCAGAGTTTGCCCTTCTCCTCAATATCTGAGTTTTTGTTGTTGGCTCAACTCTCTGAAGAATGTCTTTGGATGATGCACTACTGTTTCTGCTTGTAGTGAACTGAATGCCCTACTGTACTGTTGCTTCAGGAGTTGATACATTTCTTCTGGTTTAGTTGTCATTGTCCCATTATCATTGTGTAGAGGTCCAATTTGTGTTTTGATCCTAGAGAACTTTTTGCAGTAACTGAAGAAGTATTTTGGATTGTACTTGATGTTTCCCACTGCCCCATTCTCTTCTGATTCCCTTTGAATGGCATGTGATTGTTTTATTTTAGTTTTAATCTCAACAATCTTTGCTCTGATTGGGTTTTTTCTTTTTTCATGAGAGGCTCTAGTGAACTGCTGATTAAGTGAAGTTCTCTTTCTCAATTAGAATTCTGTCTCGAGGGATGGTGTAGTGTTTGGAGTTTTAATTTCTTCTTTTCTCTAGGATGTATGCCCTGCATACTTCCAGCAGGTTGGTGTATAGCGCCTGCAGCATGTTGTTTGGATCATTCAGTCCATCAATCATAATTTGATCCCAATATATTTCATAGATACTGTGGTTCACACTTCTCCAGTCGATTGTTTCACTAAAGAAGTTAAGCAATGCAAAAGGTGGGGATTTTGGAGCTGTAATTGTTGATTCTTGTGCCACACTTTTCCTGTACTGGTATGTTGTGTTGATGGTTATCAGATTATGGTCCGAAAAAATTGTCTTCTCCACTCTACAGTCACGGGCAAAAAAATCATAACATCGGCAATAAAAATCATAACACAGAATTTGCGTGTTACAATTTTATTTGCTATTCCACCATAGATAGAATGGGCGGAGCTTGTATTGATGCAGAGGCCCTGACTCATGTGTAGCTACCTACTGCCACCCAAGCATGTCTCAGTGCACAACAAGTGCTTGTGTAGAAAGGTGATATAGTACACTGCTCTCATAAGTGCCGATCCTGACTATAACCCTATCTTTGCAGCCATATAATTCTATTTAATTTGCACACAATGGGATGATCTAATCTCAGCATGGAGGAAAAGTCTCGTGCTATCACCCTTTTAGATAATGGCATGTCTGTGATTTGTGTAGCCACCGACCTGAAGGTGTCTAGACAAGTCATTTATCATGTCTGGGATGCATCATATGAATGTTACAAATTTTTTTGCCATGACTGTATAGTTACCTATTGAATCTTGGTTATTGGTAAAGAAGAGATCGAGAATGTTACTGAGTCGAGTTGGCTCTGTGATTTGTTGTGTGAGGAATACTTAATCCGCAAAATCTAGGAGTTTGGCTTGTAGTTTTCTTCTAATCCACTTCCCACTATGATAGCTTCAGGTCATTTGATGAATAGGAAGTTAAAGTCCCCACAGAGAATCATTTGAGGCAAGGGCAATGGGAGATCTTCTATGATATTTTCGAGACTGTTTATGGTGGCCTTGAAATTTAGGAGTGTGCATTGGGGTGGGCGGTAGAAGTTGATTATTATGAGGTTCATTGCCTTTAAATGTACTGCTATTAGCTCCACCTCACTGTTTGAGATAGACAGGAATTTTTTTTGTGCCTGCTAAAAGATCATTTCTTATGTAGAGAAGGACACCACCATGGCTTTTTTCCACTCTGTTTACTATAAAGGATGTGTAGTTGTTCACCTATCTTGGAATCTTTTGTCTCCTCTTTTAAGTGTTTCAGGTAGGGCAATAATCGTAGGGTCCTCTTCAAATGATAATTCATTTAAGATAGGTATTTTGCTTTGATTTAGGGTAGAGGCCCTGAATATTACCTCTTATGATGGTTTATAGTGGGAACCTAGCGGATATGGGCTCGGCGCCAAGCACCGAACCCGAATCCGCCCCTATGCAAGGTCCTCCTCAAACGGCCCGGGTTTCCAAGGCAGTACAAGGAGGGGAGGGATTTCCTCTGACCGATGCCCCTGCAACTACCAGGACCTTCTCCATTTTGAAGAAGGACCTGGCTGAGGCTGGTCCATCTGGCCTGGGGGCTCCTGCAGGTGGAGGGGAGAAGCCGGTTCATTCCCGCCCACAAATCATAAAAAGAAAAAGAACAGGGGGGCTGCGGGGAAGGATGGGTCTTCTGCTCCGGTAAGCAACCAAGCCAAGATCGGCACATCCAGCCCCTCTACTCCCCCATGTGCGGAGCCCCAGACTAAAACTAAACGTGCGCAGGGCGGAGCCTCGATAACTTCAGGGACCTCATTCAGAGGCTACCTGGCATTTTTGAGCCCGCTGGCTTTAAACGCTTCCTCGTTATTCACTCCACTGATGGCAGCATGTTGGCCAAGGGCAAAATGTAATTGGTAGAGGGCCGAAGGTCACCCAGCCAAGATAAGTGCTCTCCAGAAACTTGATGGCACCACGGTGAGTGTGATGCCGCACTCTACCATGAATTTTGTGAAAGGAGTAGTTTATGCGAGGGAACTTGTTGACTACTCAATAGAGGACATTACCTTAGAGCTGGCTGACCATTGGGGGGTCAAGGTCGGATGTGTGATGAGAAAACAAGGAGGCCTCGAGACCCACCCATACACTCTTTGTCCCATTTGACTGTGACAAGCTTCCTGAGTCGGTGCGCGCCGGTTGGTAACGCTAACGCGTAAAGGCATTCGTGCCACTGCTGCGTCGGTGCTATTACTGTCACCGCTTCGGCCATACAAAGGCCACACACGATAAGGCCAAGTGTCTCAATTGCGGAGAGCAGCACCCTGCTTCTTTGAAGCAATGTGGTGCAAATCTCCTTGAGAAAGAAATCCTGGCTGTGCAGGCCCAGGATCGACTCTCATTCCGCGAGGCTAGGGACTTGGTCCTGGCGCGCCCGGGTCTGCCTGGGACGTCTTATGCCTCAATAGTTAGAAAGGCACCCTTTGCTCCTGGCCCATCCAGGCCAACGAGAACGGTTGTTTCCACGCCCATTGTGAGCCCTTCTGCGGGTTCTACTCAACCCGGGTGCTCCCCTGGTAAAGCTGGCGGCAAAAAGGGTTCACCACCAGTCCCAGCTAATACCAGGGCTCGATCCCTTTCCCCAGCATGACCGTTTCCCATAAAGCGAAATGGCCACGCACCTCCACCGAGTCATTAGACTCACAGGAAGCAACACCCCTGAAGTTGGTTGCCAGGCCATCTTCCAGGGTTCCTAAAGCTGTCTCCCGAAAGGAGCACAGCAAGAAAGGAGCTTTGGCTCCTTCGCCCATGCCTAGTGGTAGGCTGAGTGGCTCAGAGACGGTGGTTCCTCAAAAAGAGGGCCCCCCGTGTCCGAACTTGCAATGCCCACCTAAAGTTTGGAGTCGGAGGGAGCAAAAGACTTGCATGGCGAGCCCAACCTCCCCCAATAAGTCCTCGAAGGTGACAGCGCCTTCAGCACTTTGTCCGGCTAACAGCGCCCGGGGTTCTGCCTCCGGGAAGCGTACGACTATTCATGTGAGGGTCTTCTATTTGAAGAGGGCTCCCACGTGTCCTCCTAGTCCTGGAGGGCATATTCCTTCAATGGAATTGCCGTGGACTCCGGGCCAACTGGGAGAAGCTGCAGAGGCTCGTCTCATCCCGTTCCCTGTTAGCTATTTTTCTGCAAGAGACCATGCTAGGCGCATGCTCCATGCCCACCCTCCTGGGGTATAAGGGTCTTGCGACCCAACCACCACAAGATGGCCAGGCTGGGGGATGCGCGGTTTACACCCGGCATGATGTCTCCATTCTTCCTTTCTCTTTAGATACCTCCTTTCATGAAGGCAGTGGCTGTGCAGCTTCACCTGGATAGGAGGTATACTATCATTTCTGGGTACATTCCACCGTCAGCTGACATGGATGCGGAGGACTTCCGCCACGTTGTGGCACAGTTGCCAAGGCTCTTTCTCTTGCTTGGAGATCTAAATGACAGGCATCCTCTCTGGGGAGATTACTCAATAAATCTCAGGGAACAAGTCCTTGCCGATCTGATCGAAGAGCTTGAGATAGGTGTCCTAAATGTGGATGAGTTTACACATCACTGCCCGAGAACCGCTTCATTTTCGTGCCTTGATCTATCTTTGTGCTCTTCAGATGCACAGCCTGATTTTGATTGGGGGGTGGTCAATGATAGCCATGGTAGTGATCACTTTCCCATTCAAATATCATTTTCAGGGCAACTGCTGCCTGAGAGGCCACTTTGGTGGTGCTTGGCGCGGGCACAGTGGCCTGTATTTCAAGAAATGAATGAATTCTCTATCTCAGTTGAGGAGTTTAGGTCGGTAGATGAGGCCGTGAGTTCTTCTCCCGCAACCTCATCGCCACGGATCTGACTACTATTCCCAGAACATCTGGCCATTTTGCACACCGACCACTCCCATGGTGGTTGGCTGAGTGTGAGACAGCACTCAAACAAAAGCATTATGCCTACATGCGCTATAAGCGCCGCCCGAATGATTTCACTGTCGCTGAATTTCGTCGGGCTAGGGCTAGGTTCCAGTATATTTTGAAGCACGCCCGCCGCTCTTCTTGGCGGGCATACGGGTCATTCCATATGAAATCAACCAATTTTTTTGGAAATTTTAAGTCACCATCACTGATTTTGATGAAAATTAGTATACAGGTTGAATTCGATGAGAGAAAAACAATGAGTCACTTCCCAGCCCTCAATTTTGAATAGCTCAAAAGTTATAACCTGTCAAAGTTGAGAAAAATTGTCAAATTTCTTGATACCAGAGCATTTGAAAAAAAATTATTTCTCCCTATTATAGCACATAAACCAATGAATTATGTATTTTTTAAAGCTTAAGGGTTGCTCTAAACATTTTTAACAGCAAAATTAATTTTTGCTAAAAAAGTTTTTTTGACCTTTAAAAAAATATATTGGTATCAATAAATTTTTGTGTAATTTTTTTTATAAATATATATGCCTTTAGACTACAATATAAGATAAATTTCATTCTGGGTTTTTCATTATATCAGGAGTTATGATCAATTTTGTAACCATTGGTATGCCAATTTTTACCTATTTTTATGTTATAAATTTTACCTATTAGGTGTTACTTTATAAACTATGAAAGCTAATTTAAATTTTTTTTTTCAGAAAGTTTAATATTTAGATAAAAAAGTAATTAATAATTTGCATTACCAATTATTTGTATTTTAACAAGTTATTATGGATGAGAAGAGAAAGCATTTTTTAAATATTAAGTATTGCTGTGATCCATACAAAGGTCACAAAAAATTAATAAAGAAAAATCTGAGACTAATTTCAGAAGACTTAATAAGAGAATATCCAAAATTAAAAAATTTTAAGGACCAAAAAATCTGTGATAACTGCAGAAAAAAGATAGCTGATGATGATAGTTCTTCATCTCAAAATATGAATCCAAGCCTTTCAGAAGAAAGAATGGAAATTGAGCCAATTACTGAACAGGAAGAATCACAAGAAGCATTAACTGAATTAAATAAATCATTAATAGCTATTGGAGAGTCACCAGTCAAGAAATTTAAAATGGATGTAGTAAAAAAATATAGTTCAGATAAAATGAATAAAATTCAAAAATCCATTTCAAGTAAACTCAGAACTGTAGGCTCTGCAACAAAATATCCATTACCCTTGGATCAAGACCCAGAGTCTTCTAGAACAGAATCAAGTAAAGATTGTGAAGAAATGATAAATCAACTGAAGGAGAAATTTCAAACTACTAGTAAAAGGTCTGAGCAGCTGCAAATCTTAACTGTTTTGCCCAAAAGCTGGAGCTTATCCAAAATTAAATCTGAATTTAATGTTACTAATTACATGGCCAGACAAGCTATTTTTTTTTTTTTTTTTAATTAAGGGGCTATCTGGCGACTGCCGACTAAGGCATAAGTTGCCGTAAACAAACAGCCTAATTTAGGCTACTTTAAAAAATTAAACAGAAAACAATAAAAATGAATAACAATAACAATAACAAAGCAATAACAAAACAATTACAAAAACAACAACAACAATTAAATCGCGTTAAATAAAAGGGAGAAGGCCGGCCTCCCCCAAAAAGTCAATAAGTCCACCAGTCAAAGTACACGCACTCATCCCGAGAACAAGGGACAGGCGGTAGCGACCCCGCCCATCCCGGTACCGGGACAGGTGTCGTGCGCCAAGATCACCCAGACTGGGACATTCGACAAGAATGTGCCGAACAGTCTGGGGGACGACGCAGTCGTTGCAATAGGGCGCAGGCGAGCGCTCCATCAGATAGCGATGCGTCACACGAGTGTGTCCGATTCGGAGACGACAGAAAGCAACCTGAAGCCGCCGCGGCATTGGGGGATAGGTCCATGGGAACAGTCGCGGCGCAATGGCACGCAACTTTAAGTTCCCTTCAACCGTCTCCCATCTTCTTTGCCAAGCAGTCCGAAGAGCTGCCCGTATTCCTGCCATGTAGTCGGTGTGAGGAAGAGCGAAACGCTGGTCCGGTCGCAGAGTCCTCGCGGACTCTTTGGCGCCCTCATCGGCGCGCTCATTCCCCGCAATTCCTACATGTCCAGGAACCCAGCAGAAGATAATCTCGACATCTGCCTGGCTCGCCAAAACCGTGGCGTCACGGATATCGCGAACCAGGGGATGCGGAGATTCCATTGCCCCGAGAGCACTCAGGGCGCTTTGTGAGTCGCTATAGATCACAATCCGGTCTCCGAACCGGGCACGTCGCGTAATCTCCCGTACCGAGTGGTGTATTGCCACCAGCTCGGCCGTGAAGACAGACGCAGCGCCTGGTAGAGCCCCGCTGACTTCAAACAGAGGGGATACGGCGTGGAAGCCGACCCCCTCTTGGGACTTGGAGCCATCCGTATACACTGGCACGGTACCAGCGTGACACGATGTGTGCTCCAAAAAGGTCGAACGCAATACTCCCTCGCAGTACAAGCTTTGGGAGCAGAGGCGTGGCGACAAATAGCCAAATGTGGTACCCTCCAGGGTGGCATCCTGGGCAGAACCAGGGGCGCCACCGGCCCGAGAGCTATATCTACCTCTCGAAGGAGTTTCCTGGCCCTAAACCCAAAGGGCTTAGGGTATGACTGGCGTCTCTCGGCGGCATAGGCACCATCGAGATCAGCTGCGGATGCAGTGAGAGCTGTTGGCGACTGAGGGAGGCGCCGGGCATGGCCCAGATGCCAACTCTGGGACATCGATTCCAACAGCCATTGAACCGCGTCTCACGCTATGCCGAAGCGCAAAGGTTTCGGTTTTCCTTGGCCAAAACTAAGGTGGTGCACTTCTGCCGCGATCCACGGCTCCACCCCGCCCCTTTTTTGTTTCTTAATGGGGTGCGCCTAGAAGTGGTTGAATCGCACCGTTTCCTTGGTCTTGTATTTGACCGATGCCTCACCTGGGAGGCTCATATTCGCAGCCTTAAGGTTTCTTGTACCTGCGCCATGGATATTCTCTGTTCCGTGATGTTCAATGCTTGGGCTGCTGATAGGGCTACTGCCTTACTTTTTTACCGATTCTTTGTTTGTTTTATGCATCAGCAACTGAGCGTTTATTGGGAAGGTGGAGTCGATCCACCACACCGGCCTTCGCCCATTGATAGCCTGTTGGTCGATGCGACTCGCTCTATGCGCGAGCCCAGCGCCTCCCTCAGTTACCAACAGCTCTCACTGCATCTGCAGCTGATCTCAACAGTGCCTATGTTGCCGAGAGATGCCAGACATACCCTAAGCCCTTTGGGTTTAGGGCCAAGAAACTCCTTCAAGAGGTAGATATAGCTCTCGGGCCGGTGGCGCCCCTGGTTCTGCCCAGGATGCCACCCTAGAGGGTACCACATTTGGCTATTTGTCGCCATGCCTCTGCTCCCAAGGCTTGTACAGCGCTGGGAGTATTGTGTTTGACTTTTTTGGAGCACACCTCGTGTCACGCTGGAACTGTGCCAGTGTATACGGATGGCTCCAAGTCCCAAGAGGGGGTCGGCTTCCATGCCATATCCCCTCTGTTTCAAGTCAGTGGGGCTCTGCCAGGCGCTTCGTTTGTTTTCATGGCTCGAGCTGGTGGCAATACACCACTCGGTACGGGAGATTATGTAACGTGCCCGGTTCGGAGACCGGATTGTGATCTATAGCGATTTAAAGCTCTCGGGGCATTGGAATCTTCGTATCCTCTAGTTCATGATATCTGTGATGCCATGGTTTTGGGGAGCCGGGTGGATGTCGAGATTATCTTCTGCTGGGTTCCTGGACATGTAGGAATTGCGGGGAATGAACGTGCCAAAGAGTCTGTGAGGACTCTGCGTCTGGACCAGCGTTTCGCTCTTCCTCACACCGACTACATGGCAGGAATACTGGCAGCTCTTCGGACTGCTTGGCAAAGAAGATGGGAGACAGTCGAAGGGAACTTAAAGTTGCATGCCATTTTGCCACGACTGTTCCCATGGACCTATCCCCCAATGCCGCAACAGCTTCAGGTCGCTTTCTGTCATCTCCGAATCGGACATACTCGTGTGATGCATCATTTTTTGATGGAACGATCACTTGCACCCTATTGTGACAACTGCGTCATTCCCCAGACTGTTCGGCACATTCTTGTTGAATGTCCCAGTCTGGGTGATCTCCGTGCACATTACCTGTCCCGGTACCAGGATGAGCGGGTTCGCTACTACCTGTCCCTTGTATTCAGGATGAGTGCATGCACATTGACTGGTGGACTTGTTGACTTTTGGGGGGAGGACGGCCTTCTCCCTTTTATTTAATTAGGGTTTTTTTGTTATTAGTTTTCTTTGTAGGTCGCATGCTCCGGAGGTCCCCCTCCGACGCTTGAGCTTGCTTCCTAATTGTCATCTTCCCTTTTTACCTTTTTTTTTCAAATTTTTATTTTAAAGTAGCCTAGAACTAGGCTGTTTGTTTGCAGTGACTTATGCCCAAGTGGGCATTCGCCAGATAGCCCCTTAAAAAAAATTAAAAATTGCCATTATATTTAGAAGCATTCTTAAGGGACATAACCTTGTACTTTTCATGCAGTAGCAAACGGCAATGTGACTTTATCCTTATTCAAGAAGTGGCTAATGTGCCACGTCATAAATTTCCTAAATTGGCTCAAACAAGATGGCTCTCCAGGTAGAATGTAATTACAGCTATATTGGATCAATACGATGCCCTGTTTTTTATATTTTCAAAGTGAAGCAAGTAATGACAAAGTCGATGGCGCAAGAAGAATCTTCGAAATGTTAAACAATCAGGGGACCAAACATATGTTACCATTTCTTCAATATGTATTGCAAAAGGTAAATATGCTCATTATTGAATTTCAATGTGAGTATTTCAGAATACATATTTTGTATTTTATGATTTCATCAGAATACAAAAACCTCTTGAGTTTCTTTATTAAAGATGAAATTCTCAGGCAGCTAAATTGTCAGAAATTGATCCTAACAATAAAAGTAACTACAAAAACATTAATGAAGTTTACCTAGGAAGAAAGGCATCAGCACATTTGATTAATTACCCTTTTGATGAAATCACTGATAAAAGATTTAAAAATGATTGTATGAATTTCATAGTAGAGCTTTGCAATCAAATACAAAAGAGATTTCCATTCAATGAAGATGGTATAATTGAAAAAATAAAGGTATTAGATCCTAAAGTAGCCCAAAATCCAAGCATTTCTCCAGCATCTATTATACTACTAGCTGTTCATTTCCCTTCGCTTGTACCTGAACATCAACTAAATTATCTTGATGATCAATGGAGGAGTTAATTTGTCTGCTGACAAATTACCACTCTCTGCAGAAATTATTCCTAAGTATTGGTTCAAGCTAAGAGACATGAAAGATGGTTTTCAAAATTTGAAGTATGGTATATTATCAGATTTTATGACCAAATCTCACTATTTTGCCACATTCATCAGCCTCCGTTGAATATTTTCATTAATGAACTGCGTAAAAATGAAACAAACAAATTCTCTGGGAACAGAAACTGTCAAGAATAGAATCTTAGCAAAACAAATGATTACAAGGCATAATAATGACTGCACAACATGGAAACCAAGGAAAGAACTGATTGGAGATTTAGAAGGAGGGACAATAAGTAAACGATATCAAGAGAGAATAAAAACACGGAAAGAAAACAACGAATCAATGACACAATGGAAATTGAGGAAGAAGGGGAGCAGTTGAAGTGATATTTGTAGAAAGGTGAGAAATTATTGTTATAATAACCTTAAAATGAATATTTCCCCAAATCTTGGGTTTTTGACAGCTAAGTCTTGGGTTTAGTGGAAAAAATCATTGGCAGCTCTGTTCCACCCCCACATCCAATCTCGGAAGCACACCTTTCAACTAACCTTTTGTACACCTCTTGTAACTCACATGAACCCACTTTCTTTACATCATTTACTCCCACATGCGTAATCACAAATGCAGCCCTCACACCCAGACACCAGACTATCATACCTCTCAGACACATCATCTACACCAGTACCCGGCAAACAATAATATAACATAATTTCACGGATGACAAAAGTCACAAGGGCCTATCAAAGGTCAACCATATCTGTCAAAACCCACCTACAAAATGCATCCTACCGTGTGACCCTAACATAACATAACATAATTTCACGGATGACAAAAGCCACCAGGGCCTATCAAAGGTCATCTGTATCCATCAAATCCACCCACATAAAGAATCCATAGGATTTTGTCCGATCATGCATCTACAATATACAATTTAACAATCCATAGGAATGTCCAACCATGCATCTTCAATATATAATTTAAAGCCTCCATAGGAGTCTGTCAAAAACAAAATCAAAGTCCCCCAAAATATACAAAAAAAAGAAACTGCATCCACAGGAATGAGTCAAGAAACATATCCACATACCGAAAGTAAGAAATTAACCCTCCATCCCCATATAATCATCCAATCTGCGCTTGAAAACATTCAAGTTTGGGCTGTCTACAGTCTCAGGTGGCAAACTATTCCAATAATCCACCACTCTGTTAGTGAAAAAATATTTTCTAACATCCAGTATGAACCTCTGTTTTTTAATCTTTAAGTCGTGGCCTCTAGTTCTATTACTACCTTCTAACTCAAATAACTTGCTGAAATTCAATTTATCTATCCCAGAAAAGATTTTAAAAAGCTCAATCATATCTCCCCTCACATAACTTCTTTCAAATGAAAACATATTTAATACCCTCAGTCTATCTTCATATTCAAGGTGCTTCAGGGATGGTATTATTTTTGTTACCCTCCTTTGTACTGACTCTAATAAGTTTATATCATGTCTAAAATGTGGTGACCATGCCTGTATACAGTACTCTAAATGTGGCCTGACATAAAAGTTGTATAGTTTAAGGATGACCTCCTTACTCTTGTAGCTAACATTTCTTTTAATGTAACCTAGCACCCTATTTGCTCTATTTTTTGCCTCAATACACTGCTTTGAAAATTTCAGTGACCTATCTACTACTACTCCTAAGTCCTTCTCATCTTCAACTGAATTAAGCCAATACCCATCCATCTCATAGCTAAATTCCCTATTATCTCTTCCCATGTTAATAACTTTGCATTTATTAAGGTTAAAAGTCATCTGCCACTTCTGAGCCCAAGCTAACAACTTATTTGAGTCACCCTACACTCTAAAGCTACCCTCAACCTCTTTGACTACAGCTGCCAATTTAGTGTCATCAGCAAAAATTGATACTTTGCTATTCACACCTTGCCCAAGATCATTTACATAGATTATAAATAATAAATGGCCTAAAACTGATCCCTGAGGTACGCCACTAATAACATTCCTCCACTCTGACCTCACTCTATTCTGTACAACTCTTTGTTTCCTATTTTTCAGCCATTCAGTTATCCAATTTATCCCATGCAGCTTTAATTTATGAACTAGTCTTCTATGTGGAACCTTATCAAAAGCTTTGCTGAAACCTAAGTAGATCACATCAACTTTCTCACCCCTATCTAATTCTTTAGTTACATAATCCATAAAATCCAGTAAATTAGTTAAACACGATCTACCTTTTCTAAAACCATGCTGAGCATCATTAATTAACATAACATAATTACACGGATGACAAAAGCCACAAGGGCCTATCAAAGGTCATCCGCCTCCGTCAAAACCCACCCACAAAAAGCACCATCACCAGGGGAAGACAAAATCAAAGTCCCCCACAATATAATATAACGGATGACAAAAGCCACAAGGGCTCATCATAGGTCATCCGAGTCAAGCGGCCTCTTTTTCAAGGCACCCAAACTCCCAGGAAAACTACATCCAGAGGATTGCATCCAGAAACAAGGGTATCACCAATCAAGGCTTGTCAAGAACTAAATCATGCAGCTATAGATATATACAAACAATATTAATATATACAAAACTTAGGAACCATCACAACCTTCCCTTCCCATAAACTCATCCAACCTACTCTTAAATACATTTAGATTTGGACTACCTACTACCCTCTGCGGCAATTTGTTCCAGAAGTCTACCACTCTATTGGTGAAAAAATACTTTCTTAAA
This sequence comes from Ceratothoa steindachneri, assembly GCA_963969495.1. Lineage (NCBI taxonomy): Eukaryota > Metazoa > Arthropoda > Malacostraca > Isopoda > Cymothoidae > Ceratothoa > Ceratothoa steindachneri. The sequence continues at coordinate 56,666,035 of OZ018323.1, read as the reverse complement.
TCCAACCTACACCCTTGCTTTTTAATTTTCAAGTGGTGACCTCTAGTCCGATTTCCATCATCTAACTCAAAAAACTTGCTAACATCCAATTTATCTATCCCGGAAAAAATTTTAAAGAGCTCAATCATATCCCCTCTCACACACCTCCTTTCGAACGAGAACATATTTAATACCCTCAGTCTATCTTCATATTCAAGGTGCCTCAGGGAAGGAATAATCTTTGTTGCCCTCCGTTGCACTGACTCAAGAAGGTTAATATCGTGTCTAAAATATGGGGACCATGCCTGTATACAGTACTCTAGATGTGGCCTAACATAAGAGTTATAGAGTTTAAGAATAACCTCCTTACTTTTGTAACTGACATTTCTCTTAATAAAACCCAGCACTCTATTTGCCCTATTTCTTGCTTCAATACACTGCTTAGAAAACCTTAATGACTTATCTATTACTACTCCTAGATCTTTCTCATCCTCTACTGAGCTCAGCCAATGCCCATCCATTTCATAGTTAAATTCTCTATTATCTTTTCCCATGTTAATAACTTTGCACTTTTCAAGGTTGAAAGTCATTTGCCACTTATGTGCCCAGGATAACAATTTATTTAAGTCCCCCTGCACTTTAAAATTATCATCAATATCTTTAACTACAGCTGCTAATTTGGTATCATCCGCAAAAATTGACACTTTATTATTAACTGCCTCCCCAAGATCGTTTATATAGATGACAAATAATAATGGACCGAGAACTGATCCCTGAGGAACCCCACTGATAACATCCCTCCACTCTGACTTTACACCATTTAGCACTACCCTTTGCTTCCTGTCTTTCAGCCACTCAGCTATCCAATTTGAAACACCCCCACATATCCCAATCATTTTTAATTTATGAACTAGTCTCCTGTGTGGTACCTTATCAAATGCTTTACTAAAATCTAAGTAAATTATATCTACATTCTCTCCCTTATCTACTTGATCTGTTACAAACTCCAGAAAGTCTAGTAAGTTAGTCAAACATGATCTACCTGATCTAAACCCATGCTGAGCATCGCTGATTAACCCCTCCCTCTCTAGATGTTGGCAAATCCCTTTTTTAACTATTTTCTCAAGAATTTTACAGACTACAGGAGTTAGGCTAACCGGTCTAAAGTTATTTGGATCCTCTTTACTACCCTTCTTGAAAATGGGGACTACATTCGCTCTCTTCCAATCATCGGGTATTTCTCCATATTCCAATGACCTAGTATATAACTTGTCCAGAGCTATTGAGATACTTTCTACCCCTTCCTTAAGTATCCTAGAATGAATATTATCAGGGCCGGAGGCCTTGGTAGTATCTAAATCACCTATTAGTCCTTTTATCATCCTCCGATCCACACAAATGTTGGTAAACACCTCTTTTCCTGACCTATGAGTACTATACATAGGACTATTTAGTTTCTCTTTTGTAAATACTGATGCAAAATGACCATTTAGTACCTCAACTATTTCCTCATCAGTTTCTCTCACAAACCCTTCATATTTGATAGGTCCTATTTTAACTCTGCCACACTTGTTATTAGTTTTATAGTAACTAAAGAACTTTCTAGGATCTTTGTTGCTATCCTGAGCAAATTTAATTTCTGACACCCTTTTGTTCTGCTTTATAATCTTATTTAACTCATTCCTAGCCATTCTATAATCACTTAAATTTTGAATATTATTTTCTACCTGTAATTTTTTATATGCCCTTTTCTTCTCTGAAATTTTTCTAGCTATCTCCTGATTCCACCATAATGGTTTCCTACTTTTGTTCCTAATGGCCTTCATTGGGATACATTGTTCTTGGACTACATTTATTATATGCTTGAAAGTATCCCACATCCCATAAGCATTTTTACCTCTGAATTCTATATCCCAGTCTACCAAATTTAGCAAGCTTCGAAGTTTTACATAATCTCCCTTATGAAAATTTGGAACTTTTTCAGCATTCTCAGTTATTTTACCCTTCTCAATTCCCAAGTTAAAACGAACTATCTGATGGTCACTATTTCCCAATGCTTCCCCAACAGTCAATTCTTGAACTAAATGATCACTGTTAGAAAGTACTAAATCTAATATATTGTCCCCCCTCGTTGGCTCATTAACAAATTGATTCAAAAAATTATCCTCAAAGCATTCTATGAACCTGCCACTTGTTCTATCCCTACCTATCATATTTTCCCAGTCCACAGAGTTTAAGTTGAAGTCCCCAATAATAACTGCATCTGTTTCACATCCCTTACTTATTTCCCTTATCATTAGTTCATCTATATCATCAGTCTGCCCAGGTGGCCTATAAAAAGCTCCCAAATGCACCATTCTATTTTTACTGAACCTAATATCTATCCAAAGTGACTCAACTCCATCCTGCTTTATTGAAGTATTTAAACTTGAAACAATGTTGTTTTTTATATAGATAATTATTCCTCCACCAATCCTACCTGTCCTTTGACTAATCTACATATTATAGCCCTGAAAATCAAATTCACTTATAGTGTCACTAAATTCTATTTCATTAACCCATGATTCAGTAACGCATAATATATCTATATCCTCATTGCTAATATAACTAAATAGCTCATCCTTCTTGTTTCTAAGACTACGAGCATTTGTATAGAAACAATTTAACCCCCCTATCCCTGAAGCACCTCTTGAAACTTGAATGACCTCACCTCTATCGCCTTGGAACCTATTTCTGTTATGTGCCAAGTCCATTCTACTTTCAGTACTATAATGTCCTCTCATAATTCCCTGACCACTATTAGTATCTAGTTTCCCGCCCGCAAAGACCTAATAACACGATCATACTCCTCCCACAACACATCTACCCCCCTCCTACTCAAATGCAGTCCATCCATCGCATACATTTCTTTCATTCCAACAAACCTATCCCACACATCCACAAACAAATTAACCTGCTACTCTCTAGATGATCAGAAATTTCCTTCTTAACCATCTTCTCAAGAATTTTACAGACTAGAGAAGTTAAGCTTACTGGTCTAAAGTTATTTGGGTCCTCTTTGCTTCCCTTTTTAAAAATTGGCACTACATTTGCCAATTTCCAATCATTTGGTATTTCCCCAGACTCTAGTGATCTAATCTGAAGTATTACCATATTATTTAGTAATGCATTGATTTTTATATAATTACTAATGTATTAAACTTTGTATGTTTCGATTAACTATTTTTGTGAAACTAAATCATTATTTTCACACACTGGCAATCCTTAATTCAAACTTATTTCAGACATTGGCAACTGTGAAACCAAGTAGTTAAAAGAGCGCGATTCAGGCCTATATTGTTTGTCCGACTTCAATACACCTTGCGTTAATTCGTCGGTCAATTTAATAGACTTTTCTATAGATCGTGGTCTCAATTTTTGCTGATGACACTAAATTGGCAGCTGTAGTCAAAGAGGTTGAGGGTAGCTTTAAAGTGCAGGGTGACTTAGATAAGCTGTTAGCTTGGGCTCAGAAGTGGCAGATGACTTTTAACCTTAATAAATGCAAAGTTATTAACATGGGGAGAGATAATAGGGAATTTAGCTATGAGATGGATGGATATTGGCTTAATTCAGTTGAAGATGAGAAAGACTTAGGAGTGGTAGTAGATAGGTCACTGAAATTTTCAAAGCAGTGTATTGAGGCAAAAAATAGAGCAAATAGGGTGCTAGGTTACATTAAAAGAAATGTTAGCTACAAGAGTAAGGAGGTCATCCTTAAACTATACAACTCTTATGTCAGGCCACATTTAGAGTACTGTATACAGGCATGGTCACCACATTTTAGACATGATATAAACTTATTAGAGTCAGTACAAAGGAGGGCAACAAAAATAATACCATCCCTGAAGCACCTTGAATATGAAGATAGACTGAGGGTATTAAATATGTTTTCATTTGAAAGAAGGTGTGTGAGGGGAGATATGATTGAGCTTTTTAAAATCTTTTCTGGGATGGATAAATTAGATTTCAGCAAGTTATTTGAGTTAGAAGGTAGTAATAGAACTAGAGGCCACCACTTAAAGATTAAAAAACAGAGGTGCAGACTGGATGTTAGAAAATATTTTTTCACTAACATAGTGGTAGATTATTGGAATAGTTTGCCACCTGAGACTGTAGACAGCCCAAACTTGAATGTTTTCAAGCGCAGATTGGATGATTATATGGGGATGGAGGGTTAATTTCTTACTTTTTGGTATGTGGATATGTTTCTTGACTCATTCCTGTGGATGCAGTTTCTTTTTATTGTATATTTTGGGGGATTTTGATTTTGTTTTTGACAGACTCCTATGGAGGCTTTAAATTATATATTATAGATGCATGGTTGGACATTCCTATGGATTGTTAAATTGTATATTGTAGCTGCATGATCTGACAAAATCCTATGGATGCATTATATGGGTGGGATTTGATGGATACGGATGACCTTTGATAGGCCCTTGTAGCTTTTGTCATCCGTTAAATTATGTTATGTTATGTTATGTTATGTTATGTTAAAAGAAGGGCAGCTCAATTATAATGGTGAAATGTGGAGATAAGGTAAACCTGAAGATCTGCGTCACCGCGCTCGCCTCCGCTGTTCCCCGGTCCTGGCCACATAATATTTCGTCCATGTTCCAATATCTTCACCTTCCATTTGCTTGCACTAAACTACTTCCTATCTAAATATCTAGGTAATTCTGAAGATCCATACCCCGTGAGCTTTTCCGCTCACATTCCCATAATATTTATTCCACCTCCCAACATGTTTTCACCCAACTGTGATTAAATTGTTTGATTACTTGTTCCTGAGGGCGAGCGTAGCGAGCAGGGGGGTATGGGGGGGGGCTATGTCTCCCCCATATAACAACCCATAGTACGGTTGATGTGGTATGGATCTTCAGGTTTACCAATATTAAATCTGAGAGTCACCATCACAAGCTCCTCAGTCATCCTCCTAGTCCCCCTAGGCCTAACATTCATTAACCCCTTCCACGGCAGAAACGTGTATACACGTTTTCACAAAATGTTCTTTTTTCAGTCATCGACGAGTATACTCGTCTAGAACTTTACCTTCAAAAACCAGCTACATACATAAGAACATAAGAAAAGAAGGAGACTGCAAAAGACCATTCATGGCCTACACTTGGCAGCTCCTGTTCCAGTCAACACACAAAAGATTTCTTACCACAGAAAAGTCATCAACATTGTCACCCTTTACAGGAGTTTGTCAGATCTAATCTACAATATACATAAAATGCATCCAGAGGATTATGTCCATTCATGCAACCGCAAAATATAATCTCCCCACTCCTTAGAAAAATATATACATATGTACATAAAAAAAAAAGTCAGTCCCATCTAGCAGCTTCATCCATATATTTATCTAATCTATTCTTAAAACTACCCAGAGAGGAGGCTTCTATCACATGTCTAGTGAGCCTATTCCATTCATCTACCACACGATTTGTAAACCAATTTCTCCCAATTTCCTTCCTAAACCTATACTTATCAAGCTTAAACCCATTGCTACGTGTCCTGTCATGTTCACTAAGTATAAGAACCTTACCCAGATCCCCTTTATTATATCCTTTTACCCATTTGAAGACTTCAATCAATTCCCATCTGACTCTTCTCCTTTCCAATGTATGTAAATTTAGTTTTCTGAGCCTTTCACCATAAGGATTGGTATTTGTAGATGTTTGGAGTGGGTTTTATGGGAATAAGGGTTTGTATGCGATGGATGGACTCCATCTGAGCCAAGATGGGGTTGAGGTTTTGTGGCGGGAATTAGATAGTGTTATTAGGTCTTTAGAGGCGGGAAACTAGGTTTTGATAGTGGTCAGGGAAATTTAATGGCTCAAAGTGAGGCAGAGAAAGGAAGCAAACACAGATTTGTAGAAGGTAGGCAGGCTAATGGAAGTGCTTTAGGGTTAAACTACTTGAGTAGTGATAGTGGTCAGGGAAATACAAGAGTACAGGGTCGGGGAAAGAGAGAAAGGAGATGCAGAGGAGATAGGCCCTCAGGTGCTTCAGGGATAGGTGGGCTGAGTTGTCTTTACACAAATGCTCGTAGTCTTAGAAATAAGAAGGATGAATTATTTAGTTATATCATTCATGAAGATATAGATATAATATGTATAGTTGAATCATGGGTTAATGAAAATATATTTAATGATAATGTCAGTGAATTTGAACTAGAGGGTTATACTATGTACATTAGTCAAAGGAGAGATAGGACTGGTGGTGGGTTGATTATTTATATCAGAAATAGCATTTCTTCAAATCTAAATAACTCTATAAAGCAAGGAGAAGGTGAATCATTATGGATAGATATTAAGGTTGGTAAAAATAGGAAAATACACTTGGGAGCTTTTTATAGACCACCAGGACAGACTGATTGTATCGATGAGTTAATGATTAGGGAAATAAGTAAAGGATGCAAAGAAGATACAGTTATTCTTGGTGACTTTAATTTAACTTCTGTAGACTGGGAAAATATGATAGGAAGAGATAGAGCAAGTTGTAAGTTTATGGAGTGTTTTGAGGATAACTTTTTGATCCAATTTGTTAATAAGCCAACAAGGGGTGCCAATATATTAGATCTAATTCTTTCAAATGATGATCACTTAGTTCAAGGATTGAGTGTAGGGGAATCATTGGGAAACAGTGATCATCAGATGGTTCGGTTTAATTTGCAAATAGTTAAGGGTAGAACAACGACAAACTCCACGAAAATTCCAAATTTTTATAGGGGAGATTACGATAAATTACGCAGCATGCTAAATCAGATTAGGTGGGATATAGAATTCCATGGAAAGAATACTTATGAGATGTGGGATATTTTTAAGACTATATTAAACATGGTTCAGGAACAGTGTATTCCGATGAAGTCTATTAGGAAGAAATGTAGGAAACCATTATGGTGGAACCAAGAAATAGCTAATAAAGTTTCAGAGAAAAAAAGGGCATACCAGAGATTACAAAGTGAGAGTAGTTTAGATAATTTAAACCATTATAGGTCAACCAGAAATGAACTAAATAAGATTATTAAGAAGACCAAAAGGACAGCAGAAATTAATTTAGCTAAAAATAATAATAAAGATCCTAAAAAAATTCTTTAGCTATTATAGAATCAATAATCAATCTAACAGTGATAAAATAGGGCCTATTAAATATGAAGGGGTTTTGAAAGAATCTGATGAGGAAATAGTAGAGGTCAACCCCATCTGAGCCGAGATGGGGTTGAGGTTTTGTGGCGGGAATTAGATAGTGTTATTAGGTCTTTAGAGGCGGGAAACTAGGTTTTGATAGTGGTCAGGGAAATTTAATGGCTCAAAGTGAGGCAGGGAAAGGAAGCAAACACAGATTTGTAGAAGGTAGGCAGGCTAATGGAAGTGCTTTAGGGTTAAACTACTTGAGTAGTGATAGTGGTCAGGAAAATACAAGAGTACAGGGTCGGGGAAAGAGAGAAAGGAGATGCAGAGGAGATAGGCCCTCAGGTGCTTCAGGGATAGGTGGGCTGAGTTGTCTTTACACAAATGCTCGTAGTCTTAGAAATAAGAAGGATGAATTATTTAGTTATATCATTCATGAAGATATAGATATAATATGTATAGTTGAATCATGGGTTAATGAAAATATATTTAATGATAATGTCAGTGAATTTGAACTAGAGGGTTATACTATGTACATTAGTCAAAGGAGAGATAGGACTGGTGGTGGGTTGATTATTTATATCAGAAATAGCATTTCTTCAAATCTAAATAACTCTATAAAGCAAGGAGAAGGTGAATCATTATGGATAGATATTAAGGTTGGTAAAAATAGGAAAATACACTTGGGAGCTTTTTATAGACCACCAGGACAGACTGATTGTATCGATGAGTTAATGATTAGGGAAATAAGTAAAGGATGCAAAGAAGATACAGTTATTCTTGGTGACTTTAATTTAACTTCTGTAGACTGGGAAAATATGATAGGAAGAGATAGAGCAAGTTGTAAGTTTATGGAGTGTTTTGAGGATAACTTTTTGATCCAATTTGTTAATAAGCCAACAAGGGGTGCCAATATATTAGATCTAATTCTTTCAAATGATGATCACTTAGTTCAAGGATTGAGTGTAGGGGAATCATTGGGAAACAGTGATCATCAGATGGTTCGGTTTAATTTGCAAATAGTTAAGGGTAGAACAACGACAAACTCCACGAAAATTCCAAATTTTTATAGGGGAGATTACGATAAATTACGCAGCATGCTAAATCAGATTAGGTGGGATATAGAATTCCATGGAAAGAATACTTATGAGATGTGGGATATTTTTAAGACTATATTAAACATGGTTCAGGAACAGTGTATTCCGATGAAGTCTATTAGGAAGAAATGTAGGAAACCATTATGGTGGAACCAAGAAATAGCTAATAAAGTTTCAGAGAAAAAAAGGGCATACCAGAGATTACAAAGTGAGAGTAGTTTAGATAATTTAAACCATTATAGGTCAACCAGAAATGAACTAAATAAGATTATTAAGAAGACCAAAAGGACAGCAGAAATTAATTTAGCTAAAAATAATAATAAAGATCCTAAAAAATTCTTTAGCTATTATAGAATCAATAATCAATCTAACAGTGATAAAATAGGGCCTATTAAATATGAAGGGGTTTTGAAAGAATCTGATGAGGAAATAGTAGAGGTCCTTAATGTTCATTTTGCTTCAGTATTCACAGAAGAGTAACCAGTTAGATTAATTGATGATAATTCTAGGTCAAGGGAAGTAGTGATAAATTCTATTAATATAGACAGAGAAGAAATTAAAGGGCTTATAATTCAGTTAAATACTAGTAAGGCATCTGGCCCTGACAACATTCATTCTAGGATACTCAAAGAAGGTGTAGAAAGTATTGCAGTAGCTCTCGAGAAGATATTTATTAGATCACTAGAGTCTGGAGAAATACCAAATGATTGGAAATTGGCAAATGTAGTGCCAATTTTTAAAAAGGGAAGCAAAGAGGACCCAAATAACTTTAGACCAGTAAGCTTAACTTCTATAGTCTGTAAAATTCTTGAGAAGATGGTTAAGAAGGGAATTTCTGATCATCTAGAGAGTAGCAGGTTAATTAATGATGCTCAGCATCGTTTTAGAAAAGATAGATCGTGTTTAACTAATTTACTGGATTTTATGGATTATGTAACTAAAGAATTAGATAGGGGTGAGAAAGTTGATGTGATCTACTTAGATTTCAGCAAAGCTTTTGATAAGGTTCCACATAGAAGACTAGTTCATAAATTAAAGCTGCATGGGATATGTGGGAACGTTTTAAATTGGATAACTGAATGGCTGAAAAATAGGAAACAGAGAGTTGTACTGAATGGAGTGAGGTCAGAGTGGAGGAATGTTATTAGTGGCGTACCTCAGGGATCAGTTTTAGGCCCTTTATTATTTATAATCTATGTAAATGATCTTGGGCAAGGTGTAAATAGCAAAGTGTCAATTTTTGCTGATGACACTAAATTGGCAGCTGTAGTCAAAGAGGTTGAGGGTAGCTTTAAAATGCAGGGTGACTTAGATAAGCTGTTAGCTTGGGCTCAGAAGTGGCAGATGACTTTTAACCTTAATAAATGCAAAGTTATTAACATGGGGAGAGATAATAGGGAATTTAGCTATGAGATGGATGGATATTGGCTTAATTCAGTTGAAGATGAGAAAGACTTAGGAGTGGTAGTAGATAGGTCACTGAAATTTTCAAAGCAGTGTATTGAGGCAAAAAATAGAGCAAATAGGGTACTAGGTTACATTAAAAGAAATGTTAGCTACAAGAGTAAGGAGGTCATCCTTAAACTATACAACTCTTATGTCAGGCCACATTTAGAGTACTGTATACAGGCATGGTCACCACATTTTAGACATGATATAAACTTATTAGAGTCAGTACAAAGGAGGGCAACAAAAATAATACCATCCCTGAAGCACCTTGAATATGAAGATAGACTGAGGGTATTAAATATGTTTTCATTTGAAAGAAGGTGTGTGAGGGGAGATATGATTGAGCTTTTTAAAATCTTTTCTGGGATGGATAAATTAGATTTCAGCAAGTTATTTGAGTTAGAAGGTAGTAATAGAACTAGAGGCCACCACTTAAAGATTAAAAAACAGAGGTGCAGACTGGATGTTAGAAAATATTTTTTCACTAACAGAGTGGTGGATTATTGGAATAGTTTGCCACCTGAGACTGTAGACAGCCCAAACTTGAATGTTTTCAAGCGCAGATTGGATGATTATATGGGGATGGAGGGTTAATTTCTTACTTTTTGGTATGTGGATATGTTTCTTGACTCATTCCTGTGGATGCAGTTTCTTTTTATTGTATATTTTGGGGGATTTTGATTTTTTTTTTGACAGACTCCTATGGAGGCTTTAAATTATATATTGTAGATGCATGGTTGGACATTCCTATGGATTGTTAAATTGTATATTGTAGCTGCATGATCTGACAAAATCCTATGGATGCATTATATGGGTGGGATTTGATGGATACGGATGACCTTTGATAGGCCCTTGTGGCTTTTGTCATCCGTTAAATTATGTTATGTTATGTTATGTTATGTTATTTTGCTTCAGTATTCACAGAAGAGAAACCAGTTAGATTAATTGATGATAATTCTAGGTCAAGGGAAGTAGTGATAAATTCTATTAATATAGACAGAGAAGAAATTAAAGGGCTTATAATTCAGTTAAATACTAGTAAGGCATCTGGCCCTGACAACATTCATTCTAGGATACTCAAAGAAGGTGTAGAAAGTATTGCAGTAGCTCTCGAGAAGATATTTATTAAATCACTAGAGTCTGGAGAAATACCAAATGATTGGAAATTGGCAAATGTAGTGCCAATTTTTAAAAAGGGAAGCAAAGAGGACCCAAATAACTTTAGACCAGTAAGCTTAACTTCTATAGTCTGTAAAATTCTTGAGAAGATGGTTAAGAAGGGAATTTCTGATCATCTAGAGAGTAGCAGGTTAATTAATGATGCTCAGCATGGTTTTAGAAAAGATAGATCGTGTTTAACTAATTTACTGGATTTTATGGATTATGTAACTAAAGAATTAGATAGGGGTGAGAAAGTTGATGTGATCTACTTAGATTTCAGCAAAGCTTTTGATAAGGTTCCACATAGAAGACTAGTTCATAAATTAAAGCTGCATGGGATATGTGGGAACGTTTTAAATTGGATAACTGAATGGCTGAAAAATAGGAAACAGAGAGTTGTACTGAATGGAGTGAGGTCAGAGTGGAGGAATGTTATTAGTGGCGTACCTCAGGGATCAGTTTTAGGCCCTTTATTATTTATAATCTATGTAAATGATCTTGGGCAAGGTGTAAATATCAAAGTGTCAATTTTTGCTGATGACACTAAATTGGCAGCTGTAGTCAAAGAGGTTGAGGGTAGCTTTAAAGTGCAGGGTGACCTAGATAAGCTGTTAGCTTGGGCTCAGAAGTGGCAGATGACTTTTAACCTTAATAAATGCAAAGTTATTAACATGGGGAGAGATAATAGGGAATTTAGCTATGAGATGGATGGATATTGGCTTAATTCAGTTGAAGATGAGAAAGACTTAGGAGTGGTAGTAGATAGGTCACTGAAATTTTCAAAGCAGTGTATTGAGGCAAAAAATAGAGCAAATAGGGTACTAGGTTACATTAAAAGAAATGTTAGCTACAAGAGTAAGGAGGTCATCCTTAAACTATACAACTCTTATGTCAGGCCACATTTAGAGTACTGTATACAGGCATGGTCACCACATTTTAGACATGATATAAACTTATTAGAGTCAGTACAAAGGAGGGCAACAAAAATAATACCATCCCTGAAGCACCTTGAATATGAAGATAGACTGAGGGTATTAAATATGTTTTCATTTGAAAGAAGGTGTGTGAGGGGAGATATGATTGAGCTTTTTAAAATCTTTTCTGGGATGGATAAATTAGATTTCAGCAAGTTATTTGAGTTAGAAGGTAGTAATAGAACTAGAGGCCACCACTTAAAGATTAAAAAACAGAGGTGCAGACTGGATGTTAGAAAATATTTTTTCACTAACAGAGTGGTAGATTATTGGAATAGTTTGCCACCTGAGACTGTAGACAGCCCAAACTTGAATGTTTTCAAGCGCAGATTGGATGATTATATGGGGATGGAGGGTTAATTTCTTACTTTTTGGTATGTGGATATGTTTCTTGACTCATTCCTGTGGATGCAGTTTCTTTTTATTGTATATTTTGGGGGATTTTGATTTTGTTTTTGACAGACTCCTATGGAGGCTTTAAATTATATATTGTAGATGCATGGTTGGACATTCCTATGGATTGTTAAATTGTATATTGTAGCTGCATGATCTGACAAAATCCTATGGATGCATTATATGGGTGGGATTTGATGGATACGGATGACCTTTGATAGGCCCTTGTGGCTTTTGTCATCCGTTAAATTATGTTATGTTATGTTATGTTAAGGTAAGTTCCTTAGCCCACCAATCATCTTTGTCATCCTTCTCTGCACAGACTCAAGCAAATCAATATCCTTCCTATAATATGGTGACCAAAATTGTACTGCATAGTCTAGATGAGGCCTAATTAGCGCCAGATACAGTTTTAGAATGACTTCAGCACTCTTATTGCTTACACTCCTCCTAATGAATCCCAATATCCTATTAGCCTTTGTAAGCCATTCTACGTGTGAAACGAGTATTCTCATCAAATCGTACACCTGGCAGAGGCGATAGGGTAGAGCTGTGGGATTTCAAGGACATTGTTACTAGACTTGCTCCGAAAGCCATTGTCGTCGGATGGGTGTTGTTTGCATCCACATTTGCATTCATTTTTTTGTAGCATTTTCAAGTGTTGCACCCCAAATGTCTAGTTCAACAGAAGATAGTGAATATGAACCTTCCCTCAGAAGCTTGAATACTTCTGATAACTCTGCCAGTTCATCAGACAATGACTATTTCTCGACAAGTTAGGAGGAGGAGGAGGGGGGTGAGGGGAGAGCTTGGAGAAGCCTCAAGTTGTCAGAGGAGTGTATGAATACACCACCACCACGTTTTCCTTTCACAGGAAATCCTGGAATAAAGATTGATAAAAACCCAGCAGAACTGAGTCCATTTGAATTCTTCAGTCTTTTTATTGATAAAAGGATTATTGACTCTGTACTGGTAGAGACTAATCATTTTGCTGAACAAACTGGGCAAGATGATTCTTTGTGGCGCCCTGTAACAGAGGCTGAACTTTTTGTATTTTTTGCCATGAAAATGCCAGAAGAAGAAATGAACTGGTCACATCATGAATTGCTTGAAAGACCAATTTTTCTGCAGCTAATGACTATGAAACGGTACCTGCGCCATGGATATTCTCTGTTCCGTGATGTTCAATGCTTGGGCTGCTGATAGGGCTACTGCCTTACTTTTTTACCGATTCTTTGTTTGTTTTATGCATCAGCAACTGAGCGTTTATTGGGAAGGTGGAGTCGATCCACCACACCGGCCTTCGCCCATTGATAGCCTGTTGGTCGATGCGACTCGCTCTATGCGCGAGCCCAGCGCCTCCCTCAGTTACCAACAGCTCTCACTGCATCTGCAGCTGATCTCAACAGTGCCTATGTTGCCGAGAGATGCCAGACATACCCTAAGCCCTTTGGGTTTAGGGCCAAGAAACTCCTTCAAGAGGTAGATATAGCTCTCGGGCCGGTGGCGCCCCTGGTTCTGCCCAGGATGCCACCCTAGAGGGTACCACATTTGGCTATTTGTCGCCATGCCTCTGCTCCCAAGGCTTGTACAGCGCTGGGAGTATTGTGTTTGACTTTTTTGGAGCACACCTCGTGTCACGCTGGAACTGTGCCAGTGTATACGGATGGCTCCAAGTCCCAAGAGGGGGTCGGCTTCCATGCCATATCCCCTCTGTTTCAAGTCAGTGGGGCTCTGCCAGGCGCTTCGTCTGTTTTCATGGCTCGAGCTGGTGGCAATACACCACTCGGTACGGGAGATTATGTAACGTGCCCGGTTCGGAGACCGGATTGTGATCTATAGCGATTTAAAGCTCTCGGGGCATTGGAATCTTCGTATCCTCTAGTTCATGATATCTGTGATGCCATGGTTTTGGGGAGCCGGGTGGATGTCGAGATTATCTTCTGCTGGGTTCCTGGACATGTAGGAATTGCGGGGAATGAACGTGCCAAAGAGTCTGTGAGGACTCTGCGTCTGGACCAGCGTTTCGCTCTTCCTCACACCGACTACATGGCAGGAATACTGGCAGCTCTTCGGACTGCTTGGCAAAGAAGATGGGAGACAGTCGAAGGGAACTTAAAGTTGCATGCCATTTTGCCACGACTGTTCCCATGGACCTATCCCCCAATGCCGCAACAGCTTCAGGTCGCTTTCTGTCATCTCCGAATCGGACATACTCGTGTGATGCATCATTTTTTGATGGAACGATCACTTGCACCCTATTGTGACAACTGCGTCATTCCCCAGACTGTTCGGCACATTCTTGTTGAATGTCCCAGTCTGGGTGATCTCCGTGCACATTACCTGTCCCGGTACCAGGATGAGCGGGTTCGCTACTACCTGTCCCTTGTATTCAGGATGAGTGCATGCACATTGACTGGTGGACTTGTTGACTTTTGGGGGGAGGACGGCCTTCTCCCTTTTATTTAATTAGGGTTTTTTTGTTATTAGTTTTCTTTGTAGGTCGCATGCTCCGGAGGTCCCCCTCCGACGCTTGAGCTTGCTTCCTAATTGTCATCTTCCCTTTTTACCTTTTTTTTTCAAATTTTTATTTTAAAGTAGCCTAGAACTAGGCTGTTTGTTTGCAGTGACTTATGCCCAAGTGGGCATTCGCCAGATAGCCCCTTAAAAAAAATTAAAAATTGCCATTATATTTAGAAGCATTCTTAAGGGACATAACCTTGTACTTTTCATGCAGTAGCAAACGGCAATGTGACTTTATCCTTATTCAAGAAGTGGCTAATGTGCCACGTCATAAATTTCCTAAATTGGCTCAAACAAGATGGCTCTCCAGGTAGAATGTAATTACAGCTATATTGGATCAATACGATGCCCTGTTTTTTATATTTTCAAAGTGAAGCAAGTAATGACAAAGTCGATGGCGCAAGAAGAATCTTCGAAATGTTAAACAATCAGGGGACCAAACATATGTTACCATTTCTTCAATATGTATTGCAAAAGGTAAATATGCTCATTATTGAATTTCAATGTGAGTATTTCAGAATACATATTTTGTATTTTATGATTTCATCAGAATACAAAAACCTCTTGAGTTTCTTTATTAAAGATGAAATTCTCAGGCAGCTAAATTGTCAGAAATTGATCCTAACAATAAAAGTAACTACAAAAACATTAATGAAGTTTACCTAGGAAGAAAGGCATCAGCACATTTGATTAATTACCCTTTTGATGAAATCACTGATAAAAGATTTAAAAATGATTGTATGAATTTCATAGTAGAGCTTTGCAATCAAATACAAAAGAGATTTCCATTCAATGAAGATGGTATAATTGAAAAAATAAAGGTATTAGATCCTAAAGTAGCCCAAAATCCAAGCATTTCTCCAGCATCTATTATACTACTAGCTGTTCATTTCCCTTCGCTTGTACCTGAACATCAACTAAATTATCTTGATGATCAATGGAGGAGTTAATTTGTCTGCTGACAAATTACCACTCTCTGCAGAAATTATTCCTAAGTATTGGTTCAAGCTAAGAGACATGAAAGATGGTTTTCAAAATTTGAAGTATGGTATATTATCAGATTTTATGACCAAATCTCACTATTTTGCCACATTCATCAGCCTCCGTTGAATATTTTCATTAATGAACTGCGTAAAAATGAAACAAACAAATTCTCTGGGAACAGAAACTGTCAAGAATAGAATCTTAGCAAAACAAATGATTACAAGGCATAATAATGACTGCACAACATGGAAACCAAGGAAAGAACTGATTGGAGATTTAGAAGGAGGGACAATAAGTAAACGATATCAAGAGAGAATAAAAACACGGAAAGAAAACAACGAATCAATGACACAATGGAAATTGAGGAAGAAGGGGAGCAGTTGAAGTGATATTTGTAGAAAGGTGAGAAATTATTGTTATAATAACCTTAAAATGAATATTTCCCCAAATCTTGGGTTTTTGACAGCTAAGTCTTGGGTTTAGTGGAAAAAATCATTGGCAGCTCTGTTCCACCCCCACATCCAATCTCGGAAGCACACCTTTCAACTAACCTTTTGTACACCTCTTGTAACTCACATGAACCCACTTTCTTTACATCATTTACTCCCACATGCGTAATCACAAATGCAGCCCTCACACCCAGACACCAGACTATCATACCTCTCAGACACATCATCTACACCAGTACCCGGCAAACAATAATATAACATAATTTCACGGATGACAAAAGTCACAAGGGCCTATCAAAGGTCAACCATATCTGTCAAAACCCACCTACAAAATGCATCCTACCGTGTGACCCTAACATAACATAACATAATTTCACGGATGACAAAAGCCACCAGGGCCTATCAAAGGTCATCTGTATCCATCAAATCCACCCACATAAAGAATCCATAGGATTTTGTCCGATCATGCATCTACAATATACAATTTAACAATCCATAGGAATGTCCAACCATGCATCTTCAATATATAATTTAAAGCCTCCATAGGAGTCTGTCAAAAACAAAATCAAAGTCCCCCAAAATATACAAAAAAAAGAAACTGCATCCACAGGAATGAGTCAAGAAACATATCCACATACCGAAAGTAAGAAATTAACCCTCCATCCCCATATAATCATCCAATCTGCGCTTGAAAACATTCAAGTTTGGGCTGTCTACAGTCTCAGGTGGCAAACTATTCCAATAATCCACCACTCTGTTAGTGAAAAAATATTTTCTAACATCCAGTATGAACCTCTGTTTTTTAATCTTTAAGTCGTGGCCTCTAGTTCTATTACTACCTTCTAACTCAAATAACTTGCTGAAATTCAATTTATCTATCCCAGAAAAGATTTTAAAAAGCTCAATCATATCTCCCCTCACATAACTTCTTTCAAATGAAAACATATTTAATACCCTCAGTCTATCTTCATATTCAAGGTGCTTCAGGGATGGTATTATTTTTGTTACCCTCCTTTGTACTGACTCTAATAAGTTTATATCATGTCTAAAATGTGGTGACCATGCCTGTATACAGTACTCTAAATGTGGCCTGACATAAAAGTTGTATAGTTTAAGGATGACCTCCTTACTCTTGTAGCTAACATTTCTTTTAATGTAACCTAGCACCCTATTTGCTCTATTTTTTGCCTCAATACACTGCTTTGAAAATTTCAGTGACCTATCTACTACTACTCCTAAGTCCTTCTCATCTTCAACTGAATTAAGCCAATACCCATCCATCTCATAGCTAAATTCCCTATTATCTCTTCCCATGTTAATAACTTTGCATTTATTAAGGTTAAAAGTCATCTGCCACTTCTGAGCCCAAGCTAACAACTTATTTGAGTCACCCTACACTCTAAAGCTACCCTCAACCTCTTTGACTACAGCTGCCAATTTAGTGTCATCAGCAAAAATTGATACTTTGCTATTCACACCTTGCCCAAGATCATTTACATAGATTATAAATAATAAATGGCCTAAAACTGATCCCTGAGGTACGCCACTAATAACATTCCTCCACTCTGACCTCACTCTATTCTGTACAACTCTTTGTTTCCTATTTTTCAGCCATTCAGTTATCCAATTTATCCCATGCAGCTTTAATTTATGAACTAGTCTTCTATGTGGAACCTTATCAAAAGCTTTGCTGAAACCTAAGTAGATCACATCAACTTTCTCACCCCTATCTAATTCTTTAGTTACATAATCCATAAAATCCAGTAAATTAGTTAAACACGATCTACCTTTTCTAAAACCATGCTGAGCATCATTAATTAACATAACATAATTACACGGATGACAAAAGCCACAAGGGCCTATCAAAGGTCATCCGCCTCCGTCAAAACCCACCCACAAAAAGCACCATCACCAGGGGAAGACAAAATCAAAGTCCCCCACAATATAATATAACGGATGACAAAAGCCACAAGGGCTCATCATAGGTCATCCGAGTCAAGCGGCCTCTTTTTCAAGGCACCCAAACTCCCAGGAAAACTACATCCAGAGGATTGCATCCAGAAACAAGGGTATCACCAATCAAGGCTTGTCAAGAACTAAATCATGCAGCTATAGATATATACAAACAATATTAATATATACAAAACTTAGGAACCATCACAACCTTCCCTTCCCATAAACTCATCCAACCTACTCTTAAATACATTTAGATTTGGACTACCTACTACCCTCTGCGGCAATTTGTTCCAGAAGTCTACCACTCTATTGGTGAAAAAATACTTTCTTAAATCCAACCTACACCCTTGCTTTTTAATTTTCAAGTGGTGACCTCTAGTCCGATTTCCATCATCTAACTCAAAAAACTTGCTAACATCCAATTTATCTATCCCGGAAAAAATTTTAAAGAGCTCAATCATATCCCCTCTCACACACCTCCTTTCGAACGAGAACATATTTAATACCCTCAGTCTATCTTCATATTCAAGGTGCCTCAGGGAAGGAATAATCTTTGTTGCCCTCCGTTGCACTGACTCAAGAAGGTTAATATCGTGTCTAAAATATGGGGACCATGCCTGTATACAGTACTCTAGATGTGGCCTAACATAAGAGTTATAGAGTTTAAGAATAACCTCCTTACTTTTGTAACTGACATTTCTCTTAATAAAACCCAGCACTCTATTTGCCCTATTTCTTGCTTCAATACACTGCTTAGAAAACCTTAATGACTTATCTATTACTACTCCTAGATCTTTCTCATCCTCTACTGAGCTCAGCCAATGCCCATCCATTTCATAGTTAAATTCTCTATTATCTTTTCCCATGTTAATAACTTTGCACTTTTCAAGGTTGAAAGTCATTTGCCACTTATGTGCCCAGGATAACAATTTATTTAAGTCCCCCTGCACTTTAAAATTATCATCAATATCTTTAACTACAGCTGCTAATTTGGTATCATCCGCAAAAATTGACACTTTATTATTAACTGCCTCCCCAAGATCGTTTATATAGATGACAAATAATAATGGACCGAGAACTGATCCCTGAGGAACCCCACTGATAACATCCCTCCACTCTGACTTTACACCATTTAGCACTACCCTTTGCTTCCTGTCTTTCAGCCACTCAGCTATCCAATTTGAAACACCCCCACATATCCCAATCATTTTTAATTTATGAACTAGTCTCCTGTGTGGTACCTTATCAAATGCTTTACTAAAATCTAAGTAAATTATATCTACATTCTCTCCCTTATCTACTTGATCTGTTACAAACTCCAGAAAGTCTAGTAAGTTAGTCAAACATGATCTACCTGATCTAAACCCATGCTGAGCATCGCTGATTAACCCCTCCCTCTCTAGATGTTGGCAAATCCCTTTTTTAACTATTTTCTCAAGAATTTTACAGACTACAGGAGTTAGGCTAACCGGTCTAAAGTTATTTGGATCCTCTTTACTACCCTTCTTGAAAATGGGGACTACATTCGCTCTCTTCCAATCATCGGGTATTTCTCCATATTCCAATGACCTAGTATATAACTTGTCCAGAGCTATTGAGATACTTTCTACCCCTTCCTTAAGTATCCTAGAATGAATATTATCAGGGCCGGAGGCCTTGGTAGTATCTAAATCACCTATTAGTCCTTTTATCATCCTCCGATCCACACAAATGTTGGTAAACACCTCTTTTCCTGACCTATGAGTACTATACATAGGACTATTTAGTTTCTCTTTTGTAAATACTGATGCAAAATGACCATTTAGTACCTCAACTATTTCCTCATCAGTTTCTCTCACAAACCCTTCATATTTGATAGGTCCTATTTTAACTCTGCCACACTTGTTATTAGTTTTATAGTAACTAAAGAACTTTCTAGGATCTTTGTTGCTATCCTGAGCAAATTTAATTTCTGACACCCTTTTGTTCTGCTTTATAATCTTATTTAACTCATTCCTAGCCATTCTATAATCACTTAAATTTTGAATATTATTTTCTACCTGTAATTTTTTATATGCCCTTTTCTTCTCTGAAATTTTTCTAGCTATCTCCTGATTCCACCATAATGGTTTCCTACTTTTGTTCCTAATGGCCTTCATTGGGATACATTGTTCTTGGACTACATTTATTATATGCTTGAAAGTATCCCACATCCCATAAGCATTTTTACCTCTGAATTCTATATCCCAGTCTACCAAATTTAGCAAGCTTCGAAGTTTTACATAATCTCCCTTATGAAAATTTGGAACTTTTTCAGCATTCTCAGTTATTTTACCCTTCTCAATTCCCAAGTTAAAACGAACTATCTGATGGTCACTATTTCCCAATGCTTCCCCAACAGTCAATTCTTGAACTAAATGATCACTGTTAGAAAGTACTAAATCTAATATATTGTCCCCCCTCGTTGGCTCATTAACAAATTGATTCAAAAAATTATCCTCAAAGCATTCTATGAACCTGCCACTTGTTCTATCCCTACCTATCATATTTTCCCAGTCCACAGAGTTTAAGTTGAAGTCCCCAATAATAACTGCATCTGTTTCACATCCCTTACTTATTTCCCTTATCATTAGTTCATCTATATCATCAGTCTGCCCAGGTGGCCTATAAAAAGCTCCCAAATGCACCATTCTATTTTTACTGAACCTAATATCTATCCAAAGTGACTCAACTCCATCCTGCTTTATTGAAGTATTTAAACTTGAAACAATGTTGTTTTTTATATAGATAATTATTCCTCCACCAATCCTACCTGTCCTTTGACTAATCTACATATTATAGCCCTGAAAATCAAATTCACTTATAGTGTCACTAAATTCTATTTCATTAACCCATGATTCAGTAACGCATAATATATCTATATCCTCATTGCTAATATAACTAAATAGCTCATCCTTCTTGTTTCTAAGACTACGAGCATTTGTATAGAAACAATTTAACCCCCCTATCCCTGAAGCACCTCTTGAAACTTGAATGACCTCACCTCTATCGCCTTGGAACCTATTTCTGTTATGTGCCAAGTCCATTCTACTTTCAGTACTATAATGTCCTCTCATAATTCCCTGACCACTATTAGTATCTAGTTTCCCGCCCGCAAAGACCTAATAACACGATCATACTCCTCCCACAACACATCTACCCCCCTCCTACTCAAATGCAGTCCATCCATCGCATACATTTCTTTCATTCCAACAAACCTATCCCACACATCCACAAACAAATTAACCTGCTACTCTCTAGATGATCAGAAATTTCCTTCTTAACCATCTTCTCAAGAATTTTA
Source organism: Ceratothoa steindachneri (assembly GCA_963969495.1). NCBI lineage: Eukaryota > Metazoa > Arthropoda > Malacostraca > Isopoda > Cymothoidae > Ceratothoa > Ceratothoa steindachneri. The sequence goes on along the minus strand of OZ018323.1, from coordinate 56,644,573 downwards.
CAGACTAGAGAAGTTAAGCTTACTGGTCTAAAGTTATTTGGGTCCTCTTTGCTTCCCTTTTTAAAAATTGGCACTACATTTGCCAATTTCCAATCATTTGGTATTTCCCCAGACTCTAGTGATCTAATCTGAAGTATTACCATATTATTTAGTAATGCATTGATTTTTATATAATTACTAATGTATTAAACTTTGTATGTTTCGATTAACTATTTTTGTGAAACTAAATCATTATTTTCACACACTGGCAATCCTTAATTCAAACTTATTTCAGACATTGGCAACTGTGAAACCAAGTAGTTAAAAGAGCGCGATTCAGGCCTATATTGTTTGTCCGACTTCAATACACCTTGCGTTAATTCGTCGGTCAATTTAATAGACTTTTCTATAGATCGTGGTCTCAATTTTTGCTGATGACACTAAATTGGCAGCTGTAGTCAAAGAGGTTGAGGGTAGCTTTAAAGTGCAGGGTGACTTAGATAAGCTGTTAGCTTGGGCTCAGAAGTGGCAGATGACTTTTAACCTTAATAAATGCAAAGTTATTAACATGGGGAGAGATAATAGGGAATTTAGCTATGAGATGGATGGATATTGGCTTAATTCAGTTGAAGATGAGAAAGACTTAGGAGTGGTAGTAGATAGGTCACTGAAATTTTCAAAGCAGTGTATTGAGGCAAAAAATAGAGCAAATAGGGTGCTAGGTTACATTAAAAGAAATGTTAGCTACAAGAGTAAGGAGGTCATCCTTAAACTATACAACTCTTATGTCAGGCCACATTTAGAGTACTGTATACAGGCATGGTCACCACATTTTAGACATGATATAAACTTATTAGAGTCAGTACAAAGGAGGGCAACAAAAATAATACCATCCCTGAAGCACCTTGAATATGAAGATAGACTGAGGGTATTAAATATGTTTTCATTTGAAAGAAGGTGTGTGAGGGGAGATATGATTGAGCTTTTTAAAATCTTTTCTGGGATGGATAAATTAGATTTCAGCAAGTTATTTGAGTTAGAAGGTAGTAATAGAACTAGAGGCCACCACTTAAAGATTAAAAAACAGAGGTGCAGACTGGATGTTAGAAAATATTTTTTCACTAACATAGTGGTAGATTATTGGAATAGTTTGCCACCTGAGACTGTAGACAGCCCAAACTTGAATGTTTTCAAGCGCAGATTGGATGATTATATGGGGATGGAGGGTTAATTTCTTACTTTTTGGTATGTGGATATGTTTCTTGACTCATTCCTGTGGATGCAGTTTCTTTTTATTGTATATTTTGGGGGATTTTGATTTTGTTTTTGACAGACTCCTATGGAGGCTTTAAATTATATATTATAGATGCATGGTTGGACATTCCTATGGATTGTTAAATTGTATATTGTAGCTGCATGATCTGACAAAATCCTATGGATGCATTATATGGGTGGGATTTGATGGATACGGATGACCTTTGATAGGCCCTTGTAGCTTTTGTCATCCGTTAAATTATGTTATGTTATGTTATGTTATGTTATGTTAAAAGAAGGGCAGCTCAATTATAATGGTGAAATGTGGAGATAAGGTAAACCTGAAGATCTGCGTCACCGCGCTCGCCTCCGCTGTTCCCCGGTCCTGGCCACATAATATTTCGTCCATGTTCCAATATCTTCACCTTCCATTTGCTTGCACTAAACTACTTCCTATCTAAATATCTAGGTAATTCTGAAGATCCATACCCCGTGAGCTTTTCCGCTCACATTCCCATAATATTTATTCCACCTCCCAACATGTTTTCACCCAACTGTGATTAAATTGTTTGATTACTTGTTCCTGAGGGCGAGCGTAGCGAGCAGGGGGGTATGGGGGGGGGCTATGTCTCCCCCATATAACAACCCATAGTACGGTTGATGTGGTATGGATCTTCAGGTTTACCAATATTAAATCTGAGAGTCACCATCACAAGCTCCTCAGTCATCCTCCTAGTCCCCCTAGGCCTAACATTCATTAACCCCTTCCACGGCAGAAACGTGTATACACGTTTTCACAAAATGTTCTTTTTTCAGTCATCGACGAGTATACTCGTCTAGAACTTTACCTTCAAAAACCAGCTACATACATAAGAACATAAGAAAAGAAGGAGACTGCAAAAGACCATTCATGGCCTACACTTGGCAGCTCCTGTTCCAGTCAACACACAAAAGATTTCTTACCACAGAAAAGTCATCAACATTGTCACCCTTTACAGGAGTTTGTCAGATCTAATCTACAATATACATAAAATGCATCCAGAGGATTATGTCCATTCATGCAACCGCAAAATATAATCTCCCCACTCCTTAGAAAAATATATACATATGTACATAAAAAAAAAAGTCAGTCCCATCTAGCAGCTTCATCCATATATTTATCTAATCTATTCTTAAAACTACCCAGAGAGGAGGCTTCTATCACATGTCTAGTGAGCCTATTCCATTCATCTACCACACGATTTGTAAACCAATTTCTCCCAATTTCCTTCCTAAACCTATACTTATCAAGCTTAAACCCATTGCTACGTGTCCTGTCATGTTCACTAAGTATAAGAACCTTACCCAGATCCCCTTTATTATATCCTTTTACCCATTTGAAGACTTCAATCAATTCCCATCTGACTCTTCTCCTTTCCAATGTATGTAAATTTAGTTTTCTGAGCCTTTCACCATAAGGATTGGTATTTGTAGATGTTTGGAGTGGGTTTTATGGGAATAAGGGTTTGTATGCGATGGATGGACTCCATCTGAGCCAAGATGGGGTTGAGGTTTTGTGGCGGGAATTAGATAGTGTTATTAGGTCTTTAGAGGCGGGAAACTAGGTTTTGATAGTGGTCAGGGAAATTTAATGGCTCAAAGTGAGGCAGAGAAAGGAAGCAAACACAGATTTGTAGAAGGTAGGCAGGCTAATGGAAGTGCTTTAGGGTTAAACTACTTGAGTAGTGATAGTGGTCAGGGAAATACAAGAGTACAGGGTCGGGGAAAGAGAGAAAGGAGATGCAGAGGAGATAGGCCCTCAGGTGCTTCAGGGATAGGTGGGCTGAGTTGTCTTTACACAAATGCTCGTAGTCTTAGAAATAAGAAGGATGAATTATTTAGTTATATCATTCATGAAGATATAGATATAATATGTATAGTTGAATCATGGGTTAATGAAAATATATTTAATGATAATGTCAGTGAATTTGAACTAGAGGGTTATACTATGTACATTAGTCAAAGGAGAGATAGGACTGGTGGTGGGTTGATTATTTATATCAGAAATAGCATTTCTTCAAATCTAAATAACTCTATAAAGCAAGGAGAAGGTGAATCATTATGGATAGATATTAAGGTTGGTAAAAATAGGAAAATACACTTGGGAGCTTTTTATAGACCACCAGGACAGACTGATTGTATCGATGAGTTAATGATTAGGGAAATAAGTAAAGGATGCAAAGAAGATACAGTTATTCTTGGTGACTTTAATTTAACTTCTGTAGACTGGGAAAATATGATAGGAAGAGATAGAGCAAGTTGTAAGTTTATGGAGTGTTTTGAGGATAACTTTTTGATCCAATTTGTTAATAAGCCAACAAGGGGTGCCAATATATTAGATCTAATTCTTTCAAATGATGATCACTTAGTTCAAGGATTGAGTGTAGGGGAATCATTGGGAAACAGTGATCATCAGATGGTTCGGTTTAATTTGCAAATAGTTAAGGGTAGAACAACGACAAACTCCACGAAAATTCCAAATTTTTATAGGGGAGATTACGATAAATTACGCAGCATGCTAAATCAGATTAGGTGGGATATAGAATTCCATGGAAAGAATACTTATGAGATGTGGGATATTTTTAAGACTATATTAAACATGGTTCAGGAACAGTGTATTCCGATGAAGTCTATTAGGAAGAAATGTAGGAAACCATTATGGTGGAACCAAGAAATAGCTAATAAAGTTTCAGAGAAAAAAAGGGCATACCAGAGATTACAAAGTGAGAGTAGTTTAGATAATTTAAACCATTATAGGTCAACCAGAAATGAACTAAATAAGATTATTAAGAAGACCAAAAGGACAGCAGAAATTAATTTAGCTAAAAATAATAATAAAGATCCTAAAAAAATTCTTTAGCTATTATAGAATCAATAATCAATCTAACAGTGATAAAATAGGGCCTATTAAATATGAAGGGGTTTTGAAAGAATCTGATGAGGAAATAGTAGAGGTCAACCCCATCTGAGCCGAGATGGGGTTGAGGTTTTGTGGCGGGAATTAGATAGTGTTATTAGGTCTTTAGAGGCGGGAAACTAGGTTTTGATAGTGGTCAGGGAAATTTAATGGCTCAAAGTGAGGCAGGGAAAGGAAGCAAACACAGATTTGTAGAAGGTAGGCAGGCTAATGGAAGTGCTTTAGGGTTAAACTACTTGAGTAGTGATAGTGGTCAGGAAAATACAAGAGTACAGGGTCGGGGAAAGAGAGAAAGGAGATGCAGAGGAGATAGGCCCTCAGGTGCTTCAGGGATAGGTGGGCTGAGTTGTCTTTACACAAATGCTCGTAGTCTTAGAAATAAGAAGGATGAATTATTTAGTTATATCATTCATGAAGATATAGATATAATATGTATAGTTGAATCATGGGTTAATGAAAATATATTTAATGATAATGTCAGTGAATTTGAACTAGAGGGTTATACTATGTACATTAGTCAAAGGAGAGATAGGACTGGTGGTGGGTTGATTATTTATATCAGAAATAGCATTTCTTCAAATCTAAATAACTCTATAAAGCAAGGAGAAGGTGAATCATTATGGATAGATATTAAGGTTGGTAAAAATAGGAAAATACACTTGGGAGCTTTTTATAGACCACCAGGACAGACTGATTGTATCGATGAGTTAATGATTAGGGAAATAAGTAAAGGATGCAAAGAAGATACAGTTATTCTTGGTGACTTTAATTTAACTTCTGTAGACTGGGAAAATATGATAGGAAGAGATAGAGCAAGTTGTAAGTTTATGGAGTGTTTTGAGGATAACTTTTTGATCCAATTTGTTAATAAGCCAACAAGGGGTGCCAATATATTAGATCTAATTCTTTCAAATGATGATCACTTAGTTCAAGGATTGAGTGTAGGGGAATCATTGGGAAACAGTGATCATCAGATGGTTCGGTTTAATTTGCAAATAGTTAAGGGTAGAACAACGACAAACTCCACGAAAATTCCAAATTTTTATAGGGGAGATTACGATAAATTACGCAGCATGCTAAATCAGATTAGGTGGGATATAGAATTCCATGGAAAGAATACTTATGAGATGTGGGATATTTTTAAGACTATATTAAACATGGTTCAGGAACAGTGTATTCCGATGAAGTCTATTAGGAAGAAATGTAGGAAACCATTATGGTGGAACCAAGAAATAGCTAATAAAGTTTCAGAGAAAAAAAGGGCATACCAGAGATTACAAAGTGAGAGTAGTTTAGATAATTTAAACCATTATAGGTCAACCAGAAATGAACTAAATAAGATTATTAAGAAGACCAAAAGGACAGCAGAAATTAATTTAGCTAAAAATAATAATAAAGATCCTAAAAAATTCTTTAGCTATTATAGAATCAATAATCAATCTAACAGTGATAAAATAGGGCCTATTAAATATGAAGGGGTTTTGAAAGAATCTGATGAGGAAATAGTAGAGGTCCTTAATGTTCATTTTGCTTCAGTATTCACAGAAGAGTAACCAGTTAGATTAATTGATGATAATTCTAGGTCAAGGGAAGTAGTGATAAATTCTATTAATATAGACAGAGAAGAAATTAAAGGGCTTATAATTCAGTTAAATACTAGTAAGGCATCTGGCCCTGACAACATTCATTCTAGGATACTCAAAGAAGGTGTAGAAAGTATTGCAGTAGCTCTCGAGAAGATATTTATTAGATCACTAGAGTCTGGAGAAATACCAAATGATTGGAAATTGGCAAATGTAGTGCCAATTTTTAAAAAGGGAAGCAAAGAGGACCCAAATAACTTTAGACCAGTAAGCTTAACTTCTATAGTCTGTAAAATTCTTGAGAAGATGGTTAAGAAGGGAATTTCTGATCATCTAGAGAGTAGCAGGTTAATTAATGATGCTCAGCATCGTTTTAGAAAAGATAGATCGTGTTTAACTAATTTACTGGATTTTATGGATTATGTAACTAAAGAATTAGATAGGGGTGAGAAAGTTGATGTGATCTACTTAGATTTCAGCAAAGCTTTTGATAAGGTTCCACATAGAAGACTAGTTCATAAATTAAAGCTGCATGGGATATGTGGGAACGTTTTAAATTGGATAACTGAATGGCTGAAAAATAGGAAACAGAGAGTTGTACTGAATGGAGTGAGGTCAGAGTGGAGGAATGTTATTAGTGGCGTACCTCAGGGATCAGTTTTAGGCCCTTTATTATTTATAATCTATGTAAATGATCTTGGGCAAGGTGTAAATAGCAAAGTGTCAATTTTTGCTGATGACACTAAATTGGCAGCTGTAGTCAAAGAGGTTGAGGGTAGCTTTAAAATGCAGGGTGACTTAGATAAGCTGTTAGCTTGGGCTCAGAAGTGGCAGATGACTTTTAACCTTAATAAATGCAAAGTTATTAACATGGGGAGAGATAATAGGGAATTTAGCTATGAGATGGATGGATATTGGCTTAATTCAGTTGAAGATGAGAAAGACTTAGGAGTGGTAGTAGATAGGTCACTGAAATTTTCAAAGCAGTGTATTGAGGCAAAAAATAGAGCAAATAGGGTACTAGGTTACATTAAAAGAAATGTTAGCTACAAGAGTAAGGAGGTCATCCTTAAACTATACAACTCTTATGTCAGGCCACATTTAGAGTACTGTATACAGGCATGGTCACCACATTTTAGACATGATATAAACTTATTAGAGTCAGTACAAAGGAGGGCAACAAAAATAATACCATCCCTGAAGCACCTTGAATATGAAGATAGACTGAGGGTATTAAATATGTTTTCATTTGAAAGAAGGTGTGTGAGGGGAGATATGATTGAGCTTTTTAAAATCTTTTCTGGGATGGATAAATTAGATTTCAGCAAGTTATTTGAGTTAGAAGGTAGTAATAGAACTAGAGGCCACCACTTAAAGATTAAAAAACAGAGGTGCAGACTGGATGTTAGAAAATATTTTTTCACTAACAGAGTGGTGGATTATTGGAATAGTTTGCCACCTGAGACTGTAGACAGCCCAAACTTGAATGTTTTCAAGCGCAGATTGGATGATTATATGGGGATGGAGGGTTAATTTCTTACTTTTTGGTATGTGGATATGTTTCTTGACTCATTCCTGTGGATGCAGTTTCTTTTTATTGTATATTTTGGGGGATTTTGATTTTTTTTTTGACAGACTCCTATGGAGGCTTTAAATTATATATTGTAGATGCATGGTTGGACATTCCTATGGATTGTTAAATTGTATATTGTAGCTGCATGATCTGACAAAATCCTATGGATGCATTATATGGGTGGGATTTGATGGATACGGATGACCTTTGATAGGCCCTTGTGGCTTTTGTCATCCGTTAAATTATGTTATGTTATGTTATGTTATGTTATTTTGCTTCAGTATTCACAGAAGAGAAACCAGTTAGATTAATTGATGATAATTCTAGGTCAAGGGAAGTAGTGATAAATTCTATTAATATAGACAGAGAAGAAATTAAAGGGCTTATAATTCAGTTAAATACTAGTAAGGCATCTGGCCCTGACAACATTCATTCTAGGATACTCAAAGAAGGTGTAGAAAGTATTGCAGTAGCTCTCGAGAAGATATTTATTAAATCACTAGAGTCTGGAGAAATACCAAATGATTGGAAATTGGCAAATGTAGTGCCAATTTTTAAAAAGGGAAGCAAAGAGGACCCAAATAACTTTAGACCAGTAAGCTTAACTTCTATAGTCTGTAAAATTCTTGAGAAGATGGTTAAGAAGGGAATTTCTGATCATCTAGAGAGTAGCAGGTTAATTAATGATGCTCAGCATGGTTTTAGAAAAGATAGATCGTGTTTAACTAATTTACTGGATTTTATGGATTATGTAACTAAAGAATTAGATAGGGGTGAGAAAGTTGATGTGATCTACTTAGATTTCAGCAAAGCTTTTGATAAGGTTCCACATAGAAGACTAGTTCATAAATTAAAGCTGCATGGGATATGTGGGAACGTTTTAAATTGGATAACTGAATGGCTGAAAAATAGGAAACAGAGAGTTGTACTGAATGGAGTGAGGTCAGAGTGGAGGAATGTTATTAGTGGCGTACCTCAGGGATCAGTTTTAGGCCCTTTATTATTTATAATCTATGTAAATGATCTTGGGCAAGGTGTAAATATCAAAGTGTCAATTTTTGCTGATGACACTAAATTGGCAGCTGTAGTCAAAGAGGTTGAGGGTAGCTTTAAAGTGCAGGGTGACCTAGATAAGCTGTTAGCTTGGGCTCAGAAGTGGCAGATGACTTTTAACCTTAATAAATGCAAAGTTATTAACATGGGGAGAGATAATAGGGAATTTAGCTATGAGATGGATGGATATTGGCTTAATTCAGTTGAAGATGAGAAAGACTTAGGAGTGGTAGTAGATAGGTCACTGAAATTTTCAAAGCAGTGTATTGAGGCAAAAAATAGAGCAAATAGGGTACTAGGTTACATTAAAAGAAATGTTAGCTACAAGAGTAAGGAGGTCATCCTTAAACTATACAACTCTTATGTCAGGCCACATTTAGAGTACTGTATACAGGCATGGTCACCACATTTTAGACATGATATAAACTTATTAGAGTCAGTACAAAGGAGGGCAACAAAAATAATACCATCCCTGAAGCACCTTGAATATGAAGATAGACTGAGGGTATTAAATATGTTTTCATTTGAAAGAAGGTGTGTGAGGGGAGATATGATTGAGCTTTTTAAAATCTTTTCTGGGATGGATAAATTAGATTTCAGCAAGTTATTTGAGTTAGAAGGTAGTAATAGAACTAGAGGCCACCACTTAAAGATTAAAAAACAGAGGTGCAGACTGGATGTTAGAAAATATTTTTTCACTAACAGAGTGGTAGATTATTGGAATAGTTTGCCACCTGAGACTGTAGACAGCCCAAACTTGAATGTTTTCAAGCGCAGATTGGATGATTATATGGGGATGGAGGGTTAATTTCTTACTTTTTGGTATGTGGATATGTTTCTTGACTCATTCCTGTGGATGCAGTTTCTTTTTATTGTATATTTTGGGGGATTTTGATTTTGTTTTTGACAGACTCCTATGGAGGCTTTAAATTATATATTGTAGATGCATGGTTGGACATTCCTATGGATTGTTAAATTGTATATTGTAGCTGCATGATCTGACAAAATCCTATGGATGCATTATATGGGTGGGATTTGATGGATACGGATGACCTTTGATAGGCCCTTGTGGCTTTTGTCATCCGTTAAATTATGTTATGTTATGTTATGTTAAGGTAAGTTCCTTAGCCCACCAATCATCTTTGTCATCCTTCTCTGCACAGACTCAAGCAAATCAATATCCTTCCTATAATATGGTGACCAAAATTGTACTGCATAGTCTAGATGAGGCCTAATTAGCGCCAGATACAGTTTTAGAATGACTTCAGCACTCTTATTGCTTACACTCCTCCTAATGAATCCCAATATCCTATTAGCCTTTGTAAGCCATTCTACGTGTGAAACGAGTATTCTCATCAAATCGTACACCTGGCAGAGGCGATAGGGTAGAGCTGTGGGATTTCAAGGACATTGTTACTAGACTTGCTCCGAAAGCCATTGTCGTCGGATGGGTGTTGTTTGCATCCACATTTGCATTCATTTTTTTGTAGCATTTTCAAGTGTTGCACCCCAAATGTCTAGTTCAACAGAAGATAGTGAATATGAACCTTCCCTCAGAAGCTTGAATACTTCTGATAACTCTGCCAGTTCATCAGACAATGACTATTTCTCGACAAGTTAGGAGGAGGAGGAGGGGGGTGAGGGGAGAGCTTGGAGAAGCCTCAAGTTGTCAGAGGAGTGTATGAATACACCACCACCACGTTTTCCTTTCACAGGAAATCCTGGAATAAAGATTGATAAAAACCCAGCAGAACTGAGTCCATTTGAATTCTTCAGTCTTTTTATTGATAAAAGGATTATTGACTCTGTACTGGTAGAGACTAATCATTTTGCTGAACAAACTGGGCAAGATGATTCTTTGTGGCGCCCTGTAACAGAGGCTGAACTTTTTGTATTTTTTGCCATGAAAATGCCAGAAGAAGAAATGAACTGGTCACATCATGAATTGCTTGAAAGACCAATTTTTCTGCAGCTAATGACTATGAAACGGTACAGTAAGATAAAGCAATATCTTCATTTTGTAGATAATGAAACTCATGATGCACAAATTCACCCCAACCCAAAATTGTATAAGATTTATGATGTATTCATGACATTGTGTGAGAACTTTGGGAAGTGTTACACCCCTAGGCAAGATGTATGTATAGATGAGAGCCTTAGTTTGTTCAAAGGAAGGTTAGGATGGGTGCAGTACATTCCACTGAAAAGGAGGAGGTTTGGAGTGAAATATTTCATGTTGTGTGAGTCAAAGACTGGATATGTGTACAAAATGACCATTTATGTTGGCAAAGGAACACAGTTTGATCCAGAGTATGATGCATATCCTGTGAGTTCGCGTGTTGTTTTATCTTTGATGAAGCCCTTATTTGAGAAAGGTTATTGTGTTACTGTGGATAACTATTACACTAGTCCACAATTAGCTGATGCTCTAGTTATGAACCAGACTGATACTTATGGAACTCTACGTATGAATCGAAAAGAAGTGCCAGAAGAACTGAAAAGAAAAAAACTGAATTAAGGAGAAGTTGCAGCATTTCAGAGATGCAAGTTAATGACTCTTCGTTGGAAAGACAAAAAGGATGTTGCAATGCTATCAACCATTCACAACCCAGCCATGCATGACATTGAGACAAGACAAGGGCCTGTGAAGAAACCTAAAGTTGTATGTGAATACAATCATACAATGGGAGGAGTTGACAAGGTGGACCAGCAACTGGTAGATTATCCCATTCCAAGGAAATGGGGTAAGAAATATTACAAGACAGTTTTCTTCCATTTGATGGATATTGGAGTATGGAATGCTTTCATCCTGCATCAAGAAGCATTCACTCAGTCAGGGAAAAAAAGCCTAACACACCTGAAGTTTCGTTTGGAAATTATACAATACATATTTGGCAAGTATGGACCTGCTTTACCACCAAGAAGATCACCAGGTAGACCCTTGACATCACCAGGAAGTTTGCGGCATACGCCAGGAGGACATTTTCCAATGGAAGTTCCACCAACAGAAAAAAGAAAAATCCAACAAGAAAATGTGTTATATGCAGTCTGAAGTGTGATCATAGAGGGAAACCAGTCAGCAAAGAGTCACGCTACATGTGTAAAGTTTGCCAAGTAGCTCTATGTATTGTGCGATGCTTTGAAAAGTACCATTCTAAATAATTTCATCTAGAAACTTTCTGAGGAAATACTATTCTTTTATATGTGGAAATAAAATTCATTTGTTTTATTTTTTTGCTAACAACTTAAAGTTTTCAATTGATTTTGTTCATAATAAAATGCCGGAAAAAGGAATTTCATTTTTTATGCATATTATAATTACTGCTAGATATTTGGTAACAATTGTAATAAAAATTAAAAAATAAAATAGGTTTTCATTTCTCTTTACATTTAGTAATAAAATTTTGAGAAAAATTAAGAAAATATGGTAAAAAAATATCGTTTATAGGAAGACGAGTTGACTCATTTTTGCCGACAAAGGTATTTTCAAAATAAAAAGTTAACCACAAAAATGGGAAGAAAAAAAGAATTAAAAACTGTTTTCATAACCAGCATCAAAAATACTATATAGAACCAAAATAAAAAAATTATTCTGAAAAAGAAACGTTTTTAACAAAAAGAATTGTTGGGGAAGGGGTTAACATAACATAATTTCATGGATGACAAAAGCCACAAGGGCCTATCAAAGGTCATCCGTATCCATCAAATCCCACCCACATAATGCATCCATAGGATTTTGTCAGATCATGCATCTACAATATATAATTTAACAATCCATAGGAATGTCCAACCATGCATCTTCAATATATAATTTAAAGCCTCCATAGGAGTCTGTCAAAAACAAAATCAAAGTCCCCCAAAATATACAATTAAAAGAAACTGCATCCACAGGCATGAGTCAAGAAACATATACACATACCAAAAAGTAAGAAATTAACCCTCCATTGGATGTTAGCAAGTTTTTTGAGTTAGATGATGGAAATCGGACTAGAGGTCACCACTTGAAAATTAAAAAGCGTGGGTGTAGGTTGGATTTAAGAAAATATTTTTCCCCAATAGAGTGGTAGACTTCTGGAACAAATTGCCGTGGAGGGTAGTAGGTAGTCCAAATTTAAATGTATTTAAGAGTAGGTTGGATGAGTTTATGGGGAGGGAAGGTTGTGATGCTTCCTAAGTTTTGTATATATTAATATTGTTTGTATATATCTATAGCTGCATGATTTATTTCTTGACTAGCCTTGATTGGCGATACCCTTGTTTCTGGACGCAATGCTCTGGATATAGTTTTCCTGGGAGTTAGGGTGCCTTTAAAAAGAGGCCATTTGACTCGGATGACCTATGATGGGCCCTTGTGGCTTTTGTCATCTGTTATATTATATTGTGGGGGACTTTGATTTTGTCTTCCCCTGGTGATGGTGCTTTTTGTGGGTGGGTTTTGACAGAGGCGGATGACCTTAATAGGCCCTGGTGGCTTTTTTCATCCGTGAAATTGTTATGTTATATGTTAGGTTAATCTGCGCTTGAAAACATTCAAGTTTTGGCTGTCTACAGTCTCAGGTGGCAAACTATTCCAATAATCCACCACTCTGTTAGTGAAAAAATATTTTCTAACATCCAGTCTGCACCTCTGTTTTTTGATCTTTAAGTCGTGGCCTCTAGTTCTATTACTACCTTCTAACTCAAATAACTTGCTGAAATTCAATTTATCCATCCCAGAAAAGATTTTAAAAAGCTCAATCATATCTTCCCTAACACACCTTTCAAATGAAAACATATTTAATACCCTCAGTCTATCTTCATATTCAAGGTGCTTCAGGGATGGTATTATTTTTGTTGCCCTCCTTTGTACTGACTCTAATAAGTTTATATCATGTCTAAAATGTGGTGACCATGCTTGTATACAGTACTCTAAATGTGGCCTGACATAAGAGTTGTATAGTTTAAGGATGACCTCCTTACTCTTGTAGCTAACATTTCTTTTAATGTAACCTAGCACCCTATTTGCTCTATTTTTTGCCTCAATACACTGCTTTGAAAATTTCAGTGACCTATCTACTACTAAGTCCTTCTCATCTTCAACTGAATTAAGCCAATACCCATCCATCTCATAGCTAAATTCCCTATTATCTCTCCCTATGTTAATAACTTTGCATTTATTAAGGTTAAAAGTCATCTGCCACTTCTGAGCCCAAGCTAACAACTTATTTAAGTCACCCTGCACTTTAAAGCTATCCTCAACCTGAATCTTGTCTGGTCCAGATGACTTACTAGTATTTAACTTCAATATAAGCCCTTTAATTATTTCCCTGTTCACATGAATGGTATTCAACACTAGTTCCCTTGACCAAACATCCGCACTGGTCGGAAATGTGTGTGGAAAGCCCTCCCATCCCAGGCATCGGGAAGAATCAAGACCCTGATTGCCAACAGTCTGGGCCATAGTGGACCCAGATCATTTAATGCCCTCCCCAAAGAAGTGAGGGACATAATTTCCTACCTGGTGGACAAGTTCAAAAGGGGACTGGACAAATATCTCAAGATGCCCCCTGATGAACCCCCCAGTTCATGGCCAGGCAGCCACAAATTCAATCCCGGACCAGATGGATCTAACATAATAACATAACATAATTACACGGATGACAAAAGCCACAAGGGCCTATCAAAGGTCATCCGCCTCCGTCAAAACCCACCCACAAAAAGCACCATCACCAGGGGAAAGACAAAATCAAAGTCCCCCACAATATAATATAACGGATGACAAAAGCCACAAGGGCTCATCATAGGTCATCCGAGTCAAGCGGCCTCTTTTTCAAGGCACCCAAACTCCCAGGAAAACTACATCCAGAGGATTGCATCCAGAAACAAGGGTATCACCAATCAAGGCTTGTCAAGAACTAAATCATGCAGCTATAGATATATACAAACAATATTAATATATACAAAACTTAGGAACCATCACAACCTTCCCTTCCCATAAACTCATCCAACCTATTCTTAAATACATTTAGATTTGGACTACCTACTACCCTCTGCGGCAATTTGTTCCAGAAGTCTACCACTCTATTGGTGAAAAAATATTTTCTTAAATCCAACCTACACCCTTGCTTTTTAATTTTCAAGTGGTGACCTCTAGTCCGATTTCCATCATCTAACTCAAAAAACTTGCTAACATCCAATTTATCTATCCCGGAAAAAATTTTAAAGAGCTCAATCATATCCCCTCTCACACACCTCCTTTCGAACGAGAACATATTTAATACCCTTAGTCTATCTTCATATTCAAGGTGCCTCAGGGAAGGAATAATCTTTGTTGCCCTCCGTTGCACTGACTCGAGAAGGTTAATATCGTGTCTAAAATGTGGGGACCATGCCTGTATACATTACTCTAGATGTAGCCTAACCTAAGAGTTATAGAGTTTAAGAATAACCTCCTTACTTTTGTAACTGACATTTCTCTTAATGAAACCCAGCACTCTATTTGCCCTATTTCTTGCTTCAATACACTGCTTAAAAAACCTTAATGACTTATCTATTACTACTCCTCGATCTTTCTCATCCTCTACTGAGCTCAGCCAATGCCCATCTATTTCATAGTTAAATTCTCTATTATCTTTTCCCATGTTAATAACTTTGCACTTTTCAAGGTTGAAAGTCATTTGCCACTTATGTGCCCAGGATAACAATTTATTTAAGTCCCCCTGCACTTTAAAATTATCATCAATATCTTTAACTACAGCTGCTAATTTGGTATCATCCGCAAAAATTGACACTTTATTATTAACTGCCTCCCCAAGATCGTTTATATAGATGACAAATAATAATGGACCGAGAACTGATCCCTGAGGAACCCCACTGATAACATCCCTCCACTCTGACTTTACACCATTTAGCACTACCCTTTGCTTCCTGTCTTTCAGCCACTCAGCTATCCAATTTGAAACACCCCCACATATCCCAATCATTTTTAATTTATGAACTAGTCTCCTGTGTGGTACCTTATCAAATGCTTTACTAAAATCTAAGTAAATTATATCTACATTCTCTCCCTAATCTACTTGATCTGTTACAAACTCCAGAAAGTCTAGTAAGTTAGTCAAACATGATCTACCTGATCTAAACCCATGCTGAGCATCGCTGATTAACCCCTCCCTCTCTAGATGTTGGCAAATCCCTTTTTTAACTATTTTCTCAAGAATTTTACAGACTACAGGAGTTAGGCTAACTAACAAAATAAAATTTTGACATGGATAAAATAAGAGAACGGTCATTCTCAGAAATGCTTAACAAGCAAATAGACTAGAAATAAAGCAAGAATTGACAACAATGAAATTTAAAATACTTAATGCGTGAGCCACAGAGCTCTCTCTCCCTAGTGGGCAGCTTCCTATCTCAGACATGTGAGCATGAGCACAGCAGCCAAACATTGCGCCACAGGAACTATAAAGTGCACTAGTGCCTATACATGAGTGCACAGTTCTATGGAAAGATTTTGGTATTTTTTTCAGGAACTAGGCGATGGCTACTGATATTAAGCTTAGGGATTATATAATGTACAAGTATAAAGAAAGAATTAAAGAAAAAAAGGACTCATATTAAATGTTATTGATAATATAAAGTGGAAATAGGGGGTGGTGCAGTTCCGCAGTGCCTATACACGAGCCTCCACTGCAACCAGGTGAGGCGTCGTGAATAAAGACCTAGGAAAGACCTACTGAGGATCGAGTTGCAGGCTGGGTGCAGCGGTGGACTACCATGACTGTGAAGAGGTTCTTCTAGACCATCTAAATAAATAAGTAAATACTAAAAAAAAATTTTCATTAAGAACCTCTACCATTTCGTCATCAGTTTCTTTCAAAACCCCTTCATATCTAATAGGCCCTATTTTATCACTATTAGATTTGTTATTAATTCTATAATTTTCTTGGATCCTTATTATTATTTTGAGCTAAATTAATTTCTGCCAACCTTTTGCTCTTCTCAATCTTATTTAGCTCATTTCTGGTTGACCTATAATGATTTAAATTATCAAAAGTACTTTCTGTAATCTCTGGTATGCCCTTTTCGGTAAACTTGAAGATCGGCGGCGCAATTGATGGGCCACAAATAATTTCATCTCTGTTCCACTATGTTTCACCTTTTTTGAGTAAATTCAAGGGGACTGCTCATGGGGAAGATATCACTGCGGGGGGGGCCCCCTATGATGATCCTGAGTTTCAATCAATGGGGGGATCTGGGGGGGCACAGCTCCCAATTTATAGAATGATGTTCTAACATTTTTATTTAACCAAATGCGCATTGGAATAGTGTAGTTCCTGACCTCAACACTAGTGCTACCGATACTATGTTCTATGACCTCTTCCAAACTCTTGGTCTTCGTCAATTTGTATTGGAACCCACATTTGTTAGCTCAGGCAATACTTTAGATCTCATCCTATCTACTGAACATGACAGAATTCAAGAAGTCAACACCTATCCCCCCATTTTCCTGTTGTGGACACTGTGTTATCAAGGCCTCACTACTATACCAGTGTGATATCCTTCATGACAAGGCTACCCTCCCCCTCCCCTATTGGACTGGGCTAGGGGTAAGTATGGCAGGATTCGTAATGCTCTCAATCTTATTGATTGGGACTTTGGACTTATGCTTCTTGATGTTGATAATGCCAAAGCTTTTGTTACAGCTTCTTTAAATAAGCTTGTTGATATGTATGTTCTTATTAAGAAACACACAGGTAAGACTGTCCCATGGTAAAAGAGTATCCCTCGTAACTTAACTAAACAGTGTAGTAAACTTTGGAATCAGTACAAACTATTAAGACAGACTTATGGAAGCCTGTACCACCTAACCCTACAAAAACTTTTTCAATTTAATGAGATTAATGTTCAACTTAGATATTTAGTTCATCAGTCCCAAATCAAATATGAATCTAATCTCATTGATCAACGTTATAATAAACCTAAACTTTTCCACTCATTTATTAAGAATAAATCCCACCATAATGTCTGAATTGTTTGCGGAGGCTTTCTCATCAGTCTTCATTTTTGAGACTCCGGTAAACATCTTCTCTCATCAGATTTGTCATAGTAATCTTACCTCAGTCCAGTTCTCTCCCAGGGATGTTAAACTCCAACTGAAAGGCCTAAAAGCGGATAGTGCGATGGGACTCGATCATCTCCACCCTAGTCTTAAAGGAATGCGCCTCTTAGCTTGCTTACCCTTTTCTCATCTTTTTTAACCTGTCCATGTCTACTGGAACTCTACCACAGTCATGGAAGCTCTCACATGTTTCGCCTATCTTTAAGAAAGGGTCTCGTAGATAACCCCTAGACTACAGACCTATAAGTCTTAACCCTATCTCATGCAAGACAATGGAGAGGATCATTACTAAGTCCTTATTCAGTTTTTTTTGGATGACCACCAGCTATTTGACAATCATCAATTTTGGTTTAGACCCAATAGATCTGTTACTGACCAGCTCCTTCTGACATACAATTATGTTACTTACTGGTATGACAAAGGCCTTGTGGTAGAGCTCATCTTATTTGACTTTAAAAAAGCCTTTGATCGTGTCCACCACTGTATCATTTTGGACAAACTTGCCTCCATTGGGATCTCTGGGAACCTTCTTAGCTGGATTAGGAGTTTCCTTGTTGGTCGTTATATGAGTGTCTCCATTAGTGGCAGTGTCAGCTCTCCTAGACTGGTCCTAAGTGGGGTGCCTCAAGGCTCTGTCCTAGGTCCCCTTCTATTTCTCATATTCATTAATCACACTTGCTCCCATCTTCAGTGTCAATACAAAATGTTTGCTAATGACCTAAAGCTGTATCTCTACTTCTCATCTTCTAGTTATTACTTGCCTTCACCTGATCTACAACACAGTATTAACACACTGTCTGCTACTGCCTCTTCCTGGGGTCTTAAATTCTCTGTAGACATGTGTGCTCACCTCCATTTTGCTAGACATCTTATTGATAGAAACCCATCTTATTGATATTTTTACCTTATCCCTTGATGTAGGCACAAGAGGTCACATATATAAAATTCAAGTTAAACACTGTCAGTCTGAAGCTTGTAAATGTTTCTTCTCTTCAAGAGTGGTGGCAAGATGGAATTCTCTGCCCTCGGAGGTAGTTAATGCTCCCAGCCTTCCAGTGTTTAAATCAAGATTGCAACTTTTCCTACACAAGGAACTATTCTCCCTGTAGCAATCACTTGTCACTCCCTATGTCCTTGTTTCTAGTAACCCACAAGTTCTTTTTCCTGTTTTATTCCATAAGTAGATACATTCAACCAGTCACTTTTGTCATTTTTTTTTATAGTTATTATTACTCGTTTGTCTGACTGGAGTATCTGTCTGAGACTGCGGGGCCCACCCACCTCTGCCCAGCTCTGACTGGGCAATGGTGGTGAGGCCCTACCAGGTAAGAATTAGCTCATCAATACTGTCTGTCCAGGTGGTCTGTAAAAGGCTCCCAAGTATATTATCCTATTTTTACTGACCCTAATATCTATCCACAGTGACTCAACTTCTTGCTTTATAGAATTATTTAGATTTGAAGAAATGCTATTTCTGATATAATCAACCCACCACCAGTCCTATCTCTCCTTTGACTAATGTACATATCATATCCCTGTAGTTCAAATTCACTCACTTTGTCATTAAATTTATTTTCATTAACCCATGATTCAATTGCACATATTATATCTATATTTTCAATAATATAACTAAATAACTCATCTTTCTTATTTCTAAGACTGTGAGCATTGTCATAAAGACAACTCAGCCCTCCTATCCCTGAAGCACCTCTTTTAGAATGTATACCTTCTGCTCTATCTCCTCTGCATCTCTTTCCTTTCCCTGCCCCACACTACTCTTATATTTCATGCCTGCAAAGACCCAATGACACTATCTAACTCCTGCCACAACACGTCAACCCCAGATACTTGCTTAGATACATGCTTTCAGGCATTATCAGTGCCACTGCACCTGGATAGGAGGGATACTGTTATTTCTGCTTACATTCCACCATCAGCCAACTTCGATGCAGGGGACTTCCGCCACACGATGGGGACGAGGGGATGCCTCCCAATCTTTATAACTGAAATTTTGCGAGATTGTAGATTCCACATATGGGTGGGCCCTCTCTGGCCCAATGGAGCAGGAAGAGGTTGTTCCACCGGGAAGTATCCTCAGTATCTCACTCTTTGCCCTGAGCAGAGTGTCAACTCCAACAGGCATTAAACCGTGTCTCTCGCTATGCTGAAGCGAACAGGTTTCAGTTTTCCATGGCCAAAACTAAGGTGATGCACTTCTGCTCCCATACACGGCTCCACCATGACTGACTTGTTTATAAATTGGGTGTGCCTGGAAGTGGTAGATTTGCACCATTTCCTTGGTCTTGTATTTGACCGATGCTTTCCTGAGCTCATTTTTGCAGCCTTAGGGTCTCTTATACCCTCAGCATGGATATTCTTCGCTCCGTGACATTCAGCGCTTGTGGCACTGATAGGGCTACTGCCTTAGTTTTTTGTCAATCATTTGTTCATTCAAAGCTCGACTATGGATGCGAGTTTTATGCAGCCGCAGCTGAGCGTGTATTGCGTAAGGTGTACTTAATCTATCACACTGTCCTTCACCTGCTGACCGCTGCTTTCTGCACTTCCCCTATTGAGTGTGTATTGTCAATGCTGGGGAGATGCCACTCATTCTGTGCCATGCACAGTGCATTATTCTCCTGTACGTGCAAGCCTGGTGCCTTCCCCAGTCGACAGCAGATCTCACTACATTTGCAGCTGATCACGATGGTGCCTATGCTGCCAAGAGACACCAGTCATACTCTAAGCCCTTTGGGTTTAGGCCCAGGAAACTCCTTCAAGAGCTAGGTATAGCTCTGGGGCCAGTTGCGCCCCTGGTTCTGCCGAGGACTCCACCATGGAGGATACCACCTTTAACCATTTGTCGCCATGGCTCTGCTCCCAAAGCTTCTACAGTGCCGGGAGTATTGCATTATGTCATTTTGGAGCTCACTTTGTTTCACGCTGGAACCGTGCCAGTGTATGCGGATTGCTTCAAGTCCCACGAGAGGGTTTCCATGCCGTATCCCCTCTGTTTGAAGTCAGCGGGGCTCTGCCAGGCGCTGCATCTGTCTTCATGGCCGATCTGGTTGCAATACACTGCTCAGACCAGGAGATTACGCAACATGCCCGTTTCAGAGACTGGATTGTGATCTATAGCAACTCACAAAGTGCCCTGAGTGCTCTCTTGGCATTGGAATCTCTTCATCCCTCAGTTTGCAATATCCGTGACATCACGGTTTTGGTGAGCCAGGCGGATGTTGATGAAATTATCTTGTGCTGGCTTCCTGGACATGTAGGAATTGAGAGGAATGACTTTTTGGAGGAGGTCGGACTCCTCCACTTTATTTAACAGGATTTTTTGGTGGTTGTTTTTTTGTAGGTTGCACATTCCTAATGTCCGGGGAGGGTAGGCCTCACTCCGATGCCGGGGCCCTTTTCCCTTTTTTTATTGTTTTTTGTCGGGATTGTGGTTACATCTTGTTATTTTAAATTAACCTAGTACCAGGCTGTCGTGAGTACATCGACTTATACCCAGGTAGGAAGTCGCCAGATGGGCTCCTAAAATTAAAAAAAAACAAAACATTCAGGGGACTTTGATTGGAATAGATGGTATTCCACCTTAGGCAGAATGAAGCCTCATCCCTGTTGGATGTCATGGTTTTTTCATGGCCTTGTGTAACAAGTCCATGATGGAGTAACATGGTCTGAGATCATATAAGCATTGGAAGGCTCCTTATTACTATGGACACAGTTAAACCATCTCCCTCTTCCCACTGGGAAGAAGATATGAATGGTGGCATCATTTGTGATGGGGCTGCCTCTTTAGCAGGTAGCCATTGATTGTGGCAGATGTGCTTGGGTTATCTGAGTCTCAAACTCTGTGGCTCCTGATGAATTCCACCCTGAATACATGAAACGCAGCAAGTTTTGATCACCATAATGGATTCCACATTGAGAATGATATAATTTGTAATGTGCACCCTCTTCCTCAAATAATATTTGTATTAGCTAACTCGTATAATCCAACAAAGGTGCATTTAGAAAAGAAAAAAAGATGGATGAATAAAATGACTATGAATCACAAAATAGATTAATAATGGGAAAAAGTTCTATAGTTAACCCAATCAGTATTAAATGGTTTCATCATTATCATCAGCCCACTTCTTCCCTCTGATGATTTCATTGATCATGCCACATTGCTCCCACTATTAAATGAATCTCATCTTCCCACCTTCTTTGAGTTCATCTTGTGGGTATTTATGTATAAAGGTATCATGTGTTAGGATTTTTTTTTATCTATTGTCTGTCATTTATTCTAGAATTGTATCCTGACTATTTCCATTTCAAAACTGTTATTTTAACTCTATCGTTTGTATTCTTATCTATGTATTTCTTTTGTTCCCTGTGTGTTATTCCTAATATGTACTATTGCTTGTTTCTCAGGTTTCTTAGTTTCAGTGTCCTTTTTGTTTTCAGCATCTAAGTTTCACTTCTATATATACCGAATGTTCTGGAATGAATTTCAACTAATTTTATCTTTTTTAATTTCAGTAGCCATAGTTTTTTTAGAAATACTAATGCTAATCAGCCTATAACAATTGCAGGCCCTTGCAATAAAATTATCATGATTAGAGTGACAAAAAACTATACTTTCTGAATTTTTTTATTCTTCAATGTTGATATAATTTACTCTGATCATGGCCTATTTTTGATATGCATACTAAGGTTACTTGCAAATAATTGGCGCGATGCTATCATGTGCTGTTTCTACTTGCAAGAATACTAGTACCACTTGCGGAGACTCAGGAGTGATTTTCCACCCATTCCCAAGAAATGATAAGGAAGCCCTAACCTGGTTTATAAAGTGTCGAAGGTATGATAAGAAAAGACCAAATGCCACAGACCGAATATGTTCTGACCATTTTCAGTCAAATGATTATGAAAGGGATCTTCCTAATGAATTAATGGGTCAGCCACCAAACCCAAAATTAAAATGTAAAGCAACGCCTACTCGGAACTTACCCTATATTTATATTAAGCCAACAGAGGCCAGGAAAATGTTACCTCCCTCACTTGCTAGACAACTCTCACGAAGGTATGTCCTATAACATTAAGATAATGATGACCTCAGGGGAGAGGGGATTTTTAAAATTTCTTGGGTCATCAAATATTAGTCCAAAAGCTTTCTCAGCAACTGAATTTCATGCCAATATACTTTGTGCCAACTTTGCTTGTATATAATTATGCGCTCTCTGATCTGGTCATGGTGAAAGGCCTAGGAGACTAAGATTGTAGGAGCTTGCAGGAACTATTTTTTATAGTATGATTGCTTTGAGAAAAACAGAGAGACAAGTTCTAAATTGCCTATTCTTAAAGAACCATAGGATCGCAGCTTCAAAGGTGACTACTTAAATAGCTTAATCAGCAAATAACAAGTCATGTTTAGACCAAGACTAATAAGAGCTTCACAAATCCTGGTATTATAAAAAGGTTGCAATTGTCAAACCTTTCTTTACACAAATCAACATGGAGCATCGTAAAACATAGTGTATAGACCATAAGAATGGGAGAATGTGATATAAGAAAATTTTGACACTAGAAACAAATCAAGAATTGTTTCTAGTTGAAGCCTTTGTTTTCTATTACTTCAGCACAACAATTACCACAGAACCTCACCAGTTTCCTGCAAATTTCCGATATTATTTTGTTCTATTCTTGCTCAAAATTTGTACCTAAATCCATCACAGTTGAAGGCTGCTGGTATCAAACTTTGTCTCCAATAATCTTCCAGAGGTTCTCAATTGGGTTCAGGTCCAGGCTCTTAGCAAGCCACTTCTCCCTTGTACTTGGGATGGGTTTGTGCACACTGACTGTGGACTTTTTAGAGGAGGCTGTACCCCTCCATCTTATCTCACTTTTGTAGGTTGTATTTTCCTGCACCATGGCCTCCCCTCGATGCCTGAGTGTGCTTGCAGCCTTTTTCTTTTACTTTTTTATTGTTGTTTTTTGTTCTTGTTTTGTTTTTGTTTTTTTTGCATATTGTTATTTTAATTTAGCTTAGTACTAGGCTGTCATGAGTACGGTGACTTATGCCCAAGTAGGCAGTCACCAGATGGGCTTCTAAAATAAAAATAACTGGAAAAAAGCAAGCCACTTCATTACTTCAATATCTTTTTCTAAATAGTATTTTACTTGCTTTGTAGTATGGCATGATGCATTGTCTTGCATAAATAGTGTTAGCTGGTTCAGAGATGCACAAGGTTTAGGTACACATTTGCATTTATCATTCCAATTATTCACACTAGTAGACCAACTCCTTCAGATGAAAACATTCCCATTTCCATGCTTGGCAGACCTTTTAACACATTTACAGTCAAGTCTGTAACTTAATTTAATTTAACAAACTAAATTAAATTAACTTGCTGAAATGAATTCTCTTCCAATCTTCATCCTTCCAAACAACATGAGCTTCAGCATATTCTAGTCTCACCTTCTGGTTGTTCTTACTGATGATTGGTTTGGTTGCTGGAGAGTGAGTTTTTAAACCAGATGCATTGAGGCCATGGGACACTGTGCAATGCCTCACTTCTTTGCCATATTGGTCTTAACTTTTCAAGAAATTCCTACTGCAGTCTTCAAGGGATCCTTCATAGAGAAGCCCCTCAAAGCTCTATCTTCTTGGACAGGGGTTAGGCGTGGTCATCCAACTTTTGGAGGTTTTGTTTTTATTTTATAATCAGAATGCGTGAAATCACACTCTTGGCAGCCAGGATTCTTGATCACATGACCTCCTACAACATTGGTGAGATCTTTCAGTCTGGCTTCAGGACTGGACACATCACTGATTCCACTCTCTTAATTGTAACTGATGTCTTCATTGACAGGCTGATGCCAGTCAGCCCTCCATTCTATTGCTCTTGATCCCTTGGCAACCTTTGATACTTTTACTCACACTGTTCTTCATTGCCTTCAGGATTCCCAAGTTTCTTGAACCATTTTTGACTGGTTCTGTTTCTATCTATCATCTTGCACTTAGTCTGTTCATATTGGGAGCATATATTTAGGCTGGTTAAGGTACATTTTAGTGTTCCATAGGGATCAGTTCTTAGTCCACTTCTTTTTCCTATTTAACATCCCTTTGGTATTCTTATCAATCCTCTTGGTCTAAAATTTCAATCCTCTGCTGATGACAGGCAAGTCTACCTCTTTTTTCTTCCCAGCCTTGTTTGCTAAGTTTAACTTAAAAATCTTCCACCTGGCTTTAAGACATTCTGAAATTCAATTCAGTTGGCTGTCTGGCTTTGTTCTGGAAGGTTGTCTTACAGGAAGCTCCTGATTCTCATTGTAAGATTGGGATATAATACTGATTTGGGTGTGTAGGTTTTCTTGTATTTATTTAATACATCAATCACTGTGCAATAAATACATTAGTGATTAATACTTTTGGGGAAGATAACTGGCAGCAATCCTGAGCAAGAATTTTTTTTGGGTGAGTGTTAACTTTTTCCTTAGTAAATTTCTGAGAGTATGGCTTTTTGTATAGATGGTAACAACAACAAGGAAAGAAGGTACCCTAGGAGACCTTATGGTCCATTCAAGGAGGGTACCTTTGGACTAGCAATCAAGCGGGCATATGGCTGCTCAATTGTTTTGCGTCCCTAAACGGCCACTTTTCAAGACCTTGTCTAGTCTTGACTTGAACTGGTCAACAGATTCACTGTTGACAACTTCCACTGGAAGTGCGTTCCACATACCGCAGATACTGTAAGTGAAAAATTTTTCACACAGAATGCGGTTGTAACGCTTCAGTTCAAGTTTGAAGCCGTGATTGCGCGTTCTGTTCTCACTCAGTGTGAAAATATCCCGGTAGTCAACATTGTCGAACCCTCGAAGTATTTTGAAAACTTCGATGAGCTGACCACGCAGTCTACGGGTTTCCAGCGATAACAGATCTAATTCCCTTAGTCCATCCTCATAACTTTTATGTCGGATAGAGGGAATCAGTTTGGTTGCCCTGGCTTGTACGCGTTCCAATCTTGTGATGTCCTTTCGCAATGAAGGACTCCAAAATTGTACGGCATACTCCAGGTGCGGTCGGACAAGTGAGTTGTACAGGCACAGTACAATCTCCTGGTTCCGATAACCAAACTGGCACTTAATATAGCCTAGCATCCTTTGGGCCTTTTTCTCCGCCTCAATGCACTGTTTCGAGAACTTGAGGTCACTAGTGATTGTTACACCCAAGTCCCCCTCAGTGTCGGTGGATTCAATAGCAGTGCCCTTAAGGATATACTGAGATTGGGGGTTTCTGTGGCCGATATGCATCACTTTGCATTTTCCCATGTTAAAAGGCATTTGCCACGTGTCTGACCACTCCCCAATCTTCCCAAGATCTTCCTGCAGGCGGGCAGTATTTCCATCCTTTGCAACGTTCATACTAAGCTTGGTATCATCGGCAAATTTAGAAATCTTGGCAACCATGTCACCGTCCATGTCATTGATGTAGATGATGAATAGTAGTGGTCCCAGGACAGAACCTTGAGGCACCCCGCTAGTAACGGGCACCCACTCAGAACACTGTCCATTCTCCACCACCCGTTGCCGTCTGCCACTTAGCCAGTTCTCGATCCAGCCAGCTACCTTTCCGTGAATGAGAGCATGCCGTTTGAAAGTAGTGTGTATGTGGTGTGTGATGCATGTGGAGTTGAAAGGAGAGTGAATGTTACTGAATGCCCTGTGTGTTTTCTGGAAGGGGAGGTTAGGAGGTTGAGTGGGGAAATGTAAGAGGTTGAATGATTTGGTGTTTGAGGTGAGAAGAGATGCAAGTGTGCGATTGAAGAGTGAGATTAGTGCTAAGAGGGTGGAAGATAGGGCTAGGACTGGGAACAGTGTGGAAGTTGTGAGTGATGATGAATGGTGGGTGAAAATGGATAGGATAGATAAGTTAGGACAGGTTAGGTGTGTGAATGAGAGGGACATAGAACCTGTTAGGTTGACTAACAGATTCAATGTCCTGAGAGAGGAAGAGTGTGAAAGTGATTTGCCTGGTGTGATTGTGGATGAAAGCAGGATGGGTGGTAGTGTGACTGAGAGCAGGAGGGAGGGTAATGTTAGGCCAAGACAGAATAGGAGAATAGTGATGGGTGACTCTCAGATTAGGTATTTAGATAGGAAGTTGAGTGATAGCAAGTGGAAGGGAATGAGAGTTTGTCTGCCGGGTGCTGGTGTAAGTGATGTTTGTGAGAGGTATGATAGGCTGGTTTCTGGGTGTGAGAGGGATGCAGTTGTGATTACGCATATGGGAGTGAATGATGTAAAGAAGGTGAGTACATGTGAGTTACGTGAGCAGTATAAAAGGTTAGTTGAAGGATGCGTAAAAGCAGGGTAAAAGATGTTGTTTCTGATGTGCTTCCGAGATTGGATGTGGGGGTAGAATGGTTTTCGCGGCAATTGGTTTGAATGAATTTGTGAAAGGACTGTGTGAGGAGTTAGGATTGGTGTTTGAGATGTCTGGGGAGGGTTTTATGGGAATAGGAGGTTGTATGCGATGGATGGGATCCATCTTAGTCAGGCAGGTGTTGAGGTTCTATGGGGGGAGCTGGATAGTGTGATTAGGTCCTTACGGGTGGGAAACTAGAAGCTGTTAGAGGTAAGGGAATAACAGGAATATAGGGCAGGTGTAGGAAATGGAAGGGATGCAGAGATAGAGGAATTGCTAGGGGAGAGGGCATACTGATGCGTTATAGGGGGACTAATGCACAAGTGAATGAGCAGATAACTAGGAATAAAAAAGCACGATGCAATGAAGATGGGAATAATAAAAAAAACTTTAAAATATACTACACAAATGGTCGGAGTATAAGGAATAAGATAGATCTCTTAAGAGCGTTAGCGAGTGAAGAGAATTTTGATATAATTGCGATAACAGAGTCATGGCTTGATTTGGCAGGTAATCACTTTAAACCTGAGGTTGAGATTGAGGGCTTTAACATGTTCCATACAGATAGGAATAGGAAGAGAGGAGGAGGGGTTATTATTTATATTAAAGATAATCTCCAGTGTTGTGTAAACAGTACAATTAAATTAGATGATAACACAGAGTCATTATGGCTAAATGTAAAGGAAGGTAAAAACAAGCTTGTCATAGGATTATTATACAGACCACCAAATCTTAGTAAGGAAGCTTCAAATCTTCTGTGGCAGGAGATTGAACGGGCATGTAGAAGTAAGCATGTGTGTATAATGGGCAATTTTAATTACAGAAATATAGACTGGGAAGCTCTTGTGGGTGATCAGGAGGCTGAGGAATTTTTGAATGTTGTCCAAGATAATTTTCTGAGGCAGATTATTAACAAACCCACTAGAGGTAATAATATACTGGATTTAGTTCTGACAAATAGGGAAGAAGTTATTAAGGATACTGAGATTGGAGGAAATTTGGGTAATAGTGACCATTGTGAAATTAGATTCAAGATGAAATGGAATGGTATTGATAGTAGCATGAACAATGTTAAAATTCCTGACTTTAGAAGAGCAAATTATAATGGGCTAAGGACTTACCTGGAGGCAGTTGTACAGAAACCAGGCAATGAAATCAATTCAGGAATAGATTCAATGATATCAGTTAGTGGAGACAATAATCACCAGGAGGAAGAGGAGTATGAAAGAATAATTGAGCAATTAATTACAGGTCAGATGATTAACATTCCATATAAGGATATTAGGACTAAAAATAATGACCCAAAATGGATGACAGATAAAATTAAGCATTATATTGGCATTAAAAAGGGCATTTATAGGAAAATAAAAAATGGAGAGGATCACTTAAGGCAGAGATATAATGAACTAGCAAGAGATGTTAAAAAGTTAGTTAGAGTAGCAAGGAGAAATTATGAAATTAAAGTGGCAAATAGGGCAAAGGAAGATCCTAAAAGTTTTTATCAATTATACAAAACTAAGGTTAGAGATAAAATAGGCCCACTTATAGATTCCAATGGAGAATTAGTGAGTGATAGGGACTCAATGGCTGGAATGCTAAATGACTTTTTTCTCTCAGTATTTACACAGGAGGATACTCTAAATATACCTGAGGTGTCAATGATCTTTCAGGGTGATGATGAAGAGAAATTAAAGGATATCTTGATCACAAAGGAGATAGTGACAAAGGAAATTGATAAAATCAAAAGTAGTAAAGCACCCGGTCCTGATGAGGTCTTTCCTAGAATTTTGAAAGAATGTAAGGATGTGTTAAGTGAGCCCCTAGCATGCATCTTTAGAAAATCATTGGAGAGTGGCATTTGGCCAGTGGCATGGAAGAAAGCCAATGTGATACCTATATTTAAGAAAGGGGATAAAACAAATATGTCTAATTACAGAGCAGTAAGTTTGACATCAGTGGTAGGGAAAATGATGGAATCTATTATAGCAAGGAATATTAGAGATCACTTGGATAAGCATAAGTTGATAAAAGAATCACAGCATGGCTTTAGTAAGGGTAAATCCTGTCTGACTAATTTGCTGTCTTTTTATAGTAAGGTGTATGAAGCAGCAGATAATGATGAAAACTATGATATTTTATACTTGGACTTTAGTAAGGCTTTTGATCGAGTGCCACACTTACGGCTTCTGAGCAAAGTTAAAGCACACGGGATCGATGGCAGTATATTTAGGTGGATTCAGTCATGGCTTGGTGACAGACAGCAAAGAGTTAGTATAGATGGAGTTAAATCTGAGTGGGGGTGTGTTAGCAGTGGAGTTCCGCAAGGATCTGTTTTGGGTCCCTTGCTATTCTTAATTTATATTAATGATCTTGACATAGGTATAAGTAGTGACCTGAGTAAATTTGCTGATGATACTAAGCTAGGTAGGGCCATTAGGGCTGATTCTGATGCTGTTGTAATGCAGGAGGAATTGACCATTCTGTCCAATTAGGCCGAGAAATGGCAAATGAAGTTTAACATAGACAAATGTAGTGTACTTAGTATAGGTAGAAATAATCCATTGAATAGTTATAAATTAAATGTGAGAATTTTAGGGAGGACCGATTGTTAGAGGGACTTGGGTATTTTGGTAACTTCAGACCTTCGTCCTAGAAAGCAATGCCTAAATGCTAAGAATAAAGCTAATAGGATATTGGGATTCATTAGGAGGAGTGTAAGCAATAAGAGTGCTGAAGTCATTCTAAAACTGTATCTGGCGCTAGTTAGGCCTCATCTAGACTCTGCAGTACAATTTTGGTCACCATTTATAGGAAGGATATTCATTTGCTTGAGTCTGTTCAGAGAAGGATGACAAAGATGATTGGTGGGCTAAGGAACTTACCTTATGGTGAAAGGCTCAGAAAACTAAATCTACATACCTTGGAAAGGAGAAGAGTCAGAGGGGAATTGATTGAAGTCTTCAAATGGGTAAAAGGATATAATAAAGGGGATCTGGGTAAGGTTCTTATACTTAGTGAATATGACAGGACACGTAGCAATGGGTTTAAGCTTGATAAGTATAGGTTTAGGAAGGAGATTGGGAGGAATTGGTTTACAAATCGTGTGGTAGATGAATGGAATAGGCTCACTAGACATGTGATAGAAGCCTCCTCTCTGGGTAGTTTTAAGAATAGATTAGATAAATATATGGATGAAGCTGCTAGATGGGACTGACTTTTTTTTTTATGTACATATGTATATATTTTTCTAAGGAGTGGGGAGATTATATTTTGCGGTTGCATGAATGGACATAATCCTCTGGATGCATTTTATGTATATTGTAGATTAGATCTGACGAACTCCTGTAAAGGGTGACAATGTTGATGACTTTTCCCTGGTAAGAAATTTTTTGTGTGTTGAATGGAACAGGAGCTGCCAAGTGTAGGCCATGAATGGTCTTTTGCAGTCTCCTTCTTTTCTTATGTTCTTAAAACAAAACTGTTGTTGTTGGTTCCCTTTGCATGTGGCTCAAATTCAATCACAACAAAACTGGTTTTGCTGGTTCCTTTTGCATATAGATCAATATAAGACTATTGATCCTTTTTATGATCACATATGTCCACTCTTCAATCACTTCATTGTTCAAGAGTTTGCAGCCTGTGTTCTTTCCTGGAGACATCTCTAAAGATTGGTAATAATGCCCTTGCTGGGAGTTGCCAGATATGCATTTAAAATAAAAAGAAGTCTCTAAGGCAACCCCCATGTTCTGTGAACTGCACTGGCTACCCATCCTAGTTGCCAGATGGGCTCCTAAAATTTAATAAAAAAAAAATGGCTACCCATCCAATCCTGCATCACCTTTAAGGTTTTCCTTAACTACAAGATACTAACTTCCTCAACCCCTCTTACCTGTTTTCCTTATTGAATCTATCCTGGAGTGTATCTTTCTTCTTGCTTTTTGGGAGGTCATTTGTTTTTTGTTAGGTGTGTATATTTTTTTTTTGTCAATTTGAAAGTAGCCTCATAGTGAGGTGATTTTTTTTTAATTATTGCAAATTATGCTTTCAGTGGCAGTCAGTAGATAGGCACTTTAAAGAAATTAACCTATGCTTGCCCCTACATGCTTGCTTTATCCCTATCCCTTCATCGTTTGTACCTTGTTTTTCTGGGCTATATTGGTGATTGGGCTTGCTCAATTTTTGCTTATAGTATAATGTTCTGCCTACTGTTATACACTCCCCCTCATCCCCTCTCTCTTGGTGCATTTGTGCTCCTTAGTTGGTAGATAGGCACTCTGTGAAAGCCTATTGCCTTGAAGGGTGCCATGTATATAAAAAAAGTATTGCTATAATAATTTATGCATTGAGGAAGAAAGCAAAAGGGTGTATCCTTTTCTACACTTGATGGAAATAAAAGGGGATATATAATTGAAGGATAAAAATGGATAGTAAAGAACAGGAATAGTGTAAAAGTTTGTGAGAAATGAAAACTGGCAATAGCAAATCCTGAACACCAACCTCCCAACAATGACAAAAGATGGCTAATAAACTTTCATCTTTGTCAGGCTGGTCAAAGTTGTTCACCGAACCCATAAATCGTAGACCCAACCACTCCACAAAGGCAAGCAAGACACTCCAACAGTAACGTTTTTCACGCATTACTAACACAA
Organism: Ceratothoa steindachneri; assembly: GCA_963969495.1. Lineage (NCBI taxonomy): Eukaryota > Metazoa > Arthropoda > Malacostraca > Isopoda > Cymothoidae > Ceratothoa > Ceratothoa steindachneri. The sequence goes on along the minus strand of OZ018323.1, from coordinate 56,613,008 downwards.
ATTGAACAACACCCCCCCCCCCCCCCAAAAAAAAAAAAATAAATAATCAGAATAAATGGACAAGACCTGCCACTAAACAAAAACTCCACCCTTCTAGAACTCACACTAGACACCCATATGACATTTAAAAGTCACACAACAACCATTACAAACAAGGCCACAAAGAAAATCAACACCCTCAAAGCACTATCAAACATTACATTTAGACAACAGAAAGAACCTCTCACCACTCTTTATAAACAATTCATCGGCACCAGCATGGCACCCAACCTCAGCCAAATCTTGTACAAATAAACTCCAAACCACACAGAGGAATGTACTCAGAACAATAACAGGATACATACACAGCACATCCACCTCACGCTGAAACAAAAATACATCCAATCAAAATATACCTTGACATGATTGGAGCCAAACACTTCAACAGAGCACTGACCCCTCTCCACCCAACTACAACCTGACAGCAAAAAGCCCCCACCAGCTAGACACAAGAAAGAAGCCCCGGCACACTATTTTCAACACCTACAATAACCACTCCTCTCTCCCCACCAAACCTTAACTTAAATACCAACACTACCTTCACCCAAAGACACTTGAACACACTACCACCAAACAACACCCTAAACAAGCCTCCCCCTTAATAAATCATTAGATAGAACTCATAGAATAATCCTATCTCCACCATACATACTACAACAATTCACATAGAATAAACCTGGCCCTCCCCCCCCCTTCCACCAACATGCAACCAAAGCCCAGGCAACATCAACACTTGCCCATAGACTGCCCAACCCTCACTCGAGTATGCATTACACACAATATCTCCTATCTTAAGGATCTGTGGACTCACCCAGGTGGCCACCCATGGCCACCCACCTTACAGAAGAGAGATAGGGTGGTCGGTGAGTAAGTTTTCTTTAATCCCTTGACTTCCCAGCTACTTCTATTTATCCTGCATGAAGCATCATCTAGTGGCTTCTAATAGTTGAAATTGTTCTGCTCTTTTCGAACTTAATTAATTTCTTTTGCAGTGAACTACAGAAAGGCAATGGTGGAAAGAAGCTGGTGAGAAAATGGAAGTTTTTTGTTTTATAATTTATATTAGTGAAATAAAGAAAATTGAGCCGTTTAGTTTGGCAGCTCTTGTACAGTTTTGTATTTGCTTTAGAATCCTCTTATTTTAATGATGCTCAAAGTTTGAATAATATTAATGTTAAACCCTTAGAAACTTAGTAAACCAAATGGTTGAATATAGAGCTATAGCTAGTAGTATTAATAAAACTTTAAAGAAAATATAGTACTGGTCATTGATATTGATTTTTCATACCACATTATTAAAATGGAGATAGCAATATCCCGATGGGTGCTGCTATGAGAAAGGATATTCCATAAATATAGGGTGGGGTATGGGAACTTCCTTTTTTAAAAAGGAAATAAAAAAAGGTACACATTTCATAACTCTTTATTTTTATTTCTTGCCTGTCACACAACATAGGAGATTTAATTTTACACAGTTTTAAAAAGAATATCATTTAAATGTCAGCCTCCATTGTCGATATACTGATTCAGACGAATTTTCAAGTTCAGATGTTATTCTCTAGGTCCTACAGGGTTTGTGGATGATCATTACAAACCAGGGATTTGAGATAACCCCACAAGAAGTAATCACACGTGGCTAAATCAGGCGAGCATGCAGGCCAGTTTACGTCCCCTCTCAAGGAGATCAGTTGACTGGGGAAGGCTTCTCTCAAAAAAACCATTGAAATCCTGGCAGTGTGGGCTATGGTCTGATCTTGCTGAAACCACACATTGTCCAGTTCCATTTCTTTGAGAGCAGGCAAAAAACCGTCCTGGATCATTATCAAATAACAGTCTGAATTCATGGTTAAAGCATGACTATTATCTTAAAAAAAAGTAATGGCCACCAATCCCTACTCTTGAAATTATACATCATACCGTGACACGATTCAAATGAAGGGCCTTCTCATGAAGTTCCCTGAAATTCTTTTCACTCCAGTACTGCATAATTTGTTTTTTAACTCAGCCACTAAGGTGAAAATGTGCCTCATCAGAGAAAAACACAAGTGTGTCTTTGGGTAAGGTGTCAACCAGCTGCTCACATGATGTTTGTCAGATAATATAATCACATTCCATCATATGTTGGACCAAAATCATTTTGTATGGGTGAAGATGGAGCTCATTGTGAAGAATATGATGAAGAAAATGTCCTGACATGCCAAGGACAACTGCATGTTTATGAGCAAAATGCTTGGGAGACTGCAGCATAGACTGATGAACTCGTTCGACATTTTCAGGTGTTCTAACGGTCCTTGTAGGTCCTTTCATTCTTCTGGATACATTCCCTATTTTCCTGAAGCCATCCACCCACAATAAAATCGATTTCTGATCAGGAACACAGCCTCACAGGGAAATTTCAAACTATCAGCGAAAAGCGTGTTGCACCGCAATGACAGACTGGCTGTTAGAAAAATATGACTCTATGGCAATAGCACGCTGCTCCCTCGACCATAACATGTTTATAACTGAAACGAGTGGGTACACAAACCTCCCATCCAGCCCCTTCCATTGAGCCTTTGCCCTCTCCACTGTGACCATCTTTAACCACGCCTCCTTTTCAAATAAGAAAGTTCCTACATCCTACCCTGTATTTTTTTTTTTTAAAAGGCCAACTTTCTCTACATGTTATGGAAATGTTTTTAAAATTTGCCATTTTCCTAATTATTTTATAACATTTTTATGCTTACAACATTTAACTCTAGTGGGTTTGTGTTGTTTTATCTCATCCATTTGTCAAATGGGCTCTAGTTTTGTACTAATAAAAAAGATTGAGTCCTCAATCCCTCTGGGTTACTAGGTAGCAAAATCTTCTTTACTGATGAGCTTAGGACTTAATACCATGTGATTAGGTTAATTTTCTTCACTCACCCTTTTTCTCTTCTTTCCAAGACTGGTCCTGCAATAAATAGGAGGAATTCTCTATCAATATCCGAATCAAGAGGTAGGTTAATCAGCTTTTGTTAGATTTTCATAGCTTTGTAGTTATGGATTATATTAAAAAAAATTTCAACCTTCTAATTGCCCCTATATTATAGGCTTTAAGGTGGTCAGGGTTAAAAAGGGAGTAAAATTCCCTCTATCATATAATCAAGTAATGCAAAAGGGAAGAAATTGCTCTCCCACATTGATCACATGTCATATAAGCAGGGTTGGCAAATCAAAAAACCTGGGTTTTATTACCAGGTTTTGGGGGCTTTTTCAAATGAAATTTGAAAAAACCTGGGTTTGGGTTTTTTTTTCAAAATTACACTTTTTTTAAAGAAATGAATGCTACCTATCATTATTTTATTCAAAATTCATATTTATGTTTATAATTTCAACAAATATGTATCAAATTAAGGTTATTCCTCTGATACTAACTCATTCATCTCTCCTTCTACAGGTTATGGCTATCATGGGTACCCACAATTCTTGATCAGTGATCTGTTACTGTGATCTTTTCTTACTATAATATAATTTTTAAACTAAGTAATTATTAATATTATATAAAAATAGAGATAGCTATTCTTTTCTATGTTATTCTAATGCTTGTAGTATTTGTTTTTGAAAAAACTCAGAATAAAACCTGGGTTTTATTGGGGGGTTTTTCAAAATTTAGGTTTTTTGCCAACCCTGCATATAAGAAGTGTAGACAATTTGGCTACATTTATTTAGTCAGGGAAACTATTCTCTTACGAGTGTAGCAATATACTTACTTGGCTCCCTACCTCTCTCAAGTGAGGAGGGTAGCAGCCAGGAATCCCACAGTATCCCCTGGGTTGGTCCACAGGTCCTTTAGTCATGTGATAGTGTGTGCATCTCGTATGAGTGTGAGGTTAGGTCAATCGATGAGAAGGTGATTCATCTCTTGTGGGGCTCGATTGCACCTAGTGCATGTTGGTGTTTGTGTGAGGTTTGATCTCTGTTTGCATTGGTGTAGTAGTAGTATGGGTAAGTGGCTAGTTTGTAGTTGGGGTAGGAGTACTCTGTGGTGTCTGAGGAGTGGATTTGTGGGGGTTGCTTGTTTGGGATGTGGTTATGTATTGCAGTGTGTAGATGTTCATGAGTTTAACTGTATAGATATATTTAATTAAATATTGATTTGGGGGACTTGGGGAAGGTTATTGAGCTTAGCTTGGAAGTAAGGGTCTTGGGATAAATTTAAAAAGAAAATTTCTGGGGTGGGGTAGGTTTTGTGCTCTTCTGAAGTGTTGGGTTCCTATCATGTCTAGGTGTACTTTCATGGCTAATATGTTGGTTTCAACATGGAAGTGTGGTTTTTGTGCATTGGCCAATCTCAACAGTGCTTATGCCTGTGAGAAACGCCAGTCATACCCTACATCTTCTGGGTTTAGAGCTAAGAAACTCCAAAATTCCCTCAGTGCCCCATCCAGCCCCAGCTTAGCCTCTTCTTCTTTCTGACACCTTGTCTTCTTACCCTTCTTCCTCACTTTCCCTACAACTTTCTCTGGTTCACCTCTAATTTCACAAGGTAGACACCGACCAGCTTCCTCTCACCCAACCATCCCAGATGGTGGCTGGGGGTGAGGCGACAATGCTCTCTCACCCCTGAGCTCTGGTTTGGGGGGTTTAACAACCTGCCTCACCCCCACCCTCACCCATATACCATTTCTCTCTCATTCCACGGTCTATCAATTTTACGCCCAGCCCAAGGTGGAACTGCTATGTTGATGTACTGGGTAAGAGTAATAGTCTCTAATGGCGACAGCTGGCTTTGCTGGCCCCATATTCACCCCTCACAGAGCAGACTACTATGCAGGGTGATTATCATTTGCGTCCCATGGAAATAATAGGATTAGCATGCCCAATGATGATTCTCAAAACACCCTCTCTACCTTCCCTGTAACATCGTTGAAGTCGCCCTCAGGCAGCTATATGGCAGAAAAAGAGCCCCCCCCCCATCCTTTGCTTTCTCAGGGGATCCTGAAAACTACTTCTACCGGAGAGGAGCCTTACTCCTCTCCTAGGCCTACTGGTGTGATGGACTCCCCCTCACCTCTTTTTCTGGAGGTGATCTAGGGCAACTCCTTTCCAGCATCAGTCCCTCCTTTGCTTTCACAGGGGACCTCCAATAAAGCATGCAGTCAGTCCAATATTGACCAGCGGCTCAATAGGGCCAACCCCCTTAGTGGGCCAAGAGATGGCAGGGCCCATGGGTCCATACCCCCCCCCCCCTCCCCCTAATATCCTGCACTCATGTATTCTAAGTTTACACAGGGATGGCGTACCTGCCCCCCTCTCTTCTCCGATGAATATCAGTTCAGCAGCCCAAGATGAGACTAAAGGTAGCTTGAATGAATGCGATCCATAATTTCTTGGAGGAGAGATGGCCACATAGAGGCCTCCCCTGAGGTGACCCAGCCCCAGACGGTAGGATCTCCCATGCGGTTCAACCTGAGCTTGGTGCAAAGCAGCAAGCACAAAACCTGAGTCCTCCTCAGACAGCTTGGAGCCCCTGGGAACTAACAGGGAGAGGAGGGACCTCCCCACCTGGCTGGTGCCCATTTGACAGCTAAGACCTCAATTTGAGAGAAGGATCTTGCTGAGGCCAGTCCATCTGGCACAAGTACTCCTTCTGGTGGTGGAGAGAAGCGGGTTCATTTCCCAAAAGAAAAACAAACTAAAAGGACTAAGGATCCCTCTTCCTCCCTGGGAGCAAGGGGCACACAGGTCCGCTACTGTTTTGGCAAGCGACCAGACCAAGATCGGCATGTCCGACCACAGTTCTGCACCAAGGTGGGGGTGCCAAAATACCAAAGTCACAAGTGCACTGAGCGGAGCCTTGATTACATCGGCCCCCTCATTCAGAGATTAATTGGCATTTTCTAACCCGCTGGCTTCAAATGCTTTTGTTATTCGCTTCACTGATGGCAGTATGTTGACCAAGGGCATCATGATCCATCATAGGAGAGCACTAGCTCGCCAGATTGGTAGAAAGCCGAAGCTGGCCTGTTTCTTGGATGGGAGCCTTCTGGCGGCCAAGATAAGTCCTCTTTGGACTCTTGTTGGCACCCCGGTCTGTGGGATACCACACTCTACCATGAACTTCATAAAAGGAGTGGTTTATGTGAGGGAACTTGTCGACTATTCCATAAATGACATCACCTTAGAACTGGCTGATCAAGGAGCGGTCAAGGTTGAACATGTGATGAGACCACTCCACTCTTCGTAACGTTTGACTGTGACAAGCTCCCTGAGTCGGTGCAGGCCTGTTGTTATCGCTACCGGTTGAAGGCATTCGTGCCACTGCCGCAGAGGTGCTACCACTGCTACTGCTATGAGCTAGGTCATTTCTGTGCTTATTTGGAATCTCTCTGCAGGTTCTACCGACCCCTGGCGCTCCCTTGGAAGAGCTGATGTCTCAAATGGTTCACACACAGCCCCGGCTAAAACCAGGGCTGCCCTTTCCCAGTGTGACAGTTGCACGTAAGGCGAAACGGATGTGCGCCTCCACCGAGTCGTTAGAATCACAGAAGGTAACATCCTTGAAGTTGGTCGTGAGGCCATCTTCAGGGGTTTCTAAAGCTGCCTCCCGAAAGGAGGTCAGCACTAAAAGAGCTTCGTTTTCTACGCCCACACTCAGTGCTAGGCTGGGTGACTCAAAGATGGTTTATCCTCAAAAGGAGGGACCCCGCCTAAGGTTTCGAGGGGGATGGAGGAAAAGACTTGCATGGCGAGCCCAACCTCGGCCGATAAGTCCTCTAAGGCGACAGCGCCTGGAGTTCTGCCTCCGGGAAGCGTACGACCATTCCTGTGAGGGTCTTCTCTTCGAAACGGGCCCCCGTATCTCCGATATAGGCCTGGAGGGCATATTCCTTCAATGGACTTGCCGCGACTCCATGCCAACTTGGAGGAGCTGCCGAGGCTCGTCTCCTCCCCTTTGCCTTAGCTATCTTTTTACAGGAAATCATGCTGGGCGCGTTCCCCCTGCCCACCCTCCCGGGGTATAAGGGTTTTGCGACCCCACCTCCGCGATATGGGGGCCGGGCAGGAGGATGCGCCATTTACACTCGGCACGATGTCTCCGTCCTTCTCTTTGCTTTGAATATCTCCTTTCTGGCAGTTACTGTGCAGCTGCACCTGGATAGGAGGCGTACTGTTATTTCCCGCCAGACACGGGGTACTTACGCCGCGTCGTGGCACGGTTGCCGAGTCTCCTTGACTACTGGATCAATCCCAGGGCTCAGTTCCTGGCTGACCTGATCGACGAGCTGGAGATGGGTGTCCTAAATGTGGATGAGTTTACGCATCACTGCCCGAGAACCGCTTCATTTTCTTGTCATGATCTATTTCTGTGCTCTCCGAATGCACAGCCTTATTTTGGGTAGGGGATAGTCAATGACCTCCATGGTAGTGATCACTTTCCCATTCAAATATCACTTTCTTGTCCGCTGCCGCCTGAGAGCCCGCCCCGGGGGTATTTGCGCGGGCACGGTGATCCGCATTTCAGGAACCGAGTCAAAAGGATTCGGGGCAAGTTCTGGCAGGACCTCCTTCCTGTTCTCCAGGAGAACGAGACCGCAATCTCGGACCCCGTGTCCGTCTCGCAGTCCTTCGCAACCGCTTACTCTAGCCGGGAAGCTGCTCCACCAGCATTCAATGCACGTCGTGATTTCGCGAAAGGCCGCCGACTGGATTTTACTTCCAGAGGCGAAGATCCCTTCAACGACAGGTTTACTTTGAATGAGTAACGTTCCGCTCTCGCCTCGTGTGCGGACACTGCCCCTGGTCCGGACGATGGCCCGTATGCCATGCTTCGACAGCTCGATGAGCGAGGCATGGCCTTTCTGTTAGATTTGTTCAACAGTATCTAGGTAGAGGGTATCCTCCCAGACTCCTGACGAATCACAAACCGGGGAGAGATTACTCTACCTCAACCTATTTCCGCCCACTCTCTCAACCTTCTGCGTGTGCAAGTTTATCGCGAAATTGATTAATGTTAGATTAGCCTTTTTTTCTGTACAGCGGAGGCCACCTGTCGTCCGCACAGTGCGGCTTCCGTAAGTTCCACTCCACGTCGGATACTCTGTTCCGACTGGAAAATGCCGTTTGCAAGGCCTTTCTTCGTAGCCAGCACTACGCCACGGTGTTTTTCGATCTGGAGAAGGCCTATGATACCGCATGGCAATAGGGTATCATGGAGACTCTCCACACGATGGTGGCGAGAGGACGCCTCCCAATCTTTATATCTGAATTTCGCGTATGGGTTGGGGAGCCCTCTCCGGCCCAATGGAGCATGAAGAGGGTGTCATCACTGTTACATTCTGCCCTGGACATCAATGGCATCACCTCAGTGCTTCCGGAAGATTTTCTCGTTACGCTCTACGTGTACGACCTTTCAATCTCTTTTGCCCGGCCCAGATGCCAACTCTGGATCGTCGACTCCAACAGGCATTGAACCGCGTCTCTCGCTATGCCGAAGCGCACAGGTTTCGGTTTTCTTTGGCCAAGACTAAGGTGGTGCACTTCTGCCGCCATCCACGGCTTCACCCCGACCCAGATTTGTTTCTTAATGGGGTGCGCCTGGATGTGGTTGAGTCGCACCGTTTCCTTGGTCTTTTATTTGACCGATGCCTCACCTGGGAGGTTCATATTCCCAGCCTTAGGTTCTCTTGTAGCACGCCATAGATATTCTTCGTTCCTTGACATTCAACACTTGTGGTACTGATAAGGATACTGCCTTACTTTTTTACCCATCCTTTGTTCGTTCGAAGCTCAACTACGGATGCGAGTTTTATGCATCCGCAGCCGAGCGTTTATTGCGGAGGGTGGACTCGATCCACCACACCAGACTTCTCCTGGCGACCGGTGCCTTCCGCACGTCCCCCCATTGAGAGCCTACTTGTCGATGCTGGGGAGATGGCTCTAAGTCCCAAGAGGGGGTCGGTTTCCACGCCATACCCTCACTGTTTGAAGTCAACGGGGTTCTGCCACGCGCTACGTCTGAATTCAGTGCTGAGCTGGTTGCAATCTACCGCTCGGTAAGAAAGATAACGCGACGAGCTCGTTTCGGAGATGTGATTGTGATTTATAGCGACTCACAAAGTTCCATGAGTGCTCTCGGGGCATTGGAATCTCCGCATCCCCTGTTTCGCGATATCCGTGAGGCCACGGTTGCTGCTAGCCTGGCGGAGGTTGAGATTATTTTCTGCTGGGTTCCTGGCATTTAGGGATTGCGGAGAATAAGCGGACCGATGCGGGCGCTAAATATTGGGAAACCAGACCAGCGTTCGCTCTTCCTCACACCGACTACATAGCAGGCATCAAATCAGCCCTCCAGGCTGCCTGTAAGGAAGATGGGAGATGGCAAATAGGAACTTAAAGTTAGGCATCTCTGCGCCGCGATTGTTCCCATGGAACTATAACCCAATGACGCGACGGGTTCAGGTCGCTTTTTGTCATCTCCGAATTGGACACACTCGCGGTACGCACTGCCATTTGATGAGCGCTTCCCGTCCCCTTAATGCGACGACTGCGTTGTCCCCCAGACTCTTCGACACATTCCTTTTGAATTTCAGGTCCTTGTGATCTCGCGAACGGTACCTGTCGTAGTACCGGGACGAGTGATGTCGCTACCGCGTGTCCATTGTACTGGAGCTGGATTCATGCACACAGACTTGTGGACTATTCGACTTCTTGGAGAATGCAGGTCTCCACTTTATTTGAATCTCTTTGGTTTTTGTTGCATTCTCCCTTACCGGTGGGTGGCATGCCCCCCCCCCTTCCCCGAAGCCGGAGCGTTTCGCCCTAATTTTTTTTAAGTCTAGTATTAGGGTATAAGTTTATTACTCTAAAACCCTCCCCCAAATTACGTCGCTTTGACCCACTATCATTTTGATAGAGCACTTCCCTCCCCCTTATTGCGACGACTGCGTGGTCCACCAGACTGTGCGGCACATTCTTGTTGAATTTTATTTAAATTTTTCATGTTGGTTGCGTCGGAAGGCGCCGGGCCTCTCTTCAACGCCCGAGCATGCTTCTTTTCTTTATTTGTATCCTCTTGTGGTTTCTTTTGTCTTAGTTGGTCTAGTTGGACGTTCTTTTAATTTTGTTGTCTGTTTTTTTTTTTAATATTAGCCTATTTATAGGTTAGATTTTAAATGATAGTGTGAATTCGGTGACATATGCCCTTGATGGTAGTCGCCAAATGGTACCTCTAAAAGAAATACCCTTACTTTTTGCTCACTTCTTTTTAAGAAAAATAAATATAATCCTGACCTCGTAAGGTTGCCCACTCACTCTATTCGTTCCAGGGGCGCATGACGGCCGGCGTGTCAACTCCGACGGTCACTGCCGCGCATTGCTCACCGCCATCTTCGCTGACCCCGAGTTCACTGACATCGTCCTCGTCACCGAGAATCGGTCCCTGAAAACGCATAAGGTAACATCCCCGATCCATTTCCATCGATTGGCTGGGCTGGACCACCCTTCCAGAGGATCTTATGGCCTGCCCCTAATCTCCCTACCCACTTGTGATGTCATGTTCTGGTTTTTGTTAGTGGGTCTTTACCCTCGTCCCCTCTGCATAGGTCCTTCCCGCTGTTATCTCCTTTATCCTTTATACACGCGCGTCCTTCCTCTAATTCCGATCCATTTGTCTTAAAATGCGAGAAACGGAGGTTGTCTTCCGCTGCCTGACTTCCGTGTTGTAAGACACCACTGCAGTTGGCTAAGTACAGGAGTCGCCTGGTCCTCGTGACAGGGCGAGGAAGTCGATCCGGATAACGACGTAGGATCATACCTCGGGTGTTGGCATGTGTGACCAAACTTAGTCAAGTTATCCGCCTCTTTTATCTACATCTACCCCAGCATGGGAAGTTTGAATTCATACTTTTGAGTCCTGTGCTTTGTACGAATATCTTCCAATAGGCTTTGATTACACCCTCCAGGCTCGAGGATTTAACGGTAACAGTCGTGTCTGTAGCAATAGTTTTCAGTAAATATTTTTTCTCAGTCCTTTCTTGATCTCCCTCCAGTCCATGCTTAGATATCTAGCTTGAAAGAGTAGTTGGGTGGTAAACATCTTCCCCACTCGCAAAAAAAAACCGTCATCAGGTTGATATTTAATTTGCTGTTATATTTACACCCAATTTGAACCTTCCAGTCTGAGGAATTTCGGCGTCTACTTTTGGGTGTCTCGTTTTCGTCGTGTGGCACGATTAAATAGAGAAAGATGTTTCTATTTAGGGCCTTTCGTCGCCTCCTGTACTAAGGAAGTAGTTCGAATACTTTTCTTCTTCGCCTTAGGGATAATTTATTTTATTTTCAATCTGTCTGATTTTTTTTGTTTGTTTTTATCTGTATTGGGTAAGGATAATTTCACATTGAGTTTAGACGCTTGGAAATTCCTTTCAGGCCGTGCTGATTCAGGCGAGTAGTTATTTCAAGAAACTTTTGGACTCGCAGGAAGGCTCTGCTGCTGCCACCGGCGTCGAAGTGAGGCTGGAGAACATAGAATTTCAGGACTTGATGAGTGTGATCACCTTCATTTATTGGTAGGCGTCGTCGATCAATCCCACATGCCACTTAAGGCAGCCAAAAAAAGATGGAGGGAAAAATTCGGGTTTCTTGCCATTATTTAGATGAGTTTGTATTGTGCCTTTAGAGACGAATACTCGCTTGCTTGTAACCTGGAATCTGATATCCTCACCACATTGTATGTGAATCAAGATGAAAGAGAAGATCCAAATGTGGGTGAAAAAGAATCGACGGTGGACCGATTGTGTGAACGAATAACTTGAATGAACTGAAAAAGGTTGGCGACTTTAAAAGTGTGAAATAAATTTAATGCATATATTAAACATTGGATACGTTTTATTTGCATGCTAATGATTAAAATGGCAGCCAAAGTGACTTTACCTTGGTATTTCCGCAAACAAGCTGCCACGATAATGCAATCTTCAATGAGATGCGTGACGGTGTGGGAGTTAGCTTGACACAGAGGGCAAAGGTCTGTATGAGTGTTTTCTATGCGGTATTTGGTGATTACCACACGAAGTCGTGTAAGGTGTACTCTATCCGACCTAGGGAGTTGTGTTTCTCTGCAGCTTATGTTTTGTAGGGGGGAGTTAAGTATTATATTATGTGGAAGGTTATTGAGTGCTTGTCTGATGAGGTGTTGTGAATGTTTTTTGTACTGCGAGAGGCTTAATTATGACGGCAATCGGCCGTTGCAATCCTCGCTTCTCTGGTGGATAATGCAGTGCTGTTGTCTTTTTAATAAAACATAAATGACTTATTCCCATATTGGGATTGATTATTTTGTGTGTGTATTTGTACATGCTTGAGCATGCACACATGCACTCATGAGCGTGCTATGATTGCAGGTGTCTCGGCTCAGTAGTTTCGGGTTATCTAAAAACCTGAGGAAATATCGACTCGGGTGATTAGCAGTGCCGCCAATCGTAGATCCTTCCCGCCTTGTTACTCCCCCTTTTATCTCCACCCCCGTTTCTCGCTCACGCGCTAAAACCCCATTGAGCACTGCCCACGAGTTTCACGTCCAAATCTCTTAATTGTACTAGTTTTTTTTTCTTCTCGATCCCATTATTCATGATTCTCGGTGTTGTTTTTTTGTTCCTCGACCCTTGCTCAGTTTCCCCCTTCCTTTCACTTATTCTTCCCCAAAACTTGTGACTTCCTGTGGCATATTTCTGCCCATTTGCATTTCAAGGTCCTACTGCCCACTTTTGTGGTTGCATCCCTATCTCATTTTTTAAATCTGGGCTCATTTTGGCTCACTCCTCCCCCCCCCCACCAGATTAAATGTGTCCCGGGCTCTAGTAGTATCTTCCATTCGTTACTCGGGTCGGCGTGCTTCAATTTCATAACTTAATGAAGTCCTTTTTTATGCAGTCGACCCTCGGCTATTCGCGGTTTGTCATCCGCGCCTTCAACTATCCTGGGAAAATTTGGGGGGGGCCTTAAAATTCAAAATTTGCGCCATTTCCAGACATCCGCGGAAACCTACGTACATAGTCGTAAAACGTAAGTGTTGGTTGGCTGAGACGGAACGATTCCAGCCAGCGTTCAGATCTCACTCGCTCGACTACAGTATGTACAATATATGTACATACCGATTTCCCACGCTCCATTCAGTATGCTTGTGTCCCACGTGTGTGAGCTGTGATTTGTGTATTTGTCGTAATTTTGCGCGTTTTATTTCTCGTTTTTCAATCGTTTTACACCCTGAATAATTCTTGCTTTTTGCACCTTAATATTAACAATGCCTAAGCGCCTTGCATCGTCTAGTGTTGCTAAAGACATGCCTAAGCGTGTCAAGAAAGTGATGCGTTTGAAGGAGAAAGTGAAAGTGTTAGATAGGTTGAAAGAAGGCAAGAAAAATGCCGAAGTTGCTCGAGAGTTTGGCGTGAACGAAAGCACAATTCGATCAATTTAAGCTGTGAAAAAGCTATTAGAGAGAGAGTGTCAGTGAGTGTAAACCAAGTGATGAAGACTAGCAAATCAGTGCGTGATAAGGTTCTTGTTAGGATGGAGTCCGCTTTAATTATTTGGATTTCTGGCGCTCGTAAAAAAGGTGTTCCTTTGGATACTAATATCATTCGTGAAAAGGCAAGGCAGCCCTATAAAAAACAATGGATGAACTTAATGTGTTCTGATACTTTATTTCGTACTGTATGTGTATGAACATGACAAAACATAACTTCTTGAATTAATATGGGGAGCGTATTACGATGTTTGGGAAGGGTTGGGGGTGTTTTAGGGGTAGCGTCAACTATCCGCGGGGGTTCGTGGTCCCTACCCCCGCGAATATAGGGGGGGCGACTGTACCTTTATGGCGAATAAACCTTCGTTGGTTTTCGCCTTTTTATAAGAAAATACATATTCGATATGGGATTATTTTTGTTGTTGGTTCGAACGAGTCGAACTTGTACAGTAGTGTTACCATGTGGCTATGCATCCTTTTAGTTTTCCTGCGAGTTTTATTGTGGAGGAGGAGATCTTGTTTTTTAGGCCGTCGGCGAATGTGACATAGACGTCTGTTTAGTAGATTAATGTTGCAATTCTGTCACCTAAAACAAATTTTGGTCAGTTTGCGGAAGGGGGGGGGGGGCTTATTTCACCCTATCCCAACCCTTGCCCCTTTCGGCCAAATGGCAGGATTTGCTTCGATTTCCGAGATGTCCCACCCCCACCCTCCATTTCATGTGTGTTGGCGTTAGGTTTTCCGCAGGAGGGTAGTCTGTGACACTTGGTACCAGCAGGAGCTGCACATTACCCGGCCTTAGTGCAAATTAGGGAAACCCCGAAACTGAGTTCATTTTTACACACTGATGGGGTCTGGCAAAGTTGGCGCGCTTCCCCCTCGCTCCCTCTCAGCGCTATTTTTTGTTCACTCTACGACTATCCCCTCAACGTTTTTTCTACCTGCACTTGGTACCAGGAGGAATTGTCCTCACCCGAACCAGGGCACATTTGGATCACCCCGTCACTGAGTTGAATTGAATCTTTGAAGGGGAATGGGTATTTTGGGGGTGCTCCCCCCCACCCTTGGCATTCCTTTTTCTCTCTGAATATCCCCTCAACACTCTATCTATCATTAAGGACCTGAGCAGCTACCTTATGCCGTATCAGAAGAGAGGCTTGCAAGAGACCAGGCCTCGAGTGGTCCTGGGCGTTGGGGCGCCTTTATTGGGAAGATCGGTTTTGCCCCAATAACCAATTCCCTGCGTGCAATGGCGAGACCACCTCCCTGCGGCCGTTCTCGGGTGCATCAGGCCTTACTGCCTTGTTGGCGACCAGGCCAACTAAAAATCTCTGGCTCTGCTACAAGAGGTCTTCAGATCCTGGCCGTCCTGTCGAGGATTATTATGTCGTAGTAAGGATATCCGCCCCTCCCCTTTTTGGCTGCTCAGTTAAAAGCTGCGACCTTTGGGGAAGAAGCGGCCACTGGCTAAGTTCTTGTCGATGTCCTAGGTTGCGAACACCCTTCTTTGACGAACCAAGGGCGGACCCTTGAAAAGTCCGAAACCCTGATACAGAGGATAGGTAAGAGCGGCTGGATGCGGGATATAGCCCATCAACCTCCTTTTCTTCAATGGTCACATGCGTAGGAGAGTTTCGAGAGGCTTTAAAGTTGGGTCACAATTTCTGAGTACGTCCTCTCTCTCAATCCTCGCCCTCCTTCGTGTTGGGGTGGACGAGGAGCCAAGATACAACACCATTGACATATGGAGGGTTCCCCTTCCTACATATAAATGTGGCAAATTGGGTTTTCATGTTTTTTTCAGAGCGCCCCCTTCCCGAGCAGCTCTCCCTCTGTAACGCAGGTGCTCGCCCCCCCTTGTGTTTTTCAGGGTGCTCCTCCAAGACTTCTAGCGGACAGGGCGCTTCTTCCTCTTGACTGGTCGAGGGGTTTCATCCTTCCCTCCTTCTGTAGAGTTTCCTCCAGGCGACCCTCCATTTGCGGCGGATCCACCTTTGCTTTCTAAGGGGGCTGGCAAGACAGAGGACGCACCGCATTCATCCCTGCCCCTCCCGTTGGGGTTAGTTGACCCCCCACAGCCCCCTCAGAGAGATAAGAGGCGGCATCGTCACCTGGGCCTTAACGACGCAACTGGTAGATCCGAAGTTTGTCACATTGATGGGAGCCAGCTTGCCCGCGCCCCCTATTTTCCCCATGCGAGGCGGCTCCAGTGGCGGGACATAGGTCCTATGAGTAACCCGATCGGGATACCCGACACCTTGGCGGGAATGGCCAGTTGGAGGCCCCTCCTGAGGTGGAGATGGTCTCGGAGGTGACCTCGCCACAGATGCCAGGGTCTTCCAAGGGGAGAACCTTGCACCTGTGTCAGACACCGAACCTGAGTCTGCCCCTCTGCAAGACCCTCCTCAGGCTCAGGGGCCCACGAAGACTCGCAAGGAGAGGTGGGACTCCCTCCCCCACCTGGTGCCCCTTTGACCTCCAAGATCATCTCTCGTTAGATTCACAGGAGGCAAACCCCTTGAAGGTGGTCATGATTCCGGCCTCTGTGACTCATAAAACTGTCCCTCGAAAGGAGGACAGCACCAAAAATGCTTCAGTTCCTACGCCCCCCATCAAAGGCTGGATGGCGACTCGGACACTGTGGACCCTGCAAAAGAGGGAGCCCCGTCTCCGAATCCGCCCCGCTCGCCAAAAGTTCCGAGGAAGAGGGAGGAAAAGATCGCATGGTGAGCCCAACCTTTCCCGATAAGTCCTCGAAGGCGACAGTCCCTTGTCCGGCCAACAGCGCTCGAAGTTCTGCCTCCTGGAAGTGTACGGCTATTCCCGTGAGGGTCTTCTCTTCGAATATGGCCCCCGCATCATCTCCGAGAGATAGGCCTGGAATTGCCACGGACTCCGGGCCAACTGGGAGGAGCTGCGGAGGCTCGTCTTCTCCCGTTCCCCGTTAGCTATCTTTTTGCAGGGGGCCATGCTGGAGGCGTGCCTCCTGCCCACCCACCCGGGATATAAGAGTTTTGCGACCCCACCATCACAGGATGGGGGCCGGGCAAGAAGATGCGTTATTTACACCTGGCATCTCTCCGTTCTTCTATTTGCTATTCTAAGATTTGAACCCTTGGTCCCCATCTGGGGAAACTACTCTATCAATCCG
Source organism: Ceratothoa steindachneri (assembly GCA_963969495.1). Classification (NCBI taxonomy): domain Eukaryota; kingdom Metazoa; phylum Arthropoda; class Malacostraca; order Isopoda; family Cymothoidae; genus Ceratothoa; species Ceratothoa steindachneri. Next base: position 56,596,332 of record OZ018323.1, on the reverse strand, counting down.
ACGAGTTCGTTCCTGGCTGACCCGATCGACCTCCTGGAGATGAGTATCGTAAATGTGGATGAGTTTACGCCTCACTGCCCCAGAACTGCTTCATTTTCTTGCCTCGATCTGACCCTGCTCTCTCTGGATGCACAGCCTGATTTGGATTGACTTCTCTTCCCTAATCGTGCTCGAACACCGCCCCTTGTCCGGACGATGTCCCGTATGCTAAACTTCGGCACCTTGTTGAGCGAGGCACGGCCTTTGTTAAATTTGTTTAACAGGATCTGGGTAGAGGGTATCCTCCCAGACTCCTGGCGGATCGCTACTGTGCTTGCTTTTCGCTAACCGGAGAGAGATCACTCTCCCAACCCGGCCGTTTCTGCTCATTTTATCTAAACGCGTGTGCAAGTTGATGGAGAAATTGGCAAATATTAGCCTTTATCCTGGACAGTGAAGGCCACCTGACCTCTGCACATTGCGGATTCCACAAGTTCTACTCCACGTCGGATGCTCCGGTATCATGGAGGCTCTCCGCACGATAGGGGTGGAGGGACGCTTCCCAATCTTGATGAGTTTCTGCGCGATCGTCGATTCCATGTAGGGGTCGGAGGAGCCCTCTCCTGCCCATTGGAGCATGAAGAGGGCGTTCCGCAGGAAAGTGTCGTCGATTTCACACCTTTTGTCATGAGCATCACTGGTATCACCTCGGTGCGACCGGAAGATGTTCTCGCTACGCTCTACATGGACGACCTTTCGATCTCTTTTGGTGCGCCCCAGAGGACAACTCTGGAGCGTCTACTCAAACAAGCTTTGAGCGCCGCGTCTCTCGCTCTGCCGAAGTACACAGGTTTCGGTTTTCCTTGGCCAAGACTAAGGTGATGGATGAACTTTTTCCGCCACCCACGGCTCCACCCCGACCCTGCCATTCCTAAACATGGTTAGCCTGGATGTCGTGGATTCGTACCCTTTCCTTGCTCTGGTTTTCCACTTCTTTTCACCGAGGGGGGGGGTGCTCATCTTCGCATCCTTGGGGTCTCTTTTTACCTGCGTCGTGGGCATTCTTCATTCCGCATTTCGGAAGATGGCTCGATCCACCACATTAGTGTTCTTTACATTTTCACTTTCATTTGTCCCTCGGTGTCGGTCTCCTTAATATTTTAGTGAGAATGCCGTCGTTGGTTACACCAGATTATATTATCAATAACCCTTTCCCCCAACCTCGCTCTCTCTTGTGTTGCTTCCCTCCCCCAAATGCTTAGAGGAGGATCTGCCGATATGTCTTCCACACATTTTCACTTATCTTCACCACTTTCTTTACAAATTATATCGATGTTTGTGTGCCCTCCATACCCCAACATCTTCAAGAAGATCTGCGGCTATACACTTCAACACATTCTCACTTCACCCATCTTCATTTCTTTACGCATCTCACTTTTCTGTTTGACACGACCTCGTTGATTTTTGCTTTAAATTTTAAGTGGGGAGATACCCCTTTAGGTTTAACGCGCCCTTCGTCTCCTCTACAGTCACTACCCCAAAACTAAACACAAACGCTGCATCATCAAAGACATTTGCACTCCCACCAGGAACCCGATTCAGCTCAACACGTCACCATCACTTGCACACTTAAACCAAAATCTGTAGATACATGAGGTGCGGAGTCTTTAGGAGAACCCACAGCGCCAGGGCCAGCATTATGTGTTGTTGGGGCTTAAATAAGAGAGGGTATTATGTGATGCTGTCGAATAGACTCAGACGTCCCCTCTTTTTTTTCGCAGTGGGGAAGTATATGTGCAAGAAAGCAATCTTGGGCGGTTCCGCGAAGCTGCCAAAGCGCTCGAAATCGACTCGCTACTGGAGCAATTGGACAGAATGAACATTGCCAGCGGTTCGACGAGTAAGTGTGGCGGACGCGCATTTATGCCACTATGCCTCGGTCTCTGTTGTTTATTGTTACTCCGGCGCTGCGTATTCTGTTGGCTCGTGACCTTTCTTCTATCACTGTTTACTCTAATTTCATCCAGAGTCGATTCACCTAAGGGAGAGATGTCTTTTTTACCTTAGCCTCCCGGCTAGTATAGTGGTTAGCGCGCTTGTCCGTCAATCGCTGGGTCGGCAGTTCGAATCTCCGCCCGGATTCATTTTAAGCTGACACTATTTACAAGGGAGGTTACCGCCGTGACCGGGCATCACGGTGGGGAGTTGGGGCCTACCCTGGCTGACGTCCGCCTGAGAAGCAACATAGCTTGTTAGGAAGACTGAAACCAGCAAACTTTAAACTTTTTTTAGAGTGAAGCAGGTGAGAAAGAATTGTGCTAAGTATTCGACTCTGACTATCTACCTTCCACACATCATCTAGCCGACTGGAAACACCGCTTTCGATCACAGCGAAGTTAGCCACATCGACCGTGGTGAAGTCTATGGCAACTGCCTACCGTGTAGCAACCTGTAGTTCGGATCACATTAAAGTGTCGGTCCCAACTAAGAAATGGAAGACCCCCAAAAGAGTGCAGTTCGGTGGTAAAATCCGTACCAAATCTCTCTCCAAGCCTTGGATTTCAATGCTCCCTACACATCCCCTCCTAGCAGGCCTATTTAAAGCAATTATCCTCTACTTTTTAAAGTGGCCCTTTACAAACACTACAATTATCTCATGATATCCCCTTTCTCCCATTACAAACACTATTATACACCCTCTTTGCTAACCTATCTCGATACATGAAACGGGCTTGCATCACACATTTCAACTCAAATATTCGCTCCAATCTGTCTCTTCCATATCTTAAATCACCTCGCCATTCGTTCCTACTCATTCATTATTCTACCATAAGCTTCCCCATTCTCACTCACTCATTCGGCTTCGGCTACAATGTTTAGATTTTAGCCGCTCTTCACCTTTTGCTGCTGGTGCTTCCCCCCCCCCCCCACACACACACACGAAGAGAGAGGTTTACTATTAGACCGCCGAAAGGTAGAACCACGGGTCCCCCAAACCAAAGTTATTAAACACATTCTTTGTGGTTATTATTCAAGAGGTCGGATTCTCAGCCCAAGGTCTACCCCCCATTCTACAAACTTGTCTACTCTGGCCTTATACCTAACTTCCACACATTTTCACATCCACATCGGGTGGGATTAGTTGCCGGACACACTCCCGATTAGGGTTGCCTTTACGGCGGCTACCAAACCCCTGGTTCGGAACCTACATTAATCAGTAGGTCCAGTAAAGAGAAGAAAATGCATTTTAAATGCGTGGGTTTAACCTATCCCAAATTCCGTTTTTTCACTTCTCAATACTTCACCACTTTATTTACAAATCTCTCTCAAAAATCAGCCTGCACTCTGCGTATGTCTAGGTTTTGTCTTAGCTTTGTTTGGGTTGGGTGTAGTGCAAATAGGTGTGATATTTGTATTTTTAGTTGGGAGTCGTGACTGCACCGTGTCCTTGCCAGGGCGACCCTTTTGCATCTTGGGGAGGATCTTTCCGTTGGAATGGCGTTAAGGAGGTAATTTGGATCCCAATATTGTATGTTTTGCTGTCGGGGGTGATGGCAGTTCTGGTTTCAGGGTGGAAAGATTTCTTGGAGTGTCTCATTGTGGTATGGACTTGGAGTTTTGTTTGCATTTTAGGCTGAGAATGGTATGGCTCTTGCATTTAGTGGCTTGGGTTGGTCTTGGAGAAGTTGCGTTCCCTTAAGGTGGGGATGGTGCTGTAGTATCACGACCTTGGCTTGTATGTGGTTGATCGGGTGGGTTTCGGGCGCAACCTGTTGCTAGGCGGGTGCTTTGTTTCGTCTTCTCTAGTGTGCTGAGGTGAGTGGATTCGAGGTTTGGTGTCGATGTTGTAAAGGCAAAGGCAAGTGAAGAGACGCGGTTTCGCCAGGGGCGAAACCGCCCCCTGTGAAGGCCTTTCTGTCTCTATCCTCACTGCTATCCCCGTTCCCGTTCGCCCTTGATGCTTAGCTTCCACACATTTTGGCTTTTCTTATCTTCACCACTTTATCGTTGGTTGGTTGATTACCCACCTTCACACATTTTTTTTTTTATTGAATACCTATCCCGACCATTCTTTTTTCACATATAGCAACCGAGGAGAAGGAGCGTGAATCTCACCACGCTCGCCTTCGCCGAACCCAATCTTCAGATCCGCAATATTTCAGGGCGAGGAAGAATAAATTTCTAGGTTCTGAGGTGAGTAGAAATGGCGTTTCTCGGGCCAGTTTTGAATGCTCAAGGTTCACATAAGTTGTAGGGGGAAAAGGGACGGGGGTATTCTAGTATCCGTTACTGGTTTGCGAAGTCAAATGACAGGTCTCTCAAGGCGTATGAAATACATGGAGATGATTTAATGGGTTTAATTGTTTGCTGCAGGCTACTTCCTTCCACTCTATTCAACATTTCCTTGCGAAGAGACTTAGCTTGCAGTAGGAAGACTTGAATGTAAGTAGATGAGATTTAGTTGAAATCGGAGGGAATTTTGTTGACTTCCTTGCGCACGCACTTTCTTCGAATGAGGCAAATGACGGGATTGATATTGTGTTGGCCTTGGTTGGGATCATCTCATTGCCATTTTGGTGGCACTGGCATATTTTATCACGCAAAATGTGGGGTCGAGGTGGATCAGTGCCACGTGAATTACCCACCCACCCCTCTGCCTCATCCTTTTATGCACTATTGTTCTTTTAAAGCGATCGAGGGAGAGATGCTGAAGCTTCTCGTTTCGTCGTGGTTTATCTTGGAATAAGAGGCACCAAGGCGGCTCTCTCACAAACGCTCTCCATGCACCGATCATCAGCTTCTTTTTCTGTCGTGACGTGCCCTCTTGCTCCAATGCCTGGAGGTGATCTGCCTTATTATGGAAAATGCCAGATTATGCTGAGCTGCGCGCCCTCCCGTTCCAGAGCGCCCCAAATAGTCTCCTGTTTAGTCCAGTCGGCAATGTACTTTTCACTTTCTTTATCTTCCATTTTTTACGACCATCTCTTCAAACTATCTGGTGGATATATCCCCGTTGGATTTTGTGCGATCTTCCAATCCTTCACACTCCATTACGAGAGTAGTCCACATTCCTTCAAAGTACTCTCCTCCTGACTATACAGTGCTCCATCCTCCTTTGCCATTTCATGAAGCAGTCACGGTACTCAGAAACTGGAATACCTCGTAGCACTGAATTGACTGTTTGTGCCAGGACTTAGATACGATGAAATTGCTTCCCCACAATCGCACCCTTGATCTTTGGAAACAACCAAGAATCACAGGGAGCAAGGTCAGGTGAGTAGGGTGGGTATGCAAGAATTGTGATCCCCTGCTGCTCCCGGAATTGCACAGTCAGGCGTGCTTTGTGGGGTGCAGCAAAAGGCGTGATCGGCGGCGGGTTAGTGCGGACTTGGTCTGATGTTCCAGGACTTGGTAAGTGTAGTACTTGGCTGTGATATTAGACTGTTATGGAACCACATCCACACACATTGGTCCTCGAGAATTGAAGAATATGGTGAAAAGGCGCTTCCTGCTGCGAAATCCTTCCTTCAAAATCTGGGGTCAAGGCTCTTCAACACTCAACCACACTATGTTGGACTGCTTGTCTGGTAGTGAAGAAGAAATCCAACACTCATCTCCAGTAGCAACATCTGAGATCCGTTTCGGATCATTTGGTTCGAATTCAGCCAGCCAGCCAGAGACGACAAATCTGCACCTGTTCGCTCCTTTGCTCTTCTGTTACCAAATGGGTGACCATCGAGCGCACTTCTTCCTCAGTGCTAAGTGTTCATGAACGATGTCATGTGCACTCCCATAACTGACACCAAGCTCCAAATATAATCGAAGAGTAACGGTTGGATCTTAGTCAATGATGGCTCGGGCACGGACCGTTGTTGCTTCCGTCATGGATGTCCGGGGATGTCCAGACCGATGACCATCTTCCGGCTGCAAAAGCTTGAATCCACGTGAAACAGTTTGCAGTGATGAAATAGACTCGGGGGGGGGCGGGAGACTTGCAATAATTCCCCTCTGATCATAGTTGCTTTTTTCCCCGAGTTTCCACCTCGTGAACGTGTAGAACCTGCAACCTTCTTTTGAGAAATCCATGTTTCCGGTTAGAGGGCGAAACCAACGATGACGCAATTGCACACCGCAATGAGAAAATGTAACCCAGCCAAGCGGCGACAAGTTCAAACACGTCACAACAGGCAACACTCGATGCCCCGCGCTCATCTCCATCCCGTCACTCATGGTCTCTCTGCCACAAGTCCGACTGTCATTACTTTCTGATCACCCCTGGTACACTACCTCATATTGTGTTCATGAGTCTATTTTCACCATTTTTCTTACGCGTTTGTTCCACCTCAGAACATTCTCGATTACCACCCCATTCACATCTTTACTCACTCTACTGCTAGCTCCATACACTTCAATCGGATCTTAAATCGTCTCCCAAAGCTTCGGTTTCTTTATTATGATCACAGAGTAACCTTTGCAATCTCAACTTCACTCACATAATTATCGATAGCATGCATGCATGATTGCACATCTTCCTCCTCATTCAATAGAACAACCATTCTTTCTTTACCCCTACCATGACGAGTCTCATTCAATCACATTCCGTTTATTTCAACACATATACCTCACTTTGTCGCCGCAGTGCAGCCCCTTTTTTCTTGGGTGAAGTCCTCTTCTCTGGGCGGGTTCACCACTTGGAAGCAGTCGACGTTTCAATCCATTTACTCCTATCCTCTTTCTATCATCGCGTGTACTTCTCACTTTCTATACATCCATTCGATTGACCAATCGATGCTTTTGTAAGAGAAGAGATTGGGACAGCGGCTCCTAGCTGTGTTTACTCGTCTTTTAAGACACGTGCCCCAAGACTTGGGTTATTCTCTAGCCACACTTACAGGCGTCCATCTTAAAACTTTTTTACCATGTTCTTTTTTTTGTAGATTGAGGTATTTGAATATGAAAGCTTTATGGGTATTGGTCGATGGTTTTATTAATTTTCTTTTCTCGTGTTTTTAAGCTTGTTTCTTCCAAGTCTAATCCTATTGACTCTTTCTCAATTTTAGTTGTTTCATGTTTTGAGAATTAATGCCTCGTCCTTTTCCGCTTTTCGGAATATTGATTAAGCCCTTCTTGTGTGCCGAAGGCAAAACGACTCCTTTAGTAGCCATCTTTCGTTCTCGTTTTCTTATCCTCTCAACCAAATGTAGATTTCTAGTCTTCTCTTCTAGTGCCCCTTTGTATTATATGTTATGATATAGACGATCTAAGCTTGCCATCGTGATGATTGCTCGTTTCTTCCCGCGCAGAAGTTAGAATTTGTATTAGGACGATTGGAAAGTAGTAATTCCTTTTCAAAATGGGAACAAAAACAAATGCTGGCGAAGTTTAATGGACCTCCATGTTTACCAATAATTTAATCATTATCAATAACTGCAGCCCAAACGGCAAAAGCAAATTTTGGATCCCTTTTATTTAAAAATTGGCGTTTTCTAACATTTTCAATCCATTTTCAACCTCATCGTTCTTTCTGAATGTTCTCTTTCAACCTCATCGTTCTTTCTGATTGTTCTCTCTTGAAATGTTCTAGTAATCAAAATAAGTGATATTTCCTAGTGTTAAATCTGTTGAGTCTGAGGGATACGTGCTTCCCTCCGATTCCTGGGCATGCCTTGGTGGTTTTGGGCTCTTTGTTTTCTTTTGCTGTTGGTGGTGTGTTTTTTTTCCTTTTAGTTTTGTTTGTTTTTCTGTTTAAATAGTCAAAGAATAGGCTAAAATGTGAATACGGTGAGTATGCCCGTGGGGGACACTCACCAAGATGAGTAACCTTGCATTTTGAATAAAAAAAAATCCTGGGTTTGCCTTGGCAGAGTGATGAGTCCTTGCTTTGTCATGCTGGAGAACATCTTTTTCGTTTGCCAAAGCTTTTGGCACTGTCGATGTTCTGGTTCGTCGCGAGATCAATTTGCTGGAGTCATTTTTGTCGACGGTAGAACCTGGCACATTCACTGCTTACCCTCAATCTCTGGTGCTTTGAAGAATCTCTGATTCGACAGTTCCTTCCAAAAAAGATCCACTATAGTTTGTCATCCAGGACGAAGCACTGTTGGAGAGGTCACAGATGGGATTTCCGAGCATACACTCCGTAAATCCCTCTTATTGCCTGCGTTGCAATAATACCCTCAAAATTCATGCAATCGATGGGAAGATGACTTTAAATAAGAACGACACACTGCCGGCTATAAGAGACGATAAACTAGATACTAGATGTTTTATGCCATTTTAAGCATGGTTTTTCCCGAGTTGGTTGTCTTATAATCTATAGTAGTCAAATATGTAATTATTTTCTGAACACCCTAATATTTATCTGTTCAAATTTCCACAGGATTTGAATGCACTCTTGACCACCGTGAGCCTTTTCTTGTTTATATTTACCATTATATCACATTGAGTGCCGCTCTCGCATGAGATTGTCATTTGCAGGGGCAATCTCCTTTGGCTGTGAGGTCTGCCATTATCCTTCTGAAATTTATTCTAATTTCATCCGGGATGGTGATCTCGTCCACTCTGATCAGATGGATGGCAAAACTTACAGAAGCCAAGAGGTCAAAGTATCAAGACTGCTATTTTGGCATTTTTTACTAGAGGTGGGAGGTTGCTAGAAATGGCTGACTGAAACTTGATCTCTGGAGAGGACTAGCATGTTCCCCAGGGTGCATTAAGCAGCGGGCTGTATTATTTATTGCTGTACACAAATTGCACCATCTGTTATGTATATTATCAATTCTCAAATAGCGTTTAGCATAGATACCCCCCCCCAAAAAAATTATTAGATAATTCTCCATTTTCTGCGAAACAGCGAGAGGTCAAAATATCAAGACTGCTATTTCCAGGTTTCTTTGGCTCACTAGAAATGGCCGACTGAAACTTGATCTTCCTTAGAAGGAACTAGGGTGTTTCATATGGTGCCTTAAGCATCAGCCTGTGTCATTTAATGGTTTACACTAACTCCACCATCTTTTATGTATTTATCAACTGCTAAGAAGCGTTTAGCATAGAAACCCAAAGAAATTATTCAAGGAAAGTTCTTGCAGGACCCCCTTCCCGTTCTCCAGGAGAAAGGGACCTCAATCTTGGACCAAGCGTTCGTGGTGGAGTCTTTCGCCACTGCTTTCTCTAACTTCCTTAGCATGATGCTACTTGACAAGTATTTATTGCATGGCGTGAGCTCGCTGAAGCCCGCCGACCGGATTTTGCCCCTAGAGATAAAGTCCAGACGATATCCCTTATGCCATTCTTCAACATTTATGTGAGAGAGGCATGACCTGTTCTCTTAAATTTTTTAAAAATGATGTGGACTGAGTGCATCCTTATATATTCTTCATATATGCTCGCTTTTCGCAAACCGGAGATAGATCACAGACAGGAGAGGCCACCTGTCTTCTGCATACAGCAGTTTCCGCAAATGCCACTTCACATCGGATGCTCAACTACGCATAAAAAATTATATTTTCGAGGTCTTCTTTTGTAGACAGCATTTCGCCACGGTTTTTTTTTTTTTTTTTTTTGGGGGGGGGAGCATATCACACCACATGGCGATATTGTATCATATGGGTGAGGGAACGCCTCGCATTCTTCATATCAGTTCTTACGAGATCGTCAATCCCGCTTACGGTTAGTGGGACCCCTCTCCATCCCAATAAGGAAGGTAGATGGTGTCTATGTCCGTGGACTGGCTGGTTGCAATACACCGCTCATTAGGGAAGATAACTTGCCGTGCAAATTTTGGAAACCGAATCTTGATCTATAGTGACTCACAAAGTACCCTGAGTGTTCTCAGGTCATTACTCTCTTGACCTCCTGGTTCGCAGGACGATGTCGGAATTAGCTTCTGCTGTGTTCCTGTGCATGTACGGATTGCAGGAAATGAGCGTCCCGATGAGGGCACCAAATCGTCAGAAATGACTGGGTGACCAGACAAGCCTTTCGTTCTCTTCCCCACACTGACTACATGGCAGGAATCCATTCAGCCATCCATGCTTTATGGCAAAAAAAGATGGGAATCTAAAGGTTGCACGCCATTGCGCCCTGACTGTTCCTTTTGGGCCTACCCCCTTTCTCCTCAAGATGCAACTGCTTCAGGTCGCTTTCTGTTGTCTTCGAATTGGGTACACTCGGAAGGTCACGTACCACTATTTGATGGAACGCTCCCCTGCATCTTACTGCGATGACTGAGTGGTCCCTCCCACAGACTGTCTGGTATATTTTTTTTTAAGTGTTCCAATCTGGGAAATCTTCGCGCTCGTTGCCTGTTTCTGGTCGCTACAGCTTATCCTTTGTACTCGGGACTGGTTCGTGTATTCCCGACTGCAGCAGTTTTCAATTTCCGGAGGAGGGAGCCCTCCTCAATTGTATATAGTTTTTTTTGTTTACTGCACGCCCAGACGCCGGAGGGACTTGCCCTTCCTCCGGCGTCTGGGCATCCCTATTTAGTTTGGGCTTTTGGGGGGGCTTTTTCTGTTGTTGTTTTTTTATACTGACAATTTCCCTGATAGCGTTCCAATGATAAGCAGCTTAGATCTAACCAAAAATAAATGCTATTATTAAGAGGAAAATTGTCACATTGGTTAACAACTTACTCCTATGACAATTGGAACTACTTTGCTCTTCATCTTCCAAGTTAAGGTGAAGAATTTAATGTTTGTTAAATTATAATTGTTCCCATACAATTCATAGATGAGAAAGTTTGGGTTTATGGGACTTTTCATTTTCTGAAACCTCTCATGATAAGTTTATTCACTTTACAGCTGAAAAGTGGTTTGGTGTCTGCTTTGCTTCTTCTTTACTGAGTGGTGTGTTCATTATCACCGAGGAAGGATCATGGTAGGTTTGGTATCTTGCATTCGCTTTTCCAGGTATAATTTTTAGTAGTACATTCTCGACTTTTTTTTATTGTCACTTGAATATTCAATCAAATTGCCATTTCACAAATATGCTCTTGAAATAATACTATTAATGATACATAATTTCATGTTGATTGAGAAGGAAAGCCAGGGGTTAGATGTAGTCAATTCCGTTGTCTATTTTTTCCCCAGTGATATTTCCTTTTCATGTAGTTTTTTGTATTTTTATTAAACAATTCAGATTTACATCAAAATATTTTCGATTAAATAATTATTAGCTCTGTTTTTTTGTAGATTTTGTCTTTTCAAGGTGTATAGTTTGAACCAAGTCAGCTCCATTTTAACTTGGTGGTTTTTATATAGCTGTTTGTGGTTTTAGTTCACATGGTCATTTCCCTATATGCTTGCCACACATTGACATAAAACTCAAGAGCTTTCATCACTATCAAGAAAAATACGGTTAGAATTTGTTTTTGCAACCCGTAGTGTCCGTCGTTATTCAGATTTGGCGTGGAATGACTAATCCAAATATTTTCACTTGATTCGGAATACTTTTATTGAAAAAGTAAAAATATTCGCTTTCTGAGTTGTTTATTTTGTTAGCCCTATATTTTGTAGGGTACATTAGTAATTTGTAAGTTTTAAGTTGTGGCCAGTTTGTGTTTGTTTGTTTTTTGTTTAACGCGCGTGGCCCCATAGAGTTATAGCCACATAGAGTATTCCTTACCTAAAGCTACATACAGAGTAATAATTTGTAGTTTTCCACAATTTCGCATGGTTTGAGAACATTTAGTCAAGAAATTGTATGTTTTCAGCTTTATTGTAATGCGAGTTTTTATGGTTTAATTTAGAAATTGTTTTTGTAATTAGTTGTATTCAGTAATGGTCTTTTCTCGTTTGTACTATAATAGTAGTAGTATTGTGTCCATCCAATTAGTGTGATCAGCATCAATAGCATAAAATGAAATGGAACAAGTGTCTTAGATAGAATCGGGCACATTAAATCATGTCAGGACCGGGAAGTCTCCGGCCCTTGCGACAACATTTAATACATTAATTGGATTATTATAGTTAAAAGCGTGGTCTCAGCTTCTCTACTCATTCTACGCAATGGCGCAATTATATTTAGTTGTTTACAACGCGTAGCAGCAACGCCATTACTAAACAAATTCTAACCTATATTTTTTTAGAATGTTGAATGTCGATAATTTAATGATTCTGCATGATAGCACGATGTAGTTAGTGGCTTGTTTGTACTTAAATCCAAATCAAAAGTAGCATTCTTTGCTTGAAATTTATCTCGTCGGTTTTGCTTTATGGCTTTAATTTAGATGATAAGAATCGCCCATATGAGGCGTCTGCATGTAGGATGTTTACTCCAAATTAAGAGTTATTTCTTTTGTATTTAGAACGAACGCTAACGAGGGCTTGTCCGTCAAAGTTTTTGAAAAAGGGCTTGCAAAGTCTTCAATTTAGAAGTGTAGATGTGTGAATGGTATAAAGCCTAAGTGGTCTTCTCGGAGTGCGTGAAACTGTGTCAGGTGAAGCTCATGAGTATGTTTTAGAAATGATTGACGCCACGTAATTAAATGATTTATAAAAATAATTCAAATTTAACTTAAGTTGTTCTTAATGTGTTTTTTTTATGTTGGTTTGAAGCTTTACAAATTATTCACGTTTCTTTTGAGCCCTAATATAGTACCTTATATATCATTAGAAAGTGCTTTGGAAATACTAAGTCTAGATCAACAGCCTTTGTTTGTGTGAATACTTTTGGTTTTCTGTTTATTTTAAATTAAGTGTATTTTCTGATATTAAAAGTGATATATTGTCTGTCTTTTTCATCCTCTATTTACAGAAGGCCGTTGTAAGGAGCACGACGTTATGTTTTCCTGGCCGCTGTGCTGATAGGACTCAATGCCCCGTCCAGCCCCAGCTTAGCCTCTCCTCCTTCTCCTTCCGCTAACATCATCTTTTCCCTTTCTGTACCAACTCTCCTCTTCTCCTTCAACCCTTTGTCTAGGGTTGAAGGACCTGACTACCTACTTCATACCGTATCAGAAGAGGGTTTTGAAGCTCTATAAACAACACCCTTTAACGCCTGCAGGTCACAAGAGACCAGGACTTAAGGAGTCTTGGGCGTTGGGGCGCGATTAACGGGAATGTTTGTTTTGCCCCAATAACCCCTTTCCTGTAAGTAAGGGGTTGACTGCCGTTCTCGGGTACACATGGCTGTACGACTTTGGCCGGCAAAGATGTTTTTTTAGGCTCTAGCCACCCGTTGTAGGCCAAGAGAAAAAGAGTGATCATGCAATTTTCAAGTGGATATGACACAACTACACCACTTGTATGCAATCCTGGAGTGGGACCACACCACTTTGATATAGTCCATGTGAGGCTAAGTTGCAGAAGAACTTACACTTCCTAGCCGTTGTATCGCCCGCTAGCACAGTAGGGTGCTATCAAGTTCCCCCAGCATGCAACTGCCTCCCCCCACTCTAACCTGATCCCTCAGGACAGCCTCACAGAAGACGCTGCCCCACTTAATTGTGGTAACGTTGCCGGAGTCTACAGCACAGGCTGTAGGATCGAAGCTTTCTCTAATCTTCCAAGCAGTCGGATGGAGCGGAGATGCCATCTACTCCCAGGGAGCTACAAGCAACAGCATATAGAAGTACAGAAATCATCGCCACTTTTCTACATAGAGTGCGGTTGGCTCGCATCATCTGCATAAAAAGTACACCCCTCTTTATCCCCTGTCTTAGAATAGGCTCCCGACGATATACTATATATATCTATTCTTTGTGGGGATTATTACATATTCGAGTGCGGGGTTGATCAGATGACCGAGAATGACTCTACGTAATAAATAAATATGCCTGGAGAGGCCTTATTTATCTTCAATATACTTAAGAAGTGGAACGGAGCCCAAGGATAAATAATATTGCAAACATTAATAAAATAGAATTTTATTAATTAATCTAACAAAACAACACATGGAAAATATTTACATGACTGGGGATTAAAAATGGGGGATACACATGAAACGAAAAAGGTCATGGGAATATTTGACTAAGCAGAGGATTAAGATTTGGAGAGATTTAAAATAACAAAATAAACAAGAAGGGAAAGGGTTGGCTAAACCTGTTTAAAGCACAGAGTTGCGTTGGCACATAGTTAAATGCAATGCGTAGCTTACGTATTTATAAGGTCGTCGTGGAGACGGCGATTTGAAGGAATCTTCGGTCCGACTGACGATTTCTTTTCCAGGAGAAGGGTTTTTAGGGAGGTTGTCCTTAATGAGGGGGAAAAGGACTGACTTCGAGGAGTGAGAGCGAAGTGGGGCTCGGAAGTACGAGCGATCCTTGAGACAGGATATCGGAGATGTTCTGGATGAACAATTGAGGTTATTGGTGTAACCAAGCGTTCTCTTGAAGAACGTTAAAAAGGGGAAATAAATTACCACTGACGTGATATCAGGGAAACGAGAACCGTTTCTTGTCGAACGGGCTCGAAGAACAATGACATCTAAAGTTGTTCTCTTTCTGAACAACAGGGGGGCGAGAACCGTTTCTTGTCGAACGGGCTCGACGAACAAAGACTTGTAAAGTTGTTCTCTTTCTGAACAGTGGGGGCCCTGTTGACTTGGCGTCTCGAGGGGCACGAACCTTGGCACTCAAGGATATTGTCCTCTTCTGGACAATAAGGGGCTTCTCGGGGTAGAGTTCCTAGGTGCACAAGGAAGACTGGATCGGCGTGATGCCTCGCGAAGATCGGGATCTGGTTCAAACGCGAAATTCTATCGCATAAATAGCGTAGGGGACAATGTGGGACTTAGATGGAATGTCCCGGTAGGGCTTTGAAAAATCTCATCTTCCCATAAGCCTAATTCAATCTGGCTAGATCGACGCCTGGAGGCAAACGGGGGATTGAACCTCCTTGATTAAACTTCGGAAACCCCGTAAGGGGCGCGGCGATTAGTCATCCTGGCCGCCGTGCTGACGGGATCCAGCGCTCCGTCCGGCCCCAGCTTAGCCTCTCTTCCTTCAGATAGCCCGATTTCTCCCCTACCTCGTCGCTTTTCATACAACCTCTCCCACAACATTCTCTGGTCAGCCTCTAATTTCACGGGGTAGATGCTGACCTTCTTCTCAAGCCAACCACCCCGGATCGGGGCTGAGGGGGGAGGGGACATTGTTCCCTAACCCCTCAGCTCCGGTTCGGAATGGGTTTTTTTTAACAACCTGCTTCACATCCCTTTTCCTCTCCACTTCAAAATCTATCTTTTTTACGCCGTGTTCAAGGTGGAGCCGCCTCCCAGAAGGACTGTCAGGCCACCAGGCGGGAGGGGTGGTCCCAAATGGCGGCGCCGGGCCTGTAAGCACCTCTTGCAGTGCGGGCTACTGCAAGAGGTGGTGAGCGATTGCGTCCCGTAAAACAAAGAGGGTCACCATACCCACTGATAAAAAAAAACCTCTCCTTAATTCCCCCTAAAACAACGGAGCCGCCCTCGTGCAGCTCCACAGAAAAGATGGAGGCTCCCCCCCCCCTGTGCTTGCGCAGGGAACCCTCCATACCTCTTTAACCGGAGAGGAGGCTTACTCTTCTCCTACGGGTGTAGGGGACTCCCCCTCACCCCCTTCTCTGGAGGTGCTTTCGGGGCACCTCCCTATCTCCAGCGGCAGTCTCTCCTTTGCTTTCTAAGGGAACTTCCAAGAAAGCCAGCTGGCAGCCCATTGCCGACCACCCCTCGTGCAAGCGGCTCGGTAGGGCAAACCCCCTTAGTGGGGAGAGGGAAGCCAGGCCCCTTCGGTCGCTTCCCTCAAAAGACCTGCAGGCAAGAATATTGAACCTTGCCGGGTTCAAGGCCTGTGCCTCCCCACTAAAGACTTATGACGCTGCCAAGGGGACCTGCAATGTCCTGGGAGGGGATGGCCAACTGGAGGCCCCTCCTGTGATAGACATGGTCCTTGAGGAAAACCAGCCTCAAACGGTAGGGGCTTCCATGGGGAAGAATCCGGGCTCGGCGCCAAGCACCGAATCCGCCCCTATGCAAGGTCCTCATCAAACGGCTGTGGATTCTCAGGCAGTACAAGGAGGGGAGGGATTTCCTCCGGATGATGCCCCTGCGACCATCAGGACCTTCTCCATTTCAGAGAAGGACCTGGCTGAGGCCGGTCCATCTAGGCCTGGGGGCTTCTACCGGCAGGGGTGAGAAGCGAGTTCATTCCCCGCCCTCCTCTCCAAAAAAGAAAAAGACGAAGAAGACTCGGGGCTCCTCTCCATCCGTGGGGGCTACGGGGACGGATGGGTCTGCTGCCACTTTGGCAAGCGACCAAGTCAAGATTGGCACATCCGGCCCCCTGCACCCCCGGGTACGGAGCTCCTGACGATGACAAAGACCAAAAGTGCACAGGGCGGAGCCTCGATGACATCGGGGCCCCTCATTCAGAGGTTACCTGGCGTTTTCGAGCACGCTGGCTTCAAACGCTTCCTCGATATTCTCTCCACTGATGGCACCATGTTGTCCAAGGGCAACATGATCCATCAGAGGAGAGGATTAGCTAGTGCAATTGGTAGAGAGCCGAAGGTAACCCGTTTCTCAGGCGGGAGCCTTCTGGCGAATCCCGCCGAGGCGGCCAAGATAAGTGCTCTTCGGACACTTCATGGCACCCCGGTGAGTGTGACGCCGCACTCTACCATGAACTTTGTTAAAGGAGTAGTTTATGCGAGGGAACTCGTTGACTACTCCATTGAGGACATCACGCTAGAGCTGGCCGACCATGGGGTTGGTCAAGGTCGAACGTGTGATGAGAAAACAGGGAGGAGCCTCGAGACCCACCCCTACACTCTTCGTCACGTTCGACTGTGACAAGCTCCCTGAGTCGGTGCGTGCTGGTTGGTACCGCTACCGCGTGAAGGCATTCGTGACACTGCCGCGGCGGTGCTATTACTGTCACCGCTTCGGCCATACAAATCGCTCATGTAGACGTGCAAAGTCGGGGTCACCCGAAGTATGTGTAAATTGCTCCAAGGTCGCACACGATAAGTCCAAATCGTGTGTGGCCAAGTGTGTCAATTGAGGAGAGCTGCACCCTTCTTCGAAGCAATGTGGTGCTTATCTCCTTGAGAAAGAAATCCTGGCCGTTCAGGCCCAGGATAGACTCTCATTCCGCGAGGCAAAGAACTTGGCCCTGGCGCGCCCGGCTCTGCCTGGGACGTCATATGCCTCAATAGTTAGAAAAGCACCCTCTGCTCCTCGCCCATCCAGGCCAACGAGCACGGTTGTTTCCACGCCCATTCGGAGCCCTTCTGCAGGCTCTACCCAACCCGGGTGCTCCCCTGGTAAAGCTGGCGGCAAAAAGGGTTCATCCCCAACCCCGGCTAAAACCAGGGCTCCCCCCTCTTTCCCCAGCGTGACCGTTTCCCGTAATGCGAAACGGCCACGCGCCTCCACCGAGTCGTTAGACTCACAGGAGGCAACACCCTTGAAGATGGTCGGTAAGCCATCTTCCGGGGTTCCTAAAGCTGTTTCCCGAAAGGAGGACAGCAACAAAGGAGCTTCGGCCCCTTCGCCCACACCCCGAGGTGGAGCGAGTGGCTCAGAGACGGTGGTTCCTCGAAAAGAGGGCCTCCCGCCCCCGAAGCCGCAACGACCGCCTAAGGTTTCGAGGCGGAGGGAGGAAAAGACTCGCATGGCGAGCCCAACCTCCCCCAATAAGTCCTCGAATGCGACAGCGCTTTGTCCGGCCAACAGCGCCCGGGGTTCTGCCCCAGGGAAGCGTACGGCTATTCCCGTGAGGGTCTTAAGTTCGAGGAGGGCTGGAGGGCATATTCCTTCAATGGAATTGCCGTGAACTCCGAGGCCAACTGGGAGGAGCTGCGGAGGCTCGTCTCGTCCCGTTCCCCGTTAGCTATTTTTTTGCAGGAGACCATGCTAGGCGCGTGCCCCCTGCCTGCCCTCCCGGGGTATAAGGGTCTTGCGACCCCACCACCGCGGGATGGCTGGGCTGGGGGATGCGCGGCTTATAGCCGGCATGATGTCTCCGTTTTTCCTTTCTCTTTAGATACCTCCTTTCAGGCAGTGGCTGTGCTGCTGCACCTGGATAGGAGGTATACTATCATTTCTGCGTACATTCCACCGTCAGCTGACTTCGACGCGGGGAACTTCCGCCGCGTCGTGGTACGGTTGCTGAGGCCCTATCTCTTGCTTGGAGATCTGAACGGCAGGCATCCTCTCTGGGGAGATTACTCCATAAATCCCAGGGGACAAGTCCTTGCCGATCTGATCGAAGAGCTTGAGATTGGGTGTCCTAAACGTGGATGAGGTTACGCATCACTGTCCGAGAACCGCTTCATTTTCTTGCCTTGACCTATCTTTGTGCTCTTCGGATGCACAGCCTGATTTTGATTGGGTGGAGGAAGATGACTTTCACGGTAGTGATCACTTTCCCATTCAAATATCATTTTCAGGGCAACTTCCCCCTGAGAGACCACCTCGGTGGTGCTTGGCGCGGGCGCGGTGGCCTGCATTTCAGGAAATGACTGAATTCTCTATCTCAGTCGAGGAGTTTAAGTCGGTAGATGAGGCCGTTGAGTTCTTCTCCGGCAACCTCATCGCCGTGGGCCTGACTACTATTCCTGGGACGTCTGGCCGTTTTGCACGCCGACCACTCCCGTGGTGGTCGGCCGAGTCTGAGACGGCCTTCAAACAGAAGCGTTATGCCTACATGCGCTATAAGCGCCGCCCGAACGATTTCACTATCGCTGAATTTCGTCGGGCTAGGGCTAGGTTCCGGTATATTTCGAAGCACGCCCGCCGCTCTTCTTGGCAGGCATACGTGGCTTCACTTAACGGGAAGACCCCTTTAGCTGAGGTGTGGAAGCGAGTCAAAAGGATTCGGAACAAGTTCTCGCCGGACCCCCCTCACGTTCTCCAGGTGAATGGGACCGCAATCTTGGACCCCGCGTTCGTGGCAGAATCCTTAGAGACCGCTTTTTCCGCATTCTCTAGCCGTGATGCTGCTCCGCCAGCAGTCAATGCACATCGTGATGTCGCGGAAGGCCGCCGGCTGGACTTTACCTCCAGAGGCGGAGAACCCTTCAACGAAAAGTTTACTGTGAGTGAGTTGCGTTCCGCTCTCGCTTCGTGCGCGGACACCGCCTATGGTCCGAACGATGTCCCGTGCGCCATGCTTCGACACCTGGGTGAGCGAGACATGGCCTTTCTGTTAGATTTGTTCACCAGGATCTGGGTGAAAGGTCTTATTCCATACTCCTGGCGAATCGCTACTGTGCTCGCCTCTTGCAAGCCGGGGAGAGATCACTCTACTCCGACTGGTTTCCGCCCAATCTCTCTAACCTCTTGCGTGTGCAAGTTGATGGAGAAATTGGTAAATGTTAGATTAGCCTATTTCCTGGACAGCGGAGGCCATCTCTCTTCTGCACAGTGTGGCTTCCGTAAGTTCCATTCCACGTCGGATGCTCTGCTCCGACTGGAAAATGCCGTCTGCGAGGCTTTCCTTCGTAGACAGCACTACGCCACGGTGTTTTTTGATCTGGAGAAGGCCTATGATACTGCATGGCGATACGGTATCATAGAGACTCTCCACACGATGGGGGCGAGGGGACGCCTCCCAATGTTTATATCTGAATTTTTGCGAGATCGTCGATTCCGCGTACGGGTGGGGGGAGCCCTCTCCACCCAAAGGAGCAGACACTCTTTGCTGCCGAAAGATGTTCTCGCTACGCTTTACGTGGACGACCTTTCGATCTCTTTTGGCGCGGCCCAGATGCCAACTCTGGAGCGTCGACTCCAACAGGCATTGAACCGCGTCTCTCACTATGCCGAAGCGCACAGGTTTCGGTTTTCTTTGGCCAAGACTAAGGTGGTGCACTTCTGCCTCCATCCACGGCTTCACCCCGACCCAGATTTGTTTCTTAATGGGGTGCGCCTGAAAGTGGTGGAGTCGCACCGTTTCCTTGGTCTTGTATTCGACCGACGCCTCACCTGGGAGGCTCATATTCGCAGCCTTAGGGTCTCTTGTACCTGCGCCATGGACATTCTCCGTTCCGTGACGTTTAGTGCTTGGGGCGCTGATAGGGCTACTACCTTACTTTTGAATCGATCCTTTGTTCGCTCGAAGCTCGACTACGGATGCGAGTTTTATGCATCCGCAGCCGAGCGTTTATTGCGGAAGGTGGATTCGATCCCCCACACCGGCCTTCACCTTGCGACCGGTGCCTTTCGCACTTCCCCCATTGAGAGCCTGTTGGTCGATGCTGGGGAGATGCCACTCGCTCTGCGCCACGTGCAATGCATCACTCGCCTGTACGCGTGAGCCCGGCGCATTCCTCAGTCGTCAACAGCTCTCACTGCATCCGCAGCTGATCTCGATGGTGCCTATGCCGCCGAGAGACGCCAGTCATACCCTAAGCCCTTTGGGTTTAGGGCCAGGAAACTCCTTCGAGAGGTAGATATAGCTCTCGGGCCGGTGGCGCTCCTGGTTCTGCCCAGGACACCACCTTCGAGGGTCCCACATTTGGCTATTTGTCGCCACGCCTCTGCTCCCAAAGCTTGTACTTCGCCGGGAGTATTGCGTTCGACCTTTCTGGAGCACACATCGTGTCACGCTGGTACCGTGCCAGTGTATACGGATGGCTCCAAGTCCAAAGAGGGGGTCAGCTTCCACGCCGTATTCCCTCTGTTTGAAGTCAGCGGGGCTCTACCATGCGCTGCGTCTGTCTTCACGGCCGAGCTGGTGGCAATTCACCACTCGATACGGGAGATTACGCGACGTGCCCGGTTCGGAGATCGGATTGTGATCTATAGCGACTCACAAAGCGCCCTGAGTGCTCGCGGGGCATTGGAATCTCCGCATCCCCTGGTTCGCGAAATCCGTGACGCCACGGTTTTGGTGTGCTGGGCAGATGTCGAGATTATATTTTGCTGGGTTCCTGGACATGTAGGAATTGCGGGGAATGAGGGTGCCAAAGAGTCCGCGAGGCCCCTGTGACCGGACCAGCGTTTCGATCTTCCTCACACTGACTACATGGCAGGAATACGGGCAGCTCTTCGGACTGCTTGGCAAAGAAGATGGGAGATAGTCGAAGGGAACTTAAAGTTGCGTGCCATTGCGCCGCGACTGTTCCCATGGACCTATCCCCCAATGCCGCGGCGGCTTCAGGTTGCTTTCTGTCGTCTCCGAATTGGACACACTCATGTGACGCATCGCTATTTGATGGAGCGCTTGCCTGCGCCCTATTGCAACGACTGCGTCGCCCCCCAGACTGTTCGGCATATTCTTGTCGAATGTCCCAGTCTGGGTGATCTTCGCGCACAACACCTGTCCCGGTACCGGGATGGGCGGGGTTGCTACCGCCTGTCCCTTGTACTCGGGACGAGTGCGTGTACTTTGACTGGTGGACTTATTGACTTTTTGGCGGAGGCCGGCCTTCTCCCTTTCATTTAACCCGGTTTAATTGTTGTTGTGTGGTTGTTTTTGTTATTGTTTTTGTTATTGCGTGGTTATTGTTATTGTTATTTCTTTTTATTGTTGTTTCCTGTTCAATTTTTTAAAGTATCCTAGAACTAGGCTGTTTGTTTACGGCAACTTATGCCTAAGTCGGCTGTCGCCAGATAGCCCCTTAATAAAAAAAAAATAAATAAAAAATAAACTTCGGAATTGTGGGCGATAAGAACGCCGTTCTACGCTCTCCCGCAGGATGCACGTGGGAAGCATGAGTTTCGATATGTGATAGGGGTGAGGCGTGGCAGCCTCAGGTTATTCTATCACATCCCTTATTAAGTACAAAAGTACGCACACTATTTCTTGCTACGCTTATGGAATTTTATAGCAATGGGGGGGGGGCACTTCTCTGTAGCATCTCTTATATACTCTTTCTCCCCAATCACGGTGTTTCGGGCCTCGCTATGGAGCAGCTCCAGTCGTCTACCAAGGGAGGGGGAGGGGGGAAATTGACTTTAATATGTTCCATTCTTTTTCTCTTACGTCCCATCCCAGGCTCACTTCTGATTCTACTCGTGTCAATACATTACGTTAATCCCTGTCGTTTGAATGACGTGAACTTCCTCAATTTGTCAAGGATGAGTTTCTCCAAATCCCAGTAAACTGTTATTTTGAATTCCTCAGACGCTTTTTTAACTGCCCTCCCGGCATATGGGCCGTACGTGTTGGCATACACGTCCCTGCTAATTGTACTTTGGCTACCATGAACATACTTTTAACAAAGCCCCTAGTTTGCACCAATAGTGGTTCTCTTAGCGTAACTGACGAGACCTACTCAATGTACTTGTTTTAGGAGGAAGTTCTTTCTCTGCAGGACATTAGGAAAGGCCGCTGTCTGATTGGAAGTAAAATTTCTCTATCTGTGCGTTTTTATTCTCAAGTTCTGCGTGGTTATGGACATAATTGCCCAAGTCACCCGAGGCTTTCTATGCTATTAGGCACTATTTCGCGCGATCCTGTTCGCTCCGCATGTGGACATTGCATCAACACCAACTTCATTTAGAGCACTCCGACCAGACTCCCCGTGAGATAGCTGTCGAGGTGGACGGACTAACGGGACCAGAATTTTGCTCCTCCCTACTTCACATGGAAAGAATCAGGACACCCCTTCAAGCTGCATAACAAAAAAGATGTGAAACATAGGACTGGAATTAGAAGTTACGTAGCATTGTGTCGTGACTTTTTTCCCCGAGACTTACTCCTCAATGCCTCCACGGGCAGAGATGGACACGATCTTGATCTGATCTTGAAGATCACTTTGTGATAATCTTAATCTAAGGTAATTTTATTTCTTGTCATCTCTATCACTTTATACCTCAATATCACTTTTCATTTAAGATGTGAATGTCATTTGTTTTTTGTCCAAGTGGCATCTGGTGGCAACTTTGTTCAACACCGACTATTTATGTTTTCTGTAACAAGTGTACATAAGGTTCCTATTTAAACAAGTGATGATGTCACATAACCGAAGCCGTAGATTGTTCTTTCACCAAAATGGTAAAGATTACATATATACATCTACAGTAGTTGCCATAATGATTCGGACACTCAGGTTTCCATTACAAAACTTACTGTAGCTTCAAACTAAATAATGGTAAGTAATGAACGATAAATTACAGATATAAAATAATCATGGTTAGAAGTTGTAAGTGTACATTTTACATGTTAGGATTGGTGAAATTACAAGTTAGGTGCAAAAGAGCATTTTTATTCCCAAAGTATGGTGGTCAAAATGATCCGGACAGCGTAATTATATTTCCTCACTCTTTGAGACGATCAACTAATTTAGGGTAGTAGCTCACTTCCATGAATTCTTAGCAGGTTCAGTCATTACCCTGTCAATTTCCGAGCCGCCAAAATTCCTAGGGGATCCACTGGACCTGCCTATATCCAGGAGCTCATTGTTAGGCTACGCCAAAAGGATCAGCTTTCCATCAGAGACTTAGCAGATGGGGTTAAACGCCCTCAAAGTGCCGTACATAATATTTCGTGTAACCTTGTTACAGGCTTGTGTATCACAGTGGAATTTCTACTGGTAGGCCAAGGAAAACCTCAAAGAGGGATGACCAAGCCATCGTTCGTATCTCATAAAATGACCGACAGCAGCCAGGATTTCCCGAGAATTAAATGAAACTAGAGGCATTACTGTCTCCAGGAAGACAGTATCAGGCCGCCTGACGGAAAGATCTTTAAAATTTCGCTCACCAGCACTCAAGCGAGATTATCCTACGCCACCCATCAGGGTAGGTCCCAATGTATCTTGTTATATTCAATACAAACTAGGAAAGCCCTGGCACTGGGTTGACATAAAATTTGTGATAGCGCACCAACGACTGTCCAAGGTCCCTTACCCTCGCCCACACTCTGCACTAATTTATATTTTGATTAGTAGTAGTATTATTTAGTATGATTTGTATAACATTTATTATGTATTAAAATTATTTGTGATTATTTGTAGTATGTTATTATTTTGTATTAATATTATTATTAGCACTATTTTTATTATTATTTAGTATTATGATGTACTATTATTATTTATCATTTATTTGTATGATAATTATTAATAGCACCATGTTCCATCAGAGAAGAGCACTAGCTAGCCTGATCGGTAGAGAGCCGAGGATGACCTGTTTCCTACTCAAAAGGAAGCCTTCTGGCGAATGCGGCGGATCTCTCCCAGGTGGCAAAGATTAGTGCTCTTCGAACACTTGATGGCACCCCGGTGAGTGTGACGCCGCACTCTACCATGAATTTCCTTCAAATAAATTGTTTATGCAAGAGAACTCGTGGATTCCTCTATATATGACATCACATTAGAGCTGGCCGACAAAAGAGCGGTCAAGGTCTAACGTGTGACGAAAAAAAACAGGATGCGCTTAGAGTTCCATCTCTACACTCTTCGTTACGTTCGTCTGTGACAAGCTCCCTGAGTCGGTGCGTAGCGGTTGATATCGCTATCACGCGAAGGTATTCGTGCCACTGCCGCGGGGTGCTACTACTGCCATACGAATCGCTCATGTATACACAAAGTCTGGGTTACCCGAACTCTTGTGTAAGTTGCTCCAAGGCAGCACACGATAAGTCCAAATCGTATGAGGCAAAGTGTGTCAATTGCGGAGAGCCGCACCCTGCTTCTTCGAAGAAATGTAGTGAGTATTTCTATGAGAAGGAAATCCTGGCCGTTCAGGCCCAGGATCGTCTCTCGTTTCGCGGGGCAAAGGACAGTGCTGATGCGTCTGGCGCTTCCTGGGACGTCATGCCTCAATATGTAAAAAGACACCCTCTGCTTAAGGCCTACGAGCATGGTCGTTTCAGCGCCCATTTGGAACTCTTCTGTCGGTTCTACCCATCCCGGTAAAGCTGACGGCACAAAGGCTTCACACCCAGCCCCGCCTAAACCAGGGCTAACCCCCCCTTTCCTCAAAGGTGACCGTTTCCCGTAAGGCGAACGGCCGCGCACCCACACCAAGTCGTTAGGACTCCACCCTGGAGGGCAACACCTTTGACTATTTGTCGCCACGCCTCTGCTCCCAAAGCTTCTACAGCGCCAGGTGTATTGCGTTCAGCCTTTTTGGAGCACACTTCGTGTCACGCTGGACCCGTGCCACTGTATACGGATGGCTCTAAGTCCACAAAGGAGTTTGGTTTCCACGCCGTATACCCTCTGTTTGAATAAGCGAGGCGCTGCATCTGTTTAAAGGGCCAAACTGGTTGCAATACACTGCTTGGTACGGGAAATAACTCGACGTGCCCCGTTCGGAGACCGGATTGTGATTTATAGCGACTCACAAAGCGCCCTAAGTCCTCTCGCGGCATTGGAATCTCATTTCGCGATATCCTTGATGCAACGCTTTTCGCGAGCCGGGCGGATGTCGAGATTATCTTCTGATGGGTTCCTGGAGATGTACGAATTGCGGAGAATAAGCACGCCGATGAGGGCGTCAAAGAGTCCACGAGGACTGCGCGACTAGAACAGCGTTTCGCTCTTCCTCACACCGATTAGATGTCAGAAATAAGGGCAGACCTCCGGGCTCCTTGGCGAAGAAGATGGGAGACGATCGAGGTGAATTTAAAGTTACGTGCCATTACACCGTGACTATTCCCATAGACCTTCCCCCTCTCCAATGCCGTGACGGCTTCAGGTCGCTTTCTGTCGTCTCCGAATCTGGCACATTCGCGGGACGCACAGCCATTTGATGGAGCGTTCGCCTGCGCCCTAATGTGAAGACTGCGTTATCCCAGTCCGGACGATGTTCGCGCACGTTATCTGTCCCACTACGGGGATGAGCGGGCTCGCTACCTTTCTTCTCATGCACTCTGGACTGGTTTATACACACAGACTTAAGGACTATACGACTTTTTGGAGAAGGCTGACCTCATCCACTCTCTTTGAGTCTGTTCTTGGTCACATGATCCTGCGCCGGATGGGGGAGGGGGAAGCCTACCTCTGACGCCGGAGCACGTTTTCTTCTTGTTACTTTTTTGTTTTTATTTGTTGTTTTTAATATAGCTTAGTATTATGCTTTTTGTTAATTACGGCGACATTTGCTTTAGTAGCCAGTCGCCAAATAGGCTCTTAACATATAAATATATATATATATATATATATATATATATATATATATATATATATATAGGCCTTATCCACAGAGATTCTGGATGCCCAGCGGACTTCAGTCATCTTATAAGATTTAGTCGAGTGGCAGTATATACAAGGGGCGGTCAATAAGTTTTGCAATTCGGATATAAGGAAACGAGATATGAGGAAAAGTGTTTTATTATTTTTCAATATAACTACCCTCGACTTCAATGCACTTGCGCCACTTGTCCCTGAGGCTTCGAAAATCCGACAACCAGAAATCTCCCGACTGCTGTTCAATTCCGCCTTGAGCTGGCGGAATAAAAAGTAGTCGCTAGGGGCCAGATCTGGACTGTAGGGGGGATAGAGGAGCTCCTCGAATCCACACTCGCGCAGGGCAGCTTGTGCAACTCTTGCCTTGTGGACTTTGACGACGTTGAAGTCGATCATGGGACGTCAGGTTTCTAGGGACCCAACGGGCAGAGACCTTGGTCATGGCAAAATTGTCGTGGATAATGTTGATAACACTTCCATGTGAAATTCCAAATTCTCATCGATTTCTTTGACCTTCACCCGTCGATTTTCGAGGATCATCCTCTCCACACAGGCCACATTGTCCTCGTTGGTCACGTCTGATGGGCGTCCTGGACAGGGATCATCTTCAAGGGACTAACGACTATGGCGGAACTCCCTATTCCAGCGAGCAATGGTTGCATAGAAAGGGGCGGTGGCGGTATACACTGCAACCATGCGTTCATGGATCTCTTTTGCATTTTTGCCTTCCTTGCTCAAAAGTTTGATCACTGCGTGGTGCCCAACCTTCTCCATTGTTGAAAAATTTGTGAGTGACGATCTGCGATCAGCTACTGCTTCTTAAATAGACGAGGCGAGAGCGTGCGGCTGCAGGTCCTGACTTGTCATAACTTGTGCTAACACCCCCACAAACAGCCATCCCCCTTCCTCTGTTTTGCCCTACCGATTCGCAAAACTTATTGACCGCCCCTCGTACCGTGACGTCCCTACCTGCTGCAACAGCCGAAAACCCGCTGGCTAGGTCAATTTTCAGGTACGGTCTGTGCTGCACCTTCGACTCTGCTCATCTTCCTCCAGTACTCATATAAGGTGCGTACGCCGGCACCATCTTTTTTGTTCAAAGTTCCAGGACAATTTTGCCTAAAGGCCTGGCTGGGTTTGCAAAGCCCAGCAACGCTGGACCGCGACCGATTATGTATAAAAGATCACATTCTGGAATTTCTGATCCTATGGAGACTTATCTCGTAACCTCCCAACTCATAGGAAGATCATAGTATCTCCTTTCCATTAGGTCCCCTTTTTTTCTTTAGTCATGGTGACAGATGAAAGGAATAGTGGGCGACCGCAGGCGCATGGAGATCCCACTCCACTGCGGCCTCGTCCTCCCTAGTTGTCGGGAAGGATGAGGGAAATTGAGACACCCCTTTGATTAAAGACGCCTGACTAAGAGTACCTCGAATGAGATCTATGATTCGTTGGTAGGATGAGGGGGATGGCCACACGGAGACTTCGCCCTGGATGGACAGGATCTCTGAGATGACCCAGCCCCAGACGGCAGGATATTCCGCCGAGTTTGGTGTTTGGCACCGAACCCAAGTCCGTGCTAGCTTCTCCTTAGACGGCTTGGGCCCCTAGGGATTCACGGGAACGGATGAGCAAGACAAGATCTGCACCTCCGACACTAGTGGCAAGTTTGCTAAGCGGAGCCTCGATTACGTCAGGGCCTCTCATTGAAAGACTACCTGGCGTTTTCGAGCCCGCTGGCTTCAAACGCTTTCTGATTATTCGGGCAATTGATGGCAGCATGTTGGCAATGGCAACTTGAGCCATCAGAGGGGAGAGCATTAGCTAGCTTGATTGGTAGAGAGCCGAGTGCGTTCCCTTTCTCTAGGGGGGGGGTCTCTTCTAGTGAATGCGTCAGATCTTTCCGAAGCGGTCATGATTAGTACCCTTCGGACACTTAATGGCACGTCGGTGAGTGTGATGACACACTCCACCATGAACTTCGTGAAAGGAGTTGTCTATGCGAGGAAAATCGTGGACTGCTCTATATATGACATCTCATTTGTGCTGGCCAACCATGGAATGGTCAAAGTCGAACGCGTGATGAGAAAACACGCGTTCTCGCAGTACCCCCCTCCCGTTTTCCAGGAGAATGGGACCGCAATCTCTGATCCCACGTCCGTGGTGGAGTCCTCCGCGACTGCTTTCTTTGTATTTTATAGTCGGGATGTATCGCCGCCAACTGGCCTTTACTTCCAGAGGCGGAGAACCCTTCAACGACAGGTTTACATTGAATGAGTTGCGTTCCGCTTGCTTCGTGTACGGACACTGCCCCTGGTCCGGACGATGTCCCGTAAGCCATGCTTGGACACTTTGGTGAGTGAGGCATGGCCTTTCTGTTAGATTTGTTCAACATGATCTGGCCAGATGACAGACACCTGGCGAGTGCCTAATGTTCTTGGTTTTCTGCAAAGCCTTTCTTCGTAGACAGTACTAGGCCACACTGTTTTTAGATCTGAAGAAGGCCTAAGATACCGAATGGCGATACGGTATCATGGAGATTCTCCACACGATGGGGGCGAGGGAACGCATCCTAATCTCTATCTCTGATTTTTTCCCAGATCATCGATTCCACGTACCAGTGGTGGGAGCCCTCTCTGGCCTGATGGAACAGGAATAGGGTGTCCCGCAGGCAAGTCTCCTTGGTATCACACTCTTTGCCGTAAGCATCAATGATATAATCTCAGTGCTACCGAAAGATGTTCTTGCTATGCTCTACCTGGACGACCTTTCAATCTGATTTGGTGCGACACAGATGCCATCTATGGAGCGTCGACTCCAACAGGCATTGAAAAGCATATCTCGCTATGCCGAAGCGCTTAGGTTTCGGTTTTCCTTGGCCAAGACTAACGTAGTGGACTTCTGCCGCCATCTACGTTTCCACTTCGACCAGGACTCGTTCTTAAACGGAGTTCGCCTGGAAATTATATCTTCGCATCTTTTCCGTGGTCGTTTTCGAACGACCCCTTACTTAAAGTCCCTTGTACTTGCGTCATGGACATTCTTCGTTCTATGATGTTCATCATCTGGATACTGATAAGGCTACTCTCTTGCTTTTCTACTGATCATTTGTTCGTCAAAGCTTGAAAACTGGTCCGAGTTTTATGTACCAGCAGCCGTCCGTGCATTGCTGAATGTGGAGTCGATCCACTACACCGGTCTCCGGCTGGCGACGGGTGCCTACTTGCCGATCCTGTGGAGATGCCACTCGTTCTGAACAGTGTACAGTGCATTATGCGCTTGTACGCGATAGCCTGGTGCCTCCTTCAGTCGCGAACGGTTCTTACTACATCCGTAGCCGATCTCGACTGTTCCTCTGTTGCTGAGAGACGCCAGTCATATTCTAAGCTCTTTGTGTTTACGGCTAGGAAACCCATTAGAGAGCTCAGTGTTGCCCTCAGGGCGGTGCCAACTATGGTTCTGCCTCGGTCGCCATTTTTGCGAGTACCACCTTTGACTATTTGTCGCCTCGCCTCTGCCTTCAAAGCTTCAACAGTCCCGGGAGTATTGCGTTTGGCCTTTTAGGGGCCACAATTCGTGTCGAGTTGGCTACGTGCCATTGTATTTCGAATGGCCTAAGTCTAAGCCGGGGTCGCATTCCGGGTCGTATCCCTTCTGTTTGAAGTCTGCTGGGTTCTCCGAGGCGCGTGCGCCTTGTCTTCAGGGCCAAGCTGGTTAAAATCGACAGCTTGGTGGGGAGATATGTGTCGTGCCTGGTTCGGAGACCGGATTGTGATCTTTAGCGACTCACCAAGCGTTATGACTACTCTCGTAACATAGGAATCTCCACATCACCTGGTTTGCTCTATCCCTGACGCTACAGTTCCCGCGAGTCAGGTGGATGTAAAGATTATCTTCTGCTGGGTTCCTGGACCTGCGGTTGGAAAGCTCGCCGATGAGTACGCAAAAGAGTCCATGAGGACTGGGCGACCAGACCAGCGTTTCGCTCTTCCTCACACCGACTACATGGAAGGAATCAGGGAAGCCCTTCAGGCTTCTTGGCAAATAAGATGAGAGACGGCCGAGAAGAACTTAAAGTTACCTGCCAATGTGACGCGCCCGTTCCCATGAACCTACCCCTAATTCCGCGATGAGTTCAGGTCATTTGCTGTCGTCTTTGAATTTGAAACACCTGCAGGACACACCGTCATTTGATAAAGTGCTCGCCTGCACTTTATTGCGATAACCTCATTGTCCTCCAGACTGTTCGGTACATTCTTGTTGAATGTCCGAGTCTAAGTGATCTTCACGCCTGGTACTGGGGCGACCAGGGTCGCTTTCGCCCTGTTCCTTGTACTCGGGGACGGGTTCGTGTACACATACGAGTAGAATATCTGACTGTTTGGAGGAGGCTGGCCTTGATTTTATTTGACCCTCTTTGCTGCAGGTCGCATGTCCCACCCGCGACGCCGGAGCGTGCTTCTTTCTTGTTTGTTTTTTTATTCTCGTTTTGAGTCTTTTGGGGGCGAATTTTAGAATAGCCTAGTACTAGGCTAGAATTTTAATTACCATGACTTATGCCCTTGAAGGCATAAGTTCGTAACACCAGACTACATATTATATATTCATTGAGTTCCTCAGGAGGGTGGCCACCCTCCAATGCTGGAGCATAGCTTTTCATATATTTTTATGTGCATTGTTAGTTTAGGTTTTTCTTATTTTTTTCCTTATGTTCGTTTGTTTTCTTTTTGACGACATTGCCTTAAGTGGCAGCCACCATGTAACCCCTTTATGAAAAAATTCTTGAGCATTGCGGCCCTTCTCAATCTGTCCATGGGTTGGGTGAAATGACGTTGCCTGAAGAGCAATTGCCTCAACTTCCTTCGTCCCGTGGTTTAATATGACACGAGGGTGTCCCTTAACGGTTTCCCCAGTGTCACTGTCTGTCTTTGCATTGAGCAAATACAGCCGGAAGATGTTCTCGCTACCCTCTACGTATTTTTCCTTTCGATCTCTTTTGGTGCGACTCAGATGCCTTCATTGGGGTGTCGCCTTCAACAAGCTCTGAATCCCACCTCTCCCTATTTTTAACCTCACGGGTTGGGGGATGAAGGGTTCTGTCGAAATTCATGGCTTAACCTTAAACCGGACTTGTTCCTAACTTCCTAATGGGGCTCGCCTGGATATTGTAGAATCGCGCCGTTTTCTTATTCTTGTTTTTTATCACCGGGGAGGGCCATATTCGCAGCCTTGAGGTCTATTGTACCTTCGCCATGGACATTTCCCACCCTGTGACGTTGACCACATTAGGTATTAATAGGTCGGCCGCACTTCTTTTCTACTGATATTTTGTTCGCTCCAAGCTACACTAACATTGCGAATTTTAGGCCCTAAAAGCCAAGCGAGAATTGCGGATGGTAGACTCGATACACCGCACTGGTCTCCTTTTCTCAACCAGTGCCTTCTGTACATACTCCATAGAACAACATTGTCGTTGCTGGAGAGATCCCGCTCCTCGCTCTGTGCCCAGGTCTGGATTCAGGGGGAGGGGCTCTAAGTAGCCGAAGGCCCCCAAATTTCAGACCCTTTTATGTTTATATGTCTTTTTTCAGGCATACTTTTATTCTGCTATTCAGAAAGAGTTATGTGTAATAATATAAAATATTTCTAAAAAGTTTTTTAAACCGTTCAATCAAATGTATCTTATAGGATAAATGTTTAAAATACAGGTAAATCTCAAAAATATTATTAAATTCAGTATTATACCTTAGGTGACGTCATAAAGCTATTCACAATTTTCTGATGTGTGGAAAAAAAAATCGGATCTGGGAGAGTTAAGGTTCGTTCTCGTGTGATAAGCTCACTGGACAAAAGATTAGTCACCTAGGGAGAAAAAACATAATTTAACATCTGAAGCTTGTAGGAACCTTAGAAAGCTGAGAGGCGTAGCTTAGTTTACGTTGAAGCATTAGTTAGGCTTTATTTGTGTTGTGGACGGCGTGAAGATCTGTAGATAGCAAATCAGCTCTATTAAAATGGGCCGGAAAAGTGACGTCATGGAATGTCAAAAAGGTGTGATTGCATTTGGTCGCGCCAAAGGTCATCATGTAAACGAGGTAGCGGAATTTGGCAGTGTTTCAGCGAGTACGGTCATCCGGATTTACAAGCAATGGCAAAACTCCCAAAATACGAAAAACTCTTGTCAGAATTGGGGACGGGAGAAGGTATTGACAGACAGGGACCGTCGTAGAATCTCCAGGCTTGCCATAGCAAATCGATTTACTTCCAGGCAGGAATTGCTACAAAACGTTAATTCTGGTCCTTCACCACCCATTTCAGAAAGAATAGTGCACATGGAATTCCATGGCATGAACATATGGAGCAAAGTGGCGTGCAAAGGCCCTTAATATGGTTACAAGGGATTAATTCTTTGTCTGGTGAGCTTATTACCGTTATTTATTATCAATGCTGTGTAAGAAAACCATTATTAATCATCGATGCCCTTTCCTCAGAGTACTCAGAGAGAGGAATTCATGTTTAGATAGAGGGGAGTAGGAGAGGGGACAAAGAAAAAAGAAAGAATGAAAGTAACGTAAACGAGTTGCGAACAGCTTCCCGCGTCGCTAGACAACTGCTAGCGAGTGGCTAATCCACTCACCATCCTGACTTTAAAGTAAACTCATTCAAGCGAAGCTTGTAAGCCGCGCACTTTCACTTCTCGCACGCTACACAAGTTAGTCCCCCCCCCTTTAATTTTTAGCCTGGATCCGCCACTTTCTGGGCCGCAAATGGTGCACTATGCGAAACAACATTCTCCTAACAAACCAATCAGAGAAATCACTACACAGAACACACCAAGTAATCATATCACAGGCCCCTCCACTAAACTACACTGGCCACTCAACTGTACTCTAAAAATACAAACATTGAATTGTCCTCGCCCCGACATCAACATGCACCAGATGGAACCAAAACCCATACAACATCGAAAGCTTACTATTAGATCGCCCATACCTCACACAAGCACGCACTACACAACATCTCGTCTCTTCGGGACCTGCAGACCCACCCAGGGACCGTGGTAGCTTTCCTAGGGGCCACCCACCTCACTGCTGAGAGTTAGGGGGACGGTGGTAAAGTAAATCACTCGTATGTCTCGACAGTGCGTCTGCAGACGCGAGAGGCTAACCATATCCCAAGCCTTTTGGATTTAGAGCAAGGCTACTCATTCGAGAACTCTATGTAGCTCTCGAGCCGGTAGTGCCTCTGCTTCTGCCAATGACGCCACCCTAGCGGATATCAGCTTTGAATGTTTCTCGCTACGCATCTGCTCCCAAAGCTTCTACAGTACCGGGATTATTGCATTTGAACTTTTTTTGGAGCGCATACCTGCCACGCTGGTGCCATGCAAGTGTACATGGATGGCTCCAAATCCGAAAAGGGGGTCCCCCTTATGTTTGAAACTGGCAGGGCTATACTGTATTCACTGTCGAACTGGTTACGATACACCGATCGCAGTATCCATGACGCCACGACTGCCGGCAGGATGCCGAGATTCTCTTCTCCTGGGTTCCTGGACGTTGCAGAGATCGCAGGAAATGAGCGAGCTGATGAGGGCACCAAACACTCTGCAAGGATAGGGCGACCGGACCAGCGTTTCGCTCTTCTGCACTTTCGCTATATGCAGGAGTCAGGTCACCCCTTAAGGGCTGCCTGGCAAAAAGTATGGGAGACAGCCGACGGTATTCTAACGTTGCGTGCCATTATGCCGCGACTTTTCCCGTGGACCCACCCGTTAATGACCCGACGGTTTCATGTATATGTCGTGGAGCGCTCCCCTGTACCATACTGCGACGACTGCATGGTCTCCTCAGACTGCCCGGCCCATTAAAGAGCAGAATAACTCGCCGGGAAGCCTCAAGACACCAGGAGCCAGTCCTGGTTGGGGAGGTTAGTGTTTTAGTGATATAGTGCTTTGACACCAACCAGCGATCCATACACCCCGTCCTGGTTCCGCGTATGAAGTGGGTGGATAGTAGTACCCAAAATAAGACACCAGTACTTCACCTCTGGGGTGGATTCGGGACAGAGGAGAGAGTGGTTCTGTTGTGCTGTGAAACGAAATGATCGCGTTGTTGTGATTGCCTATGTGGGTGATGACGCATGTAGGAGTTACCCAAGCGGGTAAAGCTCAGCGTCTCGTGGACCCACTGAAGGTTGTGTCCACACGCGTTCTGGTAAACCCTTACCTCGACACCAGAAATCCCACCCTATATTCACGAGACTAGTGTGTTTGTGGGTTTTTGTGTTAATGCCATTTATATTGTTGTAGTATGTTAAGTTTGTGTGTACAGTGTATGTGAGGTGCTCCTGCACCGAGGTGAGGAGAGGTGTAAAAGGGGATGGTGGTGGCAGTGAAGTAGGAGGAGATTGGGTTTGGATTTTGGAAGTTTGGGGGTGTGTGGGAGGAATGGGCGAGGGTGTTGGGAAGCAAGTGTTTGATTGTTTTTTGTATGCGTGTTGTACAGGGTGGAAACACGAAGTGTAGACTGCTTTTTACAAATTATTTTAAATATGTTTACATAACATTAATATTTTTTTCTTGCAAGTTATTTCAAGATTTATTCACTTTTGTAAATCAAATTGTAAATTTATATAGAACAACAGCCGTTTACAAATACGAAATACTTTAGTAGCTGAGCAGATCTGAATTTTTAAAGCATTCAAACGGCTTAAAATGATTGGAAGCTGTCTCCAAGAGTAAGGACCACCACGTCCCGGTCAGTGAGGACTCCACCCATCATCAAAAACATGATGAACAGGATCGGGTGAAAT
The DNA here is from genome assembly GCA_963969495.1 of Ceratothoa steindachneri. NCBI lineage: Eukaryota > Metazoa > Arthropoda > Malacostraca > Isopoda > Cymothoidae > Ceratothoa > Ceratothoa steindachneri. The sequence goes on along the minus strand of OZ018323.1, from coordinate 56,561,476 downwards.
CCAAGTAGCAGTGCTACACGATTTGCTTTGGAGGCCAAAGTAAGTTATGTGGCCATGGAAAACTTTCTGAAAAATCTAAAACTTCGTCCATTTTAGATAGCTAAAAAAGAGCTGCTTCCCAACTCCACTAAAAAGAGTCGAAAGAGCAAAGCTGCTCCTCTAATGGCTCCTTGATGACCCGCAGCCTCCAGTTATGTGGACAAATGAGAAGTTCTTTGTTTTTCAGACCACCCACAAGACACAAATTTATTGTGTTTGGAAGCCAAATAAAAATTAAATTCCTGTTGAAAAGCGGATATCTTTCAAGATTTATCATGTTTATTTGGACATGTTGAAGGAGAAAATTATCCCATGTGTTGCTGGAACAATCAGAAATGCCCGTTACCCTGAATTTAACAAAATAAACCCCCTCACACACAGGAAAAAAAAAAGTTCAAGACTGGTGGTGCCAGGCAAATTTTAAGCGGTTTTGATCAAATGAACTTTGGCCTCTCATTTTGCCATATTTGGACCTCATAGACTTTGGCTTGTGGTCGATGCTGAAGCAGAAGGCCGATATCCAATCTCATCAAGGTATCGAAGTTCCGGAATGCAAACTGGAAAAATGCTAGGAGGAAATAGCGAAAATTCTGCGCGCCATTTGCACTCAGGTCATACTCGTACCTACGCAAAAGGCGATCGAATTAAATATTAGTAACATCATCTTGTAGCATATTATTTTTTATTTAGTTTTGATTTGAGAGTCTTCTAATATTAGATAAATACCAATAATCGACACTTAGTGTTTCCACCATATACATGTGGAATAGGGCCAGCTTTTGCAAGAGTTGCAATTGTACTGAACCCTTAGTCTGTCGACTCGAGGTGACAAGTTTCAAGCATGTTGGATGTTTATTTGTGGTTGGGTCCATGGTTGTTCTCAGTCTCCGTCTAAGAGGAGAATCAGAGAAATAACAATCTTTCGGTGTCGACAAAACATGGTATCCTTGTAGTAATGGATTTGGTATTTCCTGGGTGAACGAAACTATTCCCAGTTACTCGTGCAGAGGATTCTTTGTAGCGGTTTGATCTCCACCGCTTTCAACCCTTTGTAGTTTTAGTCATGTTTTTACTATTATTTGGTTGGTTTTTATAAAAAAAAAAGAGTTTTGAATATTATTCTCGGATCTCTACTATCAAAAGTCCTTTGGGATTATGTAGTTGCAACACAGGTTCCTTTTTCTAAATTCTAATTCTACACTAACAGCCACTTTGAATGGTCAAAGAAAACAAAAACTCAATTTATAAATATAAATGTATTTTTTTAAGTTTCAAACCGAAATATAGTTAATTGGCAGTGTCATTTATATCCTCTACTACAATTTATTTTAAATGTAAGACATTACCATACAAATAATTATACATATGGCACAATTTTGATTATGAGAACGAGTATTTACCTTTACGAATTAAGTAATTATTACATTATAGTTAGTAAAAGCACAACGTTTGTTACAATATTTCGCCACAACAAATCTAACTCTTAAATAAATTTGTCATCTAATTCATAAACTAATTAAAATACAATAATTTTAAGGCTTTATAGAATTTCACACAACTAAATAATTTAAGTAAATGCTAATTTCACTGATTATTTTCCCTTGTGGTGTATAAATGAATAACTGTTATTAATTATTGGTAGGTGGAGGTCCAATTTTTCTCTAGGCTAGTAATCAAATGGAAGAGAACCACTCTCCTATGCCTGATTACATTATTAAAGTATTGGACAAGCATTTAATAAAACGTGGTGCAATTTGTACATATCCGTCCAGTCTCTTCTCTCACTGTTCAAAACTATATTTCTTATGCAACCTTTGAAATTTTCTCTTCCAGTCAGGGTGCCGGAGGGAGCAGACTCTGCAGGGGAGAAAATATATCTTAATATTGCGAGGAAAACGGGAAGGAGATATATCTAATTGGATATTCCCCTAGCAGAAAAATAAATTGGGGTTTGGAGGATAAACAGAATGAGAAACAAATACAAATGCAAAAGGATTTTAAAATCTCTAGAAACCAATTCCTGGGATCTTTCGGGGTAGGGGTATGAAATAGCAAACCACTAATTCGAGTTTAGGAAGCGAGATAGAAAGCCTTCTGGATGTGTGTTGTTAGGGGCTTCAATAATGTTTTAGTGTTTTATTATGAAGCCATGTTGGGTATGTGAGAGGTGTGATGTGTTCGATTCTGTTGAGGAGTCGTTTTTTTAATTATTTTGGAGAGGAGTGAGATAGGCCTGTAAGAGGTGGAGAGGTTCGGGGATTTGATCGGTTTGAGGATGGGTGACGATGTTTCCAGGCAGGGATAAGGAGGAGATGATGTGCGGAATATAGCTATGGGACCAAGGTGGGTTGGGCCTTCAACTTAGTCATTTCAGTGTCGTGGGAGTATAAAGGAAGTTGAGATGTCTTTAATTTACGTAGGATTTTTAATGTTTTGCTATGTTGCTTATGGTAGGTAGTTGACTGATTTTGGATTAGTGGATGGGTGTGTAATGTGTGGATTTTAATGTTTGCCAGAGTTTGAATCTGTTTGTTTTGAGGTTGATTGTTTAAAGGTATTGTTTCGAATTGCCTTGTTTGGTAGAGAGGAAAATATTGATTCGTTTGGGGACCCCGCCAAAGCAAAGGGATGGGTGTTGCAATTAATAAGAATAATAATTTAGTTGTTGCAAAGCTGGACAGGGTGTGTAAGTTTCCGAGCCCATCTCATTTTTGTACCAGAGCAGGTTCACAACCCAGACTCTGCCAATTCGATTTGTATGGGCGGGGGTTATTTAGTAGCTCACAACGCGCAGCTGGCACCACGGTAGTAGTCTTATACCCACTTAGGCCCATGAAAGATGTGTGTAGGAGGGTATCCAAAAAGTGAATCCGAGCAATCTGTCTGGTCAATGGGCATTTCTCACTCAATAGGGAAAGGATTGGAGAACGGACAACCCGACCAAATGAAGAGTGCGAACAGTAATGCAAAAAAAGAAAACCCAGGACTCATACAGAAAGTTTTAACCCCCAACGCTGGGGGCAAAGAAGACAATACTGGGTATGAGAATTATGGATTAGGTTATAAATTGAAGCTCGCAAAGGATCATGTTGGCTTGATCCTAAAATTCAAGTAAGATTTGAGTAGTAAAATGACAGAGGTCAAAAAGAAAGAAAGGGTGGGGAAAAGTTGATAGGAATAATAAAATGTAGCATAATAAATGCACCACCTGAATAACCATTGGACATTTGTTCTTTCATTCTCCCAACAAAACAACTCTCCAAACTGTTCTCTCTCTGTGGAAACGAAGCTTCCGATTACAGTGAAGTTAGGCCACATCGGGTGCGGTTGGATCCCATAGTTAAACTGTAGCCCGCCATTGAAAAATGAAAAGCATCTTAAATGAGTGCACATTGGTGCCCAAACCCCTACCATCTTTCCTTTCTCTCTCTCTCTCTCTCTCACACACACACACACACACACGCACGCAGTCTCTGCCGTAGACTCCTTAATGGAATTTGCTAGAAGCACGAAGCTATTTGACCAAAGTTAGAAAAGAACCAAATGACTAGTTCGGATCGAGGTTTTGAGTATGGATCAGAGATGAGAATCAAGGCAATGAAATCATACAAAGATCGTTATTAGACCGAGTTTTAATCCTAAGGGTCGAAAAGGAAGGAGAACATACCCGGTATTCCGCCGATGTAAAGCGGAGCCTCTGTTAACGTTTTTCTAAGGTTATTTGACCCGTTAAATCCATACGCCTCTGGGTAGGAGTCAACACGGAGTGTTAAAGAATCCTTGATGTAATGGGCTTTTACGGTATGCCACTGATTGTCGCACAGCGCAAAGATGTTGGGTAAAGTGACGCGGGCACTGAATGGACGGCTGTGACCGACATTCACAGCTAACACGACCTGAAAATAAACGGAGATGCATTTTTTACGCCACAGAATTACGCACGTAGTAGAATCCCTTTGCGAAGAAAGGCAGTCTGGGCAACAGCGTAACTAAAGATGAGAGAACGTAAGGGAACTAGAGCATATTTAACATGAATAAATGGGTAGCTTTCTTAACTGGGAACAATGGGTGTATTTGGAAGGTAATATTCGTGGCATTGATTGGCGCCGACAACACTTTATGTAAATGGTGATGGTATTTCGTTCTCGAATTTCTTTTTAAAAGTCTAGTATACTTACTGCCCCATTGTCCAGTTCAAGAGAAAGGGCAATGTTATTTTTGGAATCTGCTACAGATAAAAGAACTCCATTTAATTCCCAAGTTCTAAATTCCAAACGGAGTTCTAGTAATGGACCCACTTGGAAATTATCGTCTGAAATAAAGAAATGCTTTATTCACCATTCTTGCACAAAGGGGCAGGCATAAATAACTTGGTGGAGAAATAATGTTTCAACATTTCAATCGCAAAAAATCAACTTTAAGCTTTACCACCATAAAAATAAAGGATATAAAGAGTCTAGTAGGAGTGAGGAATATCCTTACCATAAAGAGCATAGGCATCGCCAGGGAAGTAGGAACCAGGCTGGACACTTGCAAAACACTGGCCTACTCCGACAATGTGATCCTGTCGCGTCAGACTCGGGATCTCGTATTTCTCGTTGTTGATGATCAAGTTACGGAAACAACCGCGGAATGGCTCCTGAATCTGGAAAAGTAGTGATGGACATTAGTTAGAATACACGAGGGTATTTTCTAAAGCTTTTGGTACACGTGGAGAGAATGTAAAGAAACGCCCAATAATTACATACAAAGATCTAAATGGAAAAGTGAAACCAGATATCAACCATAGTAAGAAAAAAAGCAAACGAATCATTCGAGTGGAAGATGTTAAATGAGGATTCAAATGAGAAGAACATGAAGTTATTCTGGAAGAATGTGAGAAACCGAGAGAAGAAAGAAGAGTGCTGGATATCACGCGGAAGGCCCCACGTACCTTCTCTTATACTTCCACTGGTTCCAAACGTTAGTGTACGGAAATGGTACTATGGTAGGGTATAAGGAAAGATCTAGAGTGAGAAAGGTGCGAATATACAAGGTGAGATAGAATCTTGGTGTACGAGGGATAAATAGAGAGGAACGACTGGATAAGAAGTATTTGTGGTGTGAAGAAGTGCTTGTGAAACGAGGTTGTGACTGAGAGCGTTATGTGGTGCTATCAGCATGTAAGAAGAAAGAATGGTTAGAAAGAGACTTGCAAAGGGAGTATCAGGGTGTGAGTAGTGTGAGAAGATTGCGAGAAAGGCGAGTTGATTATGTGAATTTGTGTGAAAGAGAAAGGCCTGACTGAGAAGCAAGAAATGATATTGTGTGATAGGTGGGCTTGGAAGGGGGGTACTTGGGGTCTTCTGCGCTTGCATGATGGGTGGCTCTGTGCCATATAGAGCATAGAGTGGTGGGTAGTTTTTAGTGGCGTTGATGCTCATCGATCTTAGTGTGGAAAAAGCATTTGATGAAGACGAAAAGGCAAAAAACAACGAATCTCCGCCCCAAAAGTTGTGAAAAGGTTGATAAAATAAGTTATAGGGAAGTAAAATACGTAAAAGTTGAATAGCTTAATGAGGGTCCTTCTTGGTGTGGTAGAGGTTGGGGAAGAAGGGGCAAATCTCTCGAGCCGGATCGCAATCACCGAAGATTCTAACCTCAAGAGAAAAATAATTGCCGGGCGCCACTTCCTCGTTTAACACTTTTTCATAAGGAATGTGTGCAATGTCGTATCTGACATAGATGTAAAAAGGCGGTGCTTTCTTAATTTTAAGTCATTTTCGCCAATCAATGTTTAGGATGAGGAGTTTGTAGGTATGTATGTATGTATATGTATATGTATATATATATATATATATATATATATATATATATATATATATATATATATATATATATATCACGTAAAATATTTAATATAATCAGTCGACCCCCCCATATTCGCGGGGGATAGGGACCACGAACCCCCGTGAATATTGAAAAACCGCGGATAATTGACGCTACCCCCAAAACACCCCCAACCCTTCCCAAACATCGTAATACGCTCCCCATATTAATTCAAGAAGTTATGTTTTGTCATGTTCATACACATACAGTACGAAATAAAGTATCAGAACACATTAAATTATTTTATTGTATAATGCTTACTCACTCACCTTGCCTTCTTTCAACCTATCTAACACTTTTGCCTTCTCCTCCAAACTCATCACTTTCTTGACACGCTTAGGCATGGCTTTAGCAACACTAGACGATGCAGGGCGCTTAGGCATTGTTAATATTAAGGTGCAAAAATCAAGAATTATTCAGGGTGTAAAACGATTGAAAAACGAGAAATAAAACACGCAAAATTACAACAAATACACAAATCACCGCTCACGCACGTGGGACACAAGCGTACTGAATGGAGCGCGGAAAATCGGTACATATAATGTACATACTGTAGTCGAGCGAGTGAGATCTGAACGCTGATGGGTTGGAATCGTCCCGTCTCAGCCAACAAACACTTACGTTTTACCACTATGTACGTAGGTTTACTCGGAGGTCTGGAAATGGCACAACTTTTGAATTTTAAGGCCCCCATCAAATTTTCCGCGGATAGTTAAAGGCGCGGATAACGAACCGCGAATAGCCGAGGGTCGACTATATATATATATATATATATATATATATATATATATATATATATATATATATATATATATATATATATATATATATATATATATATATATATGTTGGGGGCGGGGGCATTTTATGGGGCCCAATTTTCACCAGTTTCTAAGAAGCCATAACCAGCATGGGTATTAGGGACATAAAAGCCTCCCATTCACTGTTCTACCCACTCTCCCCACACACACAAATACACACTCAACAGTGTTCCAATTCGTACACTTTTGACGAAAGGACGCATTCTTTGAATACGTCCATGTGCGCCCCCCCCCCCCCTTATCTAGGGGCGATGATTATTGGTGTAACCAGCGTTTTCATCTCATTAGAAACTTAATCTCATCTGTTCCTTCGTGTGTTTATCCTTGTCCTGTCGTTTGTTCTTTTCATCCCCACGCTTGGATAGACGGGAATACAGGCGAAGAGGGTGTTAAACCCTTTAAAGGAAAAAAAAAATTGCTACCTTACCCTAGAGTTACTCCATGTAAGCCAAGCAATCATAAATAAACACACTACAAATGATCTGCACCTTCCCCCTTTCCTTTTGGGGGAACTTCATAATTACTTAAGGAGTCGATTCATTTTGAGTGAGTGGAGATTATGAACCGAGACCCTTACATAGGAAAACGCAAAGTCTTTGCCCATGAAGCGAATCGAAATCAGTCTTTAATTTCTACCCCACAGTCACTTCATTCTATCTGAATACACTGAGGATACAAACCGCTTCGGGAAAAAATCTAACTGAGGCATTACCAGTCTTTGTAAACGATTGAACCTGCATTAACTACCCCTGGATCCAACAAGTTACCCTTGCGACTCGCGTTCTCTTTGATTGGACCTTTCCTTACCCCGATGTCCGAGCCATTTACGAGGGATAAGGGAAGACTGCCGATGAAAAGCTTGTTCCCAAAACGATGTCTCTTTCGAATCTTCTCTTTGCTCACGACAGTTCCGTCAATAATAACACGTAGCTTCCTCCTCGACTTTTGAAGGACGACCTTAAAAGGAGGAAAAGTTGAAATTTAACTTTCATAGATGAATGGTGGGTTGATTAATGCGAAATACTTCAGAGTAATTGTGCTCTGCACAAATTTGTTTTCAAAGCAACCATCTCAGCCCCACCATTTCGTGGTTATTAATTTTGTAGTATCATTTTTTTTGCATTTTTTTTTTTAACTTACAAACTTTTTTTCTATTTAACTCTTAGTCGTTGCCACACCTAAACCTATTACATATCCAGTCAAGGTTTAGTGTTAGGCAGAAGTCCCAATCACGCTTCATGCACAGCTAGCATACACAATATCAGCCAGTTGCTCCTCGGTCAGCTCTTTCTCTCTTAAACACACTCACATAATCAGATATCCACCTTTCACACAGTCTTCCAACCCTTTTCACCACCTGAAACCCACTCTCGTATCTTCTATTCACGAATCTATTTCTCTCCTTTCTTCTTAGATGATCACACAACATCATATACTATGGAGCTCGTGCTAGCCGAGTGGATACCGCGTTGGCCTGCCAACGTCGCGGTACCGGGTTCGATCCCGGCAAGAACCGACACAAACGTCAGTCCACGTAGAGATTTCTGGCTACCAATTGGTGGACGCGTTGTCCTCAGCCCTTTACTGGGGTGGGTAGACCTTACACAGCTTATCACACACAGAGCCAATTACAACACTCACTTTCTTTCCTCTCCCGTCTTCGCAACAAATCACACACTCACACACACTCTCTCTCTGTTCCAAGGAATCCTGCCGATGGCTATCTATATCCACATACCTCTAACGCGGAACAAGTCCCTCAGCCCCGGGGCGACGAAGTCTCCACCTGAACGCTGCTCGGTGTCAGAAACATAATACTTGCTGGCACCTCTTCCCAAAGAGGACCGGACCCTGGTGCCTTCAGGCTTACCAGCGATTGTCATACTGACCTTTATGTCTATTTCATTATCCCTTCGGGGATCTTCCTAGCTAAAGGCAGCTAGGCGACCCACTACTACCTCATATATTATACACATCTTTTAACAGGTCCTTCCTTACTTTATCCACCTTTCGCACACCAAGAACCACTTAAAAGTTGTTCATTTGCATCGCTATCACTCAAACTCTATCCTCCTCCTCCATACCAGAGTCTCATTTCCACATACTAACCTTACTGACACATTTCATACTTAAACTCTAATCGCCCCTGAGAATCCCCTACCATTTAAAACATTGTGGTCACAATATGCTTCACCTGTACCACAACACCCCATTCCATTCTCATACTCGAAGGACATTACTCGACATTTTTCTGCCTTCACTTTTAGCCCCCGCTTCACATACACCGGCAAAAGCTTCGATCAACATTTCCCAATCCTGCCTCACTCTCATCCATCAACACTCGGTCAAAAACATACCAACATAGATAGAACCCATCCCTCATCAATCTTTACACCCCTTTCCCTCATTCCTACACGTACGTCTCCACCACTACTCCATCCATAGATATTAAACAGCCATGGGACATCACTCAACCATGTTTTACCCCTCAAGTATGTGAAACCACTCATTCTGAGTATCATCCACCTTAACGCACGCCTCGCTACTAACCTAAATACTCTTCACACCACCCAATAGTTTACCTCTTGCTCCATATTTTCATAGCACCTTCCATAATGCTTCCATATCTGCACGATCATAAACTATCTCCCGATCTATGAACCCACCATACACATCCGTTTATTCAGCTAGTTGTCTCGGGGTAAATACTTAATCCATACACCCACTACCTGCTCCGCCCTTGTTCATCTCCTATCAATCCCTCAGTTATCCTTCTTTTTTCACAATCAGAATTTTTCCATACATTTTACCTACAACGCTTACTCAGAACAGACTTATCTCCCTGTAGTTCTTGCATTCACCTTTCCCTTTCCCAAGATACAACGGCACTGTTACTGTATTCTTCCAGTCATCAAGGAATCTTCCACTTTCAAATGCCTAGCAACACAGCGACCAGACCAATTCCATAACGCAATCGCCACCAATTTTTAGCATCTCAGCGACTATATCATCTACTCCAGTTGCCTCCCCAATTTCAGAGGGCTCTGAGCACTATCATATCATTGCATGCCAATCTCTTGCATACAGCACTCGTTTTACACCCACGAAGCCAAACATATTTACATTTGCATCCGCATGTTGTTGTTGTCGATCCTTATTGCTCGCAAGCACACTGCCATTTTTTGTGCTTGTTGTTCGTTCACAAAGCTTATCTTGTCTTGGCTCCTTATCCTTCTCAGTTCTTTAAAGAGTAACTCCCTGTTCCCATGGAGATTCCCATTCATCTTCTTGTTCCCATCGCGATCCTCATTTATTTTCCTGTTGACATCGCGATCCTCATTCATCTTCATGTTGTCATCGGGATCTTCATTCATCTTCCTGTTCCCATCGGGATCCTCATTCATCTTCATGTTCCCATCGGAATCCTCATTCATCTTCCTGCTCTAATCGGGATCCTCATTCATCTTCCTGCTCTAATCGGGATCCTCATTCATCTTCCTGTTCCCATCGGGATCCTCATTCAGCCTCCTGTTCCCATCGGGATCCTTATTCATCTTCCTGTTCCCATTGGGATCCTCATTCATCTTCCTGCTCTAATCGGGATCCTCATTCATCTTCCTGTTCCCATCGGGATCTTCATTCATCTTCCTGTTCCCATAGTGATCCTCATTCATCTTCCTGTTCCCATCAGGATCCTTATTCATCTTCCTCCCCATCGGGATCCTCATTCATCTTCCTGCTCCAATCGGGATCCTCATTCATCTTCCTGTTCCCATCGCGATCCTCATTAATCTTCCTGTTTCCACCGGTATCCTCATTCATCTTCATGTTCCCACCGGGATCTTCATTCATCTTCCTGTTCCCATCGCGATCCTCATTCATCTTCCAATTCCTATCGCGATTCTCATTCATCTTTCTGTTCCTATTGGGATCCTCATTCATCTTCCTTTTCCCATCAGGATCCTCATTCATCTTCCTTTTCCCATCGCGATCCTCATTCATCTTCTTTTTCCCATCACCATCCTCATTCATCTTCCTGTTCCCATCGCGATCCTCATTCATCTTCCTTTTCCCATCGCCATCCTCATTCATCTTCTTTTTCCCATCGCCATCCTGATTCATCTTTTTCCCATCGGGATCCTCATTCATCTTCCTGTTCCCATCAGGATCCTCATTCAGCTTCCTGTTCCCATCGCGATCCTCATTCATCTTCCTTTTCCCATCGCGATCCTCATTCATCTTCCTTTTCCCATCGCGATCCTCATTCATCTTGTTCCCATCCGGATCTTCATTCATCTTTTGTCCAAATGCTTCATTTGCTGCTTTCGTACTCAGTTTAAAGAACTTATTTCGCCTTCCTTTTCTACGCATTTAAACACTACCTTGACATCTTCATCTTCACTATTAAGCATTTGAAAGTAGACCTCTTTTTTTGCTTTCCACTATACCCTTCATATCATCATTCCACCATTCAGCTTTCTCTTTCCAGTTCTGCCACACTGGCTTACAACTACTTACTTAAATTTGTTTCACATTTGCTCTATTTCCACCTTCGCATTTATTTCCTCTCTTCTACTATCAAGCATTCTCACATATTCTCCCCTTTTTCTCTGATTCACTAACCCTTCACTTCTACCTTTTCCTTCCTTTCTACCTTCATCACCTCTCTCCATCCACCCACCAACCAATTTAACCTTACATAGCAAAATCATGCGATTAAATAGTCCCATATTCATACATCCTCTTACACTTTCACATCAAATACGTCCCGCAGTATTTTCCTTACAAGGCACATATCAATTATACTAAAATTATGTCATAAATCCATAAATTAATTGAAAAATATAGCAGCATTACTTTCTTCCATTCTCCTGAATTCAAGCCCGCCATAGGTGAAATCATCTTCTTTTCTTTTCGGTTATTTTTTATCACAATTTGGAGTCGGCCGTTTAAGAGATGGGTGGAGATCAAATGAAGCTTCTTCCGCCCTCGACGGTTGATCTTTTGATTCTTGGGTAAGGAAAAAGGATCGATAATTTTTTTTTTTACAATTAACCCGATGAGAAACCAAAAGATTAAAAGATCATAAAACTGAGACAATGGTAAGGGGTGTAATGAAAGAAGAGGTAAAGTGAGCGTTGATGGAAGGAGCTTTACTCCAATTATGAAGGGCTTGTGGAAGAGGAATGGTGCATACGAGCAAATTTTGAATCTACTTACAGAATTAGGTTTTATGGACAATTTTCGTCCACGGCTCAAGTTGGAGGAAGGGGAAAAATTTCAGATTAAGAAAAGTAAATAAAGTTATACTTTTTTATGCTAGGTGGAATGAATTTCAGAAAAAGAAATAATTCAGGAAATGTAAGGATGTAAAAAACAAGAATTGAAATATATTGTAGTATCACTGTTATAGCTAGTCTACATACTATATTTATTTCTATTTTTAGGTAATTTACATAATTTATATTCCATATCGACCTCTCTATAATCCGATTCATTTCATATTCTCGAAATAGATTAAACATTTTAATAGCATAGAATTGGGTTGTTATGTGTTGCTTTTTAAGCTTGGCTACGATTTACACCGTCTGATGCCGGATCAATTCACATTTATGCTTCTCCTCGCATATACACGCTAGTAGCTTGGTCAGGAAAGTTAGGATTTCTCGGTTCTCTGTGAATCAATTTTGTCGAAACTTTTGCCAGCTGCTCTGCACAAAATGGCAACACATGTTATGTTTTTTTCTTATGTTTTGTTACGGCCTTCAATTTTATTTCAGATTTGTCTTTTTTGAGGGGCGAACAACGCTATTAGCATCTATCCTCTTTTAAGAACAATGGTATGTCTCAGAGGCCTCAACGGTGAAGAAAAGCTTTCATCATCAAGGAAAGTGCTGACGGCACCTTTGTTCATGATATCGAGGAGAAGTTAGTTCGTCAATGTGGAGGACACGGTTAGACGATTTCTGAAGGATCCTTCGCTAAGGAAGAAGTGATCCGAGTGTGGGACCTTCATGCAACAGTTAGGAAGTCGGAGTTAAATTTCAGCTTAACCTCGCGCAGATTGAACCAAGTGTACTGGTCGCCAAATGAGCCTAGAGGACAAAAAGGATTATAAATCCTTAAAAAAAAAAAAAAATATGCTGGTCCAACACCTGGGTTGCATCCAGCCGTTAGAGTTTGTTGGCGCAGGTAATATTCCAGATGTCAGCGACAGCATGGTTGTTAATGCGACACATCTAGGCGGGCGACATTAGGGTGGATGAGATTTGGCATGTCATTTCGTAGGGGTGTCCCCTGCCCAACTGAGGTAAAGCCACTCCACATTACAGTACAAACACAATAAATGTCCTCCCATCATTAACACGCACCAGATGTAACCAACACACCGACAATACCAAACACCTTCTCAATTGCCCGAACTTCAGACACGCAAGCAACACCCACAACATCTCCGATGACGAGGACATGTGGACCAGTCCTAGAGACGTTTAGGCCTTCCTAGGGTTGATCAACCTTGCAGGAGAGAGGTAAAGGGCTGGAAAGTAATAGGTTCCTCATCGTGAACAATCTGCTGTGATTTAAATTATAAAGGAAGAGCCGTCGGGGTACTTACGAAGGCGATGAAGAAGAGGCCGCTTGGGTAATAAGTTCGGAATTCAAACGAGATTTCGAAGTCCGATTTAAAGGCGTTCTTCTTGATTGGTACCACTGCGTGCGACTCCAACTGGTCACCAAACTTCAGGGCACCGTACTCGACAGTGTGCTGCTTTGGCGGGCGACAAGCCATCACGTGCTAAAGAGACAATACATAATATAAGAACCACTTTTTTTTTAATCGGAAAGGGGTTCGAATCCCTACTTTAGAGTTCCTGTACTGTCTAGGTCTTGGTGGTTTCAATTTTTTTTTTAACGCACCCAATTGGCGACTGCGTTCAAGGGCATAGGTCGCCGCAATTTAAAATTTAAACCTAGAGCAAGGATACTTTAAAATTAACAAAACTGAACTAAACAGAGAAAAAACCTAAACAAGAAGAATGGAACATGCTCCGGCGTCGTGGGGAGGGGGAAGGCCCGCCTCCCTCAAAAGTCATATAGTCCACATATATTGCGCCTTCTCAACACTTGAGCGGGTTGAGTTTTGCTGGAGCAACCCCTTCCATTCCTGATCTTGTTAACTACTCCCATTTGTCGTGGCTAACTGTGGGTTGAATCCATCATAAAGTGTAGATCTTCCACTGTGATAGATCAGATGCTAGCGAAAGTTGTTTATTTTTTAAGCAACACCAAGACCCTAGTCCCATTTTCTTTGCTCTTTTTTTGTAGACTAAATGATGGGTGGACCTTTGTTTAATAGGGGATAAATGGGGTGTGAGATACTAGTAGTTTTAGTGGCGTTGAAGCGAGTCTCATCGAGGTAGAAAACCATGATAGGAAGAGGGGGAGAAATGCAGTGCCACTGTCATTGAAATTACCCGTGTTATTTATTGGAGAGGGCTATAAACACCAGTGGGAACACTGGAGATGTGGGCATCAGGGGGAGAGCAATGGAATGTCCTCGCCAGAAGAAAGACACGTCTATCTGGTTAATGAAGGAGAGCAGAAAGTCTCTGAATCCAAACAAGACCCCGGTTCAGAATTGGGTCAAAGCGACGGAGGGTCGAGGTAGATGCGGAGATGTACACGGAGCAGCCAAAGTACAGGCTGGACTAGACCAAAGCACTGCAGGGGCGGAGTAACGTGTGGTGGTCAGCCCCCTCATGTAGTGTGGGACAGATGGTTTAAGGGGTAGAAAGTGGATTGGGCGGCTGCAATGAGGTGGGAAACCTGAGGCTTCCATGCATGAAAACCTTTCATTGCAATGACACCCGCATTAACTTAACCGATTGCTTTGCTGGAATAAGGTCCCTGGATATCAGTCTGGAATTTTTGTAGGCGAGAGGAGGGTGACCACCGAATGACGCGAGTGTGTCTCACTCAGCGAAGCTGATTATGACGAAGGGGTAAGAGAAAAGAAAAATGGTGCAACTAGACCAAAAAGAGAAGAATGGCAGAGAGGAAGAAGACTACAGATAACCAGGGCCTTCGACCATGATTAACGCAAGTCCTCTGAGTTTGGGTAGGAAGAATTATAAAAGAGGTGGCGACGGAGGTTTAAGAGAAGAGGAACTCAATGAGCACTTGGAAAACGGTAAGTCTGGTACGGCAGGAGTTAGAGGTGGGAGGGAGATCGCGGAATTTAGTGCCAAAAAAGGAAAATGAGCAGGTATACACAGAGTACAAGTTTGAAATAATTTCACGAAAACGCAAGAGTGCAAATATTTCGTACTCGATAAGCAAAGAACACAAAGGACACCCTCTCCTGATAGCAGACCAAGGAGAAATGATGAGAAAGTGAAGGTTCAAGCATATTAGGGTATAATATGGGCAGTACTTTGAAAATGCTCCCCATTAAAACTAACTCGTAAATGCTCAGAAGAAAAACAAAGCATTTAAAGAAAAACCTAACCCTTGAGAGACCATGGTGTCGGCTCTCATCACTCCATCGAAAGAAGCCACGGACTCACCTTCATATCGCTCTCCATTCCTCCCATCGCATTCCGAGGCAGATCGGCGCAACGGCCAATAAACGCGTTTTCGAAGCGGATTGGCTCGTTGAAAGGGAGGACCCTGCCATTCAAAACACACTCATTACCATTTATCGCAAGAGCATTCGCGGTTCAAGGTAAAAGCCTAATGTCCGAACTCGTTAGTCGTGAGCTCAATTTCCCCGCTGCATGCAATTAACAATTAGGTAAAAATGACTGACAAACTTTTCTAATTCTTCCTTCTATAAATAACTATACATCGTAACAGAGTTCAATCCACTTTCACCAATTCTATTTTTGACATAGTAATAGAATTCCTAACTTCACAATTTTTTTACTAAAGGTGATAATATATTGGATTTAGATCTAACAAATGGGGTATTAACGATACAGAGATTGGGGAAATTTGGGGAGATAGTAACCATTGTGGGTTCCTCAGTAAAATAAATAATGTTAAAATCTGAGACTTTAGAAAAGCAGACTATAATGGAGGTACCTGGAGACTTGTTTGGGGATAAGTGTGTGAGGTCAGGTAAAGAAATGCAATGTCAATGAGAGCAGTCAAGTGGGAAGATAATCCTCAGGTATAGAGAAATGGTGTAGATCAAGAATATGAGAGAATGATTAAGCAGTTAATTACTGGACATAATATGAACATTCGAGAAACGGAGATTAGAGCCAAAACTGTTGACCCTAAATGGATGTCGGATAAAAGAAAGCATTATATCGGCATTAAAAAGGGCATTTATAGGAAAATAGAAAACAGTGAGCGCCAATTAAGGCAGAGATACAATGAGCTAACTCGAGACATTAAGAAATTAATTGGAGTAGCAAAGATAAATTATGAAATTAAAGTCGTGAATAAAGCAAAGAAAGATCCAAAAGGTTGCAATTATCCAGAACTAAAACTATAGATAAAATAGACTTACTTAAAACTACAGATAGAGAATTAGTGAGTGATAGTAAGGCAATGGCTAGGATGTTAAATAAGTATTTTCTTTCAGTATTTACACTTTAGGATTATCTAATTGTACATAAGGGGAACTTGATCCTTAAGGGTAATGAGGAGGATTAATTAGAGAATATTTTAACTTCAAATAAGATGGTCCCAAAAGAAATAAATAAAATTTAATTTAGTAGAGCACTCGGCCTGATGATATTTTTTCTAGGATTTTGAAAGAATGTAAAGGTGAGCCCCTAGCATGCCTATTTAGCAATCGTTACAGACTAGCAATGTGCCAGCGGCATGGAAGAAATCCAATGTGATGCCTAGATTTAAGAAGGGAGATAAAACAATATGTCCAATTACAGGCCGGTGAGTTTGACATCGGTGATGGGAAAATAATGGAATCTGTAATAGCGAAATCTATTTGGGATCACTTTGATAAACACAAGTTGATTAATGAATCTCATCATGGCTTTACTAGGGAAAAATCGTGTTCGACTAATTTAGTGTCTTTTTATTGAAAAGTGCAGGAAGCTGACGATAGAGATGAGAAGTAGGATATTGTTTATTTGGGTTTTAGTAAAGCTTTTGACAGCTGTAACACTTGCGACGTTTAAATAAAGTTAATGATCTTGACTTAGATATAAGTGTAAGTAGTGACCTGAGCAAGTTTGCCGATTATACTAAATTGGATAGGATTATAAGGTCTGACTCTGATGCTGAGGTATTACAAGATCAATTGACCAAACTATACTAATGGGCAGATAAATCGGCAAGTGTAATGTACTTAGTATAGGTAGGTGTGATCCACTGAATAATTATAAACAATGGGAGAGTTTTAGAAAGGGCAGAAAGTTCTCACATCCGGCCTAGAAAGTAATGCATAAGT
Source organism: Ceratothoa steindachneri (assembly GCA_963969495.1). Taxonomy (NCBI): domain Eukaryota; kingdom Metazoa; phylum Arthropoda; class Malacostraca; order Isopoda; family Cymothoidae; genus Ceratothoa; species Ceratothoa steindachneri. The sequence continues at coordinate 56,544,325 of OZ018323.1, read as the reverse complement.
GCTAAGAATAAAGCTAATAGGAAATTGAGGTTTATTGGGAATGTAAGTAATAGGAAAATCTACCTGGCATTATAACGGCCTCAACTTTACTATGCAGTGCATTCTTGGTCACCATATTATTGGATGGATATTGCTTTAGTTGAGTCTGTGCAAAGAAGGCTGACTAAGAGGATTCATGGGTTGAGGAACCTACCTTAAGAGACTAAATCTTAACGCATTAGAAAGGAGAAGAGTCCGAGGGGACTTGATTGAAATCTTAAAGTGGGTAAAATGTTATAATCGGGGAGACATAGGTAAGATTCTTATTTTTAGTTACCGGAATAGGGCCCATAGCAGTGGATTTAAACTGGAGAAGTTTAGGTTTAGGAAAGAGTTGATAGAAATTGGTTTATAAATCGAATGGTAGATGATTGGAAGAGGTTCAATGGTCAGGTGGTAGAAACGTCCTCCCTGCGGAGTTTTAAGAATAGACTGGATATATTTATGAATGATTTAGGTGGGACTGAACTTGGTCGTTGGAATATGAGGTGCCTCCTATAGGCAAATGATTAGCCTTTTGCAGACTCTTCAAATTCTTATGTTCTTAACAACCATAGTATGTCGCGGCAAGACGAGGACGACCCCTCGTGACAGGAAGATTAGCATCGCGAGAAAATCTTAAATTAACCGTGAACTTCTTACATGTTATTGATGATAACATCCTGGACACACCCTTTCAAGGGTTGGGACGACCCCACCATACTTCGGACATTGATGTCACTTGGGACACCACCGAAGAACAGCCCTCCCTCCGAAGGGGCTTCGACTACGTTACTGCCCCTGTCCAGGCGCGTGCTGTTTACCACTTGGTCATCGACGAACAACATGGCTCTAGAATAAAAAAAATAGATGAATTCTTTTCTTAAAGGATAATCCCCCCCCCACACACGTATGCATCCCCAGCCTGGTCCTCCAGCCTCAACGCGGCGCAAAGAGAGAGGTTGGAAAGAGTGCAAAGAAGAGCCTTGAAGATCGTGCTTGGCCCCTCCTACAACTGCTATGATAATGCCTTGATAATCCCGGAACTCTCTCCCCTTGCTACAGTTTACCAAAAATGAATAATCCAATTCGGCAAACAACTGCTCAACAACCCTCGCCATCGTCACCTCCTGCCGCCCCTAGCTCCCCCTTCTCGCCACGCCACTCGCTCCCACAACCTCCTCGTCCCCATCAGATCACGTACTAACAGGCACCAGAAAAGCCCAATCCAACAATTGTGAAATATATAAATGAGGAGAATAAACGTAATTGAATACAGGTATTGTACATAAGCAAACTGTCTGTAAATTATCCGTAAATACTATAATTACGCTACCCTTGTAAATACTATTCCCATTCGCTGTATAATATCTTTTAAATATTGTATTTTGTCAGTCGAAATGACTCTTTGTATCCTAAAGAAACCGTTTTATTATTATTATTATAATCCCACAATGGGGACCCAGCCATAGCTTAGGGAACCAAGTGTATCTGACACCTGGATGATTGGCTACCATCCTCGCCCCAAGTAGTCTCCTCTGGCTAAATAACATCCACACATTTTCACTTGTATCCTCATTATTTTCTTCACGAAACTCTCCTCACAAACCTCCTGGTGGCCATTCTAGATGCCTTCATTGGTTTCCTATTCTTAATTCTAAGAAATAACTACAGCAACTAGAAGGAACCTATACTAGATAGATACTGGTGCGTGAGAGGGATATTGGGGAGAGGGGGTACCAGTAGCAAGGCGAGAGAATACCTTCATAACCGGAGACGGAGTGACCCATGAACATAGAGCTCCATTGTGCTCGTGGTGACTCGAGACTCGAGTCCTGAAGATAACATGTAGTGGAAATGGAGCAGAAAATTCATCCTAGGAGGGGACACGTTGACTCCACCCATTTTTATCCTAGGGCATTTTACGCTTGACAACGCCCAGTTTGGGAGTATCATCGTTATCATGATAATTTATGACAAAATAATATTACACGAGGGAAAATTTGCTATGAAGTTTACATTTCTCGCCCTGATGTAGCTCTAGCTATTGTAATTTGGGGACAGTTCCATATCAATATCGGACACAGTTTTCCTTCTACGATCTCATTTGACAGCCACCAGCAAGAGCACAGCCGCCAAAATCACAAACGAATCCCAATCTTTAGGCTAAATTAAATAACCAAACAACGCACCTAAAACAAACAAAAGACAAGCCTCGCCCCCAAACAAATGTCAAAAACAAAAAGTAAAAAGGCGAGCTAAGGTGTTGGAGGGAAGCCCGCTCCCTCCGGAACCTGAGGACGCAACCAACAAATCAAATATCATGGAGGAAGTCTGCCTCATCCAGAAACTCAACACGATTGCCCGAGTCCGTCCATTGTGCAAGAGACAAACGGTAGAAACACGGCTGGTCCCGGTACTGGGTCATGTAGCGCGCGCGAAAATATAAAGATGGAGACATTGAACGAGAATGTGGCGAACAGTATGGGGGACCAAGTAGTCGTCGTAGAAGGGTTCGGAGAAGCGCTTCATCCGGTAGAGCTGCCTCCCGCGAATGTGTCCTATCCGGAACGAACACAAATTTACCAATACCTTCGGAACATTGTGGAAAAGGTCCACGGAAAGAGTAGCGGCGCGATGGCGCGTAGCTTTAGGTTCTCGGGAGCCTTAATTCCATCCATTTAGTCGGTGTGGGAAAGGGTAAAACGTCAGTATGGTAGCTCAGACTGTGCAGCTAACCTATCTTCCTCATCAGCGCTCTTATTCCCCGCGAACTCCACATATCTAGGGCTCCAGCAGAAGAAAGCAACGACATAGCCCTAAGACGCAACTGCCGTGGCCTCACAAATAATGCTCACAAATCGATGCAGAGATTCCAATGCCCCAAAGGCATTCAGCGCGTCCTGCAAGTAACTATGGATGACAAGCTGATCTCCGGACCGAGCACGTCGCGTAATGGCCCGGACCGAGGGTATATTTGAACCAGCTCCACTGTGAATATGGAGGCCGCGCCAGAGAGGACCCACTGACTTCAAACGAAAGAGAGAACACGTATAAGACAACATCCATTTCACTATTGGAGGCATTGGTGTGCACTGACACGGTCCCAGCGTAATACAATGTATGATCCAAGAATGGCCATTGCAATACTCCCTAGGCTGTAGAATCCCTGGGAGCAGAGGCTTAAGGACAAACATTCACAGGTGGTGTTCTCGTGGGTGGCTTCCTGGGCAGAACCATCAGCGCCCAGGGTTCGTGAGCCGCAGAAGGGTACAACCATAATTTTGGTCAAATAAAAACGAAACCTATGTTTTTCGTCATAACGAGGGATAGTGTTCAGAGCTTGCTGAAGGCGGCACTCCAAGGTAGGCATCTGGGCCGCACCAAAAGAGAACGAAAGATCGTCTACATAGAGATAGCTAAAACATCTTCCGGCAGTACCGAGGTGATATTGTTTACTGTTCGTGTTCAAGAAAAAGAGTGACACTAAGGGCACTTATCTGCGGAGCGTCCTCTTTGTATTTCATTGGCAATCTCGCAGAAACAGAACAAGGTCTACTGACCAAAAAGTCGCTTGCTCTTACTTATTCTGATTTATGACCTTACGACCTTCAAATATTTCAATAATTCGGGGACTAATCTTGGGAGGACCTTGATAATTATATCAGTCAAAAGAGAATGTAAAACAGCATCAGAGTTTCAAATTTCGTTAGAATCGCCCGAATAGTTAGGATGTTATTGCCAAAACAAAATAATTCTCAGGCTAACTTTGAGAGGACTTTGGCAATTATATCATTCGAAATAGAATGTAAAACAACATAAGGTTTCAAATTTCGTTAGAATCGGCCGAATAGTCATAATGTTATTGTCAAAACAAAATTATTCTCTGGCTAACCTTCGGAGGACTTTAGCAATTATATTTTCGTCAGAATTCTAATTTCGTTAGAATCGGCCCAATAGTTACAATGTTATTACAAAAACGAAACAAAAGCAAAACGGGGACCAACCGACCGACCTAGAAAGATGTAGAGTCGCACGCGACTAAAAATATTGGAAAGCACCCCCTCACTCGCATAGTATGAAATATCTGCAAGATACGTATCACCATGCGTCATCGTAAGCTTGTCCAAATCGTAGAACACCGTGGTGAAGTGCTCTCCGCGAACGAACGAAGGCTTACCAGATGGCATCTGACGTGGAAAGGGCAAAAACTGCACTGTTCAGCAGACAGGTTACGTCCGCTGTCCAGATAATAAGCTAACCTACCAGCAACCTATTTCTCCATCAACTTGCACATGCAAGAAGATCGAGCAATTGGTATGACCCTAAGAGGAGTAGAGGGATCTCACTCCGGGTTGCGAAAAGCAAGCACGGTAATCATTCGCGATCGGTCCAGATCCTGTTGAGCAAAGTTAACAAAAATGCCATTCATCACTCACCCAGGTGCCGAAACATGGCGTATGGAAAATCGGGTGGAATAGATGCGTATCTTCGCCCAAGAGTTAGGGGAAAGACGCAGACTTTAGGAGCACCGGGGACAACTTCACCACCACCTCCAAGGGGGAGGGGCGTCCCTAGTTTTAGTCGAAGCGGGGCTCGAACCCATATTGCCACCAGCTCTACCATGGTAGCACCCGGGATATATAGATCACAAAGAGGGTTCTTAATGGTAGCAGAAGCTACCGTGCTCGTAGGTTTCTAAGTGGGGAGACACATACTTTAGGAACACCGGAGGCATCTTCGTAGGTTTCTAGGGGGAAGACACAGACTTTAGGAGGACTGGGAACAACTTCATTACCACCTTCAAGGGGGGGTGGGGTCCATAGTTTTAGTCAAGACGGGGCTCGAATCCATATTGCCACCAGCTATACCAGGGTAGCACCCGGGAGGTATAGACCACAAAAAAGGGTTCCTAATGGTAGCGGAAGCTACCGTGCTCGTAAGCTTCTAAGGCTCAGGAGTTAAGGTGCTTTCTTAACCTACTAGGCAGAGGAAGTACCTGGTCGCACATACTGCGACCGGACCATGCCCTAATCCTCCTGAAACGAAACTCGTTCCGTGGTCTGAACTGTCTGGATCTCATTTTCGAACAGATACGTGTCGCATTGCTTTAAAGAAGCAGGGGGCGTTTTGCCACACTTCACACACTTGGTTTTGCCTGATACATTTTTATCTTGTTCAGCCTTATAGAAGTTAGCACAGATCTGAGAATGACTCGCCTTGAAAGATCTACAGGTTATATTCGTATGGTAAAAACAGTAGCAGTGGAAGCACTCGCACCATAACACCCTGAAGGGAAACTCTCTTTAACCAATGAATTTTGAAATTTCCAACCCCCATAACTCTCTTCTTCGAGGTGGGCGGCCCATACGAAGACCTCGTACCCAGGATAGGTCTACAGGTCGTTGAGGTCCGAGATGTTGTAGGTGTTGTGTACATGTTTAAACTTTGGACAGTCGAGGAGGTGTTTAGTGTTGTCCACGTGTTGGTTACATCTGGTGCATGTTTGTTTCGTGGTAGTCTGGAGGAGGAATGTAATCGGTGATTTGTGGGCTAAAGCTGTCATGCGTTTTTGTATGAGCCAATGTTCCAGTATGTTTATGTATTGTTGGAGTGCTCTGCTTGCGCTGTAAAGATTGATGGGTGTTGTGCGGTGATTAAGATGTCATCCATGTTGGTGTTGATGTTGATGATTGGGGATTGTGGCTTTTGGGCTGTGGGATGTCATGTGTGAATAAATTGAATAGTAGGATGAAACTATTACTCCTTTGGGAACGGCTGGGTGTCATTGTCTGCTGAAGATCAAGTTTTTTAGTCATTTTTGTCGTACTTGGCGATTGTGGTGGTCAATATTCATTTGTAGAATATTTATTTTGGCAGTGTCGAAAGCTTACTTTATGTCTATGACAGCGAGGATTGCGCGTAAGGGGAATGGGCGCTTGTTGAAGCCGTCGAGTTTGTGTTATATGAGGTCAAAGGAGAGGGTCGTGGTGGAGTCGTCCTTTCGGAAACCGTGTTGTGTTTGAGATCGGGCGATATTTTGATTTATTCTTGTGTTTGGGATAGTGTACACAGTAAATGAAAGGAGAACTATGATGATAGGATAGGAACCTATGGGACCCAATCCGAGGATAAGGATAGTCCGAGGACCACGGCCTAGAAGTGTTGCTTGCCTTTATAGTGGTGCACTGCCAAAGGTTTCCTTTTCAGTTTGATATCCTTCTTCTTCCGTTCCCAGGCAGATGACAGTGCGATCTCATGCAGGCAAAATCGATGGAACCATTACCTATAGATTCAGGAGAAGGGACCCCCCCTCGCCCGTCCTCTCCGAAAGGAGAATTTCGGAAGGGAAACTTTAGAAAGGATAGAAGCGGGCCACATCCGTAATAGAGTGAGGGCCGCTTGGGGGAGAGTCTCAGTTAAGAAGTGGTAAGGAGGAATGATCCTTACGTGGAAGCGAATCCCCTTCATTTGTCGAAAAGATGCATCGTTACCTCGCCTTCTCCGGGGCGTAGGGAGACGAGGCTACGCTAGGAAGCAGGTTCATGTGCACTGCAAGCTGTGAAGATATTCAACAACCAGACACACTTCACACCCCAGCCATCGGACTATCGGCCTTTGCAGCAGGTAGGGACCTCACGATATTTCCTGCCACTTTGTCAAGTTCTGCTAAAAGGGCGGAAGTGCCCCAAACTACCAGAACATCTTTGGATAGCAACGTAAAAAGTTGGGGTTGTAGGCTAAGGTATGAAATAAAGAATAATACGAATAGGTGGGTCCACTAAGTAGTAAGGCGAGTGATCACCTTGAATTATCATACCCAGGCACTGGGAGGACGTGCTTGCTCTCCAGCTTTCACTTGCAGTAGAGGTACCCCCCCCCCCTCCCCAGCAAACGAAAAGAAAATTCGAAAAGAAAGTATTCGAAGATATGAAGCCGTACGTCAGGCAAACTGGGGCAGGGAAGGTGCACAACTGCGGCTAGGAGGGCGTAACTGCGGGCACTGGAGTCGGGCTACCCCTCCAGCCAGACAACATGCGTAAATCCACGCAGGGTAGTCCCTGCGAGCCAACATTGGCACATAAAGAAACCTAGAGACTAAATTTCAAAACTATCATATTCACACTAACACCCTAATTTAGAAACCATTTAAGTGATTCGCTCATCCCTGTATGTGAAAAGTCCTGATGCCTACTGTAGATAGAGGGGAGTAGGAAAAGGGACAAATAAAAATAAAGAATGAAAGTAGCATAGGCGAGTTGCGAATAACTTCCCGCGTCGCTGGACCACTGTTAGCGAGCGGCGAATCCACTGCGCCATCCTGAGTCTCAAAAAGACTCATTCAAGCGAACCTTTTAAGCTGCTCGCTTGCTCTTCTCGTAACGCTACACTTACTTTCTGTGTTCTTTTATGACAAAGAAGGAATGGAGAGTTCCGTCATTGTAACGATCGCTTGACACGATCCTGTGGCGGTGGGAGCCCGAGTACAACCTGAGGTCGATGTGACCTTCTATCAAAGATACGGAGTAATAGTCAGGTGGGTTGGGCAAACCTCCTCGCGTTGGCTGAAGAAAAAAAAAGGAAAATTAATGAGATTGATGTCACCCCAGATCTTGGAACGAACGAGCCCACAATTGATTAGGACGGAATAATTTAGTGATTCGTTCGCACGCATCAGTCCTTGAATTTACGATTATCAAGTTAAAATGCTTTCCACTAATGAGAGGTAAAGGGCACGGTAATAATGGTGAAATAAACAAGTAGATCAAACATGAACAGGAGAAGATAACACAAATGGAGTAGTTAATTCCAAGGAATCCAGCGTTTTGTCAAGGTTTTCTTTAGAGCGGTGAATTTACCCAAGGTATACCAAAGTAACAGCGGTTTATGGCGAAACTTCGGAAACAGAATGGATACATATCAGGAAATCTTATATCCTGGAGCAATGTAAAGGACTTTGTTACCTTAGGACAATCTATTAAGGATACCTTCATTCCTACAGGCTTCAAAAAGGGTTCCCCAAAGAATAATTAACATTATTGAAGCATTTATTTGAACAGGGAGTCACTATTTTTTGTTACTATCACTTTTTATCTATTAATTTCTGTTTCTCTTTCACTGAGCCAATTGACCCGAAAAAACGAACTAGTATATTCCCGTGAATTGCGTATATTAAAAAAACGAAGACTAACAAGGACAGTGCCAGAGTCTTAAAGAGTCGAATAAAGTGGTGAAATTAGGGGATGCGAAACGGTGTGGAAAATACAAACCCTCGAGTATACTCGGAGCTAAGAGCAGGAAGTGCCCGCAATTCTCCTGGTCTGATTAAAAACATGCCTCCTGATATTTGGGTTGCAAATTAATTACCTTATGTTCCCGTACATCAGGAAAACGAAAAAGAAACAAAAAAGGAGGTGATAGGGATGAAGTGGGTTCATGAAATTACATTAGAGATGTGTGAGTGATGCCGTGATGGTAGAAGGTCGCCCATACAATTGAATTCGTAAATTGTGGTATAAATATGGATAGCTCATTCGATTGAGCCATGTATGAAGCCCCTATCGAAGGAAAAATAGGAAAAGGGTAAAAACGCCATTAAATAACCCCCCAAAAAACAGGAAAACGAGGGGGAAATGATACGAGGGGTCATTAGGTTGCCCGACGCGTCACTGAAATAATGAGAACTCCAAATCTGAGAGAAATAACATTTAGCAACTTTTATATGACAAAAATCCACAAAGGCCCGTCAAAAGTAATCCACAAAGGCCCATCAAAAGTAATCCGCAAAGGCCTGTCAAAAGTAATTCACAAATGCCAGTCAAAAGTAATCCACAAAGACCCGTCAAAAGAAATCCGCAAATGCCCGTCAAAGGAAATCTACAAAGGCTCGTCAAAAGTAATTCGCAAAGGCCCGTCAAAAGTAATCCGCGAAGGCCTGTCAAAAGTAATACATAAAGACCCGCCAAAAGTAATCCACAAAGACACGGCCAAAGAAATCTGCAAATGCCCGTCAAAAGTAATCTACAAAGGCCCGTCAAAAGTAATCCGCAAAGACCCGTCAAAAGAAATCCGCAAATGCCCGTCCAAAGTAATCCACAAATGCCCGTCCAAAGTAATCCACAAAGGCCCGTCAAAAGTAATTCGTAAAGGCCCGTCAAAAGTAATCCGCAAAGGCCTGTGAAAAGTAATTCACAAAGGCCCGTCAAAAGTAATCCGCAAAGGCCTGTGAAAAGTAATCCGCAAAGGCCCGTCAAAAGTAATTCGTAAAGTCCTGTCAAAAGTAATCCGCAAAGACCCGTCAAAAGAAATCCGCAAATGCCCGTCAAAAGTAATCTATAAAGGCCCGTCAAAAGTAATGCATAAAGGCCCGTCAAAAATAATGCATAAAGGCTCGTCAGAAGTAATCCACAAAGGCCCATCAAAAGTAATCCACAAAGGCCCATCCCCCATTAGCCCCCCCCCCCCCACACACACACCTTACACGTCAATTCAAACATCAACCCAAGTTCTATAGAGCCCATTCACGAATAAAGGTACACCAAGACCAAATAAAACATGCTTGAATAGTCTACTATTGCAATCTATACCAATATTTACATTATATACAATTTCCTCTCTCCTATTCAACTAGTTACCCGAGTTTGTTAAAAATATTATAACTACCCCTATCTGCGATCTCTCCAGGTAGAAATTAAAGTAGTCTAGAGGTAAATTATTTCAATTACGCTGGCAGGAGAAAGGATTCGAAGGCGTGGCTTCCCAAACCAAGCTCCCATATCCGGGTTTAGCTCCCTTTCACGACACGTTCTCAAGTTTATGATGATGCAAAAATAATATCAGGTGGATTTATGGCATGTACACACTTGTTGATGGAGCACACGTTCTTTCATCATTCTCGCAATGGAGGACTTGGAATGGGGGTTACCAAGAATAGCATAGAATAAAAAAGAAGGGATAGAAGATCTATACATTAGAAATAGTGCTTATAGAAAATAGTAGGTAAATAATAGTAATAATAGGACACAAATATAGTAGCTTAGCAATAGTAATAGAAAATAATAGGCGATTAATAGGGGCCTTAAGTTAGGCCTAAGAAAGTGAGTTACACCTGCGGTCCAAGGTCATCTGATGCATTCATGGGCTTATTATACGAGGAACTTAGGTTCAAATCCAGTGTTTCCACCTCCTATTTTATCTATGGGTATAGTCAGTCATTTTTTATGACGCACGGGAGGTATACTGTTCTCAACTACAGGGTGGATCATCCAAAAGCGATATTTACAATAAGATTGATTGCATTAATTTGTATTAATAAAAGCAAAAACCAACGAGGCATCAAGGTCAAAATGTGTTTTAAAAGAGGATCTCTGAAGGAAGGTCCTGAATCTGGCTCCCTCCCCCGGTCCTGAGATGAAGACAGGTTACTTTGCGTGATAGAAGACCTGCAATGGGATGTCAAGTGTGAAATGTGGAGGGTTGTATCCCCCCCCCCCGGCTCCAATGCCTGCAGGGAGATGTGCGTCTCTATATCTTCCACACATTCTAAATCTTTACTACTTTCTTTACGGGATCTCTCCTCTTTTTTTTCTGCGTGGAGATGCCTCGTTGTTATTGCGCTTTACATTCGAAAGGGACAAAAATTCTCCTGGCGGAATGATAATAACTAAAAAACAATTACCGCCGTCAAATTGACCCTTGCTTTGTCCGTCTTGAGGTCCCTTGGTCTCACATTACCCGGAGAACCACACTTGTCATGACGTCATCCTTCTTAAAAACAGAAGAAAATATAAAAATAAATAACACCTTAGGCCGAACAGGAAGGTAGGATGACCGGCATGCAAGTGACTTACCCTGCGAGTACTGTGAGGTCAAGAGACATCTCCATCGGTGCCTTAGGTTGGTTAAGACCCCGACATTTTTATAGCTTAAATACCCTAAACTAACCATGCGTAGAATTCAAAGTTGCCAACAGTGACAAATTAACCTAAACTAACCATGCGTGGAATTCAGAGTTGCCAACAGTGAAAAATTAACCTAAACTAATCATGCGTGGAATTCAAAGTTGCCAACAGTAACAAATTACCCGCAACACCCTGTAAAATTGCGTAATCAACGAGGGCTTTATAAATGTGCAACTACAAACACCTAACAACACAAGCTAACGTGGCCTAGGTGCGACCGCAACAACTAAAGCACAGAACACCTTTTTGGCACCCTGACCACTCTTAGAACCCCGTCAAACACAGTCTGTCCGAGATCCGTGAGCTAAACCCACTGTGGGGACAAGTTTCCTGGGGGATACGGGTTGGACATAGCACTAGCCCGGAGGAAAAAAATAGAAAAATAAAGTTATAAATGTGCATCTCGGATGACGTCTTTTACGCCATTCCCTTCCCTTCGTGTGATTGCACTTCGTGGTGCATATGCGTCATTAAGACCAAAAGGTGTTAACACGATTTCGAGGTAAACTAAAGAAAGATAATTTCAAGCTGTAGTCGGAACTATAGGGAGATAAGATAAAAGTGTTAGAACTAAAAAAAGGCAGGAACAAAGGCCAAGCATTTTCCTCTCTATTTGCATTCTCTTTTACATCCTTATAAATAGCAATTCCAAGGCAAAAATGACCTTCATTGCAGTTAAAAGATGTTAGTAAAATGTCCAATCAAATGCGAGGTTAGCAGAAAGCGAAGAAGATATAGCGAAGCTCTAATCTATCGTTACTCCCTTCGCCCTTAGCGTACTGGAAGGGTTGTAGTCCGTGTAGTAGTGGTGATGGTGGAAGGAGTTTCTGACAATTCCTCTTCATCATCCTTCAAGGAGAAATGTCAATTAGAATAGAGATCCACACCTATTTTGGATTAGCTGGAAATATTAGTAAGATTTTAATCCTATCCCTCCTCCAAAGAGGACGAAAGTCATCAAATAACATTACGGATCATTCATTTTAGTAGAAAGGAGGTAAAATATTGATAAGTTATACCAAGAGATCTCCAGGGTTATATAATTCTTGCTTAGATAACATTGAAACAACCAAATCATATTTTTTAGTGATGATCCTTCCTGGGATTAATCAACCCAAACACCTAACACTTAAGCCAAGCCATCACCTTTAATACGAACTGATAAAATCTTTAAAATAATCATTCCTTCCAGTGTTAGAATAATTAATTGTGCACAAATACAAGTAGTTAACAACACTGGTTTAGTCAGTTGAAAACCTCGATTTGAATTTATAGAACTTCTCGGCAATGGTTTCAACAAGCCACCATCTTAATCACAGCTCACGAGACACTACTAACTACTTGCTTGCACAAAGCGTTGCGAGCAACGCATTCAACGACTGAAGGAGGGACTCATTACCTACCCAATAAACGTAGGGACCATAAAGAGTGAGTCATTACCTGCCCAAAAAACGTAGGGACCATAAGGAGTGAGTCATTACCTGCCCAATGAACGTAGGGACCATAAGGAGTGAGTCATTACCTGCCCAATGAACGTAGGGACCATAAGGAGTGAGTCATTACCTACCCAATGAACGTAGGGACCATAAGGAGTGAGTCATTACCTGCCCAAGGAACGTGGACACCATAAGGAGAGCGTCCGATTCCATCGTCTTGAATGTGAAACCAAAGTTGGATCCCTTTCGAAGGACTCTGCTAGGCATTTCAAGGAAGCCTTGGCCGAGGAACCCGATGTCGCTGTGAATCTTCAGAGAGAAATAAAGTGATGATAGTAATGTAACTTACATAATCCACCAATTTAAGGAACTATAGCTAGCCTAATGGATAAGCCGTTGGATATCCACACCTAGGTGGTGGGTTCGATTCCCGGCAGAAACAGATAAAACACAATTCGGCGCTTGCAGGAAGCTGCCGTGCGTTCGGTGGTACGCAGTCTGACTGCATCTGTGCAGACATCTCCAACAAATTGTAACACCGATGTTTCTTTCATCCCTCTTTCCTTCATACACAAACATTATTCTTCCGTTTCGGAACGTGACGAAACAGGTGGGTCACCCAAGTTCAATGAAAGTTTTTTTCCGACTCTTACGGTGGTATCAAATCACAGTACTACCACGGTTGATTGTCATTCTAGTTTTTTACCAATTGTCTGGTTACCTACTGCCAATATATCCCATGTACTGCAACTCGCCTGGTTAGCTTTCGAGATTAAAATAAGCTTTAATTGGTTAGTTAATTGCGAAACCCCCTCCCATTTCAATCATGGTTCCCACCCGCGACCAATTAAAGCTGATCAAAATATAGAAAACAAAAAATAAATTCGAGCTGTAGTACAAAAGGGATATTGGCAGTAGGTAACAAGGCGATTTGTAATCAACTAGAATGACAACTCTATTCGTAATGGTCACATTCACTTTAATACATAAGTGTGAAAGGTGCATTCACAACCCTTCAGGACAAAGTGCCTGCCAAAAGGCACAGAACCACAAAAGCTAAATTACAGAACTTTTCCGTTCATTTTACAGTAAATTAAGCTTGATTACCTTTCCACCCACAATTCACGGTAACTTACGTCTTTCGAGCAGGTCTTTTCTATGCCGTAGGATTGCCCATCCGTGTGAGGATTTTTCCCAACTTCTAGGACACTGAGCCCACTCATGCAGCCTAGTAGTGACCGCAGCTCAATTTGCTTGCCAACACTGCAAGAGACAGAGGAGGGTAATCGAAAATAATGCATATAATAGGGGGACACGATAACGAAAAACTTAGCCATATGTGCTAAAAATCTCTGATTTCATTTAAAGCAAAGGAAGCTAGCACCCTTCGGAAGGGGCGCAAGCTCACTAAAAACTGTTGAAGTTGAGACTAAAAATGAGAGATTATAGCAACAAGGACCCGAAAACCCTGGTGAAAATAGACTCAAGTGATGATGGTTACTCGGGATGCGAACCTGAAAATCTCTTCGGGAGCAGAAAGAAAACAAATTCAAACGAGTAAAACACGACCTCGTTGTTTATAACTCCGCGAGAGCCGATGACATCTCTGCTCCCTTCGACCGCTTAGGAGATTAAGGGAGAAAGGTTTAATCCTTTCTCCCGCCAGCATTATCACAATTAAGTGGAAGCCGCCCTTTCTGTAAGGCTGTCTCGAGGGACCAGGTTAACCGATCTCTTTTGGCTGAGGTGGGAACGAGAAAAAAAGAAGAAGAGGACATCACCTTTTTTTTAGATAGGACAAGAGCTGATTGGAAAGAAGGTCCATGCAAATGCCCGTTCACAGTAATATACTGTCAGCAATTCGCAACTAACTAAGTCTATCAATAGACTTACTTAGTCTATCATCGACTTGGACTCGCCAGTCCAAGTCGGGCTCCCATCCACTAACCATACCTTATGTTGCTTAACTTTATTCATGACAGTTTCTCCAAATGCAGAACAATGGTTCGAGTTGGTACTTACATTTCTCGATTGAACTCTGGATCAACGCCACCGAAATAAAATGGTTCGTTAAACAAATCCAGGTCAGGACCTCCTTTAATGGTTGCCAGTTGGTTCTGGTCTCCAACTACCAACTTCCCCATGCGGTTCCCATCTGTAAGAAAAGGGGCGAATGTTGAAATTTGGAGAGTAACGGAGCAGAAACACCAACCAACGGGGACATAAGCATTGTGTTCAAATAAGAAGAAAGAGCATAACCACCTGGAAATTTCGAGAGCTTCGTATCGAATTTGGTAAAGTTAGAGTAAGAAAAACTTAAGAGATTTGGGTACTAGAATAATACACAGCTCACCTGAATCTGCTCCCATTCCACCAGGAATGGGAGTCTTTAAACACTAACCAGATATATCTATATTGGTAGTCACAGACTTTTATATATCAAAATTTAATCACGCAATTAAGAATCAGAAGATCAAGGCCTTCCCTGATTTTCCATAAGCATACAAGCCGACATACCCGAGCTCATTTACCTTCTTAATAAATCTTTTATTTTTTTATATTGAGAAATAAGAGACAGAAGCTTGAAAAGGAAGGAATCAATCTTTTAAAATCTAAACAAATTAGAGATAGGATTTACTTATTTGCCTCCATACTTCTCTCTTCTGTGAGGCGGGCGGTCCCGACGGAACGAAACAACGTCCTCCGGGCGGGTCCACAGGTCCCTTAGTAATGTAATAGTGTGCGAGTGTGAGAGTAGGGCAATCGAAAAGGTGTTTTGTATCTTCTGAGGCTCGATTGGACCTAAACATGTTTGTGTTTGTGTGAGCTTTGTTTTGTGTTTGTATTTTTGTGTTATCGATGAGTCGCCAGTTCGTGAGGGGATAGGAGTATTCTGTTTTCTGTGGAGGGATTTTTCTGAGGATGTGGGATAGGAGGAGTACTCTGTGCTTTTTGTGGAGGGATTTTTCTGAGGATGTGGGATAGGAGTACTCTGTGCTTTCTGTGGAGGAATTTTTCTGGGGATGTGGGATAGGAGTATTCTGTGTTTTCTGTGGAAGGATTTTTCTGAGGATGTGGTTATGCGCGGTAATGGGTAGGTGTTCACGAGTGTGAACTGCGTCGATATGTTTTATTAAGGTGCGGTTTGGAGAATTTGGGGAAGGGCAGGGCATATCTATTTTTGTCTGGGTTGTTGTGTTATATTCTAAGGTGGTGCGGATGCTTTTGTGTTCTACTGAAGTGAGGGGTTCCTATCATGTGTAGGTGTACTTTAGTGGGTAATATGTTGGTTTCAGCGTGGAGGTGTGGGCTTGGTGTGTTTTTTTTTGTGCATCCTGTGATGACTCTTGAGTGCGTTGTTTTGGGAAAATTTTGAGTTGTTTGTAGTGGGTGTTTTTTAGTGTTGGGTGCCAGGCAGGTGCAGCGTAGTTTAGGGTAATTCGTATGAATTATTTGTATAGTGTAGTGAGGGATTCCTTGCGTTGCCCAAGGGTAGTGTTGGCAAGTGATTTACTGGCGATAATTTTCTTTGTGGTTTATTTTATTATCTTGATTGTGCGGTTTAAAAGTCATGTGGGTATCTAGCGTGATGCCACGGAGGATGGAGGGTTTGTTTAGGGGGGAGTGATTCTCCATTTAGTTTAATTGTGGGGGGAGGGGAGATTTGATTGATTTATGGATGTTGGTGGCTGAATAGTTTTATTGATGATTTGGCTGGGGATGCCGTCATCTTGTTTTGTGGGAGCCATTGTCCCAGTGTGTGCAAATGTAATGTTGGAGTGTTTTGGTAGTGATGGCGATGTTGTGTTGTTGGGCTATGATAGAGATGTCGTTTACGTCGGTGTATATGCGGATAATAGGTGTAATTGAGGTTGTGTATAAGAGATAGGAGCGAGGCAGTAGTGCAGTCCCCGTGTTTTATCAAGATTGTCGTCATTCTACTCACTCTTCAGCGAAACCTGGACGTCAGCTTGGATCTGGATGAGCCCTCGCATGTTATTGAGCTTTTTCTCAGATTTCATCACAAACTGCGTTTGTTGGTCGAACTGGACAGTAAATGTAACTCTCCCGTCCTTGAGACCGATACTGAAGTACTGGTTCTGCGGTGGGAATAAAAATTGTGATATAAATAAAACGCGAGGAATTAGGACTCTGTGAATCAAGAATTGAATGTTTACTATTTGGAAAGAAATCGACATCTTCAGCCTACGTTTCCTTTCCCATTTTTACTCGATAGGTGGCGGGTTAGAGCCAGGTTGAGAAGCGCCGCGGAAAGGACATTTCTCTATTATTTGGGGGTCGCTATCTTTCAATGGCACAGGGTGGAGCTAAATTAGGGACGGGGAAGAGGACGATCGAATATTCAGCTTTGAGGTGGGGCTAGCCGAGCGAGTCGCTCTGCCCGTCCACTAACTATTGAATTATTATTATTATACACGAGAGGGGATTTTTATAAGCCGCTCCTGTCCATTGCATGCACTGTAAATGGTCACATTTACTAGCATACGATGCCCCGGTGACACCACATTTGTGATATGCTTACTCCCTGACACGAAAATAAAGTATTTAAAAAATATATATTCAAAAAGTAATGGGATTGTTTCCACCTGAGTTTTGAAGAAGAGGTTAGTAAATAGAGTGGTAAAGTTAAGGGAGGTATAAATGTTAAAATATGATATAGTCAAAAGAATAGTTTTGGTAAGTCACTTGGGCACTAGAACCAGGAATCCCTGGTGGAATCTTCAGTCCACGAAATATATGAGGCAGTGGTTTGGTTCCCAAGGGGTGTGCCAGGAGCCTTCGAACCCGGGATAAAACTCGACTGGACGGGATCCTACAGCATATACCTACCCCCCTCCCCAAGATGGGTAGCTTTTTGCTCTATAAGGTAACAACGAGTGGTATGGAGAGGGCACTTTGTGGCAATGATGCGCGTCAATCACACGTTTTTGGTGGGAGATGAGTGTGGGTTAGAACAATGGAAAATCTAACAAAACATGAAGTAAAGGATATTGACTAAGGGCATGGATGAGGAGGCTACGTCTTTACTACGGTTAAAATCAAGTCGCAATCCACGTGACCATCAAATAAGACTCCGATAAAGAAGGAATAAATAAACATAAAGTGGTGGTTTCGAACCATGTGGAAAAGAGGACCAAGGGAGATGATTCAGCCGATTCGCACCGGTTAGTAAGAACCTGTTCTTGGAATTTCATTAACTCAGAGAACCGGTTGTTAGCTTAACTAAGGGGTTCTCAATCATTTTTGAAGTGCGGAAAATAACTAAAATAAATAATTTCCCTTTCTAGACTTTAGAGCGTGTAACAACCCAAAGATCAACTTTTGTACGTATATCAGGCCGCCAGCCAGCATGGTTTGCTGCTAGAGCCAAATAGTGAGAGACCATGTTGTTAGTGAGAGAACCTGTTATTAGTGAGACCTGTAGTGAGAGAACCTGTTGTTAGTGAGAGAACCTGTTATTAGTGAGACCTGTAGTGAGAGAACCTGTTGTTAGTGAGACCTGTAGTGAGAGAACCTGTTCTTAATTTTTTTTTAATTCCGCCACTGTCATTAACCCACCTGTTCTTCGTTGTAGGAGAGGAAGAGCAAGGCGTCTTCGTCCAAACTCCGGAAACTGAGGACCACAGAATAAAAGGGCTTCGGGCGTCGTATCCGATTCTTACCCTTGAAGTAGCCTTTGCCATTGAAACCAAACGATGTCTTGTCTTCCTCCTCCAATTGAAGTTCGAATCTTTAATGAAATGAGGTGGAATCAATCGCACAGTGATGGCTATGCGATTGTAGCATCCCATCGATATAAAGGTTTAATGGGGGTGAGTGGAAATGAGAGAGAGATTTGTTTTTAATAGGGCATAAAGAGAGGGAGAAGGTATTTTTTATTGTCTTTGATGCACGCTGACCTCACTTTGTGATGAGATAATTGCAGTTACACCCACAGGAATATCCCAGCATGTATCATCCCCCAAGTGAGGGAGGGATAGCTATTTCGGAGGCCGCTGTAGGGATTTTTCTTTGAGGGTGTCGGATGAGTGTCACAAGAGGCGAGGAGATGTGTCAGACACAATGCGTGAAATGGGTGGATAAAAGCTGGGTTGATAAATACCTATATAATACTCCCATGAATGCGTCCAATGACTCAACTGGGGTCGGTGATGCCCTGATCCCAACGGAAATTAAGGTTGTCCAAATTGGATTTCCATTTGTTTTCTAATTTATGGTCAACTATTAGTGCATAACTGCAAATAATAATGAATATTAATAATAATAAATACTAATAAAATACTAATAAACATTATTATTAATATAAACAATAATAATATTAATAATAAAACAATGATAATATTAATAATAATAATAATTTTCCTAATGAATTATTGTTGTTGATGATCCTCGAACTAACTGTCTATCAGAGCAACTGCGAGAATGGATATGGGTCTGTACCAGGTTTACACTTAGAGCACCCAGGGGTGTATATTATATTTTGGGAGTGTGTGGTTGTGTGAAGTGCAATCTTACATGGTGTTTGATTGTGTGGCGTACGGTGTTGCGTTCTCGGAAGGCTTCTGCAATGTCACTTCCAGCCTCTTCGGGTAACTCAGGAGAGGCTGGGTGATGTCCAAACCACAGCCTGGCCAGGTGGATGGACTCCATCCTCCGAAGGTAGGGAGGGTTCAGGAGGGTGGACGTCAAGGATCAGAATAAAATGTTACCTATTTTGACCTCCGCTAGGGTTCATCCCTGAGGTCAGAAGCTATGATGAATTCCATCGACCAGACGGAGTTGTGCTCTCAGAACTATAGGTTTTGTCTCAGCTTTGCTTGTGCTAAACATGCTGAAAATAGGTGTTAAACTGTAGCTAGTTTCAGTGGGAGCGGAGGCCGGTGCAATACTGTTTGGGGTCGCAACCGCACCAGGGCCTTACCAAGAAGACCCGTTTGGGTTGATGTCCAGGGCAATGACGTCGAGGGGGTGATTTTGGATCCCGCACTCCACGTATCTGTAAGATTTGCCTTCGCTCTGCTTGTGTTTGGGCATGTTGTAAACAAGTATTGAACAGTGTCTGGTTCCTAGGGGCAGTAAGGGTAGGGGAACTCTTTGCTCGCCTTGTGGAAACGGACTGGTCTTCTAATGTAGATACCTGGTTACAGATTGGTGAATGAGGTGATCTTACACCAGCAGTGGTAGGTAGATTTCAACACTGATTATCATACACACGTAGTCAACTACAACACCGCTCTCTTTCCACCATCGTCTTCACAGCACAACATAGAATCTTCTCTGTTCCAAAGAATCCTACCGATGGGTAGTGTCCACATACCCCTGACAGGGAGCGGGCCTCCATTCTCCCCAAATGTCCAAGGTTCCACCTGATCTTTGGTGGTGCAAAGAAAACTCTCTCCGACGCACACACACGCACGAAAAAACGAGGACAGACCCCTGGTGCCCTTGGCAGCTCACCAAAGATTGTCATGCTGATCTTTATTTCAGTTTCAGTATTCGGTCGGGGGATCCGATCTTCAGGACAGGTGATCTCATCCACGAGTGGAAGACGGATGGCGCAGCGAAGTAGTAGCGAGGGCGTAGGTTGGTAGAACCAGCAGAAGGGTTTTGATTGGGCGCGGAAACGACCGTGCCCGTGGGCCTGGAGGGGGCAGGAGCAGAGGGTGTATTTCTTAGCATTGAGGCATAAGACGTCCCAGGCATAGACGGGCGTGCCAGGACCAAGTCTTTAGCCTCGCTAAATGAGAGACGATCATGGACCTGAACGGCCAAGATTTCCTTCTCAAGGAGATACGCACCACATTGCTTCGAAGAAGCAGGGTAGGTCTCTCCGAAATTGACACACTTTGCTACTCACGATTTGTTCTTATCGTGTGCGGCCTTGGAGGAACTTACACAGACTTCGGGTAGCCACGACTTTGAATGTCGACAGAAGCGATTCGTATAGCCGAAGCGTTGGAAGTAGTAGTACCTCCGCCGCAGTATCACGAATGTCTTCACGCGGTAGCAATACCAATCGGCACGCACCGACTCAGGGAGCTTGTCACAATCGAACGTGACGAAGAACGTAGGAGTGGGTCTCGAAGCCCCTCCGGGTTTTCTCGTCACACGTTCGACATTGACCGCATCATGATCGGCCAGCTCTAAGGTGATGTCATCTATGGAGTAGCCCATGAGTTCCCTTGCATAAACTACTCCTTTCACGCAGTCCATGGTAGAGTGCGACGTCACACTCACAGGCGTGCCATCTAGTGTCCGAAGAATCATTCGATACACTCACCAAAAGTCTCTGTGACGAGAAACAGGTCACCTTTGGCACTCTACTAATCACACTAACTAGAGCTAAATCTCTTCTCTGATGGACCATGTTGCCGTAAGGCCAACATTCTGCTATCAGTGGAGCGAATAACGAGGAAGCGTTTGAAGCCAGCGAGCTCGAAAACGCCAGGTAGCCTCTGAATGAGGGGCCCCGCCATAATCAAGGATCCGCTGTGCGCATTTTTGGCCTTGGTCAGGAGTAACAAGGAGTAACAAGGAAAGTAAGTACCCTAGGAGACCTTACGGTCCATTCAAAGAGGGTACCTTTGGACTAGCAATTGAGCGGGCACATGGCTGCTCAATTGTTTTGCGTCCATAAACGGCCACTTTTCAAGACTTTGTCTAGTCTTGACTTGAACTGGTCAACAGATTCACTGTTGACAACTTCCACTGGAAGTGCGTTCCACTTACCGCAGATACTGTAGGTGAAAAAGTTTCCACACAGATTGCGGTTGTAACGCTTCAGTTCAAGTTTGAAGCCGTGATTGCGCGTTCTGTTCTCACTCAGTGTGAAAATATCCCGGTAGTCAACATTGTCGAACCCTCGAAGTATTTTGAAGACTTCGATGAGCTGACCACGCAGTCTACGGGTTTCCAGTGAGAACAGATCTAACTCCCTTAGTCTATCCTCATAACTTTTATGTCGGATAGAGGGAATCAGCTTGGTTGCCCTGGCTTGTACGCGTTCCAATCTCGCGATGTCCTTTCGCAATGAAGGACTCCAAAATTGTATGGCATACTCCAGGTGCGGTCGGACAAGTGAGTTGTACAGGCACAGTACAATCTCCTGGTTCCGATAACCAAACTGGCGAGGAGACTCCTCGCCCGGGACAGCAAAGGGGCCGGGCGTGCCGATCTTAGTTTGGTCACTTGCCGAAACTGCACCGAACCGGTCCGTCTCCGTGGCTCCCACGGAAGGAGAGGAGCTCTTAGTCTTGTCTCTCTGGCTTTTCTTTTTAGGTGAGGATGGCGGGGAGTGAACCCGCTTCTCTCCCCCGCCGGCACGAGCTCCCAGGCCAAATGGACCGGCCTCAGCCAGATCCTTCTCCGAAATAGAAAAGGTCTTGGCTGTCATAGGGGCACCAGCCTCGGGAAAAGATCCCTCCCCTCCCTGTAAGGCCTCGGGAGCCCAAGCTGTCTGAGCGGACCTTCCAAAGGGGCGGACTTGGGTTCAGTGCTTGGCACCGAGCCCAGGTTCGATCCCATGGAAGGTCCTACCATTTGAGGCTGGGTTACCTCAGGGACCAAGTCCATCTCAGGGGAGGGGCTCCATGTGGTCATTCCCCTCAAGACATCATAGATCCCATCCGAGGTTCTTTTTTATCTTCTAATGCCAGTGCACCGGCATCCATCGAAGAAGAGAGAGGGGCAGGTACACTGACCCCCTGCAAACTAATCGCGCACGCCTGCAGGACATTAAGGAGCACGATCCGAGGGGCCCTGCCATCATTTGCTACCCTAATTAGGTTGGTCCTATCGAGCCCGCTCCAACCGGGAGAGGTCAATTATGGGCCGCCTGCCTGCTCTCTTGGCAGTCCCCTTGGTAAGTAAAGGTGGGACTGCCGTTGGAAAAAGTGACCAAGAAGGGGGTGAGGGGTGAGTCCCCTGCACCCGTAGGTAAAGGAGAGGAGTAAGCCTTCTCTCCGGTAGAAGAAATTTGTAGGGTCCCCTGAAAAAGCACAAGGAGGGAGGGGACTCCATTTTTTGAGTGTTGCTGCCCGAAGGCGGTTCCGGTGATGGTAAAGGGAGAGAAGTTTTTTTTAAGGACTCATCATTGGGCATGGTGACCCTGTGCAATTCACGGGATGCACACGCTCATCACCCCACGCAGTAGCCCGCTCTGCGAGGGGTGAATACGGGGCCGGAAGAACCAGCTACCGCCATTTGAGGCCACTCCTCCCGCTTAGTCACCTGGCAGTCTATCCGCATGGCGGCTCCACCTTGGGCACTGCGTAAAACTGATAGACACGAAAAGGAGTAAGAAATGGTATGTAAGTAACGTGTGGGTGAGGATCAAGCAGGTTGTTAACAACCCACCACCCCAGGCCGGAGCTCAATGGTGAGGTAACATTGTCCCCTCAGCCCCGATCCGGGATAGTTGGGTGAGAGGAAGCTGGTCGGCGTCTACCTTGTGAAATTGGAGGCCGACCAGAGAAGTTATGGGAGAGGTTATAGGGAAAGTGAGGAAGTAGGGTAAAAACACAGGCTGTCCGCAAAAAGGAGGAGAAGCTAAGCTGGGGCCGGACGGGGAGCTGAGTCTCTTCCGCACGGCCGTTAGGAAGACAAATCACCGCGCCCCTTACTGGGTTGCTATGTCGATTATTGCCATTACTGCTCTGAGTGGTGGTGTGGGTTGCTTGAAATCACTTATGAGTTGGGTGATTTGAGTCGAGTGGTTGTCAAATAATGAATTGTCATCGACACTTGTCCACCCTCAACCCCCGAATTCTCCTACATCAAACACATCTAATAGATCAAAAACATCAAACACAAGCTCATTTGCGCTTTGACACTGGATTCCATGACTGCAAGTGTGTTAGAGGGCATGACTGTTATTTACCCCTCGTTGCAAGCAGCACACCCAACGGACTTTGTAAAGTTCCACAATCCTAGGGGTTCTCCGTTGATGGTCACGTAGTGAAGACATCCCTTGAAATCCTTCACCTTCAAGAACCTCTCAGATCGCTCGGGGACTCCACCTGAAGAAGGAAACAGTTTAGGAATGTGAAGTTGATTCCTATCAAGGAAGACAATTGAAAAAAAAAATCAGTTATACAATTTCAACACACGGGAGTAAACGGAGAGAAGTGTGTATGGATAGAATTGGCAAAGAGGTGAGCTTGGAGACGTATGAGTGGGAGGATGATTGTTGTTGTTGTTGGATTTCCTCCCAGATGGAGGCGGCCTATTCTCTCCCTAACCGCTTGGGAGATTAAGGGAGAAAGCCTTTGGCCCTAAGGCATATGCTGGAGGACAGCGCCTTCTGTGAGATTGTCTGAGGGACCAGGTTAGAGGGGAAGGAGGCTGTTGCATGCTATGAGAATTTTACAGCACACTTCTGTGCTAGTGGTCCACGCAACAGTTAAGAAGTCGGGGTTCGATTGCCTTTTAACCTCACGAAGATTGGTGTGGGAGTCCCTACACCAGGATTGCATTCAGGTAGGGTGGTCCAATTATATCCCTAGACCCTACAGGTTGGCTAGAAGGAAAAAAGAAATAGCCTTGCTTGCTGGGCGGCATGGGGAAGGGGGAGGAAATCACTGACTTGTAAACAGACCATGGCCATGGTTGCCATGACTAATGAAGATTCCAAGCGGATGTCAGACGCGAGGCTATAACGAACGTTAGTTAGGGCAAGGATTGCTCCTACTCTCTATCGTCTACGGGGTTTGCCAATCTATGGTAGTGACGCATACTAACGTTAACCTTGAAGGTTTGATGATTATGATGATTAAATTAACAATTGTTATATAGGTATAATCATTTAAAGTGAACTAAAACGGAAAGCATCAGTTATCATGGCTGAATCATCAGCTTTCCAAAGAAACAAGACTCCCTGGGGTTGTAATGCTAAAGAAAACAAATGAGATAAATAACAATAAGAAAGAAAATTGAAGAGAAAATTGAAAATATCAAGCATATACAATTTAGATTGCAATTTTACACTCCATTTTCCTTGTCTCACTGTTACTGAGTGCATCAATGACGAGACCTCAGTCATAATTACCTATCCCCGTGTCTCACTGTTACTAAGTGCATCAATGACGAGACCTCAGTCATAATTACCTATCCACGTGTCTCACTGTTACTAAGTGCATCAATGACGAGTCCTCAGTCATAATTACCTATCCACGTGTAATCCCACGGGTGGAGGTCCATCCTGCTGAAACCGGCTGGAGACGCCGAAGTCACCGGCTCAGTATAGAGCTTCTTTCTACTCGAGTTCTTAATGAACGATGGTCGCACAAAAAGCTCGCCAATGTTGCCGATCCGATTAATGGTTATGTGGTACCTTGGATAAAAAAGAAGTAATATTTGACGAATAACGGGGGTAGTGGTCCCAACTGCAGGTTCATTGCTTTCATGCTCTGTAAGGTTAATTAGTTAGTAATGCTGGTTTCTCTACTTTTATCAAAGGGCAAAACCAACGAGGGAATTTGAAACTCGAAAAGAGCCTTCGACAAGGGGTTTTAACAGACCTTGATGACCGTTTTATCTTACACAGCACACTCGCAAACACCCAACACAGATCTCTCGTTAGCCAAGTCCACACGCTTCGGTACCGCTTCCAATCCCCGGCAATGTGGGACACAAAAAAAAAGATTCGACGTTCATTGGGAAGAGCCGTCAAATGAGGCGGTGCATCGAGTCTCAGGCATAAGCGCAGACAGCAACGGCCACTTACGTCATTGAAAACATCGCCAATCGCAACGCCGCTCTCTTCGTCTCTTTACTTTCATTCGAACATACAACACATTACTCTTCATCTTGGAACCAGCCAAAGTATATTTTTTCATATCAACATACCCCTGACTCGGAACAGATGGCTCTCCCTTAGGCCATTAAGAGGCCCCCTGTTGGCTGGTTGGTAGCAAACCACAGCTCAATCACTCTTCCTGTACCTCTTCCGATGTCCTGGGCTTACTAGCTATTGTCTTTCTGATCTTTATATGAATTTCTTTACCTCGTTGGCAGACTTCATCCACGATTGAAGAGGGATGAGGGCGGGCGCAATTAACTAACACTAACAAAACACCAATAGTGGTCGGTGCCATCCTAAGCCTCGAATAACACGAAACAAACACTAAAATAAATCTGTTTCACACAAAGGGGAGTCGGCGCGCGTCAATGCTACTAATACTACCCCCTCCCCTTACTTTATGTCCTAATAAGCAACAAAGTCCCCCATCATTTTGTTTCTGGTATACAACATAGAAAAACATGTATAAAAAAATATTAGGAAAGTATGGAAACTGTGGGAAGCGAAAAATAGGAGAATATTTAAACCGTGAAAAACTCAGGTGGAAGGAGTTTCCTAAACTTGCCCACATTCAGTTATGAAAGAAGGGTTTACTATGGTGGAATCTTAAAGTTAAATGCAAATAAACGCAAGTTCTTTCTTCTCTTGCAAGTAGACGTGGGCAAGATTCACCAAATGCACTCTTTGATGAAGGCATTGCTTAATGCCAATGTCCGAATGAGATTCTGTAACTGAAAACTAAATCCTGAAAATGAATCATGGTTCATTTACCATCTAGATTCGTCTGAGGCTAGTTGATTGTTAGTTTCTAGATGCAGTGGATGAACGATGGTCTCCATACCACCACCAGCATTCCAAGTGAAGTGAATTTTCCGGTCTACCATTTCCACAGCCATGAAATCTGACTGCAAAGTAATTTAGAATCATTAATAATTAGACTGGAATCTCTGGCGTATTAACCCATCCTCGTGGGATATTGCCTTATGAGAGAGCTAAAGAACACTTCTTACCGAATTGGATGAACCCATGAAGAGGAGCAAGGAATCTTTGTGATCCGATGTAATGGCGTAACCGAGAGTTAGTCTACTTGTAGTCGAGGGTTGCAGGAAGGGACGGTATTTACGTGTGCAGACACCGTTCTCATCGGTCGTCAGGGAAACGCGAATCTTTGGAAATGGTTATATTAACTTTTGGACCCTGGAAGGAGACTCGGCTAAGACTGTTAAATGTCAGATAATGATGCTAGTTTGTCCTAGGCTTAGAGTTCTGCTCATAGGGAGGTAGCTTGAATGAATTCTGGCTTGCTGCACTTCTCCCATTCTCCCAGATATCCATAACAAACACCACTTTGTGGGAAATTGTTCAATGTTACAATCTTTAATCTTCTGGCAGCCCTTCTCCTACTTGTGTAAACCAAATATAAAGCAATCACCCGTCGTTCACACACACAAAAATTAGCCTTGAAGAAATAAAGTTCAGAAGAGTTTGAATTTCATTGAAGCCATTCCGGCGAGATGGAGTTTTAGTCACAACTTAGTAAGCTAAATCACATGGACGACATTATTACCATTCATTCCTGCGGTTTTAGATGTTGCTACGAGATTCGTTAATTCTTAATAAATTGTGAAAAATATAAGCAGTAATTAAGGGTGGGAATGAATTAAAATAAATAGCTCCGAATTCTAACTATTGAGTACATAAGAAATCAGAAATAAATCAACCATTAAAAATAATAAATAAAGATAAAACTAACGTGAAAGTTTGCCAGGAGACTTGTAAAGAAAGTGAAGATGTGGGGGAAGATATATAGCCACAGTTCCTCCTGCGACCAGTGGAATTTGGAGAGCTCTCAACTGTGGGCTTTGATGCCTGCAGGATACTCACTTCTCTAGATGACAGCTTGCAACCCCTTGGGAGTTAAGTCAACTAAAGGAAGCACCACCTACTCATAACCAACATCACCTACCGATGAAGCATATTGTCGTGTCTGCTCGATTCTTCGTTTGAGAGCCTCAATCTTTTCCTTCAGGTTGTTACCTCGTACTTCTATACGGGTTGATTGGCGACGCAAGTTCACACTTAACCGTTCTCCCTTCTGCGTTACTCCCTCGATGTTCGTAACTGAAGATGAATTTTAAATTTTCAAAGTGCATTTTAGGAATGATTTCGTTCGGCCCTTTTATTTATCACAAAAAAATAATAAAAAGTAAGAAAAGAATGCAAAGCTCATGACTAGTGCGGAAAAATTCTCCTCGGCAATTCACCGAACCAGATACAGAAAGAGTCACTTACTAGTATCACTGATGCCTTGGAAAAGCGAACTATCGAGGTCGCTTATCTCTTTCGTGTAAGATTTGATATTTGTTAGATTGTGGTGGATGCTTTCAACGAGGGATAGCGTTCTATCAACACCCTCTTCCGTCTCCTCACCTCTCTTCAGAGCTCGTCTTATTCCATCGGAAATTTCTGGTGAAGATTAACTGAATGAGGCCTACTAATAGTGAAGAAGGGAAGTCAATATTGCTTACGGAGTATAACACTAAAATAACATCCACACATGTTAAACTTGCATGCGCATTGGCGACACAAAGGGGGTAGACGAACCGGAAGAAAACTGCGTGTTTAGTTGATGGTGTGTAATATTGAGGCGTCGATTTGAATCGGCCACAGTCTCAGCTGTGTTCTCGAGATCCAGGCGCTGCTTGTCAAGCTGATTGGACAGTTGCGACACTCTCTCCTGAAGACTGCCACCCTTCTTGCGGAGGGCTTTAGAGGTTTTGAGCGCTTGCTTGCTCCGCCTCACCAACGAGCGATCCGTGTCATCAGGATAGGCCTATAACGAAATGAGACGACGCGCGAACGAAGCGTTTAAGAGACCATCCGCGCCATAGTACAAATTTCAAAATAATAGGATTTTAATCAGGCAAAAAATAACGATATTCCAACAAGTGAGGTAGTTATGAAAGAGAAAGAAAGTAAATATAGTAGGAAAAAAGCTGAAAAATGTTAGGATGAAGAACCTAATCTTTATCCAGAAACTGTGATTGCCATTCGAAGGAATCTTCGTTATCTCTTCAGTTGAGGAGAATAAGATTGAACTGCAGGTATGCACACATCCAGGGTCATTTCTTTTTTTACCAAAGATTTACACAATCCAATACATAGATCAGTAAGGACCTACAATTTAATATGAGATCTGAATCACGGATTGCCACAAGGTATGACAGCAACCGGTGACCCCATATCCGGCCAGCCTTCGACGACCAACCAAATCTAATCGTGGCTTAACTTCGCTCATTCTGTGAAGCAGTATTTCCATTCAGCAAAGTCGTAGCGTCCAGCAATCCCTAGATCTTTGCCTCTCTTCAGCCACATAAATACTTCTAACATCGTTCGAGCACCAGATTACCACAAAATCCCGATAACACAGCACCCAGAGGAAGACTGACCCACCCACGAAAGTCTCAGGCGTTACTTACCACTTTGTAGGCGTCCTTCGCGACCTCCGAGGCATTACGAGCGGCCGCCTCCGCTGCTAACAGAGCGTCCACGATGCGCTGATACGCTTCGGCCGCCTTCAAGGGGCCATCAGCCACATCGCGAGTTTTGTTGAACAATCTGAAGGCGGGGAAGTGATGTAAGGTGACGAAGGAAGGAGGGAGTGATGGAAGATTGCGAAGGAGGGGG
This sequence comes from Ceratothoa steindachneri, assembly GCA_963969495.1. Taxonomy (NCBI): domain Eukaryota; kingdom Metazoa; phylum Arthropoda; class Malacostraca; order Isopoda; family Cymothoidae; genus Ceratothoa; species Ceratothoa steindachneri. The sequence goes on along the minus strand of OZ018323.1, from coordinate 56,515,403 downwards.
GTGATATAAGATAAAGAAGAAAGAGATGATGGAATGTGGCAAAGGGGAAGAAGGGGTGATGGAAGATGGTGAAGGGGGGGATGGTGAAAGGGGGTGGGGGCAATGGAAGATGGTGAAGGGGGAGGGAGTGTAGATAAAATAGAACGCCTCTAAGGTCGTAGTCGCCATATCCTCAACCCAGACCCAATCCAAGATCTATATATTCATGGGATTATTCTAAAAAGTTTCTTAACTCAGCATCTTTCGAATGGGTATAGTCACATTTAGTCGCCTTCTACGACGAGCAATTGACACCACGGTGCTGGCATTCTCACTCCCACTTAACAAGGGAATTTTTTTTTAATTTTAGGAGCCCATCCGGCGACTGTACAACGGGGAAAGAAGGAAAAACATTGAAGAGAGATAAAAAAACAATAAAAAGAGTAAAGAGACCTGTGGCGTGGCGCGACGTGAAGCGAGCGGGTAATACACTCGGTTTAAACTGGGTCTTTTAGGTTACAGGGTGCCAATTGGCTTACTGCCACCATCCAATCGCACCGTGGTTACCCAAACAGCCCTTTCCTCCTAACCCCTAGCACGTTAGACCATCTAATGCTTGAGTGGTGAGACCATCAGTGCTTGAGAGCGCTGTGATGCCCGCCATATCCTCCTAGAGCTGTGTGATGCCCGTCATGTCCTCCTCGAGCCCTATGATGCCCATCATGTCTTCTAGAGCACTGCGATGTCCTCAATGTTTTCCTAGAGCGTTGTGATGTCCGCCGTCGCCTCATAGACTGCTCCGATGTCTGCCTTGGCTTCATTGAACCGAGGGGAGAAAATATTCATTTAAAACCTCCAAGTACTCACGCCTCAAGTTTTATGGCGCGTGCCTCAAGATGAAGTGCGTGATCTTCAGCCTTCTTCACGTAATTATCTTTGTAGTCGTTATTCAGTTGCCAAAACGACACTTTCAAATCCGACAACGTCGCGGAATTGTTCGCGAGATCTTCCATTAGTTCAAGTATCATCTGTAGATTGAACCCAAAAATGGGATTATAGGAGTCAAAATGATGCATGTCGTTATGCACTGCTAGGCGTTTTGTTGTGTAATTTGTTTTCATTTGGTGGTACAAATGAAGAACCTACAGTTACCTTTGACAATCCTTTTTTTTAAGCTTATCTATCATTCTCGCATTTTCGTCTTTTATGTGCACTATCCCTCCATTCCATGGATCTAAGTCTTCAATAGGAGGTCGTGACCGAGTCCATGTTCCTTATATTGAAATTACATCGTTACTTACGTCGAAATTTCGCACAATATTTTTGATATTTCTGTCGGCTTTGCTGACCATCAGGGAAGCGTTAACATTGCGGTCTTCGGTGTATAAATTCAGTTTCGTCACTTCATTGAGGTTCGAATGAATGTGGTCGATTTTTCTCTTCAGGTTCGCGTCCAAATTTTTGGTCTGGCAACGAATAGCAAGAAATTGATGAATGATGCACAGATATGGCATTAAGAGTTGAATTACTAATCCAATAGGCGAGTAAGATAGGGAAAAGGAGGAATTTAGAAATGAAAACCGGATATGCCAAATATAAGTATAACTTCCACCATACACACACACGCACACAAAACGGCTTTAGCGAACGAATGGAAACGTCGCACTACATAGAGCGAATACTCCACCAAACTTAATTAACTCAATTAATAAAACTATAAGAATGATAACGTAATTAAAGATCTTCATTGACATATTTTAGATGCCAACCTTTAAAAGGGATCAATCCTTTTCGCCCTTTCACTAACCTGTGTGATGATCCTTTGAGACTCCTTGATTCTTTTCTCCAAATCTTCTACTTTGGAGTTCATGTCATGGTACCGACCGGACAAGGAGTCCAGCGTCTTTTCGCTTCGCTCCATCCGCGACACCCTATGAAGCAGCTCATTGGATCTCCTAAAACACAATAAAGGTTCATCCATTCGTTTGAGATAATTAAACCAAATCTTAATTTTATCTTAGCATGTTAATTCACAATTCTTTTTCTCTATTTTACCGACATCAAGATGCTAATGCCACCGCAAACTTAAATATTTTCATTTTACTTAGTTTTATTGTCGATGCTTTCAGTGAAGTTCCATACAGCCTAAGACGATCGGAAGCACCGATTCTCATGTTGAGAAAAGTTAGAGAAGAGTTACACCACATCGGGTATGATTTGCCGCCAGCTGGATTTATAATTTGAATCGGTTTTGCAATGGATACCGTAAGCCGTAACGACCCATGTTTTGGATGGTTCGAATCCCGCGTTCAATTGCAGAATCCCATTGAGACAAACATAAGATGGTGCGAATCGGTGGTTTTGGTTTCAGGTGGCAAAAGAGATGTTTCAATCGAGCTTTGATGCTCATTTATGAGGAGTTGAGAAGCATCTATTGGATGATAGCATGGAGACTAAATAGGAACAACTCGGTTTTATAAGATGTGATTAATAAGCAGACCTCTTTTAGAAGCTTACAGGACGTTAATGGGGAAGAAATGAACGATACCCAAAATGAAAATAAATAAGAATGTACTGTATGTTTAATCTTTACTTCCCTATTTATCACTGTCAATACATTCCTCCAATCTCCCACACCCTTAGACCATTATTCCACTCCCTTCCTCCAGTTTACGCTGCTTGAATGGGGCAGATTTTGCAACCGGAACAGTGCCTATGATTGAAGAGTTCACTTACTCTTGTTCAGTTTTGGCTTTTTGGTCGAACTCCTGGAAGCTTCTGCTCTTGATGCGCCGCAGAATGCTTTCCGCCTCATCCAGAGCACCTGAAACGGATACCGTCGGCGTGTCTTCTATGCCATAGTGCTCCAAGTAGTGGACAGAATCTACAAAAACAGAGACACTGCAGTAAAACCAGTGGGACTAGTCTGAACCAATTTTGACGTCATCCGATTGAAAATAAAGACGCTCCATTGGAAATTCCTGCATAATCAATTGGGTTGGGTGGGGATGAGGGATGTGTGTTCTAATGAAGTAGTACAGTCACGATACCCAGAGTACAAACTATGGTGAATTCCTAAGTCATCATCACTCTTTTGGTGGATTATTTTGAGGACGTTCAGAAGAATTGTCCATTGGAATGAAGATATCCTTTTGCACTCAGAATAACAACCTTCTGGTCCAACGAAGTAATACACCACGCGTGATCCAGATCGAGGTAGAGCGACCCTTATTCATACCTTGGAGAATAATCTTAAGCTGGTTGAGGCTGACGAGGAGGCGCCCCGCATCTCTGTGGACCTCCGACGCGGGAATTACGTTCCTCTCAGCTGCCTCGCTCAAGCGTCGGGCCTTCGAGAGAGGAAAAATCATCAGGGCGAAGTAAAATGAGATAAAAAAGGGCGAGAAGGGAGAAATAAATGGCGAAGAAAAATGGAAATAATAAAGGATAATAGGGTAAAATAAAGGGCGAAGAAAATTAGATAATAAAGGATAATAGAAGGAAAATAAAGAGCGAAGGAAAAGGAGATAATAAAGGACAATGGAAGGAAAATGAAGGGCGAAGGAAAAGGAGATAATAAAGAATACGAGATAATAAAGAATAGGAAGAAAATTGTCGACATTTATTTTCTTCATAAATAAAGGGAAAAGTAACGAAAGCATTTTGACCGGAGGGGGGTTAAATTAGAGGAAATGAGTGAAAATTACAGTCGCCAAAATTAGTCATGTCATATTTTTCAAAATGTTTCGGACAAAAGTAAGCTAACTATGATTTAATTATTTGTTTGAGAAATATTTGAATAGTTTTAGATAATTGCCCTGATTCCCAGTGTGCTTTGCTGTGGTCTGTTGCCAAATAATAATAATTTTCATAACATGCTAATTTGAAAAATTAATTATAGGAATAAAAGTTAAGAAAACTAAATGTTAATGTGAATATGTTTGTGATATTTATGATTAAAAATAAATGAATAAAGTTAATTAAGCTTAAAAGGAGGGTGTGGATTTGGCATCCCTGGTTTGAAATAAAACTTTCAAAATGTTTGACATTGCTGCTTGAAATACCGCAATAACGTAAAAAAAACCCTCACTAAATTTAACTTATTAGTATATGTCCTATATTATTTATTTATAACTAAATATGGTCCAAAAACTCTACCTCTCATCAAATAATAATATAATAAAAAATCAATAAATAAATAAAGATAATTAAGCTCGAAAAATGAAAAATTTGAGGAAATTTGGCATTCCTGTTTTGCAACAAAACAGTTTCGAAATGTTTCGACAGTTCGACAGTAGTGCTTTGAATAACGTAAAAAATTGCACTAAATTTAATGAATTTTATTGTTAAGTGTCGTATCTAGTTTAGTTATAATTAAATTACCATAAACATTCCATCTTTTATCAAATAATACATTAAATTGTCACTCTCTGACCGAAATTCTGCGTAAAGCGCGACATGACTACATGGAGCTAGATGAGTCAAAAATATCATTTGGAGTGGTAGATTCCGAGATGATCCCCATGCCTCCTGAACTTATCCCCGTTCCTCAACATACACATGCCCTCAGGTGGGATGTTAAGAAGAGAAAAGTGGCAGGCATAAATGCGCATTTGATAAAAAAAGTAAGGAAAAACTGATAAAGAGAATAGAATAAAACGGATCGAAGATACCACCATTGTTATTCTTAAGTATCAGAATTAAAAAAGTTAAAAAAATAAGATCGAGTAATCCAAAATACGAGTATTAAAGTATACGGATTTAAGAGTACAATAATCCTACATTCCCTCAAGAAAGAATCCATACTCACACGGCGCAGGAGTACTCTGGCGATAGTATCCAACTGGAATTGCAGTAGCATCTCTTGTGACACGTTGACCCGGCTTTCGTATCGGTCAAGCTGCGAACTTAGGCTGGCCGTCTTATTCCGGATCTGCAGTTATTATTTATTATTTTACACGTCATCTGGTGACACCAACAAGGGTACAACTGTCGAAATTACAAACAAACCTATCTTTATTCCAGGTTAATATGTGTAAATGTAAATAAAAAACAACAACAACCCCACTCCCAGCAATAATTATTCATTGTTGATTATAATCAACCATGAATAGATATTTACAGGCACTTCTCATGTTCCGGAGTCTGGTTCACCTGCCTCAGGGCCATCAGCATGCAACCAGCAATTTAATTAAAAACTATGGAGGTGCACCTACTCAAAAATCTCAATCACGCTACGGCCCGGAATGCAGGAGTTCCTCCTAAGGAATCGGAAGAGAAGGGAAGCGATCCCATCTGTCTCGGTACTGGGAAAGGTGCCACGCACAAATCTCCCCAAGACGGGGACATAAAACCAAAAGTGTTTTTCCTTTTAGCGAACGAAGCAATATTGACAGAAAGGTGCAAGGGACGATGCTGCGTTCCATGAGTGTCTCTGATTTGGAGGCGACAACAAAAATTGACATGATAACGTCGATGCATTGAAGTTATGTCCGCGGGAAAGATCGGCACTTTAAATTCCTGCATGTCGCTTCCCTTCTTCTTTAGCATGCAACACCAAAGGCTGTACTAATTCCTGCCATGTAGTCAGAGTGGGGAAGAGCAAAAACCAGGGGCGGTTGCTCAGTTTGTGCAGTCAGCCTGGGGCCGTCGTCACCGCGCACATCTCCCTAAACCCACCCCGTGTCTCATACCCAGCAGAAAACATCCTCTCGAGTCGCAGCAGCCATAGCGTCATGGATACTGCGAACAAGGGAATGAGGAAATTCCAATATCTCAAGGGGACTTAACAAACTCTGTGAGTCGCTATGAAATGCAAATCGGTATCCGAACAGGGCACGCCGCGTAATCCAAATACTAAGCGGCATATTGCAACCAGTTCGGGCGTAGTTGGGAGATATCATGGAAGACAACTCTTGGGATTATGCTTAGGTCGGCAGCAGAAGTGCACCACATTAGTTTTCTAAGAGAGATGCGGGCCAGAGGCTGTTGGAGTCGACGCTCCAGTGTAAGCATATGAGCATCGCCAAAAGAGATCGAAAGGCCGTCTACGTAGTGCGGAGTTAGAACATCTTCCGGTAGCACCCTTTATGATCCATAAAAAGAGTGACACGTGGATAATTCTTTGCACCACGCCCTCCTCTTAATCCGCGTGGCTGGAGAGAGCCCCCGCTCGCCTGATGCAGAAACGACGATGTCATAGAAACTCAGACAAATTGGAAAGCCTCCCCTCGGTTCGATAGAATGGACGAGAGTCCCCATGGTAACGCATCACCATGCGATATCCTAGGCCTTTTCCAGATCGAAAAACACTGGCGAAGTCACGAAAAAAGGCTTCGCAGAGAGCATTCCCCAACCGGATTAGAGCAAACGACGTAAAGTGGAATCTACGAAAGACAAATTCGGCGAAAACTAGCCGCGGGGAGTCGATACTCCCCTGTTTGCAAGAGAGGTAATATCTTCGATGTTTAAGGCAGAGTGTGAAACTGAGGACACTACCATACGCACACCCTCTTCATGTTCTATTGAGCCGAAGATAGCCCCCCCCCTCCACTTCCAGTATACAGAATCGACGATCTCCCAAGAACTTTTGTAGGTGGAGTCCTCACCCATCGGATCTTGTAAAGATGAGGCATCTCGAGGTTTTTTCGAGCCTAATAATATAATATAACCAACCTAATCTAGAATAGGCTAAGTAAGTTTAAGTTAGGTTAGGTTATATTAGGGTAAAAAACCTTGAAATGCCTCATCCTTACAAGATCCGCCGGATCGTAAAGTTGGCGAAATGGAAAAAGTTAGATCCCTTTGATCTGGGTGAAGACGAAGACGTAAAGTTTTCCAACAAATTGATTGATCTAATGAAGGTACCACAAAGCTAAATAGAAAGTAAATCAATACAACTGTGTGTACTGGTTACCTGATAATCCACGCATCTTGAAACTCATATTAATTTACCAGGATCACAGTAAGCTGTTAAATCAGCCAAAGGTTTTGTTGTAACACTCTTTGATTTGTCAGTTACCTCTGACGCTGATTTTGACATGCTGCAGAGATAAATAATAGCTGCAGTTTGGGAGGTGTTTGGAAAGGACAACTTTTACTTTCGACAAAATGAAACTCCTCCTCGTTATCATTATAGTTCAGAATTGACCTCTATGAAACATGCTGCGCCCGCTCTGACAATTGTGGTCCTTTACCGCCCTCCCAGCTTGTCTCAGTTTGTGCTCCTAGACTCTGGAATGTCCTTCCTACCGAGGTCCGATCCTCTCCCTCCCTTGCTACTTTTAAACGTCTCCTGAAGATTCATCTCTTCAGAATTGCCTTATCTCCCATGTAAACTTTCTCTACACTCGCTACGCAACCTGCGCTCTGGGAGGGCTAACAGTCCTGAAGGGCGCATTATAAATACCTATTATTATTATATTATTACATAACTATTGGATGCCACGAAGGGGAAGCAGTGAATATTCGCCAACGTTCACGTGACCTTTGCTTGATGTTTACCTGAAGGATATACTTTATGGAACAAGACCAGCAACACTTGAAAGATGCAATTAGGGATACGTGTAAGACTATCACAACACCCACATCAGAACATGTCTGCGAATCAATTGTCGACTCATTCCGAAGTGCCTTCATGTAGAACATTTTTGTGTACGAGGGAATTTTTATATATATGCAAACGATTCGTTACAATATTTTGATCGTAGATTACCAACTTACCTTTGATTACCAATTGAGATAACAAGAAATATTTTTTTTATTATAATATATAGGATGCTATGAAATATAATATAGCCTTTTGGGGGACACTCTCTACATAGCTTGAGTTAGCGTAAGAGACTCGGGGCCAATCTTGTTACGTGGGTAAGAATCGAAACTCAAGACTGCGGGGGACTAACCAACTTTTCCCCACACCAAATGGAGGCTTGGTACTACCACCCAGATAATCAAACTGGGAAAACGCAGAGCCCGGTTAATGGGGTCCATTTATCCACAATTTCTACGACCCACCGCTCATAGGGGAAAACCATGAATAAGGGTACGTACCCGCGTGAGAGCCGGCCAAGGAAGGGGAATATGGCCGTCGAGGTGAACGGAGGTGACCTCTCGGATCATCTCTTCGACCTCGTCCAAGAGGGCGTTCACGCACCCGTCCTCGCAAGCTGAAGGAGAAAAGAGCGACCTCAAGTTAAGAACCTACAAAATGAACTGTCCTCTTCGCTGAGTGGGGCTGGAGGGGGGGTTGTTCTAAGAGAGTTGCGCGAACTCGACTCGGTTTAGAGCCCTCAAGAAATCTTGTCTTCCTCGTAAACAAAGGTAATAAGTACATGAGAGTTGTGCGCCCACCATGTCCCTAAAAACACAAGTCGTGATATTTTAGTTATTGAAGTTAGACGTCTTCCACGCACCCCAACTTCATCACTTTCTTTACGAAGTTCTTTTTAAAAACTGTTGGCAATGCCCACGTTTGTTTTCGCTTATCATTAGATAATAGAGTTAAGAAACCTCTCAGGGAGTGGGGGGGCCTTGTGTGGGTATGGCCATGTGTATGGATTTTGTGGGATTCATCTTTCAAGGACACATTTTCACATTCACACACTCCACTATCCAGTGAAAGTAAAATGATATAACCAACGAGGGAATTTCACCCAATCGAGATTAAAATGTGACAGTAAAGTTAAATATTAAAAAAGAAAAATGAAAGAGACCAAACAGGAAAAATGAGAAAGAGATCAAACAAGGCAAATGAAAAAGACCAAACAGGAAAAGGACCATAATAAAAAATCTCTTCAAACCTAAGTACTGGGGTGTGGAGGGTTTATGCTAAAACTCAAGGAAATAGTTCATACCTGATCAGAGGAAATATGAAATGCGAAAAAAACGAACAAAGGGAAAAAGAGAAAAAATAATTCAAAGCTAAATCCTTTCCCGGATTATCACGAGATATCTCGGGCATAAAAATAGCCACTTTTTGCAAAGCTGTTTTATTCTGCTTTTCTCTACGGCTAACAACGGACAACTTGCTTTGATTTCGAAAGATGCGCAGCCGTAAAAAAATAAATCTGTAATGGTGCATTTTTTTTGGGGGGGGGGGGGAGCGTCCGAAAAGAGGTAATAAATAAAATCTGCCTTTCGAAGGAACCGAATAGGGGTAGAGACAGAGGCGAATGAATGCTAAGCAGCGCATTTTGGGAAGAAATATAGTGATAAAGATGGATGAGTAGGACTTCGCCAACAGACGACGCACTTTGTGAGAGTCAAAAAGACTCACGAGTCGCAAAGATTTAAGAGTTACGAGACTTACGAATCACGTGACTCACAAAATGTGTCACGAGTCTTAAATCTAAAGTTTCGACTAAGTCGGTAGAGGCAGCCAGAGCAACTTCCCTTTAATCATAATTATATTACCCATTGCTCCCACTTTGCCTAGGGGAACCACATTCAATGTAACTAGAAAATAGCAAAAATCCCCCCCCCCCACCCCTCGCCTCTATACACTTTCCAACGAAACGGCTGAAAATTCTTCCAGAGCTCCGACTGCACCCCCGGTAATCCATCAAGTAGGATGAGGTTCGCTTTAATACTAGTTTCCATCAATTATTCCCTAATTTTCTTTTTCTTCCTCATCCCTTCTCACTACTCGCTCAACTGAGAGTGAAAGAGGGCGATGAGCCGTCGGAAAATCACCTTTTACAAACCCAAATCAATTAATTAGATTCTGTTACTAAACTATTTATAAAGAGGGGGGGGGGGGTGAAGGGTGAATCAGAAAAACAGACCTAAGGACAGACAGGCAAACAGACAAGTGCCAGACTTACAAATGCATCCGGTTTCGCCGACGATGTGCCGGGGAGCGCACTGGGAGCAGTCCTTGCCCGTGATGCCCGGCCGACAGCGGCAGATACCCCGGGAGTCGCACCCCAGCCCGATGCTTCCGTTCGGGTCGCAGTTGCACGGCTTGCACGAGCCGCCCAGCTCCGCCGGGTTGCCGTAGTAACCCTGAGCACACCTGTTACAAGGACCACGGCATCAAGATGGGGGGGAGAGGGGGGTCTTCGAGACGATGGGAGATTGGGGCGATTATTATAATCATCCCAATGTTCTCAACAACTATTCTTAATATTTATGAACAATGGGGATGGAAACAAGATAAGAATAAGTTAGCGAAAGTGACAAGACGGGCGATTTATGCAACCATCGAGGGCATTTACATTAGAGAAAGCAGGAGGAGGGAGATTCGAAACTTAAAGTGCAATAGCAACGAAGTCGTATCATGCTGAATGTTATTAAAAAGAAATCTGTAAAGAAAATGATGAGAGTAGACAAAGCGAAAAATGGAAGCTATAGAGCTGCAGGTCTTCCTGTAGGTCCTGCTACAGGCAATAAGGCCCAGAGGCTGCACAATTGAGGGATACTGGGGCCGAGGGAAGCCGTAACTTTTCTCCATATTTCAGTCGTAGATGGGGCATTACCCTCACTATGCCCTCCGCCCTCATATGGGGGCTAGGAGAAGGCGAGAGACAATGAAGAGCATAGGAGGAGATCAAAAAGGAGGGGGGGATGACCCGAGGGAGAGGACTTGTGTCTCATAGAGTACTGGGGTATGGAGGGTGGGCCACCCTTCCAGGTACCCGGTATAACAACCTGCATAGGGGCTCCCTTGTGGGGCGTAGAGAGAGCGTAAAGGGAAGGCAAGAGTGATAAAAGGGTTAAGGCAAAGGTCACAAATGCCAAGTTCATATTAAGAAGGACTCATTAGTACGACCTTGATCGTACTTGGGCTAGTGGGTATCTTGTGTACCATGGGGACGCATGCTGCAGTTGACATCTGGAAGAACGCGTCCCCTCTCAGCCTCAATGCCCGTAGGGAAGATCCACGTCTGTATATCTTCGACATATCTTTTACGCCCCCCCCTCCTACTCCACCGCTTTCTTTACAGGTGTCTCGCATGCTTTCTGGCGGAGATGCCCTCGTTGGTTGTTGCTTCTTAGTCTTAAGTCCCAAATGAAGCCCCTGGTCTTGCGACGCTCACCTCTCGCACTTGCTCCCGGTGTATCCTTGGCGGCAGTGGCAGACGTACTCCGAATAGGGATCCGCGTTGCAGGTGGAGGCGAAGTTCTGCTGCCGGGAGGGGCAGGCGCATGGCTTACACCGGCCCCGGTTAGGATCCCCGTAGTATCCTGTAGCACAGACATCGCAATGGGGCCCCGCTGTGCTCTCTCGACAGTTCTGAGGAGGAGAAAGAATAAGGAAGGTTTCCTTTGAGCAGAACCTCGGGGACATCCCCGTTAAAATCCGCCGCTTAGACGAAGCCTCCAACCCCTAAATCAGGCCCAGACCATCAACACAAACGACCCATTTCCTAGACGCCATTCCGCCAGACGTCTCAGAAGAGACACGTCTCCCACCCCTCATACAAGTCGTCCTGGTAAGGCTCCGATGCAGTCACCAGCCGAAAATAACCACAAACATGCATCGTTCTGTCGGACGGGCATATATATCTGCTCGCGCTGCCACCGGGAATCAGAGAGGCCTCAACACATCCATAACACGCCTGAGACCTACAACAAAACCTAGGTTAGTCAGGCTGTGAATGCAATGGTATGTTTGGCTCTGAAAATTCACTCTAAGCATTCCAATAAAAAAAAACTGTCCAGAGATACATGGAGTAATCTCTGTCAGAACTCCGTCTGATCGATGGAGTTCGTCCAGGTCATTGGATTAGGGGCGGGACCGGATCCAAGGGGAACTTGATTACTCGCCTGTTCATGGACTTATTCGAAATGAGCTACCGCTTTTGCCCTCGAGTGCCCAGGGTGCTCCAAAGCGCCTGTTAATTAATATATGTCACGGTTCATTCATTTATTTCTCTCCTCTTTGCAGCCCAAGGAAGATAACGCTCCCCACCTACATCCCACCCCCCAGCCCCATCGCCTCACCTGACAGACGCCGGTTTCCTGGTCGCAGACATCCGCGCGACCGTTGCAGTGACACGGCTTCGATTCCCCGACTAGGTCGATAATGATGGTCGACTGAAAGTAGTTCTTCTTGTACCATCGGTAGAAGCCTGGAGAAATAATCTATTTGTACTATCTTTGGTGGAGAAGTAGGAATACTATTAGCGTGATGAGAGCTGAGCGTCGTAGGCGACTAAATGTTGCCGCATCCATGCGTGGCACTGAGTCTGGAGGCCGCTTCGTGTAATAATCCCACGAATGCGATTATGATATGGAGTTCACTCACGGCGCTTAGAGCTTTAGGCAGCGTATTTTACTTTATTCTTCAATTTTTTTTTCTCCTCTACTTATTTTTTCCATCTTTCATCGAGGTTGTCACATCATCTGTGGTGACTCGTCAGATAGTCTCTCGATACGGGCCGACTCTGATGGAGCGGATCCCATACGCTTTAGATATCCGTGGTTCGGATCCCAAATTAAGCTGGGATCGGCAAATGAAAACCACACTACACTCAAGCAACATTCCGAAAGTAAGTTACACAACCATCGCATCGGATAATGAAATACACAAAAATCCGAATGACAAATGGTGGCAAACCCGAAGACACCGTGGAACGAGCCTCATTTGAGGGCAGGTTTCGGATAGTAGTGTGTTTTGAAACCAACCAGCGTTCATTGAACCATTAGTGGTTCCACGTCACGGGTTTGTGGATATGAATATCGCCATAAGGGGTATTGATGCATGGAAGAGTCCTTTTATTGAATAATAAAGCTAAAGCTGAAGAAGGGGAAGGTCTTTGAAAGTGCTGTTGTTACCTTGGCTGGGATTCTGACAGGAGATTCCTGAGTAACCCTTGGGGCAGAAGCACTGCTCAACCCCGTGGGATTTCCGAGACGATACTGGGGTACCTTCGGTCGCGACTTCCAAGGACACTTCGCTCAATCTAGGCAAATAATAAAGATTGAAAGCGTCATTCTAAGACTACGACTGAAGAGAATTGGGAGGGGGGGAGCAAATTAGGTAAGTAAACCTGAAAAACTAAGGAGGCAGAGATGGGTTCCTGATTCTGAAAGATTAAAGATATTAGGTGAAAGATTGCTTTAGTGTTGAGGAGGAAAGAGAAGATGAAATTAATATAGTCAGAGCTGTCAAATTGCACCCTGTTGACACTTTTGACTCAAAATGACAAAATACCGGCCCTCTCTGAAGTTACACAACACAGGGGAAACTTTGTCCCTGGAAACAATTCTCCAAGTGAACGACTCGTCAGTGGTAAAGTAGAAAGCACTCACATGGCGCTGGTGAAATCGGACGAATGGGTGGCCCTGATGAGAATGTGTTGAACGTTTTGGAGTGCCACCATGAACTGCTCGCGGGTCACTGTGGAGGGCGCGCTTTTCAGGCGCCACAAGTCTTCGTGGAGCCTTTCACAGAGAGAGAGAAAGCCAATGATTATCAAATCAAAAATAAAAATTCCAACAAACGAGGTCAGGACAAAAAATCATGGTACAAAATTTAATAATTAAAAAATAGCCTTAAATCAGGTCGATGCCAGCAAGTGTCCCGACATGATCCAAGTGTAGAAGGGTAGTCAACACGAGATTATTATACAGAACCAACTTACTAAGTCAATGTCGTCGGAAAATTATTACAAAAAAACATATGAATAAAAGACTGAAGAGAAATAACTCGAGACCACTACCAAAGGAAAAATCACGCCAATAGTCACGAAACCATATACTATATACTTCCTTACAGCTGCGACCTCTCACAATTTCCACATGGCGTCAAATTGTTGAGAATAACGTAATAAATAAAGACCATAAGCAAAACTGGGTCTCTCGGCTTCTTTTATGCCCAACCATTTTTAAAAGAGGTAACCATCAACTAAATCAACTGGAGAGATACAATGGAAGGAAAAAGGTGAGTGCCAAAGATTACCTCGTCGACCCTTAGTGCCAAATATTACCTCGTCGATCCTGAGTACCGAAGAGGTGCAGAGCCCGCTCGAAGGACTCTCAAATGGCAAAATAATAATAATAATAATAAGGTTATTAGTCGCGTGCGACTCTATTAGCTCACTATGTCGGTCGGTTGGTCCTCGTTTTGCTTTTTATGTTTGGTAATAACATTGTAACTATTCGGCCGATTCTAACGAAATTTGAAACACCTATGTTGTTTTACATTCTCTTTCGAATGATATAATTTCCAACGTCATTCCTAGGTTAGTCCTGGAATTATTGAAAGTTTTGAAGGTCGTAAGGTCAGAAATCAGAAAAGTGAGAGCACGCGACTTTGGTCAGCAGACCTTGTTTTTGTATGGCGCCCTGCAAGATCATAGGTATTTGCAGAACACCCGCCCACCGACCGATCAAGTAAATGCTTGAGAAAAGAGGCGTTTCTCCATGGAATGCTTAAAGGCACCCAGGAACTTCGCTCCTAAACGTAATACAAACCGAACTGAGAAACGAAAAAATACCGGCGCTATGGCCTTACCGAACTTCATAATATCCGTCCTTGGCGATGGACAATGGGTAGTACTCAAGAACGAGCTGCCAATTGCCCTGCAGAGACACGAGCGGGTACGACTGGAGAATCTCTTCTGGGTAGGTTCGGGTGTGACCTTCCATTTGCACTCTAAAGCGTAGTACGCCATTGTAGGACCGAGTCTGCCGGACAGAAGGAAGACTCCACTTAATTGAACGATGAAGATGATTTTGACAGTTACAATTACCGAAGGGGGGTAGGGAGATACGCCACAAAAAGGCGTACGAATCATAAAACGAATGAGACAAAGGAAGAGAAAATAGAATTAATTTGTTTATGCAGTGAAGGTTCAGAAGACTTGTAAATCTAAAAGTATAATACAATAATAGAGAGTGAAAAATGAAGATGGTAAAAGAAAAGAGGCGGACGATTTTTTTTTCAACGACAGCATAAAGGGGTTTCAGGTGGTAATGTAGACAACCATGCTGCAAGATTACGTGCCCTCCCGACCTCAAAGACAAGATCTATTAACTTCACTACTTCTTTTACGAACTTCAAAAGTATTTTTACGGAAATGCCCCTGTTTGTTTTTTATTAGAATTGCCTCTACCTCCTCCTTGAAGTGGAGTCAAGTCTTCCGTTCAAGACCAGCTGGAGTGAGAAAATGGGGCCTTCGTGAAGGAATACCACGACTTTGGGTGTTCAAGGGTGACTTAAAATCAAGGAGTATCTCCCGCAAAGGGAGTCCAACCGAAATTGTATAGGCACAAGGGCCTCTTCACACGATGCCTCCATGGTAGCGTCGTTATTTTTTCCTGGCCACCAAGCACGCCACCAGAGCTCATTCCCATCATAGCCATGCTGAAAGTCGCGCCTCGTGTGAATAACTCAGTTAGTTTCCATGGAAACATGCGGTGGCGCCACCAGCTTGGCGCCATGGAAACTAAATTTAAGTGAGCTATTCACACGAAACGCGACTTTCAGCGCAACCAAGCTGGTGGCACCCGGAAGGAGAGGATGACCTGAATAAGAACCAAAGAATAAGAAGAAATCAAGGTGACAGTGAAAATTATTTATTAAAAAAAAATCAACTGGGCTTCCGCTAGAAACTATAAGAAAGTGTTAGTAAAAAGTGTAGTAGTTTATAAGTTACACAGCTAAAGTCACGAAAGAATTACACAGCTAAAGTAACCCAAAGTTTCCTCGAGGTTCTGGGAAGGTGGAAAGGAACAAAAGAAGTACACGGGTGCCGCAAATAAAGGAGGAAGGCGAGGATCTAAACACATTCAGGAGAAAGCAGAGACCAAAGAAGGACTCGAGAAATAAGACGCAAGAGCCCGATCTAAATGGTTAATCCAATAACGATAGCGTCCAAAAACAATAAATATTACGCCCATTGTTTTTCTTCTCCTTAAATACGCCCCAAAGTCGTTTCTAAACTTACCTTGTCTCGCATAAATTCCTTCGGCAGCTGCCAATAAAGAGGGGAGGAGAATGGAAGAGAGGTGCCGATTCTGACGTCACCATCTGTGTTCGGGATAACGAAGTGCTGATTCGTGATATTTAGGCGAGTTTCTTCCTCCGACAGTTCCAGTTGCCGTTCCCCTGGCAACGCTAGCTGTGAATTTAAAAGAGGTGGTGCAATTTATTCGTGAACAAAAGATGTTCAGCAGTCGGAGTTTTTACAAGGAAAACGCAAACTGGCGCCAATTAACTCAGTCATTAGGCTTTGAAGTAGGATAGAAGTAAGGGAGGGGTGGGGCAGAAGAATAAAAGAGCAACGTAATCAAAGTGAAATGAGTTTATAGGTGACTAAAATTGAACAGACTGGATGTTTAAAAGAGCCAGGAGAGAGAAGGCCAACACGTCGAGAAAGGCATGCAAAAATGACAACTCTGTTTTGACTACTTTGCTCCAGACGGCTCAAACAAGATAAATGAACAATGCCAATTTTTTTTTTTTTTTTTGTAATTTATGCAGGAATTTTAATAGTTCAACGAGACGAATACTCTTAAAGAGACCATAAACACAAATCTCAAATGAAAAAAAGATAAGTGGGAATCAAAGCCTGCCACAAAATGAGCAAAATGGAATCTCAAATACAAACTCGGGTCGTACAAGCGCTAATTCCCAACAATATTGGCACCAGTAAGAGTAAATCCTTAGATAATAAGAAAAACACAACAATCAGTTTTAGACGTAATAAAACAAGCGTAGGGAATTCAATCTTTATTCGTATTTACACAAACAAACTCGCCAATACGGCGGAGTTTAAGGAAAGGAGAATGCACAGCAGAGGGGGTCGTAAGCACGATCACATTGAGGTGTACACAGCAAAGCCACGTTTTACTGAAGGGAAGGAGACGAATGAACGTAAATGAAAGCTTGGAAATTCTCACACAAACTCGCAAGCAGCAGATTAAGCTAAATTATTTGTATGCAAATGCATCTGTATGGGGATTTGGGGGTGCGAGGGCTGGGATAGGGTGCGTGAGGTATATCATTGCATGCCAGTCCATAAATACCGCATACAATAGACACATGGTACATATAGCGCTCAGACAAGAACGCCTCTTAACAGTCAAATTTCAAACCGAGAAAAGGTAATGGAAAAGCAAATATAACAGCGCCATTGTGGGGGATAGGGAAAGGGGCTCCCCGAGCAAAATGGAAAGCGAGGGACAAAAGCAAGTAGAATAGCGCACGGGAGAGGTTATCGAACGCATGGACACAACGCGGCGAGCAGGCGACTAATGAAAGACGTTCAAAAGTGTATCAAGGCGTTCAGAATCGTTTCAAGACGTAAATAAAAACAAATTTCCACTACGTCGATAAACATTTCAAATGTTCAAGACGTTCGTAAATGCTCGAAAACATTCGGAAATGTTAAAAAAACCGTCCTAAATGCTCAAAAAAGTTTCAAAACATTTCGAGACACTTCAAAACCTCCTTGTGAGATGTTCGAAAGGATCCCCAAACGCCAAGAAACATTCTTAAAACATTCTAGAGCATTCCTGGACGTTCCAAACTTCCCTAAATACTTGAAATTTTTTAAAACATTCGTAAACATCCCAAAACGCCTAGAAACATCTTAAAACGCCCCCCGCCTAAAATTCTAAGAGTGGCAAAACGCCCCGAACGCTTACAAAACATCTGGAGACATTCCGAAACATCACAAAACGACCGTAAACATTCGGAGACGTCCAGAAACGTTTGCGTTGCCAACCAAACTCTTAATTACGTTGATGTAGCAAATCTCGCCCGTGTTCCAAGGGCGGATGATGATTTTGGAGTCGACAGGAGCAAAAGAGCCGGACGCAGAGGGCGAGGAAAGGGCAGGAGTCCCTGACGATGACGCACTCGTCTTATATTCCACGATCAGGTGACGGGGTCGGAACTCGGGCAGCTGGAGTACAGATGGTTTGTAGCTTCTGTGTAGCCAAGGGTTTGGTGGCGATTGGGAAGGAGGGGGCTAGCTAAATGGGGCAAGTGGATTGAACCAATAACCAGGTGTAATTAAATACCCACTCTAGAGTTCTTTTGCAAGCCGAGGTGATACGGTGTTGGTATGGCAACGTCGTGGTACCGGGTTCGATCCCGACAAGAATGGACACAAACGTCAGCGCACGGAGAGATCTGTCTACCAATTGGTGGACGCGCTGTGCTCACCCCGTTTTCGGGGGGGTATATCTTACACTTCCCAACACACACACACAGCCAATTACAACACTGCTTTCTTTCCTCTCCCGTCTTCGAATCACAACACACACGCATACAAGCAATCCTGCCGATAGGTATCGATATCCACATACCTCTGGCGCAAAACAGGTTCCTCTGCCCGGGGGCTAACGAAGGTTGTACCTGAACGCTGTTGGGGGTCTCAAGAACATAATAGTTCCTGACACCTCTCCCCCAAAGATGACCGGTCCCTGGTGTCCACAGGCTCACCAGCGATTGTCATACTGACCTTTATGTCTATTCCATTATCCGGTCGGTATCTGCCTGGATAAAAGCAGGTTGGCGGACCACTACCCACCCATACCCCTCTCGATTTTTTTTCTCTTCAAATTTAAAACGTCATAGCAACGAGGCCGTATCACGCAAAGGGTAGAAGAGAGATCTGTGAAGAAAGTGTTGAAGTTGGAAGAAGTGAAAATTTGTGGAAGATATATAGCCACAGAATCTTCCTGCAGGGATTGGGGCCAGGAATGGTAGCAACCCTTCAGATGTCAGCTGCAGCGTGGTTGCCCATGCGACACCTGATATCTCTTCACGGGTGCGTAAAATGATAGATAAAGAAAAGACGGGAAGAAGACTGAGGAGGGGGATGGGGCAGGAGAAATAAGAGAAGAATAAAAGAATGTTAAAGCCCCCCCCCCTCAACCAGAGCCAATAGAGCATAGTTGGGCGTTATCGCGATAACGATATCAGGTTATCGGTTATCTGATATTTTTTCCCGCGTTATCGATTCATCGGTATCGCCGATACTTTTGGTTCCAAACTAGCGATAATCGATAATTTCAGTTTTTGGTTCCAGTTTAGCACAGGGGCGAGCCGCGCGTTCCTTGGAGGCAGAAATAGGTAGGTCCGATCTGGGAGGAGGATCCTCAAAACCTATGAGGAGATGAAGGAGAGCCTCACCAGGTAAAAAACTAAGAAAAGGTATTCAAATATTTTTACTATTGTATTATAAAATAACGCTATATATAGTCAATAATCAATATTGTATTATAATTTTGGATTTATCGGTTATCACCTTATCGGGCGATAAATTTATCGCCAGTTTATCGATTATCGGTTATCGCCGATAAGGTTATCGTTATCGATTTATCGGTTATCGTGATACATTTTTTTCGTTATCGCGCCCACCTATGCAATAGAGGGGCAGGGTGAACATCCCCCCCCCACTTGCCGACCATGATCAGAGACGAAAATACGAAAGCTTTTGGCGAGTAGCCTGCGATATTAGCCAAAGGTCAAGAGAGACGAAAAGAGGCTTATAAAGGGGCGATAAAAGGGTATTGTCTAGAAGGAATAAAGCCCAGGTAAACTTAAACTAGCTTGAGAGTGAAGGGGCAATGGGGCAGGAAGAAAGTGCCTCTCCTCCAGTTACCAGGATGCTAGGTGGAACTGAACTTGGGTATGGGGACAAGGGATGCCTCGTATCGGATATTGATCAGTCTTTAGCAGACTCCTTCCTTTCCTATGTTCAATCTAGAACCCCCCGAAGGATCCCCAGGGCACTGAATGCTTCAAATGAGGAAGCTGATATTTCCCCTCTCGGAACAATGACCCGTCTGCTTCAGAAGTGGATATGACACTGATTGGAAGGCGGTACGAGCTCACTATTTAAATTAAAATCAAACACGTACGTGTAATGCGAGCCCAACACATTCCCGCATTAGATTAGGCGGGTCTCGGTCTAAATCTACCGCGTGACATTCTGGGGTATCTTGTCCCCGGTGTCAACGGGATTAGAGTCTCCCCTTGTGAACCTCATTTGTGCATCAATATGAATACCTTTAGGGTATTCATATTGGGTCAATGCAATGTACCGCGTTCATTACTTCGCCCATTTTCAGACCCATCTCCCTTTTTTTTCGTTGCATAGAAAACTTCTTTCATGCCCCAGTCACCACCACCAATGAGACTTGATAAATATTTATAAATCGAAAAGGTCGTTACCTGTGACCAGGTGAGTTCCGCTTGCTTGCACCGCGAGCTCCTCTTGAAGCAGAAGCACTGGAAGCAGCCCAGGAGGTTCCCGGGGGACAGCCCGAAGGTACCTTGATTGCACTGCCCACACGTGATGCCGCTCACGTTGGGCTGAAAAGAAAGGAGGGACGTGAAGGGATTCACTTCTACCCACCTTCAGTCTCCCCACCAAACCCCATCTCGGGTGGGGACGTCTACGTGAAGCGGGGGATAAAAGAACCCACCTTGCAGGGGCACTGCCCATTCCCGTCGCACTGACACTGTCCTTCATCACGGCACCTGCGTGGGTCGGTGCCAGCCTTGTTGCAGTTGCAAGGGCGGCAGTGAGGGTACCCGTAGAAGCCGAAAGAGCACTTGTGGCAGCGGTCGCCCTCGTAGCCATCGCGACACACGCAACGACCGGTGCGGGGATCGCACTGCCGTTCCAGGGAGCCAGGCCCGGAGCACGCACATGCCTGAGGGAAGCGGTGCTTCAGAGGGGGCTAAAAGATGGGGGTTCGTCCATTATCGAACGAATGTAAGGGGAAATTCATAAGTGGGTTTCCTCGATTAAATTAATGTAACCAGCGAGATCTTTTATTTTGGAGAGTACCAACAACGGCATAGGACGCCGTAAATCAATTGTAGTCTATTACTAGTCTACATTAAAAACAAAAACAAAACAAAAAGGGATACACAAACCAAAGAAACAAAACAACAAAAAACAAGAAACTGAAGAAGAGCAAGAAGAAGAAAAAGGAAACATCCGAGAGTAAAGTGAAATTGAGGAGGCCAACCTCCTTTAAGAAGTCAAAGAGTCAACAAGTTCGTGTTCACGAACTCTCGTCACGAGTACAATGGACAAGCGGAATGTGCCGAACAGTCTGGGGGACAACGCAGTTATCGCAATAAAGTACGGGCGAGTGCTACATCAAATGACGGTGCTCCCCGCGATTTCTTTTAAGAGCCCATCTGGTCGCGCTTGGAACTTAATCCCCATGCGCATCAATCTCACAGTTGTCCCCATGATGAGATTGAAAAAAGGGGCCTCATGGAATGTAGATACTATGACCTCCCTGAGTGGGGAGGTTAAGAGAAAAGTCTCCACGGGATCAGAAAGTCCAGAATGTGATCATTTACACATAATCGGTCCCGATCCGACGTTGATGTGCTTTGTTAACCCGAGCTACAATTTAGGAGAAATTGTCCTGAGACTTTGACCCTAAAGGATGGTGGGTAGCCACCTTACATATGTGTGTGCTGGAGGAAGGTAAGCACTGTTGACGGTCCAGTACATCCGGTCCTTAGTACTCGCCCTAGCCAGCGGTCCTTCGGCCCTCGTAGCAGCAGGTAGGAACCATCAGAGTTATACACCACCACTCGACTAAGGCTCATAAGAGGACGAAAGAGAGCCGGGTAGTCAGAACCTCTTTGGATAGGAGAGAAAGTGTGGAAAGGAGTTTTAGGGTATGTAATAAAGAGAAGTAGAGAGAGGTGGGTCCACTAACGGGTAGGGTGGGTGATCACCTTTTGGTTACCGAACCGAACATTCGACAGGTAGAAACACTCCCGGTGCAAACTGCGGGGAGAAAAGGTTGAGTGGAGATCCGCAATGATAATAATAAATAATACTTATAATAAATACCAAATAATAATAAATAATATTAATAACTTATACTAATAATAATTAATAGTAATAAATGATAAATAATAATAGTACGAGTATATTATAATAAATAGAATATAAAAAATCATACTAAATAATAATAAAATTAATAGTAATAAATAAGAAGAATGATAATAATAATAATGTTAATAATAATAACTAATAAAAATAATACTAATAAAAAGGTATAGTAGTGGGCGAAGGAAAAGTGCACCAATCACTTTCCCAGGCCCCGTCATAGAGTTCAAGACAACCCAGTGACGGGGTTTCCCTAATTTGCATACAGGCTGGGAGGAGGGGGGTGCAACTCTTCCAGTTACCAAGTGTAACAGGCTACACAAGGTTGTCTCCCCCTCCCCCTACAGTGAGAAAGATAAGGAATGAATGGTACATAAAAGGCAAATGCTGCGTAGGTCCAAATGGGCAAACTCGTAGCCATTTTCAAAAAGGGTTCGTTAAAATTTCAAATATTCGTTAAAAAACAGACTATGGTTACAAATCTAGGATAAAAGTGAGTAAAACCGTAGAAAATAAAAGAGAGTAAAATCATAGAAAAATAAATGTCTCTAAAATATAGTAAAATCAAAATTAAATAATAAGACATGTCTATCTCATTCTAAAAATGATAAAATACTAAATTTCCTTTAATAGATTCGTTTCTGATAAAAAAATTTAGCACTGAGTTGGTACAGAGAGTAGTAATTAGCGAAGGGCAGAGAGGAGGCTAAGCTGGGGCCGGACGGGGCGCTGAGTCACGTCAGCATGGAAAACACATCGCCATGCGCCCTTGCGCTCTCGACGAGAGGTAGAGAAACGAAGAAGGGTATTATAAACACCAGGTACAAGTTAATCTCAGGAGCAAAAACCCTAAAAAGTATGATTTTGAACCCCTCCCACATCGGGCTCCTTAAACAGGTTGAATTAATGGGCGGAGAACGTGGTGAAAACAGGTGGCCATCTTACCCGGCAGCCGATGTCGGCGCTGTAGTCCCAGAAGCCTTGTGAGCACCGCTCGCACTTGTCGCCCTCGGTGTGAGGTGGGCACACGCACCGACCAGAGGTTGGATCACAGTTCCGCCCGGGGAAGTCGCACGGATCACACGCTGCAAAATCGGCAAGGATGCAATTGGGCGTGGGGGAGGGGGGGGGACTAAATAACGCCCCATCCTCCCACCCATACACTTGCGCTCACTTGTTCCCTGACGCAGAAAGCAAAGTATCATCTTCATATAACAATTTCACACTGCTAGGTGCAACGAGATTATTGTGAGAAATGTGACATTTTCATCTGCGTTGTGTTGTAAAGACGTATTATGAAATTTATTCGCTCTTTATCGCAATTCTCTGCTTTGGCTGAGCGGTCGGAAAGTGTCCGTTTTGATTTTTCCTTTTTTTTTGGTAATACTCGTAACATCATAACTATTTGGCCTATTCTAACGAAATTTGAAACCCTTATGTTGTTTTATATTCTCTTTTGAATGATATAATTGCCAAATTCTTCCCAAGGTAAACCCGAGAATTATTTTGTTTTGGCAATAATATCATAACTATTTTGCCGATTCTCTGCCAAATTCTCTGCTTTGGCTGAGCGGTCGGTCGGTTCCCGTTTTGATTTTTCCTTTTTTTGTGGTAATAACATCATAACTATTTGGCCGATTCTAACGAAATTTGAAATCCTTATGTAATTTTGTTGACGTGATTTGTGCACATATTAAGAAACAATAATAAATAATGAGAGCAAAATTTGCAAAGGTTAGGCTACGTCTCTTAACAGCATAGACTATTAGGCTACGTCTTGAAGTTGAATAATAAGTCATTGCGGTTTATTTAAAAGTTGTGTTAATTAACTTTTGTTCTGTACCCTCAAAATGGAATGTCAAGTTGAAAGAAAGGCGCATTTTCGACACTTGTTGTTATTCATTTTCAATCGAGACGGGAATAATGCAAACGCAGCCAAAGCTCGTCGCGATATTTGTGCTGTGTACGGAGAAAATGCTTTATCAGAAAGGACAGCTCAATGGTCATTTTCACGTTTCAAAAACGGTCATTTCAATCGTAATGACGAAGAACGTTCTGGTCGCCCCATTAAGTTGGATGAAGATCGATTAAACGACCTTCTTCATGAAAATCCTCGTCAATCGACTAGAGAATTGGCTGTACAATTGGCGTGTGATCAGAAAACTGTGTGAATCACCTTCATTCGATGGGGAAAGTTAAAAAAAATCGGTGCATGGGTTCCGCACGCTTTGAGCGAAAGCAACAAACTTCAACGTTCCACGATTGCCGCAGGTTTGCTTGCTCGTCACAAGGCTACTCGTGGGTATAAGGACATATTTCTTCACCGCATCATCACTAGTGACGAAAAGTGGTGTGTTTATGTCAACATGAACCATCGAAAACAATGGCTTAGCCCCAATAAAAAACACTTCCGCGATTAATGCAAGGACTTCATCCACGAAAGACGATGCTGCATGTGTGGTGGGATTGTGAAGGCATCATTCTTTATGAACTCCTTGCGAACAACGAGATTGTCAATGCAGAACTCTACGTTCAACAAATGTATCGACTCGCCGAAGCTTTTCATGAAAAGCGACCTCTTCGACGTTATGGAGTCCTTCTGCAACACGACAATGCTCGTCCTCACATTGCCAATATGACAAAAGACGCCATCAAAACGCTAAATTGGGAAATCCTGCCGCATCCTCCATATTCGCCAGACTTGGCTCTATCGGATTTCCATCTGTTCCGAACGCTCTCCAACAATTTGCGCGGCGTTTCGTTCAATACTGATGTGGAATTAAGAACCTGGTTAGACGAATTCTTCGAATCAAAATCCAGAGATTTTTATTGCAGAGGCATCGGAAAATCAGTTGAATGTTGGGAAGAAGTCGTAAATAACAACGGAGAATACATTATTGATTAAATTGCACATTGTTATCAATTAAAAAATGAAGTTTTTCTAAAATTGTTAATGCTAATGAATAAATTTGGTAAAACCGCAAGAACCTATTCCTCAATCCAATATTTTGTTTTGGCAATAATATCATAACTATTTGGCCGATTCTTTGCCAATTATCTGCTTTGGCTGAGCGGTCGGTCGGTCCCCGTTTTGATTTTTCTTTTTTTTTGTAATAACATCAAAACTATTTGGCCGATTCTAACGAAATTTAAAACATTTATGTTGTTTTAGATTCCCTTTTGAATGATATAATTGCTAAAGTCTTCCTAAGGTAAGCCCGGGAATTATTGAAGGTTTTTTAGGTCGTAAGGTCATAAATCAGACTAAGTGAGAGCACGCGACTCTGTGGTCATCAGATCTTGCTTTTACCTCGTATAATATTTCACTTATGCCAAATCATGTCAATGTTTATGAGCAGCCTAAGTTCCCTCGACAGAGGATAAGACATTAATCACTTCCTTCAGTTATAAATAAATATAATCATTTGATCCCTACGAACAGAAATAAAAGAGAATATTCAAGATTTATGACTCCATCGATCATGCAATGCAAACTCATTTCCACATCGCACATACAAGTAGATATCACAAAACAACTCCTAGATTTGAACATGTATTTAGGCAGCCATTGTAAGTGGAGATATAAAGCTAAAAAAATAAGCTAAATTCAATTAACTTCCAAATATCTATGATGTAAGATCTCGTTTTGCTCGGCTCAAATCTGTCGGAAAAAAAATTCTGGATTTATTGAACCAGAGGAATGATGACCTTCATGTTTTCTATTTTTTTTTAGTTCCGCTGACTAATTCGTGTGATCACCATTAGGAGAAAAGTCTACCGTGGTCAATATATCAGACGCGTACTCCATTTAAGGCCTTAATGCATTGGGAAAATCTGACACGGAATTCAATTGCAAAGCCTATCAGAGTAGAGAAAGATTGCGAGCTGTTTATGAGTGTGATGGGATCAATAATGAAGCCTTTATTAAACATTAATATGCCCAGGGCTTTACTTAGCCAATCATTGTATTCATATCCTTAAAGCATCCTCGCAACCATGAACACCAAAGATTGGGAGTTGGTATGGGTCGATAGTATAGCAGCTAAAAAAAAAATAAGAGATTAAATGTGCAAAAATAATAAAAAAATAATAATCAACATAGTAAATAAAATAATAATAATAAAATAATAAATAAAATAATAAAAATAACAAAAATAATAATACTAACAAAAATAATAATAACAACAATAACAATAAATAATAATGAAATGGAGGTGTTATTCTTAATTGCAAGATTTCGCCATAGCGGCAACCAGCGACAAGTAGATGGAATAAGTAAGCCACTGCTCGACTCAATCCAAGGGCGCATCATCTGCGTCTGCATCACGGTTGCAGTCGCTTTCTACGACGCGCGGATTACACCACGTCATTCATTCACCAAAAATAGATTATCACACATATACACAACCAATCACAACACCGCTCTCATTCCTCTCCCGTATTTCTCCTCTGTTCCAAGGAATTCGGCTGATGGATAGTTGTATCCACATACCCCTGACACGGAACGGGTCCCCTTGACCCAGGGGGAGAAGAGGATCCATACCTGATCGCTTCAAAAAACAAAATACTTCCCGACTCCTCCCCCCACCCCCCAAAAGAGGATTAGCCCCTGGTGCTCTTTGGCTCACCAGCGTGTCATGCTGATCTTTATATTAGTTTCATTAACCAGTCGGGTGTACGTATTAGCCAGGATACGTGTTGTGTCCTTAACTACCAAAGGGATTAAATTAAGGTTAAAATAGGATGCCCTCATCCGTATCACTTTGAATGGGTACTATTTTTTCAAGGACGACTTGAGTCTCTTAGAATAAGAAAGGCAGATGTGGATTTTAAGTTCGCTGTATGCGATGGCCAACCTGTACACAGTTTATTTCCCTCTATCATGTATGCGATGGCCAAACTGTAATACAGGCTCTTTCCTCCAACCATTTATGTGATGGCAAACCTGTATACAGGTTCTTTCCCCTTATTCTGTCTCGCGCGTATCTCCGCGCCGAGCCCCATGCCTAACTTAGCTTGTACACCTACGTTTACATCCTCTGCTGGAATAACCCCAGAATCCTGGGAGACATCGATCACAGCCTGGGGTGCCGACCCCAGGGTGACAGAGGCACTGGCCGGTCGAGGCATCGCACTGGCCATTAATAGTAGCAACAGGATTACAGGTGCACTTCTTGCACCCAGAGCCCGAGCTGATGCCCCAGTAGCCAGTCTGCGAAGGAAAAAAGGGTTTGGGTCAAAGGAGTTGGCAACGGAAGTTCGTAATTAAGGAGATTTTTTTTCATTTTGAGAGCCGATCTAGCGACAGCCTACAAGGGCAAAAGCGCCGTACTCACACCACAGCCTACTAGTAGGCTAGATTAAATAACAAATAATATATATAAAAAATTAACAAAGATAAAAAAAGCACAAAGCTAAGTCACGGGCAAAAAAAACCTTACAAATATAAAAAATAAATAAAAAATGCAACAAGAAGGAAGCCGCTCGGGCGTCGGGGAAAGGCCCGCCTCTCCCCGGCGCAGGAGGAGCATGCGACCTACAACAGAGTCAAATGAAGTGGAGGCGGCCAGCCTCCTCCAAAACGGCGTATAGTCCGCAAATTTGTTCACACGAACCAGTCCCGAGTACAAGGGACAAACGGTAGCGACCCCGCTTATCACGGCACCGGGACAGGTAACGTGCGTGAAAGATCACCTATTTTTTAATTTTTTTAAATTTTAGGAGCCCTCCTGGCGACAGGGTATAAGTCGCCGTAATCAACACAACCTACTACTAGGCTATATTAAAAAAAAACAAATAACAATGTGTAAATAACAAATGACAACGATAAAAAAGGACAAAGGTTAAAGAAACAACAAAAAAGAAAACAAAGAAAAAGGCAACTAGAAGGAAGCGGACTCCGGCGTCGGGGAAAGGCCCGCCTCCCACCGGTGGAGGAACATGCGACCTACAACAAACAGTCAGATAAAGAGGAGGGGGCGAGCCTCCTACAAAAAGTCGTATAGTTTGCAAGTCTGTGAGCACGAACCAGTCCCGAATACAAAGGACAAGCACTAGCGACCCCCTATCGTCCCGGTACCAGGAAAGGTAACGTACGGGAATATCACCCAGAAAGGGACATCATTCAACAGGATGTGCTGAACAGTCTGGGAGACAACACAGTCGTCACTATAAGGCACAAGCGAGTGCTCCATCAGATGGCAGTGCGTCCGGCGAGTGTGTCCAATTCGGAGACCACAGAAAGCAGCCTGGAGCCGTCGCGGCATTGGGGGGGCAGGTCCATGGGAACAGTCGCGGCGCAATGGCACGCAACTTTAAGAATCTCTTCGACCGTCTCCCATCTTCTTTGCAAGCAGCTCGGAGAGCTGCCCGCATTCCTGCCATATAATTGGTGTGAGGAAAAGCGAAACGCTGGTCTAGTCGCTTAGTCCAAGCGGATTCTTTGGCGCCCTCATCGGCGTGCTCATTCTCCGCAATTCCTTCATGTAAAGGAACCCAGCAGAAGATAATCTTGACATTCGCCCGGCTCGCCAATACCGTAGCGTCACGGATATCGCGAACCAGGGGAAGCAGAGATTCTAATGCCCTGATCGCACTCAGGGGGCTTTGTGAGTCGCTATAGATCACAATCCGGTCTCCAAACCGGGCACGTCGCGTTATCTCCCGTACCGAGTAATGTATTGCCACCAGCTCGGCCGTGAAGACAGACGCAGCGCCTGGCAGAGACCCGCTGACCTCAAACAGAGGGGATACGGCGTGGAAACCGACCCCCTCTTGGAGCCATCCGTATACACTGGCACGGTTCCAGTGTGACACGAGATGTGCTCCAAAAGGGCCGAAAGCAACACTCCCGGACCTGTAGAAGCTTTGGGAGCAGAGGCGTGGCGACAAATAGCCAAAGGTGGTACCCACCAGGGTGGCATTCTAGGCAGAACCAGGATTGCCACCGGCCCGAGAGCTATACCTAGCTCTCTAAGGAGTTTCCTAGCCCTAAACTCAAAGGGCTTATGGTATAACTGGCGTTTCTCGACGGCATAGGCACCGTCGAAATCAGCTGCGGATCCAATGAGATCTATTGGCGACTGAGGAAGGCGCCGGGCTCGCGCGTGCAGGCAAATGATGCACTGTGCACGGCGTAGAGCGAGTGGCATCTCCCCAGCATCGACTAGTAGGCTCTCAATGGGGGAAGTGCGGAAGGCACCAGTCGCCAGGCGAAGGTCGGTGTGGTGGATCGAGTCCACCTTCAGCAATAAACGCTCGGCTCGGCTCCGTAGTCGAGCTTCGAACGAACAAAGGATCTATAAAAAAGTAAGGCAGTAGCCATAACAGCTCCTAGGCGTTGAACATCACGGAACGAATAACATCCATGGCGCGGGTACAAGAGACCCTAAGGTTGCGAATGTGAGCCTCCCAAGGTGAGGCGTCGGTTAAATACACGACCAAGGAAACGGTGTGAGTCCACCACTTCCAGGCGCATCCCATTTAGAAACAAGTGTCGGTCAGGGTGGAGCCGTGGATGGCGGCAGAATTGCAGCACCTTAGTCTTGGGCAAGGAAACCGAAGCCTGTGCGCTTCAGCATAGCGAGAGACGCGGTTCAATGGCTGTTGGAGTCGAAGCCCCAGAATTGGCATCTGGGCCGCGCCAAAAGAGATTGAAAGGTCTTCCACGTAGAGCGTAGCGAGAACATTTTCCGGTAGCACCTAGGTGATGCCATTGTTGCTCAGGGCAAAGAGTGTGAAAATAAGGAAACTTCCCTGCGGGACACCCTCTTCCTGTTTCATTGGGCCGGAGAAGGCTTCCCCCACTCGCCCGCAGAGTCTACGATCTCGCAAAAATTCATATAAAAATATTGGGAGGCATCCCCTCGCCCCCATCGTGTAGAGAGTCTCCATGATACCGTATCGCCATGCGGTATCATAGGCCTTCTCCAGATAGAAAAAGACCGTGACGTAGTGCTGTCTACAAGCAAGGCCTCGCACACGGCATTTTCCAGTCGGAGCAGAGCATCTGACGTGGAGTAGAACATGCGGAAGACGCACTTTGCAGAAGACAGATGGCCTCCCCTGTCCAGAAAAAAAGGCTAATCTAACATTTACCAACTTCTCCCTCAACTTGCACATGAGTGAATTTAGAGAAATTGGACGGAAACCGTTTGGAATAGAGTGATCTCTTCTCGCTTTGCGAAAAGCGAGCACAGTAGTGATTCGCCAGTAGTGATTCCCCCCCCCCCCCGGACACGGGTTATGAGATTGCGGTCCCATTCTCACTGTGACCTTCTAGTGTCAAACAGGGGAGGTTGAGCTCGCCATCCGAGGTTTTTCCTACCTGTGCTTTGAAATCTTAGGCGAGCAAGAGGGCTTCGTAGCCGTGTTTCCCTCTTTTGGAGGATCCACCGTCTCCGAGCCACCCAGCCCGCCAGTGGGTGTGGGCGAAGAAGCCAAAGCTCCTTTCATGCTGTTATCCTTTCGGGGGGAGGCTTTTGGAACCCCGGAAGATGGCCTCACGACCAAATTCAGGGGTACTGCCCCCTGCCATTTTAAGGACTCGGTGGAGGCGCGAGGCCGTTTCGCCTTACGGCAAACGATCACGCTGGGGAAAGGAGGGGATCTCTTGATTTTAGCCGGAGCTAGGGGTGCACCTTTTGTGCCGCCAGCTATACCATGGGAGCGCTGGGGGTTGGTAAAATAAGCAGAAGGATTCCGAATGGGCGCAGAAATGACCATGATCGTAGGCCTGGAGGGGGAAGAAGCAGGGGGTGTATTTCTTAGCATTGAGGAATAAGACGTCCCAGGCAGAGACGGGCGTGCCAGGACCAAGTCCTTAGCCTCTCGAAATGATAGACGATCATAGACCTGAACGGCCAAGATTTCCTTCTCAAGGAGATACGCACCGCATTACTTCGAGGAAGCGGGGAGCGGCTCTCGTCATTTGACACACTTGGTCACACACTACTTGTAGTTATCGTGTGCGGCCTTGGCGCAATTTACACCGCCCCATGGTCGGCCAGCTAAGGTGATGTCGTCTATGGAGTAGTACACGAGTTCCCTCGCATAAACTACTCCTTTCACGAAGTTAATGGTAGAGTGCGACGTCACACTCGCCACCGTGCCATCAAGTGTCTGAAGGGCACTAATCATGGCCGCCTCGCAGGGATTCGACGCATTCACTAGAAGGCTACCGTCTGAGAAACGGGTCACCTTCGGCTCTCTACCAATCACGCAAGCTATGGCTCTCCTCTAATGGATCATGTTGACGGAAGCCAACATTCTACCATCAGTGGAGCGAATAACCAGAAACCATTTGAAGCTAGCAGGCTCGAAAATGCCAGGTAGTCTCTGAATGAGGGGCCCCGACGTAATCGAGGCTCCGCTCTGCGCGGTTCTGGTCTTCGTCTGGGACTTCCCACTCGGGTAAGCAACGGGGACGGATGTGCCCGTCTTGGCCTGGTCGCTTACCGAAACGGCAGCAGACCCATCCGTCTCCGCGGCCCCCACGGATGGAGAGGAGCCCCGAGTCTTTTTTGTTTTTTTTTTCTTTTTAGGAGAGGAGGGCGGGGAATGAACCCGCTTCTCTCCTCCTCCGGCAAGAGCCCCCAGTCCAGATGGACCGGCCTCAGCAAGATCCTTGTCCGAGATGAAGAAGGTCCTGGTTGCTAAAAGGGCACCAGCCACAGGAGGAGATCCCCCTTCCCCTCCTTGTAAATTCTTGGAGACTCGAGCCGTCTGAAGAAGACCTCTCACAGGGGCGGACTCGTGTTCGGTGCTTGGCACCGAGCCCAGGTCCACCCCAATGAAAGATCCTACCGTCCGGGGTTGGGTTGCCTTGTGGACCATGTCCATTTCAGGGGGGGGGGGCTCCATTTGGCAATCCCCCCCCACACACACACACAAGACATCACAGGTCCCATTGGTCAGTGTGTCTTTTGTCGGGGAAGAGAGGGGCGCACGTGCGGTGACCCCCTCTAAGTTCTAAATTCGAGCCCGCAGGTCTTTGAAGGGAATATGCCGACGGGACCTGTCTTCCACCTCCCCCTAAAGGGGTTGGTCCTATCGCACTCCCACCGGGAGCGGTCCGGTCAATTACACTAGCCAACAAATTTTAACTTTGTCTCTGCTACTTGAGTAAATGTCGTTATAACTAACTAATATCGGTGCGCTGATTCCAAATCTGTGCTCAAATTTATCCTAACACGTAAGGTTCTTGAGTTATGCAACTAGGCTTTATGGCTCACTTTGTCACCTTGGATCAATTAATGATATAATTATTACAAGTTTGAGAAGAATGAGACGTTTCTGGGCAAAGGTTTGGAATCGAGGCACCCTATTTGGCATTATGTACGTCCTTTTACAGACCCAGAAAAGATATGTATTACATCTAAAAGAGGAAGTACTTACCTAACTATAAATTTCTTTAAAAGACTCTTGCTCTCGCTCTTGTACGTGGATATAGGATCCTCCCGTTGTAGGAACCAGCAGTAGTCACCCATCATGTTTTCGTTGCAAAGGCCTTGATACCTGCTTTCCATCATTGCAATATCTCGGTGGAACCTTTGCCCATGTTCGTCACTAATATCACCCATATTAGATGGAAAGAAATCATGATACGAATGCAAGAAATGCATCTTAGGAGACAGCCGACACCCCATTCATTGATAGGCCTTTAGCATGTTGTCCACTAGTTCTTCATAGTTTTCAGCCCTATGATTACCAAGGAAGTTCTGCACTACATGGACAAATGAATCCCATGCTGCCAACTCAAGTGGAGTTATTTTATTTATGAACTCCCTGTCACGTATCAATTCTCTGATCTCCAGCCCTACAAAAATGCCAGCTTTAAGTTTAGCATCGGTTTTATTTGCCTCAAATTTCACTTTGAGATACTGGAATCCATCAGAATCATGGGCCACTGCTTTAACAAAATTCGTGATAAGGCTAAGTTTGATATGAAGTGGTGGAAGTCTGTGGATGTACCAAAGGCATATGCTTCACATTATATCGGCCAACTATGTGTTCTTCTCTTTCGGGCCACTTTTTGACAATATAATGATTCCTGTCGTCACGGCTGTTCCATAGGCATAAGAAGCACATATTCTTTGTATATCCTAGCTGCAGTCCAAGAAGTAAAGAAATTACCTTTAGCTCACCACAGATATTCCACTTATGATGCGAGTAATGAACACCTTCCAAAATA
This sequence comes from Ceratothoa steindachneri, assembly GCA_963969495.1. NCBI lineage: Eukaryota > Metazoa > Arthropoda > Malacostraca > Isopoda > Cymothoidae > Ceratothoa > Ceratothoa steindachneri. The sequence continues at coordinate 56,482,406 of OZ018323.1, read as the reverse complement.
AATTTCATTGAGTCATATGTCTCTATCATCACAACAATAAGTGCGACAGGAATTGAAAGTTTTTTGTTACCATTGTGTAGCAACATAGCTTTGAAGCTAGCAGTGCTTGCATCGATGAATAGTCTCCATCCATCAGGTAAATGCTCATTTCCTAGCTGATTCATGAGGCTATTAACATCAGTACAAAAACCAGCACCATCTTCTTCTTTATAGAAGGCAGCTAAGGCCTCATGGCGTTTACGGAAAGTAGATATTTTTGCACCGTCCTCTAGACGATTTCATTGCTGTAGTCTGGAGCCCAACAGTTCTGCATTGTCCTTTGACAATGACAAATCCCTCACTAAATCATTCAATCTTTCTTGATTTATCAACTGGATCTTCTTTTCCTTAGAATCCTCCTCATACATTTTATCATCATTGTTATCCTCCTCTTCAGGCGATGAATCATCTTCTTTAACTACACTAGCTGATGGAGGAACTGGGATTGGCATCTCCATATTATGAAGACTGGTTTTGTAGCTGACTTACAATCTGGATATACAATTTTTGACTTGTTCTTATTTAAGAATCCCGCAATATTTGTCATACAAAAGTAGCAATCAAAAACATGATTTGTTGGGTCACGCCACACCATTGGTACAGCAAAAGGCATACCCTTCCGTTTGCCATTTAACCACTGTGTGAGCCCCGTATAACACACAGTACAAGATTTGTGAGGTGCCCAAGGCTTGTCTTGGTCACCAACTTTACAACCAAAATAATAATTGTATGCAGTTTCCACTCTTTTAGCAAAATTTTTCCGCTGGTTGCTTGGAGTATATCTTCCACAGATATAACAAAAGTTGTCTGGGCTATTTATACATCCTCGCCGATTCATGTTTTCCGCTTAGTTTGTATATATCCTGTTATATATTTTTGTGCAATCTTATTTCATTTAAAAATTAATTGAGATAAATCTGAAAGAAAAATGCAATTAATCACTGTATGTAAATGCCATTTCAACACCCCTACTATAATGGCTAAATTTGACAACGTAATAAAGCAGGAGTGCATCGCAGGAACCAAACACACAACACATCCTCTCACTACCGTAGCCGAAGCAACACTGCCCATATGTGTAACTCAGGAACCTTACCTGCTAGAACAATTCTGATTCCAGATTCGGAATCAGCATACTCGATTTAGTATAAATCACAAGCTAATACTCAAGTAGCAAAATCATTGTTGACTAGTGTTATGGGCCGCCTGCCTTTCTTGGCAGTCCCATTAAAAAGTAAAGGGGAGACTGTCACTGGTGAAAGGAAGCCCCTCAAGGGCGACTCCAGAAAAGGGGATCAGGGACAGTCCCCTACACCCGTGGGCAAGAGAGAGGAGTAAGCTCCTCTCAGGATGAAGAGTTTTGGATGGTCCCCTGCGAAAGCACAGCGGGGGAGGGGGCTCCATTTCTTCGATGGAGCTGTCCGAAGGCGGCTCCGTCAATTTTGCAGGGAAAAGTAGAGGGAGAATATTTTTTTTGTCTTCATCATTGGGCATGATGACCCTATTTATTCTAGGGGATGCCTACGATAATCACCCCGCGCAGTAACCTGCTCTGCGACGGGGTGAGTACGGGACCGGCACAACGAGCTGCCACCATTTGAGGCCACTCCTCCCGCCTAGTGGCCTGGCAGCCCATCGGCATGGCGGCTCCACCTTGGGCTCGGCGTAAGATGGATAGAGATTGAAAGGAGGAAGAAAGGGGAAGTGAGGAAGGTTTGTTGAGAGGACGCTGGTCAGCATCTACCCTGTGAAATTAGAGGCCGGCCAGAGAAAGGGTTGGGAGAGGTTGTAGGGGAAGTGAGGAAGTAGGGTAGATACGTAGGCTGTCAGAAAGAAGGAGCAGAGGCTTTGCTGTGGCCGGACGGGGCGCTGAGCGGCGTCAGCACGGCGGCCAGGAAAGCAAATCGCCCTGCTCCTTAGGACGGGGGGGGAGAAGTAGAGATAGTCTGCTCGACTAACGAGTAAGGTGAGTGATCCTATATTATAATCATACCCTGATGCCCAGTGATCTCTGTCCAGGTGGAAACATTCCTCCAGGTACAAAGTGCGGGTAGTTAAGGTTGAGGAGATTGTCGTAAAAAAATAATAAAAAAATAAATATAAATAATAATAATAATAAATAATAATAATCCTAATAATTAATCATAAATTATACCAAATAAAAATCATAATGAAAATAAATAATAATAATAGGGGTAATAATAATAAAATAATAAATAATAATAAGAATGATAATAAAATAATAGCAATAAATAAATTTGCAGTAGTCTGAGAAGGGAGAGGAAGAAGCGAACCAACAACTTTTCCCAGGCCCCACCCGAGAGTTCACGTTAGCCCAGTAACGGGGCCTCCCTAATTTGAACTCAGTCCGGGACGACGTGCACCTCCTCCATGTACCAAGTGTAACAGGCTATACAGTGTACCTCCCTTCGGTGCCTTGGGGTTCCAACGGCAAGATTATTTTCCCAGCCTAAGAACCGTCTTCACATTTTAACTTCTTCCAACCTCACCACTTTATATTCTCTTCATTAATGCCCAAGAGAATCATTTAATAAAGCAAAGGAAAACTAATGTGCATTTTAATAGCCGATTGTTATAATCCGATGAAGACACTTCGAAACGTAAAGTCCATTTTCAGCAAGTGGTACGTCGCCCTTAGATGAAATCGAAAACACTTTCGTCTACTTGACAAACGCCGTAACAAAAGACATATATCCACACACACGTTCACACCCACACATACGTAAAGGTAAAGAAACACGACCGATTCTTCCTCCCACTTAAACTTCAATAGAGTTAAATCGATTTATTGGTTTCGTATTAAAGCATTTTAATCTTCAATAGAAATAAAAATTTGCACTCCATTGCACACACACAGACAGACAGGCTTTTTTTTTATACCACTCGCCTTGCACAGACAGGCAAGTAGACAGTGACCAAAAGTCAAACAGACAGACAGAAACTCAGAACGTTACGAGTATAGATATAAAATAATCTTCAAAAAATGCTGCCAGGCTTCTTGAAGAGATTTCAACGCGTCTTTTTAAAATGCCATTTCATATGCTTCACCCCCCCCCCCCTCCCAACCATCCCCTTCCCACTCAAACACATACTTGCAGGGATAACATGAAAAATGTGCAAGAGGGTAATTGGAATGACTCAGAGTCGGCACTCATGTGTGTGTGTATGAGAGAGAGAGAGACTTTGGGGCACTTACCCTGCAAGTGACGCATGTCCGGCCTACGACGTTCTTCAGGCACGAGCATTGGCCGGTCCTGATGTCGCAGGTCTTTCCGCGGGATCCGCGATCGTCGCAGGCGCACCCTGTAAAACAGCAAAGGTCACAGTCAGGCCCCTGTTCGAAAACTCGCCGCCTGCATTTAGCCTTGAACCCCCCCCCCCTCTCCTCCCTCCCCCTAGCTAATCAAAAACAAAGCCGCGTCATACTGAGCGGGTATGATGGCCTCACACAACCGCATATATATGTATGTTGGCCTCATACGACCGTAAATGTGTGTATGTTGTGTTTACACACCCACGAGTCTGTATGTTGCCATCATACATACGCAAGTGTCATTTTGGGCTCAGATGACCGCAAGTGTGTATATATGCATGTTGGCCTCACGTACCTGAATGTCTGTGTATGCATGGTTGCCTCACACGCCCGCAAGTGTGTGAATGCTAAGTTCACACCCTCGCGTGTGCATCTATGTATACCCAGTTGAAGGTGAAAAACGGCTCATAAAATCCGTCTCTCGGAGCTCAGGGAATCTCGCCCTTGCATCAACTTCAAACGCCATCGGCCCCAATCAAAAAATCGCATTATTGCCTCTCAACTGATCGATTTTATTCAGCCCCCATCTACCGACGCCCATTAGGTGGGGTATGATACGGGTAGAAACAAGATGGACATACGCACACACACCCTAAATCTTTCTCACGTAATGATTTATTATTAAGGGGTGAATATTTGCGCGTTGGGTCTCTTTAGGGAAGTCCCAGGGTGCTAAGCAAAGGAGGGCGGTGGGAGAGTATTCAACCTGTAGGTCATTACGGCAGCATCTAGAAAGTGGACCTACCTACGTTGTGAGGGGAGTTTCAAGAGAGTTGCGCGGCCTCTCTTTTCCCAAGAATTTCCTTTGGTAATTCGGTTTATGTCTACATTTTCACCTCCCCTAACTCCACATTTTTAGAGAGCTCATTTAAAATATTTTCAAGCGAAGGTGCCCTCGGTGGTTTTTGATTTGAAAAGCGAGATGTGCGCTTGCAGTCTTTGTCATCTTTAACCTTTTACACATCCGCCATTTTCTTACACCCCCTTCCCACATCTTTTCTCCATCTCCTCCTTTATTTTTTCAATTCAAATTTATCTAATCCCCTGGGCACCTCAGAACAGCAAACCCATTTTCTTTTCATGGCTGACTTTTTATGTTAAAAAAATTATTTTAAAAAATAAAGTTTACCCAAATTTAGCCTACCTGAGGATGCAAGTAAATAGATTTTATCGGTTTTTAACATTATAAAATAGGTTCCCCCAAACCCGCTTAACCTTAAAAGAATCATTTCCTTAAAGGAATAATTTCGAGGGTTGAGATTGCGTGCAACGGGATCATGTTGCCAAGGTAACCAATTCATTCGGCCAACGTTACTAAGCGAAACTATCCGTCCTCTGCATACGAGGAATATTAATAAAACAAGATAATTCGCTGTTCTGGCAGCTGGCAGAAGATTGGTGCCTCGTTACTACGCGAAACCGCTTATGGTAACCATTCATTCCAAGAGGGTTGCTATTGTATAACCCGTGGTTCATTGCAAATTATTCTAACGCTGTTGCACTCATGAGTGTGCGTGCGTGCGTGCGTAAGCAGTCACGTACGCCCCCTCCTTCATTAGCAATAGACAGATAAATACGCCTACACCTTCAGGTCTACCCACGGGTACGAGTATTCAATGTAATCCACACGGGAGACGAGAGAAAGGGGGGGGAATCAGAGTGGTCCTGGACAAAAGGAACCCCTGGGACATGTCGAAAGCCTCTTGCAACGACAGGACAGGTCCGAGGGTGCAAAAGAATAGCAGAGAGAACAAGAGAAGGCTGGCAAATTACCCATGAGGGAAACGCCCCGGCGCTCTCTCGGAGGAAGGAACGAGTAGTTTAAGCGGAGGGGGGCTGCGGGGGAGGGGGAGGGTCAGACGTGGGAGATTGGATTTATTTTCAGCGCTAATCTGGCGACTGCCACCTAGGGCATAAGTCGCCATAATCACCCATAGCTTAATGCTAGGCTTGATTAAAAACGGGCAAAAAGACACACAAGCACAAAACAAATAAAAAACAGACAAAGTCGCTAATGTAAGCCTAATGTAAGGCTTGATTAAAAACAAACAAACGGCCATAAGGCACACAAAAGCAAAAAAAAAGGGCACACAAAATAAAACAAACAAAAACAAAAAGGTAACAAGATGGAAGCGCGCTCCAGCGTCTGGGGTAGGCCCGCCTTTCCCGGGCGCAGGAGCATGCGACCCACAACAAACAGTCAAATAAAGTGGAGGAGGAGAACCTCCTCCAAAAAGTCGTACAGTCCGCAAGCCGGTAGCGTGCGCGAAGATCACACGGACCGGGACATTCAACAAGAATGTGCCGAACAGTCTGGGGGACAAGGCATTCTTCACAATATGGCGCAGGCGAGCGCTCCATCAAATGGCAGTGCCGTCGCAGCATTTGGGGTTACAAAGTGCGAGTAGAAAAAGTTGAAAGGATAGCTGTAATAATAATAAATATTATTAAATGATAATAATAATATTCAAATAATAATTAACTAATAATAACACAATAAAACCCAGTTATAGTAATACACAATAATTATAATACCTAATGAGAAATAATAATAAATAATACTAAGTAATAGTAATAATGAAAAATAAATAATACAAATAAATACTACTAGTAAATAATAATAATACTAATAAAAGGTAAAGTAGTGCTGAGAGGGCGCGAGGGGAAAGCGCACCAATAACTTTCCCAGGCGTCATCAGAGAGTTCCCACGTCATCCAGTAACGAGGCTTCCTTAAGTTGCACTCAGGCCAGGAGGGGGTGCAGCTCCCCCGGGTACCTATGCATAGGAAGCTACACACAGGGTAGCCCCGCCGCCCCCTCGCGGGTGGTGGAATGGAGATACATCTGCGATCTTTGGCCAAAGCGCGTGTGAGAGGCCACCCCAACAAGGAACGCCCATCCCCCCCTCCCCACATCCTGGTAAACCCCCTCATACGCGCTGAATGAATGAATCGGCTGAGCCATCACGCACACCACCTATCGCAGGGCCCCACAACCAGGCAAGGTCACCTACCCCGTCTCCCTGGAAACAAGCGAGGTGGGGGTAGAGAACGAGAGCAAGAGTGCAGATTTGGGGGAATTCATTGGGGCAGGTCGGAGATACGAGACAATTGAGGGAGAGATTATTCCATCATCACTTGGAAAGGGAAAATGTGGCCCTGAAGGCGAGGAACCTATGTTACTAAAGGGAAAATCAAAGACATATGCAAGGACGAGGGTTCACAACTTCACCTGACTATATAAGGGATCAAAACAGTTTGAGGTTCGGGGTGGGGGAGGCGTAACCCTAACCCTAAGGAGAATAACTCCCATTTAACCTCCCTTCCTCCATCTAGGCTTACAGCCCTGATTAGAGGAGGGAGGCTGATACTCTGTTGCTATGGTAATGCATTCACAGAACTTGATAAACACATTAGGCCCCCCCGAACCAAAAGTGGATGCTAGGGGAATTAGTGAGAGGGCAGGATAGAAAGTGATGAAGATAGGGGGAGTGAAATTGTGGAAGGTACATACCCCGATTAAAGAGGAAACTAATTGGATAGCCAGGTACAGGGAGGACGCGTACCCACCCTTCACAATTAAAGTAGGGTCCAATCGCGACTTCAGGGAAATCCAACCCATAATAAGGTTTTCTTCCTTTGGAGGGTGTCCAATACCCTTCCCCCCCTCTCCCTCCTGGTTGTCACAATATATGGATGAGGGGAGTTTCTATTTCACCATGTTCAGCTTTAATAAAAATGAAAATCTCGGGGGTAATGAAGGCTCATAAATAAAATGCCAACCGAAATTTTAAAACTATTATTCAATAAATGATGCAAATTATGGAAGCTATATTTTTCTAAACCAATAATTTTCAGTTTCTTAAAAATATGATCTAATTTTGTGGTGGCCATTTCTTAGGTTGTCAATAATGTTCATCGTTCCAACGGCTGGCAACACTTACCCTAATTTTGATATTGTATAAGAAATGAAACTATTTCTCCAACCATTCAAATGAAATGCTTTTAATGAAATTCTTTAGTTCCCCAATTATTTTTATTAAATTTGTCTACTATTTTTTTATTGCAAGTATTTATTTTATTGTTAATTTTGTATTTTATTGTTAACGATGTTTTATTGTGTATAATGCACAATTTTCATTTTGTACGACTGGATTTTCTATAGGAATAAATTCAATAAACTATTTTGATTTTGAATGGTGTGTTCACCGAATTCGGCCGATTTTCATGCATTGGGGGTAATTTCGTTGTACATAAATGTTTTGAAGTAATACCCGCAAAAGTTCGCCGACGTCTGCAATAGAGCCTGGGTCAAGGCCTTTGAGAAGCCTCTAGGCTAGGCCGAGAGCGAAAAGTTTTGAAGATGGAGATAGGAAATTACTCCTCTTCCGTTTCTACAGACTCGAGTTTCGAGCCCATTTATGAATGGGTATCATTGTTCGAGTCCCGACGGGAAAAGGGTTGGGTTGGGGTCGATATATTCCCAGGAAAATATTGCAAATAAGCATCGCGTCGAATAAACAGATCGACGGGGGTTAATTCTTAGGCCCCGAATACAAAGAAAACGAGAACTTGAAATGAACCACAATCGTCAATTATGGTAATGATGGGATATTGTTCATTTTACTGGGATAGAACAACGAAGGAATATTACACCAGAAAATTTTACGAAAAAAGGTTGGCAAAAAATAGGGAGTTAGGAGATGTGAAAATGCATGCAAGGTAGATAACCCGTACAAAATATTGGGGTAAAAAGGGGCTTGGGGCCGCCCAACTCTCTAAGTAGAGGGAAAGAAAAAGAATATCCCGAATATTACTCTATAAAATCCACCTCGCCAACGATCTCTCACACTTGAAAAAATTCTCCGAGCATGTTAAGAATAGCGAACTGAATAGCTTTAAGGTTCGCTATTCTTGAGATGAGATATTTTTACTTCGTTATTATTAACATGAGAATGCTTGCGTTTGCTATTATTGTCATGGGAATTCTTGCGTTCTGTATTCTTGAGATGATAACCCTTGCGTTCGCTATTCTTGACATGGGAACTCTTGGGCCTGCTATTCTTGACATGAGAACTCTTTTCTTCGCCCTTCTTGACCTGAAAAATCTGGGGTTCGCTATTCTTGACATGAAAACTCATGTGTTCTCTATTTTTGACCTGAGAACTCTTGTGTTCGCTATTCTTGACATGAGAACTCTTGAGTCCGCTATTCTTGACATGAGAACTCGTGTTCGCTATTCTTGACATGAGAAATCTGGGTTTCGCTATTCATGCCATAAATGCCTAAGACGACCGGTTTGGGAGGGGAAGAAGCTAGACAATAGAATATTCATTGATTCCTTCCAACAATCGAAATGAATAGATCTAAATTTATTTGCGAAGATACAAACGCGAATTTCTATCAGGTTATTTACGACAGTTCCTATGTTTGGAAAAAAATAGAGCAAACAGGTTACTTAATTGGTGGTTCAATTGCCTCTCAACTTCCCTTTTAATTAATTAGTATTGTTCATATTAATTTAATTAAATTGTTGAATTTATTCTTCCATCAATAAAATGCCCCATTACATATGTTTAACTTTTTCCTTCCCATCATATTTACATCTGGTTCGCTCTATTCTTAACAAGATTCAAAATGTCTCCTAAACTTTAGGACTTATAGGCATGTGTAGGCGAGCCAGCGCCAGTGAAATAGAGTGAGAGGAAACAATACACACCACTACTTCTTTAATGCAGAAGGATATCAATCTTATTTCAATCATACTAAGCCGGCATCTATCGAGCTTATTTCCTATATTTCATCTACTTGTTCTTGTGCATGAATTATTCAATCTGGTCACGAGCACAGGGTGGAATAGGGAAAACGGTCGGGAAGAAGTTCAGCGTTAATTCCTCCTTTTTGTCAGTTTCTCTTTCTTAGTAATTTCTCCTCTTTGTTAATATCTCCTCTTTGTTAATTTCTCCTTTTTGTTAATTTCTCCTTTTTTGTTAATTTCTCTTTTTTGTTAATTTCTCTTTTTCGTTAATTTCTCCTTTTCGTTAATTTCTCTTTTTCGTTAATTTCTCCTTTTTTGTTAATTTCTCCTTTTCATTATTTTTTCCTTTTTGTTAATTTATCCTTATATTAATTCTTCCTTTTTGTTAATTTCTCCTTTTTCATAATTTCTCATTTTTATTAATTTCTCCTTTTCGATAATTTCTACTTTTTTTAATTTCTCCCTTTTGTTGATTTTTTTCTTTTCGTTAATTTCTCCTTTTTTTGTCAATTTCTCCTTTTTGTTAATTTCTCCTTTTCGTTAATTTCTCCTTTTTGTTAATTTCACATTTTCTTTCATTTCTCCTTTTCGTTAATTTCTCCTTTTTGTTAATTTCTCGTTTTTGTTCATTTATCCCTTTCATTAATTTCTCATTTTCGTTAATTTCTCCTGTTTTTATTTCTCCATTTGTTCATTTCTCCTTTTTGTTAATTTCTCCTCTTTGTTAATTTCTTCTTTTCATTAATTTCTCCTTTTCGTTAATTTCTCCTTTTTGTTCATTTCTCCTTTTCGTTAATATCTCCATTTCGTTAATTTCTCCTTTTTGTTAATTTCTCCTTTCCGTTAATTTCTCCTTTTTGTGGCAAAGAGACTGACAGAGGATGGGGGGATGTGTGCATCGAGGAGGATTGTAAGGGACATGGCGTCTACTGGCATGGGATGAACCCTAACAAAATGAGATGCTATGAGGGGCTTGTGCTCAATTGGGCATAAAGGGTGGAAGAGGGGGAGGGGGTAATTAGTAGCGTTGATGTGAACCGACTCCACTTTTTGTAGGGGATTGGTGAGGGTGATGATACTAAGGTGTGGTAATCTTTATTAGTTAGACGACGTACACACTACCACATGCATCAGCCATTATCATTATGGTTGGAGGTCCAAATTTTTAAAGCGTTCCTAAGTAATGACTGCCATCGAGGTTAATCTACAGCACAAACCGACAAAGAAAAAAAACAAACCTACAAAAAAACAAAAACAATAAAGAACCACAGAATAAGAAAAGGCATGCGCCGACCCACGCCTAACAAGATCCCTCAGAGTGGAATACGCAGTAAGCGCACTATTCGATGGGGCTGTGTCCCGCGAGTATGTCCAATTCGGATACGACAGAAAATTACCTAAATTCGTCATAGGATTGTGGGGTGGGTCCGAGGGAAAAGTCCTGGCGCGATTGTGCGGTCATTTCCATCAATCCCTACATAACTAGGAACCCAGCAGAAGAGAGGGATCCAGTAGAGTTGCCCCCCCCCCCTCCCCTTATCTCCAGCGCAGCGGTCAGTGCAAACGGGTGCCACGGGTAGACTGTTAAACATGTCACTTGGAGAGGCACGCGCCTCCGGCTCCACTGCCCCCAGCAAACTCAAACTAGATTGAGACTACCCCTGATTTATTTTTCTAGACACTTCAATTTCCCCCGTTTTTCGCTTCATTACAAGCCCCCTATCACCTATTTTCTTCGCACGGCGTCTAATTTAGGAAGATAGTCGCCGACCAGCCTTCGTTTCTTCATTCATTGTTGGGCAAGAGAGAAGTGGGGGGAGGGGACTGGTTCACCTCTCGGTCTTGGTTTCGGTTGGGGTTGTGGTAGGGGCCAACGTACCCGCGTTCTCCCCACCCTTTTCTCCTTCTGCATTTCCCCCCCCCCCATCTTTATTTCTTTCATCAAACATTTTATACACCCCTAACGGGGCGTGCGTAGCAATGGCAACCTTGCTGCGCCTGGATCACATCCAGAATCTCGTGTGCCCTACCGGCCCCAACAACTGCAGGAGGATTTGCGCGGGTATATCTCCCACACTTTTCACTTCCTCTAACGTCTCCACTTTCTTTACAGATCTCTCCTTATGTAGGGAGATGCCGTCGTTGGTATTTCGATTGTAATACAATGGGGGGATCCTCTGAGTGGCTGGGGCTAAACAGCTTCCGCAACTTGCCAATCATCCAATTCCCCCAAGATGCCCCCATTGGTCACGATTCTACCTCGAATCGATATTAAAAACTTGATACCCCCTATCATGGGGTCCAGTCCCTAAACCCGCCTACTGAAAGGTGATCTCCCTGAGCCCCACCAATCCGCGGGGTTATGTTGTGAATGTGTTGTGGTAGCATCGTGTAAACGTGACTGTGTCGGTCAAGCCAATGCGGTGTTTGTGTGCATTTAATTTTGGGTGGTGACAGCATCGGAAACTTGCCGGGGCGACCCGTTTGTGACGTGGATGTTCGTGGGAGTCAATATCCTGCGAAATGGCCACCCCTCCAAGGAGGGGGGAGGGAGATCTGCCCGGGTAACAAAAGAAGAGCGGGAAAAATACCAGTTAGGATTTATCTTCGTTTGGGAGTGGGGGATATGTGTGTGGGGGGATGGGGATATTCGCTCGCGAAGCCTCACAAACCTAAACAATAACAAACACGCATACACCATTAAACTGGAGTGTTTGGGTATTAACTGTTGTCACCATTATCTGCTGGTTCCCGTGGTACTGATTAAAACCAAACGAAAGCCGACGGAGCATCTTCACCAGGAGGTTTCGAACCCCCCAAAGTAGTGCTCCGCAGAACCCACGACTTGCAATCATCAATCGATACAGACGCACTTGATTCACGACTCTCTTAAACATATTTTAGGAACGTGTTTCCACACACATACACACACATACAAACACACCTGGGTAGACCTTCCCACGAAATTATCCCTCTTCCGACACGCGTCATGACCGCAGGAATGAATGCGTGTATAGCAGCCGCCATTTTAGCAGAGAAGATTCACTTATTGATTTATTCATGGATCTAAACTCGGCGTTCGGGCGGTAATAACAGTATTCGCGTCCCAAAATCCCGACAGCTTTCGCATATTTTTTTTTATATAATTTATTTACCCATTTCTTATTTATATTTGGGGAACTTAAAAACTGAAGTTTTCGAATCCAGATAATCATCTACAAGATGTATGGGTTTTCAATTTAAGGCATGTGGGTATGGATATATGAGAGCTCGTGTCGTGACAGAATAAAATAACGGGAAGGGAGGATTACTATTATACTTGTTCAATGGTACACTTTATCATGCATACGCACACAGATTCTGGCTGCTTATCGAATTACTCATTTGGCGGTTAATTGTGAACTTCGGAACTATGGTGAGGTTGTCGGGGCATCGCAAAGCATTTAATTAGAGCACCACCACACTGCATCTGCCCATCTCCAATGGGTGGGGAGATGAGTCTGGCGATCCGTGGATGCGTTGTAAGTTATGGCGCGTTGTAAGTCTATGCCCCGGTAGGCTTGTTTTCGCGGATTTATTGAAATCGGTATGCGAGACACCGAACACATTCAAGTGCACATGTGCGAGATACTGGGGGGAGGGGGGCTAATCATTCCCACTACAACTTAGAATAAAAGCAGATGATGAGTGTAACGAAGCGAGGTGAAGGAATTCTCTTCACAGTGTGGTCTTCAGCGCATCATTAGACAGAAGGCGTTGGAGCTCGTACAACAAGAGTAGAAGAGAGGGAATAAACGAGGCTTGGAAGGGACTAGAGTAAGGAATACGGACCTCAGGAAGAGGGGTGTTTTTTTTTTTTAATATACAGACGACTGCCAACGAGGGCATAGGCGCGGAAATTACACTGTTAAAAAAATAAACTTTTTAGGGTACTAATCCATTACACTATAGTTTAACTCAAGAGTTTGGGGAGATTTTTCTTTGTTTTAAACAAAAATATTTATGCACAAATTGACCAAGAGCAAATTTGAGGATATGGATATAATCATGGCCAGAAGTTTGGACTTGTTTATCGATAAGAGAATATTCTAACTTTGGGGGATCTTTAAAAACAAAATGATGACATTTAGAAAAAATAAATGATTATCAAATATTTTGGATTGTTTTATAAAGAAAATGAATTAAAAATAAAGCTCGGAAAATTGATTCAAGATTTAGGTATGGTTGTTTTATTTCATATATTCGAAGGTTTTATTGCAGATATTTCTAAAATAGATTTTCAATCTTAGTCTTTAGCAGGAGGAAATAATTGATAGTCCCTAAAAGCGAGCAAAGCAAAATGAATTTATTAGAAGCGAATTTAGATGAGAAAAAAGAAACTTTGATAGCGTTTTTTTTTCGTATATTAAAAGAATTACAATAAAAGTTTTTTCTTGCCTTTATACCTAAAAATAAGCATAGATCTGAAAAAAATAGACCAAAGGTAAATTATTAGGAGACCAGGCAATGCCTTCGCTACTAAGATTAAAATTTAAAATCTAAAAAAACGCAGCCATGGTTAAATTTTTCTAAATTTTCTGAACTTCGCCAAATATAATAATTTTAAAAAGGAACTAAATTTTATCCTTTTCAAAATATCACGTTGCTAAAATATAGTTATAGAAGAAGATATATAAAAATAAATTTTCTGAACTTCACCATTTGTAATTCTTTGGGTTTTAAAAATTCACAAAATTTCGATATTTATTTCTGAACTTCACCATTTTGTTTTTTGATATTATAAAGGAATTATTAGAAATAACTTTGATAAAATAAATCATAAGTCATAACCAAACTAAGATGAAATTATTATTCAAATGCTAAAAAAAATCCCCTTCTTAAATTATAGACCAAACCCGGTGGCCAGAGACGAATAGGCCGCAGACCGGAAGTCTGTATGCGAAGCCCAAAAGCTCCTCCTGTAAGGGGGAATGGCGAAGCCGATCCTCTTGTATGCTAAATATTTTAAATGTGAACAAAAGACCGCAACCAACTTAAGGCAACATATACAAAATAAAAATCCAAACTAATTAATAACAAGCCTCCATTCGACACCAAAACAATCATCCCCAAACTATGTATATACATACAATGGAGTAGGCACAGCCCGCGGGGTTTTGAGGAGTATCGTAGACTTTTTAGTCGCGTGCGAGTCCGGTCGCGAGCGACTCTACATCTCACTATGTCGGTCGGTCGGTCGATCCCCGTTTTGCTGTTTTGTTTTGTTTTTGTAATAACATTGTAACTATTCGGATGATTCTAACGAAATTTTAAACCCTTATGTTGTTTAACATTCTCTTTCGAATGCTATAATTACCAAAGCCCTCCCGAGGTTAGCCCAGGAATTATTTTGTCTTTGGCAATAACATCATAACTATTCTGCCGATTCTAACGAAATTTTAAACCCTTATGTTGTTTTACATTCTCTTTCGAATGATATAATTTTCAAAGTCCTCCCGAAGTTAGCCCGATATTATTTTGCCTTGGCATGACATAACTATTCAGGCGATTCTAACGAAATAGGACTAGGTTAAGTAATACTAGGCTAGGCAGGGCATGAAAGGCATACTAGGCTAGGCAGGGTATGAAAGGCATACTAGGCTAGGCTACGCTATAGTATGTTAGGTTAGGCTATGGTATACTAAGCTGTTCTACACACCAGGGTAGTCTTGGCTATACAAGGTTAGGATAAGCGAGGCTTTGTTAGGGTAGGCTAGGCTAGGCTATGTTATGCATGCTATGTAACCCTAGGCTAAGATCTAATAGTCTAGGCTAGGCAACACTATGATATACTATACTATATTAAGTAGGCTAGGGTAGGGTAAGGTAGGCTATGATATACTATACTAGGATATGCTAGTCTAGGCTAGAATATGCTAACTAGGATAGGATAGAATATACTAGGCTAGGCTTCAGTGAACTAGGCTAAGCTAGGCAATACTAAGATAGCCTATACTAGACTAGGGTAAGCTAAGCTAGGCTAGACTAAATTTGAATATACAATTGTAGGCTGCGTTAAGCTAGGCTAGGTTATACTCTGCTAGGCAGGCAAGCTATACTTTGATAAGCTAGGCTAGGCTAGGATACACTGTGATAGGCTCAGTTATACTATACTAAGCTAGGCTATATATGCAAGTCTATACTAGGCTAGGGTATACTAAGCTACTCTAGGGTATACTATGCTATTCTAGGGCCATTCTATGCTATGATATACTAGGCTGGGCTATACAAGAGTATGGTGGACTATACTATGCTAGACTAGGCTAGATTGTAGTATACCATGCTAAGCTAGCATATGCTAGGGTAGGCTAGACTATGGTTGGGTGTGCTATGCCAAGATATACCATGCTAGAATAGGATAGGATATACTATGCTGAGCAAGGCTATACTATGCTAGACTAATTTATACTATGCTAGGCTAGGTTATAATATGCTTATACTATACTATGCTAAGTTAGTTTAGGGTAACGTAGGCTATGGTACATAGGCTATCTATACGGTGCTATGTTTTGAAAGGCTAGGCTAGGCAATACTGTTAAACTATTCTAAACTATACTAGGTTAGGCTATGCTATCTTATATTATTCTAGGCTAGGCTATACTATGATAAGCTTTACTATCCTATATATGGTAGGCTAGGCATTACTATGGTTTCTAGGCTAAGATAGGCATACTATACATTCTCTGCTAGACTAGGCTAAGTCACACTATGCCAGGCGCACATACATCAGAATAAGTGAGGGCATGCGATTTTTTGTTCAGCAGACCTTGTTTAGTTCCTTAGAAGGTTTTGCGGGAATCTAAACTATTTAATAAGTTCATAATGGAATTTAAAATTGAAATAAATGCTCAGGATTAATGGATCCTATACATTTCTCGTATGTAAAAGTAATGGTGGTGAGCAGCACTAGCGTAACGTGACATAATGCAAATTCACAGACATGTAACAGTTTTTATCTGATATCTCGTGTGTTAGTGCTAGCACCCGCTAGGCTGTTGATGGCAATCCGAGGTGAACTATTTATTTATTTTTTTTCTTTTAAGAGTCCATCTGGCTACAGCCTACTAGGGCAAAATTCGCCATTATCACGCTACAGCCTATTAATAAGCTAGATTAAAACAAATAACAAAGATAAAAAACAGGAAGAAAGGCTAAGACACACGCTAAAAAGACAACAACAAATAAAACAAAAAACAAGATAAAAACAAAATCAAGGAAAAGGAAGCGCCCTCGGGCGTCGGGAGTTAGGCCCGCGTCCCCCGGCGCAGGAATATGCGACCTAGAGTAAAGAGTCAAATGAAGTGCAAAAATTCATATAGTCTGTGTAGGAGAATAGCATAATTCACCCACATTTTCCTACCTCCCTTCCGGGCGGGCCGGTTATCAAACCATCTCCTTCCGGCCCGATATCTGATGGTCTCCCGCTGGAAGAACCCGCCGACCATTTTAGCTAACGACTGCGTTCCCTCCTCGACTGGTTATCGATAGATGGGAGCATATCTTGGCTTCCGGTGGTTCCCTAAAGTTTGCAAAGGACGAAATGGAGGAGATAATCAAGCCTCACTCACCCGAAGAAGGGCGCTTGATATCAAATCTACTTCCGGAGCCATGTGAACCTCTCCCGAGTTTCGAGTATAAAAGATGAATTATTTTAACTCTCGGTAGTAGAGCTTGCACAGCGTTTGGTGGGGCAAGAATTGCCATCTATCTCGGTGTAGTGGTAAATCGTCAAGCAACAAGTCTTTAGAGAGGAGATCGGTCCCAGTTTGGGAGGCTCCTTACCCCGTTGGTCTGCAAGTCAGTGCTGACCCAGGCACGGACTCACGTTTTCTGAGATGAAGCTACAAACGGCCTCACTCTGGCCTTTCTCCGTGACCTTACGCGTCGATAGATCACTTCGCCCCCGTCCCCCTCACAGAGGCACTCAAGATTCCTCGGAGTTCACGAGCGTGGGGCCCTCTTTAACAAGAAGCTCCCGTCACCGCCTTCTTCCAGCAGAATCGTGAGAGAATTGTGGGATCAGGTCGGTGCCTGGAGAACCTACCTCATCGTCTCCACCCCTTATCTCAGCACCTTCACTCACCAGCGCCACCCGAACATCAAGTTCCAAGGTAACCCTTCCTTTTCACATTCCCAAACTTCACCGCGAAGCTTACCAACATTGCAAGTGTATAGGGATTTACATAGTGAATAGTTAATACAAGCCAAGTGAGATATCCGAGATTCACTTATTAATTTATCTCTCAAAGCACCTTATTTGAGTGTATATATATATATATATATATATATATATATATATATATATATATATATATATATATATATATATATATATATATATATATATATATATATATATATATATATATATATATATATATATATATATATTCTTGTTCAGTGTTCATCAAAACTTTATTTTCATATTGTTGTGTATCTAACTTCCTTTGGGTCGCTTGCTGGCAAAGTTCATTCCAATCCCTCCGTAGCCAACCTCTAAGCACTCTGAGTCAATAAACCCATTCAGGGCACGGGCCGAACGAAGTATAAGGAGTAGTACCCTCCTCCTTCGCATTCGGGATAATAGGATATATATATATATATATATATATATATATATATATATATATATATATATATATATATATATATATATATATATATATATATATATATATATATATATAAGAGTCAGGGAGAAAACTCCAACCACCCCTCGGCCTCTTCCTCGACAGTCTGCAAGTCTGAGTGCACGAACTCATCCCGAAAACAAGAGATAAGCGGTAGCGACCCCAGATAACGTGCGCGAAGATCACCCAGACTGGTTCATTCAACAAAAATGTGACGAGCAGTCTATGGGAAAATGCAGTTGTCACAATAAGGTTCCAGTGAGCGCTCCATCAAATGGTGGTGCGTCCCGCGAGTGTGTCCAATTCGGCAACGACAGAAGGCAACCTGAAGCTGTCGCGGCGTTGGGGGTTGGGGGGGGGGGGTAGGTCCATGGGAACAGTCGCAGTGCAATGGCACGCAACTTCAAGTTCCCTTCGGCCGTTTTCCATCTTCTTTGCCAAGCAGCCTGGAAGGCAGCCCTGATTCTTGTCTTGGCAGGAATCAGGGCTGCCTTCCGGGCGCACCAACAACTTTCCCACACCCCATCAGAGAGTTCAAATCAACCCAGTGACAGGGCCTCCCTAATTTGCACTCAGGCTGGAAGGATATGCAACTCCTCCGGATACCAAGTGTCACAAGCTTCACAGTGTAGCCCCTGCGTGGTGGTGAGAGAGATTTCCTCCACGAGTTAGATGGTGTTCTGTTGTGCTCCTCGCCAACCCAACACCAAGGTTTGGCGAGGCTTTACAATTTTGAATATTTGAAATTTGGTGGACGCGGAAAAAAGTTACCTCGATTTGTGACCACGTTCACTCATGTCTCTGACGTTCCGAGTTCTCAATGTTACAATTCTGGGTGCATTTAGCGATTGGGTTCGCACCTGTGCCGCGGCACATACCGACCGGAAGTTACCCGGCGCTCTGTGTCACTACAAAGGCCGCAGCTCCCGACTGGGCAGTCGGAGAAGCAGGGCAAGGATAGAAAATAGTTGGCCAGGATGAGAGGTGAAGATTGTTGCCACGGACTTGTGACAACGCTACACACTTAGATCGACGAGTGGCAATGATGAGGAATTATTGTGACGAAGAATTGGCCACGACTTAGGTGGTTGGCAACGATTGTTGTGAGAGAAGAATGACAAAAACACGGAATTGTCGGCGGAAAGGAATAGCCACCTTACTATGAGGATTCAAGTGGGTGGGGCGGGGAGGGGCAAAAGAAAGAATGGTTGTTGGTGGGTAGGTGATGGTAGGGAAGGAGTGGAAAAGGTTTACTAAAGATCCCAGTTTTATTTGCATATTGTAATAATTATTTTTTTTATTATAAAAAGCGAAGAGAGAGAGAGAGAGAGAGAGAGAGAGAGAGAGAGAGAGAGAGAGAGAGAGAGAGAGAGAGAGAGAGAGAGAGAGAGAGGAAGGTTAAATAGGGAGAGAAGAGGCGGAGCGGGGGGGGATGCTCCCTCGACAGGAACTCGGTGCTCCATCAAAGCCCCCTTCAGTCGCCCACAAGCCCCCTTTGAGAGGCGAGAATGTTCATCTTCTTCATGACTCACTAATGGGGCTTATCTTCACCTGCAGGCGCACACACATGTACGCACGCGCACCCAACAGCACCAATGTACATAATCAAGCAAGGAGGTGTCAGGTGTAGTATGCATCTATGCTGCAGCTGACATCTGCGGGATTGCGTGCGTGCTTTCTCGGCACCAACGACCGCCCGTAGTTGCGTTCCCTACAGGCCCCAATGCCCCTTCACACATTTCCATTACCTCTATCTTCATCCTTTCTTCCAGATCTTTTTCCTTCCAAACTTTCTGGGGGAGATGCCCTCGTCGGTTTTCGCTTCTTAGCTTTAAGTAACAATAATGAATGAGAGTGTGTGTATGTATGTATGTATGTATGTATGTATATATATATATATATATATATATATATATATATATATATATATATATATATATATATATATATATATATACACTACCGAATAAAATAAGAAAGATTATCCTTTAAAATATTTTCAGAAAGATGATGAGTAGAGGTAAATGAAATTTCCATGGTAGATAAAGACCTGTATTTAATATATTTTATGAAGATTTCATCTGACACAATCGTATATTCAAGAAATTTTACTAAAGTAACAAAATAAAATATTGAGACGGAAAAAATAAGAGAACGATTTCTTAGCAACATTCTAGAAGTGGCTTGAAATCATCTGGCAACATTTTGCTCAGTAGGTAAGAACTGTACAACCACCATTGTTGTCGTGCTCACTCTGCAGAGATGCCACGACATGTGAAAGTGACTACTGAACTCCATTAGAAAATTGTTCGCTTGAAGACTGCGGGGGAAACTCTTTCTGCGATTTCAATGAAAATAAAAGCCATAAATACTGCAAAAGTCGGTCCACCGCGCATAATCACCGTCCGAAAAGACAGGTATGAGGCACTTCTTTAATAGGATCCCTTCGAGACTGCAGCAAAGATTTCTTGACAAATTAAGACGAATAATGGCAAAGAAGTGAGCCGTTTCACAGTGTCCCATCGCTTCAATGCCTCTGGTTTAAAATACTCGCTATCCAGCAACCAAACCAATCATCAGTAAAAAGAACCAAAAAGCGAGACTCGAATATGCTGAAGCTCATGTTTTTTTGAAGGGATGGAGATTGATTGGGAGAGAATTCAAGTCAACGACGAAAGTAAATTTAATTTAGTTGGATCTGATGGTAGACGCTTTGTTAAACGTTATAAAATGTCTGCCAAACATGGACGAGGCAGCGTTATGATATGTGGGATTTTTTTCGTCTGAAGTTGTTTGCCCACGGGCGAATAATTGGAACAGTAAATGCGAGTATGTACCTAAACCTTGTACAACAACATGTTATACCTTCACTCCGAGAATCTCTGAACCAGCCAGTCCTATTTATGCAGGGCGAATAAAATACTATTTCAAACGAGAAGAAAAAATATATATATATATATATATATATATATATATATATATATATATATATATATATATATATATATATATATATATATATATATATATATATATATATATATATATATGGTTACATAAATCACGTGCGAACAACAAATTGGAGATGGTTCCTTCGGTGATAATGGTGTTTCGAATCGCTAATAATATGGTAGTCGTCGATTGATGGTTAGGTGCCCGATTAAGTTTGTGCGGTGGTTAAGTGGCAATTGTGCGGTGGCAAAGTGGCAATTGTGCGGGAACTTTCTGAACTCAGCCACCGATTTGTGCGTTTGTGCAATTGCCTCCACCGCAAAACTTGGGATCCACACCCGAATCTATTTCCTTATTAGGGTGCGTCAAAATCTGTTTCTGTCAAACACAAAGGATCAACTAGAGATAGATCATGCAGGGTACTAAATTCTGCCATTTGGCTATCGTATTATTGACGAGATTCCCCGACCGAATAATGAAATGCACATAAAGATCAGAATGACAATCACTGGCAAACCTGAAGGCAACACGGGTCGTTTCCCATCAGTGTTGGGTTGAGGGGGGTATTGATTGATTGGTTTTGAGTGGCGCAACTACTAGGTTATAGCCACAGAACGGGGTAGGGTATGTTTTGACACGCACCAGCATCATAGAACCTTTCCTGGATCTAAGTCGGGGTATGTGGGTATGAATGGACCCATAACGGATACTAGAGCTCCAGCGTCAGGGTTCTGGAACATAGGAGAGAGTGGGTATGTTGTGTTGTGAATATCTATGTGCGTGTGCAGTTACTCCCGCTGAGAAGAGTATCTGCGTATCCGCTAATGGGCGCGTAGCTTGTGACATCGCAGTGGCTAGGATCGAACCCGTACCTCGACGCTAGTAATCCAGCGCGGTATTCACGAGGCTAGCGAGAGATCCGACAGATCAGCGAAACGCGTAGCATAATCTTAGAACAACATACATATGAGGTCATGGTTTGAATTGCTTAAGTTATCAAACTGTCAATTTAGTCAACTTTCTTTCTGGCATATATATATATATATATATATATATATATATATATATATATATATATATATATATATATATATATATATATATATATATATATTCAGGGCTACAACTTCGTCTTAGTCGCCGGATGGAGTCCAAATTTGGGTCGTTTACCCGGTGGTTACCATACCCTGTGGATACCCGTGATTCGGAATCCACGTTAATCAATCGGTCCCCGAAACAGAAATAAAGTCATCTTAATGAGTGCAGATCAGTAATGAAACTCTTACTTCTAATTTTTTTTAAAGATAATTTTAGATTTTTTCCGTGGTTTCCTTCCAATTTGCGTATCATTCAAAGTTTTTTTTAACGTATTTCATTTCTAATTCCGAAAGTCAATACCTTATTTTTTGTTTAGCTTTTTTTATCATGTGTATCGTATGTGTATTATTCTTTTGAATACTCGAATTATTTGCTGCTTTATTCTCCCTCCGCCAACGGGATTCGATTACGAAGCGATGTGGATAGATAAGTTCAGAGATCGGTTCAAATTAGGGCTTCTTAACTCCGTCCCTGAGCACTGGATTTCAAGAAAATATTTCCCCACCGCATTACATTTCCATTGCCGGCTAGGGTCTATTCGCGCCCTTCCAAGGAACTCATCATCTCCCATGTGTTAGTTTAACCTTCCTTTGAATTGACACAAAATAGAGCATTTAGGTTAGTTAGGTTAGGTTAGATAGTTTAGGTTGGTTAGGTTAGATAGTTTTGGTTGGTTAGGTTAGATAGTTTAGGTTGGTTAGGTTAGATAGTTTAGGCTGTATAGGTTAGGTAGGGTTGGGTTGGGTAAGTTAGGTTGGGTTGGATAGATTACGTTGGGTAGGCTGGCTAGGTTAGGTTGTAAGTTAGGTTGCTAAGTTAGTTTAACTTAGGTTGGGAATGGGGAAATATTCATTCGATGATGAAATAATGTAAGGAATGGAAAGAACAAGAAAAAAAAATGCGATGAATAAGAATACAATTACAAAGATGAATTGACCTTGAAGAATGAGATCGGAAACGTGCATCTAAGGCCTCCGCTAGCTCATAATTGACCCCCCTTCCGCCCCCCAAACTCACGGAGCTAAACTCGTGAAGATCCCTTAGCCCCTTCCATTAAGACCTCGTTACCCCCCCCCCCTCCGCCTCCCCTCCATCTCATTTGGCGTGTCATCTGATGCCAGGTCGGTATCAACCTTCGCACGCGAGTGGACGCACACACACACAGAGATACATACACCCCCGATCCAATGCTCATACACGTACACCGAAATGGAGGGGGTGGGGGGCAGTGTGATCCCCTAATAAAGTCGTTAGAATGCAAATGGGTCCCTATCAGGGATCTCACCCAAGCCCAAAAGAGCACGGGGACGATACAGTGGCGACGGGCCATAAAACCCTTATTGTGGCGAGATTTTTATTCCAATTGGGGGCCTCCAAGGAGCCCCTCCCCCCCGGACCAGCCCGGGACCAACATTGGTTCTCAGGTTCCTCGAAAGGGTCAACAATGCTGCGGTTGGCACTGACAACCTCCGTGCGTCCAGGATGGTGGTTCTGATAGCAATGAGGACTGGCCTGTACCATCATAACATACACCACGCTCACGTTCCGGAATACGTACATGGACAAATGCATACACGCCCTGCGGATAAGGGACACCGGAAATGACACACACAGCACAAACACCCCCGAAATGCGTAGAGTGTACAGGAATACCTCGTAAGAGTTGTACACACATTACATTCACTCCACCACTCGTGATATACATACAATGACTTACGAAGTGTACACAATGCCCTACGATGTGCACAGATTACCTTGCACGGTGTACGCAATACCTTGCGAGGTGTACAAAATGTCCAATGAGGTGTACATGTAATGCCCTAGAAGGAAACTGCATTTCCTTGAATTAATGGCACTCACCAAAAGGGGGAATTAGGCTTGGAAGAGTGGAATTAGAAGAAATAATTAAAAGGAAAATATAAGGAATGAGAAGAGGACCAATAAAAAAAAGAAAAAGAATAAAACAAAACGGAAATGACAATTGGAAAAGAGTACAAGGCGAGTCGAATTCTAAAAGAAATAATTTAAAGGAAAAAGAGAAAAAATAACTGGAAATAAAAGAAGAGGACTAATTATAGAAGGAAAGTAATTAAAAAGGAAACACGAGAAAAGAAAAAAAGTAAAGAAAAAAAGAACATATAGAGAACAAGTAGAGACTACAAAATGAAGAGGAGAAGGGCCCCCTGGGTTCGATCCATGGCTACACCGAGTAATAGCAGAGAAGGTGGATAACTGACGCACAACATTTTTTTTTTTGGGGGGGGGAGCCCATCTGGCGACCGCTTACTTGGGCATACGTCGCCGTAATCACTACAGCCTACAACTAGGCTATATCAAAAAACAAATAACAATATGTGAATAACAAATAACAACGATAAAAAGGACAAAGGCTAAAAAAAAATAACAAGAAGGAAGCGGGCACCGGCTTTGGGGGTAGGCCCGCATCAAGGCGCACAGCAAACACGATTATCTCTAATACTAATTCAATACCGGATTACAACCCACTCGACTAGTTTACACTACCACAAACCTAATCACCTGACTACCATATTATTTGCAAGGTGTCCTCAAAATAAAGTCATGCTTCTTTTTTTACTAAGTCAGGACTACGGAATCACACCTATGTACTTGTGTACCTATGATTCATTAAGGTTTAATTTAATGGTTCTCAAAGCCATTTGCGTTCCCTCAAATACACATCCACACCCAAAAGAGCAAATCTCTTCTTCCCTAGACACTCGCCTGATAGGGGTGAAAGGAATTCAATGAGAGGAAAGTGAGAAAGAAATACGGGTAAACGCATTTGGGCACAGCTTTACACTGGACTCGTCGTTGGCATCGTTTCATCTATTTCTCTCATCTATCAATGGCCGTTCTCGCTTGTGCTTTCTACTAGGTAATATTTACTCGAGTATTAATGATCAAGTCGATTTTTAAACATATAAACTGTCGCGATTGCCATTACTCAGCTAGGAGAGTATTCTACATTTGTGTGATCTTATAACTGAAGAAATTTGGAGCTATGGCCGTGATGAAGCGCTTGTTTATGTCTTGAAATCAATTTTAACGCGTGTTTCCTCTCTTATCCACTTAGAATGGTAGTATATAATTAATATTACTGAACCCTATTAGTATTTTTATAAGAACAAAAAGAAGACTAAAGAACAGGGAGAATTAAATAGGATTAAATAAAAAGATCCAAGCGAAAAAACGAGTGATCGAGACAGCCAAGTCTTACAAAGAGAAAAGGAAAAGCTCTCGCCTCGAAAAGAGGGCCTTGAAGTGGAAGCCCCCTTGGAAGGCCCCCGAGAATGACACAAGGGGAGGCATTCCGCCTCCCCCCCTATTGTGCGACGAAGGGGGGGGGGGTGATTAAGATCCTTTCAAGACTCGGAGACACAAAACGAGAAAAAGTGATCATTAGCGATCCCTTAAAAGGTTGGGAGGGACCGCGGTTGGGAGGCAACCAATGACGTTCGGAACCGGCATTCATCTCGACGTGTTGCAGTCTAGGTGGCAGTGCAGTGCCAAGGTTAACAGCGACTTCTAATTAACCACTTTAGACAATTAAATCGTTCACTCCCTCCCTCGTAATTTTGGATGGACGGATGGTAATAATCACGATCACAAAATGATCACAAATACCAGTCATTATAGTGATCGCAAAGCGCGCACAAAAGCGAATATCGTAATGACAAAGACCATAATGATGACAGCGATCAAAGTAATTATAATGATATCAACTCCAAAAGTGATTCACAAGCGTCACAGGGGATCATAGTGATCACACAGACAGTGCCGGTTTAACCTAGTAGCACATGTAGCACGTGCTACGGGCCCCGCGTTTCAGGGTGTCCCGAGGGCATGTAAAAATTAGTAATAATTAAGTTTTTGCTCTCAGGCACAGAAAGGCCGAGGCAAAATAAGCATTTATTTTCCTGATTTTTTATATTATTATTATATATGATATTATTATATATAAGAAAACTATAGAAAACTTCACTAGAGCATAGTAAAATAAGTCTGGCATTATGTTTTAGTAGTATACCGTATAGTCCAGGGATACTCAACTGGCGGCCCGAATGCAGCCGGTGTGCAGAAAACAGGCTAAAGGACTCTTGGTAACCATGAAAACATTGGAGACAGGACTAATGGTTATACTGTGGGATCAGATTCTGCAAAGATTTCAGAAAACCAGTGTTTCATTGCAGTCATGAATTCTGGTTGTGCGTTGTACGAATCTTTGCAAGGTTATGTTGAAGCTCTTCGACCAACTTTCACAGCTATTGAAGATAAGGCCAAAATTCATACTGATTGCCATCAGTAGCGCAAGGACGTTGTTTCACCACAAAGACGACGGAATCGCAAAAATGACCACTACCATGGTTCTACCTCAGATGATATCAACATAGAATCCATCCAGCCATCTGAATCATTCAGAATTGGAGCTTTTCTGGTTATTGTGAACAGTTTGGTTGCTGCTTTCTCTCAAAAAGGTAGATGGCATATATGAAGTTGAAAGGTATGTTTGGGTTTCTTCGAAAGCTGCCAAAGCTTACTCCTCCAGATGAAGTCAAGGCTAGTGCAACAAAACTGATTCATGCTTACCCTGAAGATTTGGAAGAGGAGTTCGAAGAGGAATTGATCCAGTTTAGTGAACTTTTGAAAACTGACCAGGCTGATATTGTTGCTGGATCTCAACAAGACCTTTACCAACTGACATTGTACCGTCTGATAGTTTATCATTCTTTTGGGTCTTGTTTTCCTAATGTCAAGATTACGTTGAAGATTTATTTAACTGCAGTGGTGAACGCTCCTTTTCAAAATTAAATAGAATCAAGAACGAAGTAAGAGTCAGTATGGGTCCAACAAGATTGAACCGTCTCTCTCTAATGAGTATTGAGCACGAGTTACTGAGGGAAATAAACACGTCAAGGATAATTGAGGAGTTTTCTGTTGCCAAATCTCGTAAGTGAACCATGTGAGCCACGTAACTAGTTGCTGTGCACTCAGTTCAGCAAATGGTTACAAGATTCCCCAAGGCAACACAAATAGTCTACTGGCTAAGCTACTGGTATGCACTGTGTTGTTCTTTAAAAAGGAATAAAAAGTGTACAGAATAAAACCCTCTTTTTCAGTTGAGTCTTCCCAGCCATATTAGCAGTTCTTTTAAATTCCTCAGATAATTTGTTCCCTCTCTGCAAAGGAAAATGGGGGTGGGGTGAAATACAATATATATATATATATATATATATATATATATATATATATATATATATATATATATATATATATATATATATATATATATATATATTCGTATATATTTGGATAGTTGGGTATTAAATTTTCTTCGTAACATGTTTTATTGAAGGCGACTGCTAACTTATTTTTAATTACTTTCTTTTCGAGTGTCTCGATTTGTCTTATGGTCCGCTTTTGGTCGTGGCTTACCCATGGATTAGTTCACCAAAATTCATTAGAAAATCGTGACGCACGAGGGCATAAAACTGGTTCACTAAGCAAAATGAAATTCTTTATTGACCTGACGCGTTTCGATATATACACACATTATTTTCAAAGGGTACACAGTTGTGGCTAGGGAATAAGATACAGAGCTATATAAAGTTATATGTGGTAAGCTGTGTTAAAATCTATACGAACACATTTATAGGAAATGGGATTTCTCTAAACACAAGATAAACATGCAAATGGTTGAGAATCTATAACGGTCACAGGAATAAGATGGGGAGGATTTATTAGTAGGGGCTGGCGGACGGAAGGATGTTAAGATGAATTGCGAATTTGTTTGAATATTTAATTCCGGTTGCTTTTCTTTGATGAATATGGCTTCTAATATAAGCAATTGTCGTCGGTTTGAAGCGTGTGCTAAGATTTCAGTATTCTCTTCAAGCGATTTCCGGTCCAATTGTTTTCCGTGCTTTTCCCACGTGTGTCGTGGGGGCACCGTTGCTCAAGTGGTAGGTCATTCTTCGTGTTAGCTTAATTGGGTCATTCCAATATATGAATGAGGTTGGAGTTCACAGTCTCCTATTTTACAAGTAGATTCATATATCAGGCGACTGCTTTGCTTGGGCTTTAGATTGGGTCCTGGGTTGTTTCTCATTATGAAGTTGGAGGTGCGTTTGTTGTTGTAGTAAATTATAAGCGATACATTATTCTCATTTTGTGTTACTTTGACTCCTCTGTTTATTATTTCCTTTTTATCTCTTTCATGTTTCATAGGCTGCGCTCATGATGTTCTTGTAGTAGAGTTTAATGATTTTATTCCTGCTTGTTGAGTGGTACTGTCTTTAGGTGACATATACCATTTTTCCATTATTTTTTTTTTGCGGATAGCGGCGTGTATGTCTCCGTTTGTGAAAACATTGTTTACGAGTACTTTTGTAGCACGCTCAAGTTCTTCGTGTGTATCTTTCCACGTTGAGCAGTGGGTGAATGCGCGGTTGATGTATGAATTTATTACGCTTTTTTTGTAACGTTCGGATCATTCGCTTTTTGCATTCATGCACAGACCTGGATTTGTATTTTGATGTAAACGCTGGTAGTTACTTTGTCGTTATGTACATTAACAGAGCCGTAGCAATCGCTCCCGACCTCCCCGGCTCTTGAAGAGGCCCCACTGTGGCCAAAATATTTTATTTTATTAATGAAAATATAAAATTTTCGAATACACATTTTCTGTAATTATCTGATTTACCTTTTCTCTTTCAATTGTGCCATTAATGATAGACCAGAATATTTGTATTACAGGAAAATTGTTATGGGGGCCCTACAATCTTGATTGGAGGGGGGGCGGGGGCACTAGACATTGCTACGCCTCTGCGCACATGTACATATACGGGCGGGGGCCCCACTGTTCCTTGTGCTACGGGCCCCGCAGCTCCTTAAACCGGCCCTGATAACAGATAGCTTAGTAAATATAATGATGAGAATTTCCAGTGATAAAAGTGATCACAAAGGTCAGTGATAATAATGATCCCAGCGTCCGGGCAACTGAAATAGTTTAGGTCGTAAATTAGCTCCCGCCATCATCGAATTGTCGTTCCCCACTCGCCTACTGAAAGGGAGTCGGGGGGGGGGGGGGGTACGGAGGTGCCCTGCCCCTAATCTGCTCGCTATGTCAATGACTCAGTTTAGCTGACCCGGGAGGTCCCCTCGTTTAGTCGGTTTGGGAGAACCTTTAACTTTACTGCCCATTTCCCTTACTTCAGATAAAAAATATATATATAAAAAAGGAGGATAGAGACCTTACAAAAGCACCTCGGTATCGATCGCAAGATTTTTAAAGGCGTTTGCTTACATTTTAACTCTCAGTTATTATTATTATTATGACTACAATTTCAAGCATTGAGGCCGGGAGGGCACCAATAATAATAAATACGATCTTTAAGTGACTTTCTTTTGTTACGGGATTGGAGCAGGTTCAGGAGAGCTACGTGCCTCTGTGGTCCCTAGCGTCCCTAGTTTTCTTTTTTTGGTTACTCGTGCTCTCTCTCTCTCTCTTCCCGCAGTGTTACTTATTTTAACTTCATCACTTTTCATTCTTTTTTTTTCAAGGAGACTTTTGCGGCCCATTTTGAAATTGGATCCGCGCTCTGGATCGCCATTTTGAGAGCGGCTCCTCCTAAATGTCACTTCGGAGGAGCTCACCTCTCTCCAGTGTGGCGGCCTTTCGGGGGTCAAGTGGCCAGCGCGGGGTCTGGAGAGTATCGGGAGACGCCCCGTGAGCCACTCAGAAGTCCCCAAACCCAAACGAAGGGTAAGAAGAGTGAATATTAGTTTTTTTAAATCGAAAACCAACAAGGGCATCTCCACTAGAAAACTTTCGAAGTGGCTTTCGACCCCAATGCTTGCAATTGCGAGGTCGAACAAGTTATGGAGGGTTGCGTAGCATCCCGGCTTCTAAGCCCCGTTAGTATTCTCCTTTCTAGACTACTCTAGATATCTACTACACATTTTCACTTTCCCTAATTTTAACACGTTCTTTCAAATTCTCCCTCACGAACTTGGAGTTGCATGAAACTGATAATAAATACATTACCATCGGTGGTTTCCACTTCTGAATAATAATAATAATAATAATAATAATTCATATATCCGCTCTGATTTTAATTTATTTTTTACATTTCTCTTCTAATTTACGAGCTATCTCTTTCGCGTCGAAATCTAGTCTCTTAAGTATCACTTTTGTGAGAAATAAACACAAGACTTTCAATTTGCAATGCATTTTATTCGTATTCTAACGTTTCGTTACATTTCTTGTGTGTGTGTGTGTATGTGTGTGTGTGTGTGAGAGAGAGAAAGTTAGTTACAAGGTAAACAAGAACCTTAAAAGACATCGTAATCTATATCGGGGTGCTTTTGAAGTCTCTCTAATCTTTTCATATATTTTTGTTATCTGAAGTAAGAGACAGTGAGAAGTAAAGATACCCCCCGCCCCCGCCCCCGCCCCGCCAAAGCGGGCACATGAAATTGAAAAGGATACCTACTTGAATTGAAATAAAGCACACAATCAGGAATTTTGAGTGTAAATTCTTAGTTTTAAAGGAGAGGGAGAGAAGAGAGAGATAGAAAAAGAAGTTGTGTGTCAGGAGATGATCCGGTTCAGGTGAGGGCGGTCCATAAGAGGCTATCAAGTGACGGGCGCGCGTTTCGCGCGGCAAAAAATATGTAACGCTCGGCCAAGAGCTAAATGCCGGCTCCTAGCGAACAATCGCCATCTTAGGAGAGGAATGGCATCAGAATTGTCCCCAGCTGCAATTTCCCTGGGGATATAGGAGGCATCTCGAGGAGCGGGTAGCTGTTAAGTAGGAGGAAAAAGAGCACGGGCAAAGAGAATAAACCCCCTGTTACACATATACGCAGCTACATGCACTAAAACGTGCATGACAAATGCAAGCGTGACGTCGGAAGTCGAAAGCTTTAAATCCCTGGCCAATGTTTACTCAGGAGACGAACCAGAATTTATGTGATGGCGGAGACATAAAATGGTACGGAAAGCCCCAGAATTAAGCCCAACCAGGTATTTAGCACGCACATACACTAACACATACACACAAAGACGGGTAAGCGTATACGAATAGTCAGGGGCATTGTAGGGTATTCTAATACAAATATATTAACACATATTTTAGACTTTCCCCATCTTGCGACAACCGACAAAGGCCTAAATCGCCGTAATTATTGCCAAGCAGAATAAGCACTACCGGTTATAAATACCCCCTTCCCCCTCCCCGCCCCAAATGTTAAATAAAACAAATTAACACATGAAGAGTAAACCGAATGAAATAGCAGAGGTTAAATTTAAGGTAAACCTGAAGAACATAGCAAAGTATAGATTTAGAGAATAACATTAATAATTTGACTCATCAAAATATCCGCCTTCTGCTTAGATAACTGCAAAACACATTCTTGGTATCCTATTTAACGAAATAGGATTTTTGCCCTCGTCACCGGGGCAAAACTCATCCAAATCTTTTCACATCTATCAAATCTTTTACTCATTTCTCAACTTTTTTCATCATCATACTCGAAGTAGCAAACCTGTCCCACGGCAGTCACGATTCTTCTCGCGCGCTCAACACTGCTTGGCGAGAGGGGGCGAGAACTCCAGGGCGGGATTCCAAAGGGGGAGACTCCACTGTGGGGAATGCCCCTGATCGCCAGATGCATTACTCACACCTAGGTGGTTCCAAAGATGGGGGGAGGGGGTATCAAAATCCCTCCAGGCTCACACACCTTTTGGGGACGGGTGAGCGATTTGGGGCAATTTACCTCTCGGAGCGTCGCCATGACGACGAGCATCTGAAAAGAAATATCCCCCCCTCCTGCGTCTGTCGCCGTGGTGACGATCTTTCAAGAGTAGCATGCCTCTCGGTCCGTCACCATGGCGACGAGCCTTGAATAAAGGCCCACTTCTAAAGTATGGAAGCATATCACCCTATAATAACAGGCCAAATCAATTTCATTCTAGTTCGTACCGTTAAGTTGCTTTGCTCGATTGTACGAATTTGTTCCAAGAGGGGTTTTAACGTGCCCTCTTGGCCCCAGTGTTTTTAGGTATAGTTTGTTGTTCAGGGATTTATTATCTTTATTTCCACTCTTACTGTTTGTATTGATGCAGCTTTTCCCCTCGTTCATTAAGTGCAATAAAATTCCCTCGTTGGTTCATTCTTTTCCCCGTGGATCAGATCAGATTCATCGTTACGTCATAAAAGAAGAAAATGAGCGCGTGTGTATGCAACTATCTGTGTGCACAGTGGGATTATGTGGGTAAAGTAACACTCGCTAGCCTAGTGGATAGGGCTTGGGATTTCCACGGCTGGGTCAGGTTCAATCCCCGGTAAGGTCGGCGCTCGCAAAGGGCAGCCGCCAAATGATGCGGTGCGTCGAGTCAGCGGCATAAGTGCAGGCAGCTCAGACCACATACGTCAGCATATACATAGACAACCATAACATTTGTCTTTAGCTGTCTCCTCTCTTTGCGCACATCACATCACTCTTCTGTTTCTTAACCTGCCGAGGGTTTTTCAATTCCACACTCACCTGACGTGGAAGGTATGACCCTCCCTTGGGCCATGGATGGTTCCGTAATCGGCGATTGATCGCTCTGTAGGCAACATGCCCTACACTGAGGACCGGCCTATATCCCATGAGTTTACTAGTAAAGTCATTCTAATCTTTATGCGAATTTCACCCAACGGTCAGAGAACCTCGTCTACGGTTGTAAAAAGCAGATGCGTATATAAGCAAAAGTGTGTGACAAGAGCAGGTGAGCGTAGCAACTATGTAGACATGTGCGTGAGTCTCCTAATTTTAGAAGTGATGCGGTCAAGTGTTTATTTAGAGATGCGGAGGTCACTTCCAAGCGACTTATGAGGGGCGCTCTCATTACCCCCCCCCATGGCGCGCGCGAGTACTCACATAACGGGGTAGAAAGAAGGGGGGAGGGGTGAACTCAATAGAGGAGAAATCCGGGTGAACAAGGGATGAGAGTAAAAGAGATGGCATTTCGGGAATCTCCCTCCCTCTGACGACAAAGACGTCGAGCATAGGACCTGTCCTCCCCCTACCCTCGACCACCGGGTATGATGTTCCGCAGGGCAGGAATTTAATTGAGATTCGGCGTTAAATAATTCCACCAAGGAAATGGCGTCACAAGCCAGTCGTATCCAACATCTCACCTCCACTGCCGCATCGCCAAACTTGAAAGACTCCGAATGTTAGCTGCATATGCTAATATATATATATATATATATATATATATATATATATATATATATATATATATATATATATATATATATATATATATATATATATATCTATATATATCTATATACAGTGGCGGCAACAAAAAAAGTGACATGTGACAATTCAGAGAAAATGAAACAGAAAAATGTAACTTACATATTTTATTATGAATATTTCATGAAAGTTAATACTTGGTCATGTTGCCCTTGCACTTGATGATCATCCTGAGTCGATTGGGCATTGATTCAGTAAGGTTTGCGAAGTAGGTGGGGTCGATCGTAACCCAGATCTTCTTCAGTGATTCTATCAGATCCTTGATGCTGCCGAGTGCTGGCTCTTGAACTTTGGTTTTCATCAGATTCCAAGCATTCTCAATAGGATTTAGGTCCGGGGAATTACCAGGCCACTCCAAAACACTAATATTATGATCATTGAAGAACCTTTTCACTAACTGGGACCTGTGAGCAGGGGCACCATCATGCATGAAAAATTCACACTGATGAATTTCCCAAAATGGCAGCATGTGCTGCCTCAAAACTTCCAGATAGTTAGTCCCCCTCATGGTTACATTCTTGGGAAGGAAGTACAGACCCCTCTGCCCTTGTTTCCACAAGAGGCACCACACACCATCACACTATCAGGGTGCTTCACAGTTTTCACGGTATATTTTGGTTTATACCGAGACACATTGCTGGGACGACGCACGATCTTTGACTCTCCTCTGACCAGCCTAAAGGTGTTTTAATCACTGAGCATAACCTTCTTCCAATGGGCAGCTGTCCAATGTTTATAGGTCTTGCACAAATTGAGCCTTTTCATCTTCATAGTCTTGGTAAGAAGTGGCTTCTTGGCAGCGCGGCGAGCCGGTAGGCATAAGTCCTTCTGTAAGCAATGACGGATGGTCCTGAGGGCGACGTTCTGGAGGAGGTCTGGGTGTTTTTTCTTGATTGAAGCGGAGGTTACAGAAGGGTCTGACATCACTTCACGCCTTAGGATATTATCAGTCCTTGGAGATGTCTTCCTAGCTGCACCAATGCCCTCCTTCATCTTTGGTATGGTACCTGGTGGCAATAACTCAGCTGCCCGTTTTAGGCAATAAATCGTATCACTTGAGGTTCCTAAATCTGCTGCTACATCAATAAAAGACTTTCCCTGCTCTAATAGGGTCAAGGTACGGCTTTTCTCTGTCATAGAAAGCTTTTTCCGCCCCATTGTATCCATTTGCACAGAAGTTATAGCACGTCAAATGTAGGCACGAATGCAGGAAATCAGCACGCTGGAGTGCCATACACTAAAGCCTAACTGTACGAGCTCAAACGAGACACTGAGTTCCAGTAAAGCGCAGTTCTCTTGTCTTAGCTCAGGAGAGTCATCCACTTGCGGCATAAGCCTCGCACCTTTTCATTGGCTAGTTGGCAAGTAAAATCGTGAAAACGATTTTGTGTATCGATTTCTGTTGCCAATATTAAATGTCACTTTTTTTGTTGCCGCCACTGTATATATATATATATATATATATATATATATATATATATATATATATATATATATATATATATATATATATATATATATATATATATATATATAGATATATATAGATATATATATATATATATATATCTATATATATATATATATATATATATATATATATATATATATATATATATATATATATATATATATATATATATATATATATATCAAGTCAATGCGGTTAGGTAAAGGTAATAGTAAGAATTCCCTAATCCGACCGATAGAAGAGTCTGTTGGAGTTCTTCAACTCTCTTCAGGAGCGCCACGGGAGAAATTTCAGCAAGACCCTTCTCCGAGAGGAAGAAGGTCTTGGCTGTCAAAGAGGCACCAGCCAGGAAGGAGGTTCCTCTTCTACTTTTGCGTCTTTGAGGGCCCGAGCCCTCTAAGGAGAAGCTTGCACAAGGGCAGATTCAGTTTTGGTGTTTGGCACCGAGCCCGAGTTAGACCCCATGAAAGAACCTACCGTATGGGGCTTGGTTACCTCCGGGACCATGTCCATCTCAGGAAGCCTCCATTTAGCCATCCCCGACCCCAAGGATTCATAGATCTCATTCGATGTACTTTTTGTCGTGTCTTCTCTGGCCGGAAGAGAGGGGAGAAGGCACGCCGTCCCCGTAAAAATTGTAAATACAGGACTGAGGAACTGTAGAGAAACGGACCAGTGGGCCCTTCTACCCCTTGCCCCCTAAGGGGGTTGGCCTTATTGAGCCGCTACCATCGGAAGCGGTCAATTTTAGGCCGCATGCCTGCTCTCTTGGCACTCCCCCGTGAAAGCAAAGGAGGGACTGCCTCTAGTAGGGAGATGGAGATGTCCGAAGGCGCTTCCAGAGAAGGAGGGAGTGAGGGGGCAATCAAACGACCCGTAGGCCTAGGAGAGTAGTAAGCCTCCTCTCCAGTAGAGGATAGATGGGCGGGGTGGGTGTGGGCATTGAAAAAGGACCGAGGAATCTACCTCCTTTTCAGAGGTGGAGCTGCCCGAGAGCAGCTCCGAAGATAGCAAACGGGAAGCCTCTTTGCCGCATATGAACGGTGAGAGGGGAGCCCCTCCATCGGTCGAAAGGTGCTCTCGTGTTATCTCGTCCAATAAAAACAAAGAAAGTAGATATTATGACCTCACAATGACTTGGGATGTTAAGAGAAAAGTCTCCTCAGGATAGAAATTCCAGAATGTGATCCTTAACGCATAGTCGGTCCCGGTCCACCATTATGGGTTTTGCCAACCCGCCCCGCCATTCAGGCCAAAGTGTCCGGGAGCTTTAAGCAAAAAGTATGGTGCCGGAGTAGCCACATTTTATGTGTACTTGAGGGAAGTGAGTAGACTGGATGGTCCAGCACACCCCGTGCATAGTACTGGCCTTACCCAGCGGGTTTTCGGCCCTAACAGTAGGTAGGATCCTAACGGTATACGCTGTCACTCGACTAAGGACCCCTAATAGATCGAAAGTGCGCCGGGCACCACAACCTCTGTGGATAGAAGAGCAAGTTTGCAAGTGGGTAGGCGGCTACGTAATAGAGAGAATTAGGGATAGATAAGCGGGGTGGGTGATCGCTTATTTTTATAATACCCTTGTGTTAGGTGATCCAAGGATGGCATGCAGTCCGCCAAGGAACCATGTCTAGTGGACCGAACTCTGTCCAGGTGGAAACAGTCTTCCCGGCACAAATTGCGTGTACAAAAGGTTGAAGGGATTGTCGTAATAAATATATTTAATAATAATATTAATTATAATATTGATAGTAACAATGCTACTAATAAATACTATTAGTAATGATAGTAAAATAATAATGAAATAATAATAATAATGATAATAATTATGGTAATGATGTAGATTATAAAAAGTGTTATTTTTTACCTGTAATTGAATGGCAAGTAAGACCCAGACAGTGTCAGAGAGAGAAGGTTTACCGCCCCCCCCCTTTAAAACTCAACGTCTACTTGTGGTGCCTGAGAAGATACACCTGGACGGCCAGACAACCCGAAGGGAACCACGATTTTCGCGGGACCGCGTAATCCGTTTGGGGTTCTATTCCTCGCCGTCGCACCGTCTGATCGGCGCCAGACCCACGGCGCAAAGCTGTGCGGCCGCTGAGACTATCCTCCCCCAACCCCTCGCGCGCCAAGTCTAATGAGATCTCCTCGCGCGCCAAGTCTAATGAGATCCCCCCTTCCTTCTGGGGGCCCCCTGCCACCGCTTCCGCTGAGGCAGTATAAATATTCCGAGAAAAGCTTTTAGAAAGCAGTACAATACAGTCACGTACAGTCTCGTACACCCTGCTTCGCCTCCCAACGGCTTCCAGCTTCGAACGCGACGCGTCATCTCTACCCAGCTTTGCTCGTATCTAAGGCCAGAGTTCCCTTCCGACAGACGATAGACACGGACAGGCATCTATCACTCGGTTATCGACTTCGTTCAACGACTCATTTCTCAGTGAGGTTCAAGAAGAAGGAATCTTGCAAGTTCAACTTTGCAGCGCCCCGTTTACTCGCCGTATTCAAGTCCCCAGTCAATTAGGCTTTACGTGAGTCTCCCCGATAATTGCACTCACCCATTTTCTCTGGAAGCAATCACCATGCATCCTCTCTCGGACTCTCGTACCCGTCGAGTCATTTGTACCCCCCCCCCCTTCCTCCCGTTCGGAACCCCGGTCTCATTTTATTTATTGTCAGTTATTTACTTGTGCTATTAATATTTTCTTTGTATACCTATAGTGAAGTTATATATCTTTCTACCATTAATTTCTCTAATTCCAGAACCTCTAGGAATTGATTGTTAGGCCAACCGCAATCGATTTTGTTTATTTAACCCTCGCACTGGGATCTGTATCCTGATTTTCTGGCGTGCCCTCTTCACGGCCACCTTACGACATTATATTCTGGTGTCAGGTTTTTAGGGTCATCTGCAGTATCTGATCTCATTTCTTTTTGACTTGTGACAGATTTTAATGGGTGTTATTCTTGTATATTAAAGGTTCTGGTTTTAGAAACTGTACTAAAGACTTTACCCATTTCCCATTTTCCCTTTTGTGTGCATATTTTGTATTGAATTTTGTGACCGTGTGAAACTTTAACCCTTTCCAGGCCTCCTAAAACGTCTGCCGTATTGTAAAGGAGTTAATCTTATTTCTTTTTTTGTATTGTGCTGTCGTTTTCTTCGTGCGTATGGGGCAACACAGGCTCTTGCTAAACTTCGGAGTGAATATTTCAAGTATAATTTAGAATTTGCGCCGTTCGAAATAATTATCGCTGTGTTTGTTTGTTTTTAAGTGAAGAATCGTAGGTGCGCCAAAGCCTACCAGCACTTCCCCTGTGCGTCAAATAATTCCCCCTTTTTTGTGTGTGGTGCTTTTCTTGAAAGCTGGTTGAACGCGATAAAATGTCCTCAT
Organism: Ceratothoa steindachneri; assembly: GCA_963969495.1. Taxonomy (NCBI): domain Eukaryota; kingdom Metazoa; phylum Arthropoda; class Malacostraca; order Isopoda; family Cymothoidae; genus Ceratothoa; species Ceratothoa steindachneri. The sequence goes on along the minus strand of OZ018323.1, from coordinate 56,444,356 downwards.
TATTTAACACGTTCAAGTTTCAAGAGAGTCGCTTAGGCTCAGTGGCAAGGACCTCTTAACTTATATCCAACAGGAGGAAAGAATTGAAAGAGAAAAGAGAAGACAAAGATAGAAGGAACGAGAAGAAAGAAGAGAAGAGAAGGAACGAGAAGAAAGGAAAAGAATCCGCATTCATGAACTTGAAATGAGTAGGACCAGGAACTAGACGCTGTCCATCAGCTCGAGGTCCGAAGCTCCCCCTACTGAGTCTGTTAAGTTTACTGTTTTCAAGGAAGGCGAGAATTTCGGAGCCTTCTTAATCCACTTCGAGAAAATCTTCGAAATCAACCACTGGGACATCGAGGCAGATGGAATGGCTCAATTGTTGCCCTTGCTAAATTCCCAACTCAGAGATATATTCATATCACTTCCCTGGGAGGAAATAATTGATTATTTGACCTTAAAATCGGAGTTACTCGCGGCATATAACATCACCCCAGACTTTTACCGATCCAAATTCAGACATGCCCGCCTTCAGCCAGGCCAAACATACCGTTAATTTGTGTACGCGCTCCAGCGTCACCTCAACTTTTGGCTCGATGCTTCTAAAATCTCACATGACTACGATGCACTCGTTGACTTTGTCCGGAGAGACCAGTTGTTAGCTGCACTTCCGGCTGAAGTCAGATCTTTCGTAAAAGACCGACGCTGCCTCACATTTAAGAAGTGCACAGAAGAGGCCGGGCCGACATTTATTAAGCAAGCCACAACCTTTATCCAAAAGAAAGGAAAAAACGGCGCCCCTTTTCCCCAAACCTAAGCCAAACAAAGGTAAATTTTCCCGCAAAGTGGAAACAAATTTGCCAAGGAAGCTGGACCGTCGAAGCCGAAACCACTCTTTTCGTCAGGCCACCCTACGTTATCTTCCCCTAGGAGACCCATCATTTGTTTTTCCTGTGGCGTGGAGGGTCACGTGAAAACGAACTGCCCTCAGAACTCTCAGTTCAGGAATAATTCTCCTCACTAGGTACACCAGATCTGTGCCACGTCTGCGCCTCCGTCAACACCATCGGGATCTTCTCCTCCTCCGAGCACCTCAAGTCCCAGCTACCACCAGGTAAACTTCTTGTTTAATAACAATACCCCTGGAGGCCTTAAGTTCGAATCCGAAACGATTAACGGCTGCCGTGTCTCCACTCCTGTGAAAGATTCTGGGTGCACCTGCAGTGGTATCAGACAAGCTGCTTTCCCAGTATCCCCGGACGACAATAAATTCGCTGTCGTGCACGACTACTTGGGACCCGCCAATCGATTCCCAATCGTTGAGTGCTACATCGATTGTGCATACTTCACTGGCTGGGCAGAAGTAGTAGTAGCATCCCCTATTAAATTCTGCTCCGTCCTCATTGGCCAGTGCCAACGGGTCTCTCCCAACTCCGTGGATGTAGATACACTGAGGAATACATACAGTTTAGTGCCTATCCTGGAGTTCAGATGGCTGAGTGGATAAGGCGTTGGACTTCTAGCGTCGAGGCAGAGAGTTATATCCCAGCGAAGCGCAGGCGCAACACTCAGCGGCGTCACGAGCTGGCAGCTCATTGGGTAGATACGCTGAGATTTACTCCCGCGGGAGGGGGAGGGGGAATTCGCCCCACACGCACGCATGCATATAGCCGCAACACCGCTATCATTCTCTTCGCGTATTCACAGCACAACGAAATGTCTCCTCATTTGTTCCGAAACCGTCAAAGTAGTACTAGTGTCACTTATAAACGAAGATATCCATGATGTGGAACGACTGCACCCTCCCCCCTTCCCCTCCGGTCATGTACTTGAAACGTAAGCCCAGGAAGCCACAGGGTTTGGGGCGTCTAGGGGGAGAAGATGGGGAAGGGGAAGTGATGCGTTTGCCCTTTTCACACGTTCGGTTTCCAGGGGCAACCTGAGGCCTCGTCTCAGGAGTTCTCTCGCACCTTCGCCAATGAGCTCGCATGGGCGCGCGCACACCCAGGTAGACCTATGTAAGCACAGGCATTTTTAGAAAGGGTATGCACACACACGAACGAATATACACATTTTTCCACATACACGGATATACACATTTGTACGCATATACAGACATATAAACATTTATGCGGATGCACGGATGTAACTACCCATATATACACATAAATAAACGTAACAATACGGATGTTTTTAATTGCATGTATGCATCTTAGGACGTAAATATACATCCAAGCACTTACACAGAAGGATGCATACACTTGGGCGTATACCATGGCGTATATACAGTATACACATTCCCAGAGGTATATATAGACAGAAGCAGGCCTTCGTATACCTGGGTGTATAAACATGACTGCACATTCCGGGTGTATATACACACATATATTTATACACAAACGTATACCCGCATGTGTGCACATACACGACCGCAAACAGCTACGTGTGTACGTAGTGGTCTTTGGCGGAACCCGTCTATCAGGTCACCGTGTCTACAACCTGCCTCAATGGGTAGGGAAGGATAGATCGGGCATGTGGGGTCACCGGGGGGCAACCTCCATTGAGGGGGATGAGCGGGCGCCTCTCACCCCCATCCCCCGCCGGCCGTAATCAGCGAATAATGCCCGACAAAGTCGTCGACGCTTATTAAAAGATAAAGACAAAAGCCGTCGAATATTAATGCCTTCTCCTGCCGATGGCAAACACACGCACGCACGCACCTAAACACCCACGCCACAAACGCTGTAATTACGTTTTCAAACATGAACGAAACATTACAGGATTGAGTGATGCATTTCGCTATCAGCCGCACTTCATCTACTCTTATCTTTAATTTTCAGCGTTTGCGGAAAATTTTGGGTCGCTATTCAAAAAATCTTTTTATTGTGCCCCAAACTAGGACCGGAAATTTACACTCTGCTCATTGTAAAACCCCCATCTCCACAGAAGGGGATGCCTTCATTGTGAAGGTTAGGGGGTGCTAAAGAGTTGCGTGCCTCCCGGATCGCCCGAAGTAGTCTCCTCTTCACAGTACTCGAGCAGTAAACTTCCAATACTATACGTTTTACTTTCCCTAACTTCAGCTGGTGACGGTGCGGTGCCATCGGAGGACCACAAAGGGATCTAAACAAAGACGGGCCTTGGCACTCACCAACGAGGTAATGAGAAATCAAAAAGATGTAACATAAGGGATTAAAAAGGCGACCATAAACAAGGGAATGAGTACCAGTAAGGTTATTAAAAGAAGCTGGGTAAATTAGGGTCAGAAGGGCACGCAACTCAGCCGGGTGGGTTTAAGATAGTTGGGCCATTATAGTCCCTATCAGCCTCAGCCCAGTTGAGCTTCTTGGGATAAGGAACATATAAATGTCCACTTCGCCTAACTCGAACTTTTCCTTGCGAACCTCTGAAAAATTTCTCAACTATCCCCAATGGTTTCACCCTAGTTTTAGTAAATACAGGGTCTCCACCAGATATAATATCCTAAATAAAATGAAATTGTTTGTAAAGATTTAATCCGACAGAATATATATATATATATATATATATATGGAAAAAGATCCAAGACAAATTGGTACGGTTAATATAGTAACATTATTAGACAACTGCTCTACTTCAGGTCCAGCGGGACATCCTTTCTTCGTCGAACTGGAAGACTACATTTATAGGATCGCTAATCCACCAGTCCCAAAACCTGGTTTCAAAGTTACCTCTTTATGTTAGTCTCTTTACTGTCATAGAAAACCGTTATTATAAAAATATATTAACAGCGTTATTATATGCCACTACATTAACCGTACCGTTCTTGCTTAATTTTCTTGCATAAATCCGGGAGAGTTAAAGGCTGCTGGTCTCGAACTTTGTCCCCAATGATCTTCCAGAGGTTCTCAATTGGCTTCAGGTTGGGCCTCAGAGCAGGCCACTTCATTACTTAGATATCTTCTTGTCGTGCGTGCATAAATAATATGCTGGCTGGTTCAGAGATACTCGGAGTGAAGGTATAACATGTCTTTGTACGAAGTCTAGGTACACATTCGCATTTACCGTTGCAATTATTCGCACTAGCGGATCAACTCCTTCAGACGAAAACCTCTCATATATCATAACGCTGCCTTCTCCATGCTTGGCAGACTTTTTTTTAACGCATTTAGGGTTAAGTTTGTCACTTTCTGGTTCTTCTTACTGATAAATGGTTTGGTTGCTGAAGAATAAGCTTCTAAACCAGATGCATTGAAGTGACGGGACACTATGAAACGGATCACTTGTTTGCCACTATTGGTCTTAATTTGTGTGGAAATTACTCCTGTAGCCTCGGGTGGATCTTTCATAGAGAAGCGCCTCATAGCTCTGTCTTTACGTACGGTCGTTATGCGGGGCCGACCGACCTTTCCAGAGATTTATAGTTTTTGTTTTCATTGTATAACTTCAGAACGTGCAAAATCACGCCCTTAGACCTTCCTACCTTTTTTTGAAATTGCAGAAAGAGTTATCTGCAGAGTGAGTAGGACAATAATGGCAGTTTTACAGTTCTTACCTACTGAGCAAAATGTTGCTAGATGATTTCAAGCCACTTCTAGAATGTTGCTAAGAAATCGTTCTGTTATTTTTCTCTTCTCAATATTTTATTTTGTTACTTTATTTAGTATAATTTCTTGAATAAACGATTGTGTCAGATGAAATCTTCCTAAAATACCTATATTAAATACATGCCTTTTATGTACCATGCAAATTTCATATCGTTCTCTTATTTCGCTAGGTAGTGGATGTAAATTGAAGTATTAAGTGAATTATGTAAATGCGAATCCTACGTGAGTGTTCTCGGCGTGATGGATGGGTCATTTAAAGGTCAATATTGCCAAAAATAAATACCACCAAAACTTACATTTTTGTTCTTTCGAATAATATGTAAATTTTAAATTTTGGATAAAATCTTCATAAATTAGCGAGGTTTATTTGGGATCTCTTATTTAGCGGCGCCTTTTTCAAGTCACCTTTCTGAATATGAATACTCCCCTCTGACCCCACCCCCCTCATTCAGACACCTATACCCCAGCCCCCCCATCCCCGTTGCCCACACATTAGGTTAGGTTAGGCGAGTTCACTCGACTTGGGATAGGGAGACTTAAAGAATCAATTTAACTCCATTCCAGGCCATGCCTCGTCCTGCCGATATATTGGAACTGAAGCTTTTGTGGGCGTGTCTCCGAATCCCACGCACCAGCTGTACCATCTCTCTTCTAAGGTGGTACGGACAGGGATGACCACGGCCCATCCCTTCACGCAGCTGTCGGCCTGTCAGGAAGGACCCCTCTCCACTTGCTTCCAAGGACGACTCGACCAAGACGTCGATTTGATTCATTCGAAGTTTTTTTTTAACTCAAGAAGTTTTATATAGCGACCGCTGACAAGGGCCTGATCGCCGAAACACGCACCCAAACAACCATCAATAAATATTATGGAGGACGCGTGCCTCCTTCAAAAACTCTAAAATGCTACAAACTCAGTCCCCGCTCGTCTCAGTACCGGATCACAAACGCGCGCGAAGATCGCTCAGACTGAGACACTCAACAAGAATGTGCCTGGCATTCTTGGGGCAAACGCAGTGGGCGCACAGTAAGGTTCACGATAGCGCCCCATCAAATTATTCTAAGGGGGTGGGGTGCCACCATTTTGCGACTTGCGGTCGACAACACGGTAGCTTTCAATCAAATGAATAAACACAAGAAACGGACGGGTAAATTATATTCTCGAAAGAAGGCGTAAAGTATTGACGAAACTCTGGATTTCAACCAAAAATAATACAAGCTAAAGCATATATTTCCAGCGAATATAGAAAACCTGAACTTCAACGCAGAGATATAAATTCCCTAAAATGCCTCAAGCCGCTTGTATTTATTATGCGCTTCGGCATAGCGAGAGACGTGGTTCAATGCCTGTTGGAGTCGACGTTCCAGAGTTGGCATCTGGGCCACGCCAAAAGAGATCGAAAGGTCGTCCACGTAGAGCGTGGCGAGGACATCTTCCGGCAGCACCGAGGTGATGCCGTTGATGCTCATAGCAAAGAGTGTAACGCGCAAGACACTTCACTGCGGGACGATCTCGCCAAAAACTCTAAAATAAAGATTGGTGGGCGTCTCCTCGAACCCCTCGTGTGGAGAGTCTCCATGATACCATCTCGCCATGACGTATCATAGTCCTTCTTGGGATCTGAAAACATCTCGCCGCACTCTGCAGAAGACAGGTATCCAGGAAAAAGGCTAGTCGAACTTTTACCAATTTCTCCATCAACTTGCACACGCAGGAGCTTAGGAAGATTGGGCGGAAACCGGCTGGGATAAAGTAATCTTTTCCCGGTTTGTGAAACGCGAGCACAGTAGCCATTTGCCAGGAGTCTTGAACAAATCTAACAGTAAGGGTATGCTTCGCTCACCTAGGTATCGAAGCATGGTATACTGAACATCGTCCGGACTAGGGGCATTTCCCATGCATGAAGCGAGAGAGGAACGCAGCTCACTCAAAGTAAATCTATCGTTGAAAGGTTCTCCACATCTAGAGGTAGTCAGTTAGGTTAGCGGTCCTTAGCGACATCACGACTTGCATTGATTGTTGGCGGAGCAGCATCCCGGCTAGAGGATGCGGGGAAAGCGGTCGCTGCCACGGACGCGAGGTCCTAGATTGCGGCCCCATTTTCCTGGAGAACAGGAGGGAGATCATGCGAGAACTTGCCCTGAATCCTTTTGATTCACTTCCACTACAGTGGTGTTCGTGTTCAGTAAGACACGTATGGCTGCCAGGAAGAGCGGTGGCCTTGTTCGAAATATATCGGAATCTAGCCTTAGCTCGACGAAATTCACCGACAGTGAAGTTGTTCAGGCGGCCCTTATAGCGCATGTAGGTATATCGCTTCTGTCCGAGGACCGTCTCACACTCGGCTGATTTACCACGGAAGCGGTCGGCGTGCAAAATGGCCAGGCGTTCTAGGAATAGTAGTTAGGCCCACGGCGATGAGGTTGCCGGATAAGAAAGAACTAAACGGCCTCATCCACCGACCTAAACTCCTCGACTGTGACAGAGAAATCAGTCATTTCCGGAAATGCGGACCACCGCTTCCGTGCCAAGCACTACCTGGACGGGTTTTCAAGCAGCATCGGACAGCACAAGAATATATCAAGACAGGAAAATGAAGCGCTTCTTGGACAGTGATGCGTAATCTCATCGACATTTAGCAAATAGAAACACGGAGACATTGTGTGGGGTGTAAATCGCGCATCCTCCTGCCCGGCCCCCATCCCGTGGTGGTGGGGTTGCAACAAAATTATTATACCCTGGGTGGTTGCGCGTGGTGCATGCGCCTAGCATGGTCTCCTATTTAAAGTGCCCATGCATGCTCAACAAAGCCGAGGAGGCTTACTCTAGTTAACGCAAAAGCGACTAAAAATACCAGTTCACGCACACAAAAAACTAAATACAGGGTTGTTTTTTTTACAGAAGTTAAAATTGGGACTGAAATATTTATTTTCGTCCTTCAACCGAGATAAACTCGCAAATATATGTGGGAAAGTTAAATGTTTGAAGGGGATTTTAATAGCGACTCCAACGAGATTGTTTCGGATGGTCTGGCGCTTGAAGCAAAGATAAGTGATTTGGGCAATAAAACGCACCTTTCACGGACTATTTTATGTGATTTGTTAAGTCTGATCTTCATTTGTTTCTGGAGAGGATTAAACTATTTGCTTAATCAATTTCAGGAAACAAATACTTTTGAAGAAATGGAGGCTAGATTTAGAAGAAAAAAAATCACATTAAATACTCATTAAAAGGAGTATTTTAGTGACTAAGTTGATTGAGCGAACTATTCTGAAAATATTGACCAATTCACCCCCTTAGACCAGTTGGTGGGTCTTTTTTGTTTTAGGGCCACACTTTCTGTTAGCTTTTAAAGGGAAAACTACAAACGCGTTGCACCTGGTCCATCCTACGAACGTACAGCCAGTGCGTTGTCGTAACCACCTTCGAAAAACTTAAATGTATATTTTTATTAAGGAAGACATTTAGGTGTTGGTTAGGTTAGGTTATATCCTAAACTAAAAACTACATAAATGTCTTCCTTAATAATATACATTGAAGAATTTCATTACAACGAACTGGGAGTGCGATTGTATGACAACGACTAGGGGTAACGCGTTAGTAGGCTCTTAAAAGCTAAAAGAAAATGTAGGCCTAAAAGTAGATCTCATTTGGCTCTCCCCAACATTACCACTTTGAATACGGACCTCCCCTCCCAGACATTCGGGTGGAGATGTACTCGTTGGTTGTGATTTTTTTAGCTTTAAGTAAATAACAAACCTCATACAAGTACCCAAAGGATGATGGCGGTGGGGCGCATATCAGAACCAATGCTGCTCCGCCCGATGGAACAAACAGCCCTCCCCCACTGGCCCCTTCACAAAGAGGGCTACTTTAAAAGCAACTTCCAAGCTTGGGGATACGATGCCCTGTGCTCGAATGCAATCCCCGTTGGAGGCGAAGAGGATTCGCACGTCTACAGGTCGTCCAATTTTTGCCACACCTTCACCACTAAATGTTGGGGCCGGAAGGGTGGTTATGAAATCTCTAGGATCAATTCGTATAGGTACCCAAAGGTACGAATAATAATAATAATAATGCAGTGGACCCTAGAGAACTGGGATACCCGCAAGGAGGGTTCAAATTCGTACCTTTGTGTCCCTGTTTTCTCTATACGAATTGTTTATACAGATTTCATAAGGGCCCTTCTGGCCCCAACATCTAGGGTTAACCAAGTGTGTTCTAGCGATCCCTTCATGTCTCTTCGTTCCCACGCTCCTTAGACCCGATAACGGATGAAAGAGGGCGTTAAACCCATTAAAAAATCCAAACGAACATACGACCTCGCGCGAATGCAGATGCAAACATGGACGTACACACACGGAGACTTACATGTATTCACAAATATACACACGATACCGAGGGATGTGCACATTTGCGCGGGTGGACGTTTGGGAGGAGTCGGATGAGAGCCGAGGCGGAACTCGATGCCAGGCTCTCGCGGGGCACCCTTTTCGCCTCTCCCTGGCGGCGAGGCACTCAATGGCACTCGCGCTTCAAGTGCCGTTACGCGGTGCATTCCGAGATGCAGGTTAAGCCCCAAAGGGCCCCCTTGCGTAACCAGAGGAGGGGGGGGGACTTACCGTGCACCAATCCGTGCCACGACTTGAATGAGTCTGGGTATCGATGCCCGATGTGAAGTCGCGTGACGACGCCGGGGGGGTTCGGTATCCCCCATCGCCCCACGTGGACCGCCTCGGGGAACTCGAGGACGGTGGTTCTCCCCACCGTCTCGGAGGAAACCTTGGTGGCGATATGGTGCGGAGTCTTGGCAACCTTGGTGGTCACACGCTCCTTCTCTTCCTGGAGGCGGTAGTGCCAGCGCTGCACGAGGGCGTAGTTCGCCCTCCGTCCTGACCTCACCACACCACCACCTCCTCCTCTCCTCCTCACCCCATCCTCCGTAGGGGGGTCGTGGTCACCATCTTCCGAGGTGTCGCTTTTCGTTTGCGGTTGCGAGGGTTGGTTGGCTCGGTTGGTGTGGTTGCGCATCACTGAGTCGGTTCTAGTTTCATCTGGTAACATTCCACCCTCCGGCCAACCATCTTCTACCATTATATTCCCATCTCGTCCTTCATCCCGCGGAAATCCTTCTTCCATTGTCCTTCCAGCATCTTCCCTTCCCAGCGCGGCCACCTTATATCTTTCGAAAATACTATTGGCCCTGGCGTCTTTCTGGCCCTCTCCCACCCCACCTTCCATTTTATTCAACACTTTTAAAGGATTCGTACTCGAGCTCACAATCCTCACCCAACACAGTAGATAAATCACGCCGAAATAACTCGAATTGGCGAGGGTAAATTTGGTCCCTAAAACAGTCCTAACTTTCGTCCTTGGATTCATATTCACCAACACCACCTCCTTAATTCTCAAGGAGGAGGTTTTCTGGACCATCATATCCCCTTAAACCTCCCCTCGTCTCCGCTTCCGCGCCATCACTATCCAAAACAGGACAATTGGAGGAGACTGACAGAAATTTAGACCTAAAACTGACGACAAGATTTTGCAATTTTTAACATATTTTGTTTTAGCCTCAAAGAGCTAATTTTCGATCTCGAATCCATTGAATGTAAATGAAAAGTTAATCACTTAAATATAAATGAATCGAATGTGGATTTAAAATCACCTGAAAAGCATAAACAGATTTTTCATGCCAAATTTGGCATTCCCCCCAAAATTAAGAATTTAGAAATAAATCTGGAAAAAAGAATATATATATATATATATATATATATATATATATATATATATATATATATATATATATATATATTTTATGGAATGAGTCATACCGCAAAGAAACCAGATAAAAGGAATATAATTTTATTTTCTTCCTCAAAAATGTATTTTCAAAATTGCGAAAAAATCAATGCTGGGATGAAAATCGAACCATGCACTGAGGGTGCGATTACTCTTTGATCTCAACATCGTGAGAAGAAAATTGCTGACTAATATATATATATATATATATATATATATATATATATATATATATATATATATATATATATATATATATATATATCATTGATTATAGCATTGTATTTATCCCTATCACATACGTTGCTACATCAAAAATGGCTATTTATGCAAAGCCCATTAGTTTTATTTAAACGTGTCGGTCCCCATCTCCCCACAAAAAAAATAATCATATTTTAACCATCGAAACAGCGACTACAATTAAGTTAAAAACTATCACAAAACCATGATTGCGCTCTGTATTACACACGCAGATGTATACAGTGTTTTAATTAAATTTATAAAATTACATTCCAGGAACACTAAAAAAAGGAACAACCATTTAATTAGTGAGTCGAAACATTGTCACACTTTGTAATTTGTGGTTCAGAAATTACTCTCGCTCCCCTTCTCTCTCACAAACACACAGACACACAGTGAGTCGCTTTGGAGAGAGCGAATAGCGCTCGTTCGCTCACGGCCACGCGCTCAAAGCTACTGTCCGAGCTCTGTGCAATTCTGCAATGGGGTCCTCATCAGCTGGGTGGAGACGGACAGAAACACTGTCCTGTGGGGGAAGTGACATAAGCGCACACCCATAATGGTAAATATAATGAGGGGGGGAGGGTCAATAATGCTAGTGAGAGTCCCATATAAACATAAGAAAGCTGCAACCAACCAGAGAGAGAAAGATGGTCGTTACTTGTTTCATTCAGCGACCACAAATCGAAACACCCACATTGATTCAAGTCCCATTTATCAGTACCTTAAGTGATGGGTTAACGGCGTGTGCGAAGGAGACAGAATATATATATATATATATATATATATATATATATATATATATATATATATATATATATATATATATATATATATATATATATATATATATGTGTGTGTGTGTGTGTGTGTATGTGTGCGTGTAGTAGTAGTGGAGAAGGGGAGGGGATAAGAGGCAAATTGAATTGCGCGCCAAACGGGTCATAAATTTGGCGCGAAAATAAAATAAACATCCGGCTCGAATGAAAGGAGAGAAAATAAGATAAAATCATATCAAATATGTAAAAAGGACCGCCTAGTACAATGGTGGAAGCTCTATCAAACATGGGTTGCCCAATGTTACACTATGCAAACATCGCCTTACCACACATTACCTAGCCCCCTTTTTTTTTTAGTCTCCCCCAAATTAATGTCGATATTCTTAAATAAATCCACGGTTGTCTATTCCACGCTTTCGTATTCTTGAGGATCGCGCGCACTCTATTTTCTGCCACTCTTTCTCAAGTTATTTAACTATTAATAGTAATATCATTATTAGTGACTAAGTTTTAATGAATCGTGCTGAACTGAGTAGTAATAGTACTAATTACTTCGTCTCACAAATTACAAGACTACTACTATTGGCGGTGTGGATTCCACCAGGGATACATACACACAGCTCTCACTAGCGTAAGAAATAAGGCATTAAATTTCCTCTCTCATGTACTAGGTTCGATCTTCAGCGAGGTTGGACACAAACAAATGGGTGCTCGCAGGGGGCAGCCACCATCGAGACAGTGCGTCAAGTCCTTGCATACTCGCAGACAAATCCAGCAATAATGCACACATACCCTATCAGAGCGCTACTGTCTTATCATCTCCATATTTTCGTTCGCGCACACAACGCATCACTCTTACGGCGTGAACCTGCCGAAGGTGTTTTCATATCCAAACTCCCATGGCGCAGAACGGGTGGCCGTCCATTAGACCACGGATTGTTTTCTGCTTGCCGGGGGATGTTAAAACACGGTACTACCGGTCTCCTTGCATCCTTCCCTTCAGCGAGAACCGGTTCCTGGTGTCCACGAGTTTCCCAGCGATTGTCGTTAACATCTTTATGCTGATTTCGCTAAAGGGGCAGGAGACCTCACCTGAAATTGAAAAAGGATGGTGGCCAAAGGACACCTTTTTTCCTTCCTTATCTAATTAGGTTCTCTCACCAACTCGATAAGCCCCCAAATACACCCCTCCCCCGCCCTCCCATGCACGTGCGTGCCTGCCTACGCGTGAACAAGTCTAACCCGCTTTAATGGGCGCTCACTACACCTCGAATCTCCCCATATAAAATCATGCTCAGCAAAAGCGACATGAGCGTCTCCGGGATGGTATGCGTGTACGCGTGTATAAGCGGGAGGGCCGTGTACACCCGCTCGGTGGAACAGATAATGCCATTCTTTACCAATGCGTCCGTGGCTGACCTATAATCAAATCATTCCGCGCACATGCTGGATGTGGCACTGCTTTTAAAACGGGTGCCAGATAAGGGAGGCACTTAGGCAACCATGTAAAGCTCCTTGTATGCTAAACATACAGCGAATAAAGCGTGTGTGTATGTGGAAATATAGTCATACACGAGAACTGCGATGTGACTGTAAGAAATAGAGAACAAATAAGATGGCAGGAAGGGCAAGAATAATTAAAGAAGAAAAATTAAAGAGGAAGAATTAAAGAAACAATTAAGTAAGAGGAATTGAAGAGGAAGAATTAAAGACGAATCTAAGGAGAACGATTAAAGAAGATCCAAAAAGAAAGAACTAAGAAGAATAAAGGAGGAAGAATAAAAGAGCCAAAGAGGAAGAATTATCTAAGAGGAATCGAAGAGGAAGAGGAAGAAATAAACAAGAACCACAAAATAATTAAAGAAGAATCAGAGGAAGAAAAAATAAACGAAAGAAGAATTAAATAAGATGAATCGAAGAGGAAGAATTAAACAAGAACCACGGGGGAAGAATTAAATAAGAGGAATCGAAGGGGAAAAATTAAAGTAGAAGAATAAATATGGAAAAATAAAAAGAACCGAAGAGTAAGAATTAAATTAGAGGAATCGAAGAGGAAAAAATAAAGTATAAGAATAAATTAGGAAAAATAAAAAGAACCAAAGAGTAAGAATTACATAAGAGGAATCGAAGAATAAGAATTAAAGGAGGAATAAAAAAATGGACTGGTGTAGAGATGCAGTGTTAAGGATGCAGAGAGAGTAGGCCTAAGTAGAGAGTGTAGGCCCAGTGTCTTAGGATACCTAAGAGAAGAGGGGGGTGGGGGGTGTTATACGCGCATGTGAAGCAAACGAAGTGTTTGAAGTGCTTGTTGTGGGTGATTCGCAGGTTAGGTATTTAGACAGGACTACCCGAGAGCAAGAGAAGGGTGGAGGTGTCTGTGTAACGGATGTGAGTGAGAGAATTGAAAGGATAGTAGATGGAGCTGAAAGGGATGCAGTTGCTGTTTTACATGTGGGAGTAAATCACCTAGGGAAAAGTAGGTTGGAGGAGCTAATGTCTAGGTGTAGGGATTTGTTAGGGAAGTTTCGGGAAAGTAGTAAGTGTGTAGGGCCAGGAATTTGACCTAGGTTTAGAGTAGGGAATGAGTGGAGGTCCTGCGGAAGTGTGATAAATGAGAGAGCAAAAGTATTGTGGGGTAGTATGAGACAAGTGTTTTTTAGAAGGAAAGATTTGTATGCAATGAATGGGATGCCCTTGAGTGGCAAGAGTGTGAAGGTGTTAAGCGAGGGTAGTATAGCTATAGGCTGTCAGGTTGAGGTAGAGGTGAGGGCAGATAAATTTAGAGAACCGTGGGCAAGGGAACGAGCAAAGGACTAGGAGGGTAGAGTATAGTAATGGTAAGACAAAAGAAAATCACATATTAAAAATATACTAAACAAATGGTAGGAGAATAAGGAATAAGAAGTGGATTTCTTAAGAGAGCCGAGGGAGGGAAGATAATTTTCATGTTATTGCGATAGCATTTGGGGGGGGGGGGAGCCCATCGGCGACTGCTACTTGGGCATAAGTCGCCGTACACAACACAGCCTACTACTAGACTATATTAAAAAATAAATAACAATATGTAAATAACAACGATGAAAAAGGACATAGGCTAAAAAAAAACAGTAACAAGAAAACAAAGCAAAAAAGACAGGAAGAAAGTGCACTCCGGCGTCGGGGGTAGGCCCACCTCCCCCCGGCGCAGGAACACGCGACCTAAAAAAAAAAAACCCAAACCCACAACAGTCAAATAAGGGGGAGGAAGCCAGCCTCCTACAAAAAGTAGTATAGTCCACAAGTCTATATGCACGAACCCGTCCCGAATACAAGGGGCAAGCGATAGCAATCCCGCTCGTCCCGGTATGAGAAAGGTAACGTGCGAGAAGATCACCCAGACTGGGACATTCAACAGGATGTGATGAACAGTCCGGGGGACAACGCAGTCGTCTCAATAAGGCGCTTTGAGCGCTCCATGAAATGGCGGTGCATCCCGTGAGTGTGTCCAATTCGGCGACGACAGAAGACAACCTAAAGCCCTCTCGACATTAAGGGGTAGGGCTATGAGAACAGTCGCGGACCTATGGCACGCAACTTTAAGTTCCCCTCGACCGTCTCCCATCTTCTTTGCCAAGCAGCCCGGTGAGCTGCCCGTATTCCTGCCATGTAATCGGTGTTATAAGAGCGAAATGCTGGTCTGGTCGCCCAGTCCTCGCGGCCTCTTTGGTGCGCTCATTCCCCGCAATTCTTACATGTCCAGGAACCCAGCAGAAGATAATCTCGACATCCAGCAGGCTCGCTACAACCGTGGCATCATGGATATCTGGAACCAGGGGATGCATAGATTCCAATGTCCCGAGAGAACTCAGGGCTCTTTGTGAGTCGCTATAAATCACAATTCGGGCTCGAAACTTGGCACGTCGCTTTATCTCCCGTACTGAGCGGTGTATTGCAACCAACTCGGCCATGAAGACAGACGCATCGTCTGGCAGAGCCTCGCTGACTTCAAACTGAGGAGACACGGCGTGGAAAACGAGCCATCCGTATACACTGGCACGGTTCTAGCGTGATACGACGAAGTGTGTTCCAAAAAGGCCGAACGCAAAACTATCCGGAGCTGTAGAAACTTTGGGAGCAGAGACGTGGCAACAAATAGTCAATGGTGGTACCATCCAGGGTGGCCACCCACCCAAGAGCTATAGGGAGAGCTGTTGGCGACAGAGGGACGCGCGTACAAGCGAATAATGCACTTTGCACGGCGCAAAACGAGTGGCATCACCCCACCATCCAAAAGTAGGCTCTCAATGGGGGGTGTGCGAAAGCCACCGGTCGCCAGGCGAAGGCCGGTGTGTTAGATCGAGTAGTAAACCTTCCGCAATACACGGTCGGCAAGGATGTATAAAACTTGCATCCGTAGTCGAGCTTCGAACGAACAAAGGATCGATAGAAAAGTAAAGCAGTAGCCTTATCACCGTTACAGGCGTTAAACGTCATGGAATGAAGAATATTCATGGTGCTGGTACAAGGGACCCTAAGGTTGCGAATATGAGCCTCCAAGGTGAGATGTCGGTCAAATATAAGACCAAGGAAATGGTGCAAGTCCACTACTTCCAATCGAAGACCATTTAGAAACAAGTCTAGGTCAGAGTGTAGCCGTGAATGGCGGCAGAAATGCACCACCTTAAGCTTGGCCAAGGAAAACCGAAGACTGTGCGATTCGGCATAGCAAGGGACAGGGTACAATGTGTGTTGCAGTCGACGCTCCAGATTTGGCATCTGGGCCGCGCCAAAAAATATCGAAAGGTCGTCCTTGAAGAGCGTAGTGAGAAAATCTTCCGGCAGCACTGAAGTGATGCCGTTGATGCTCAGGACAGAGTGTAACAAGGAGGACACTTCACTTGCGGACACCCTCTTCATGCTTCATTGGATCGGAGAATGCTTCCCTTACAAGTCCGTAGAGTCGACGATCTCAAAAATTCACATATAAAGATTGGGAGGCGTCCCCTTGCTCCTATCGTGTGGAGTCTCCATGATACCGTATCGCCATGCGGTATCATAGGCCTTCTCCAGATCGAAAAATACCGTGGCGTAGTGCTGTCTACGAAGGGAGGCCTCACAGACGGCATTTTCCAGTCGGATCAGAGCATCCGACGTGTAGTGGAACTTGCGGAAGCCGCACTGTGCAGAAGACAGATGGCTTCCGCTGTCCGGAAAAAAGGTCAATCTAACATTTATCAATTTCTCCATCAGCTTGCACATGCAGGAAGTTAGAGAGATTGGGCGGAAACCGACCGTGGTGGAGGGATTTCTACCCGGTTTCCAAAAAGCAAGCACAGTAACGATTTGACAGGAGTCTTGGAAGATACACTATACCCAGAGCCTGTTGAATAAAGTTAACAAAAATGCCATGCCTCGCTCACGGCCACAAAAGGGGCGAAAGGCAACTCATTCAAGTAAAAATGTCGTTTTAGGGTTCTCCGCCTCTGGAGATAAAGTCCAGTCCGCGGCCTTCCGCGACACCACGAGGCACAGTGAATGTTGACGGAGCAGCATCCCAGCTAAAGAATGGGGAGAAAGCAGTCGCAAAAATTCCACCACGGACGCGGAGTCCAATATGTGGTCGCATTCTCCTGCAGTATTGGAGGGGGGCTCCTGCGAGGACTTACTCCGAATCCTTTTGATTCGCCTCCACACCTCTGCCAGAGGGGTCTTCCCGTTAAGTGAAGACAGGTATGCCCGCCAAGAAGAGTGGTGAGCCTGCTTCGAAATATACATGAACTTAGAATAAGCTCGACGAAATTCACCGATAGTGAAGTCGTTCGGGCGGCGCTTACAGCGTATGTAGGCATAACGCTTCTATTTTGGGGCCGTCTCGCACTCGGCTGACTACCTCGGAAGCGGTCGGCGTGCAAAATGGCCAGACGTTCTACGAATAGTAGTTAGGCCCACGGCGATGAGGTTGCCGAAGAAGAACTCAATGGCTTCATCTACCGACCTAAACTCCTCGACTGAGACAGATAAATCAGTCATTTCCTGAAATGTGGAGCACCGCGCCCGGGCAAAGCACCACCAGGGCGAGCTCTCGGCGGCAGCGGCCCAGAAAATGATATTTGAATAGGAAAATCATCATTAACATGGAGGTTATTGACTATCCTCCACCTCAAATCAGACTATGCATCCGTGAGCACAAATATAGATCGAGGCAGGAAAATGAAGCGGTTCACGGGCAGTGATGCATAAACTCATCCACATTTAGGACACATATCTCCAGCTCGTCTATCAGGTCACTAAGGACTTGACTCCTGGGGTTAATCGAGTAATCTCCCCAGAGGGGGTGTCTACCGTTCAGATTTCTTAGCAATAGAAAGGGCCTCGTCAACCATGCCACGACGCCGAAAAGTTCTCCGCGTCGAAGTCGGCTGAGGGTGGAATGTACGCGGAAAAAACAGTATATCTCTTATCTAGGTTTAGCTGCACAGCTACTGCCTGGGAGAATGTATTTAAAGCGAAAAGAAGAACAGAGACATCAGGCAGGGTGTAAATTGAGCTTCCTCCTGCCCGGCACCCATCCCGTGGTGGTGAGGCCGCAAAACACTTATACGCCGGGAGAGGGAACAGGGGGCACGCGCCCAGCATGGTCTCCTGCAAAAAGATAGCTAACGGTAAACAGAAGGAGAAGAGCCTCCGCAGCTCCTCACAGCTGGCCCGGAGTTCGCGCGTGTCAATTCCATTAAAGAAATATGCCCTCCAGGCCTAGCTCGGAGGAAATGCGGGGGCACTTTTTGAAGACTCACGGGAATGGCCGTATGCTTGCCGGAGGCAGAGCTCCGGGCGCTGTCGCCTTCGAGGACTTATCGGGGAAGGTTGAGCTCGACATGCGCAAAGTCGGGCAACCCTGACTTTGTGCGTTCACAGGTGCGATTAGTATGGCCGAAGCAAAGACAATAGTAACACCTCCGCGGCAGTTGCATGAATGCCTTCACTCTGTAATGATACCAACCGACACGCACCGACTCAGGGAGCTTGTCACAGTCGAACGTGACGAAGAGTCTAGGGAATGGGTCTCGAGGCCCCTCCCTGTTTTCTCATCACACGTTCGACCTTGACCGCTACATGGTTGGCTAGATCTAAAGTGATGCCCTTTATGGAGTAATCCACTAGTTTACTCGCATAAACACTCCATTCACAAAGTTCATGGTAAAGTGTGGCATTACACTCACAGGTGTGCCATCAAGTGTCCGAAGAGAAGTAATCATGGCCGGCTCGGAGTGATTCGACGCATTCGCCAAAAGGCTCCATCCGAGAAACGGGTAACCTTCGGCTCTCTACCAATCACACTAGCTAGAACTCTCTTCTGATTAATCATGTTGACCCTGGCCAACATGCTGCCATCAGTGGAGCGAATAACAAGGAAGCGTGGGAAGCCATCGGGCTCGAAAACGCCAGGTAACCTCTGAATGAGGGGCCCCGACGAAATCGAGGCCCGCTTTGCTCAGTTCTGGTGTTCGTCTGAGACTGCACGCCCAGTGGAGCGACGGGGCCAGTGGTGCTGATCTTAGCTTGGTCGCTTGCCGAAACGGCAGCGGACCCGTCCGTTCCCGTGGCTCCCGCAGAGGGAAAGGAGCCCTTATTCTTTTTAGTCTTGTTCCTCTCTCTTTTCTTTTCCGGAGAAGAGGGCGGAGATTGAACCTGCTTTTCTCCCCCGCGGGCAGAGCCCCTAGGCCAGATGGACCTGCCTCAGCAAGATCCTTATTTGAACTGGAAAAGGTCTACCAGACCTTTTCCGAGCGGTCTGAAAAAGGTCTGAAGAGGACCTTGCACAGGGGCGGACTTGGGTTCGGTGCTTAGCACCGAGCCCAGGTTCGTCCCCATGGAAGGTCCTACCATCTGAGGCTGGGTTACCTCAGGGACGAAGTCCATCTCACGAGGGGGCCTCCATGCACCCCCCCCATCCCAAGTCTCCACATATCACATTCGAGGTTCTTTTTTTACCTTCTAATGCTGGCGAATGGTATACGTCGAGGAAGAGAGCGCGCACCTGCAGGACGTTAAAGGGAACGTGGCTACTGGCCCTGCCGTCCTTTGCTCCCCTAATGGGGTTGGCCCTATCGAGCCGCCCCAACCGCGAGTGGTCTCTTCTTGGAAAGTAAAGGTGGGACTGCCGTTGGAAAAGGGACATAAGGGGGTGAGGGGAAGTCCCCTTCACCCGCAGGCAAAGGATAGGAGTAAGCCTCCTCTCCGGTACAAGAAATTTAGAGGGTCCCCTGAGAGAGCACATGGGAGGGGGGAGGGCTCCATTTTTTCAGTGGAGCTGCTCATAGGCTACTCCGGTGATGGTAGAGGGGAAGGTAAAGGGAGAAGAATTTTTTTTAATTCATCATTGGGCATGGTGACCCTTTGTAATTCACTGGATGCACATGCTCATCACCCCACGCAGTAGCCCGCTCTGCGAGGGTGAATACGTGGCCGGCAGAACCAGCTGCCGCCATTTGAGGCCACTCCTCCCGCCTAGTGACCTGACAGTCCATCGGCCTGGCGTCTCCATCTTAGGCACGGCGTAAAAAATGATAGATAGTGAAAGGAGAAAGAAAGGGGATGTAAAAAAGGTAAAGGTGGGGGTGAAGCAGGTTGTTAAAAACCCACCATCCCAAACCGGATCTCAGGGGTGAGGGGGCGTTGTCTCCTTCCACCTCAGCCCCGATCCGGGATGGTTGGCTGAGAGGAAGCTGGTTGGCCTCTACCCTGTGAAATTAGAGGCCGACCAGAAAAAGTTGTGGGAGAGGTTGTATGGAAAGTGAGGAAGTAAAGTAAGAAGACAGGGTTTCAGAAAGAAGGAGTAGAGGCTAAGCTGGGGCCGGAAGGGGCGCTGAGTTTCGTGAGTACGGTGGCCAAGAAAGCAAATTGCCGTGCCCCTTACTGGGTCGTTTTATAGAAAGGTGTATGATGCTGTCGATTGATATGATAATTACGATATTGTTTATTTGGATTTTAGTAAAGCTTTGGACCGGGTGCCATACATACGAATCCTCAAACACGCGTTAAAAATCAAAGCGATTTCTGACGCTTAGATGGTAGCGATTTTTAGAACGACCTTCGAGCATAAGTAACTCAATCTTACTCAGCGTATGAGTTAAACTATTGTTAAATATACGCTTTCAGTCATTTACGATGGTTATAAAAAATTCGGAATATTTAATCGTTTATCTTAATTTGGATGCTTTGTGAAAAAAACCCTCTTTTGAATGACCCACACATCAAGTTATGTAGGTTTCGTGTCTGTGCTTTTAGACTTTCTAGTCAACTCGTTTAAAAACAAGGTCTGCTAACCAAAGGTCGCGTGCTTTCACTTATTCTGATTTATGACCTTACGACCTCCAAAAAATTCAATAATTCCTTAACTAACCTTGGTGGGACCTTGCAATTATATCCTTCGAAAGAGAATGTAAAACAACATAAGGGTTTCAAATTTCGTTAGAATCAACCAAATAGTTATGATGTTATTACCAAAACAAAATAATTCCCGGGCTAACCTTGGGATGATCTTGTCAATTATATCACTCGAAATAAAATATAAAACAACATAAGGGTTTGAAATTTCGTTGGAATCAGCTGAATTGTTACAATGTTATTACCAAAACAAAAAAAAAAGCAAAACGGAGACCGAACGACCGACCGACATAGTGAGATATAGAGTGGCATGCGACTAAAAATAAAAAATTATAAGTGAGATTGGAAAGACCCATGGCTGAAACAATATATATATATATATATATATATATATATATATATATATATATATATATATATATATATATATATATATATAGGGTGTTTGGGCTAAACTTTATCATATTTTATTTCTTCGTTTTCAGGAATATATTGAGGTATCGGTGTACAGAAAAAAAATTAGAGTTAAGAAAAAAGTTAGCTGACATGGAAGAGTGGAAGCCATCTGGATATTGGAAAAGTTCAGGCTGCAAGACGTGACATGGACAGCTGTAACGGAGACTACGAAGCCGTGGCCAGCAGAAAGGGACGCAACAAGCGTTCTGACTGTGTCCGCACGCCGGAATTCAACCAACAACTGCAGGACATGGTAATGGAACACCCGAGCAAGGGAATCTTGGCTTTTGCAAGAGAGAAAGAGAGAGAGAGAGTGAGTGAGGAGGATGGGGTGATGGATCGCCACCATTAAGTTGTCCCTGAATAAGGACCTTGGCTACCACTGGTACAAGAGGCACAGGGGATAAATTCTGATAGCCATTGCCAAAGAGAACCGCTTGGTGAAGGCAAAAAAAAAAGAAGAGCTCTTGAACAAGCTGAAGCATACTGTTTAGCCTGGGATAATCTGATTCTTCTTAGAGGAATTTCTACCAGGACCAGTTGCACAACACACACAGATGGATTGCCTAATCTATGCTACGTTTAACGGACCATGAAGACCAAGTTCCCCCAAACTGTGGTATCTTGGTGTGTTTCCAGTAAGGGTGACGGCATGGCACCCCACATGTAAAATCAGATTATTAGGATCAATTCAGGCAGCTATGTAGAACAGCTGGAGATTGTGATTAAATCGTGGTTAGAGAGGGTTGTGGTTGGAAGACTATACATCCGGATAGAGTCAGAAGTTGACGTCGGAGAATTTCGACAACTTCACCATCTACACTTTCTGGCCTCCTAGATCCCTCCATTGTCAACCCATGGATTACTGTGTGTGGGACGCGGTTGAAAAAGACACCAAACGCTCTGGCTGGTATCCCAAGAACGAGCTGGTGGCCAAGATCAAGGTAGTATTTGAAGATCTTCCCAGGGACACACTGAGTAACGCGTGCGCCAGGTCCCGGAACCGCCTTGAGGCTATTTTGGAAGCTTACTTTGATTAAACTTATTTCCCAGCTATAATCTAGTTGTTATTTTTAAAATACATTTATATATTTATGGATGATTTTCTGCTATACAAACCGTCAAATTTAGACCGAGCATCATCATGTATGTATATATATATATATATATATATATATATATATATATATATATATATATATATATATATATATGATAGTGGAGCCACTTTATAGGAGCAAAAAGTTTAATTTACGAGACTAGTTTCAGTATGTAGTTTATCATACCTTCTTCAGTTGTGAGTATACGACTGAAGAAAGTATGATAAACTACATACTGAAACTAGTCTCGTAAATTAAACTTTTCGCTCCTATACAGTGGTTTCACACTATCATATATCATAACTATCCATTGAGTTCTTTTACATATTATATATATATATATATATATATATATATATATATATATATATATATATATATATATATATATATATATATATATATATATATATATATATATATAATAGATAAAATAACTGTCCTGGTTTAAAATAGCGTAACTTCTTTAATTAAAGAGATGGTTTACCGCGATTTTCCTTATACGAACACCAAGCTCCCTCCCCCCACTCCTAGCTAAGTGAGATCACCCGCTTCCACCTCAGTCGAAGCTCCCATCTAGTGAGTAATGGCCCCAGGATAGGGTAAATGGGCGGAGAATCCTGGAAGGGTGGGGGGACTCCGGGACGCTGCTTTGCTAGGGGCCTTGGGTAGTTTGGGGGAAAGGGGGAGCTTTCCTCGATAGTTATCAGTGGCCGGGACGCTATGGCCTGATTTTATTGCGTCTTCTTGATTATAAATGAAGAATTAGTTGCCATTAGCGCGAATATTTGCCCGGATGGCAGTTATATCCCGGGGCGTGAGCTCGTATCTTGAGATCCCTCGACTTTTATATGCATCGGGACAAAATTACCCTCAGTAAAAATCCCCTGAACAGAAAAACATCAAGGGTCACTTTGCACCCCGTCACCCTTCGATTAACTCGAGTATTGGATACGTCAAGTGATGGCTTGGCTTTCCACGGCCTTAAGCCTCGTATAACCTTAAAATGAATCCTCGAATTTTCTTACTTTATATTATTTTTTATTGTATGTTTTTGACCCCCACCACAACATAGAACTTTGTCATTTATTATTTCCAGGCGCCGTTTAGGTTTAGTGAATTTTTAATTGTTTTATTACCGTTATTTATAATGGAAATATCAACGTATAAAATCGGCGCTTTCGCTGGCCGAGAGGATAAGGAAAGCATTGGACTTCTAGCGTCGAGGTACAAAGAATTTTAAAGGTACGTAAGGAGCTAGTCGTCTAATGGCGATGCGTGCGCGCAGACACCACCATTCACGCACAGTCATTTACAAAGACGTCGAGTCTAACTCCTATCTATCTACGCAGACACAACAAGTCAATCTTCCATCCATAAACCCCCCGAGGGGGTCCTAAATCCACACTCACATAATGGGGAGGGGAGATTGCTCCCGAATGACACGGAGGATCGTGTTTGGTGGCAAAACACAGTACTGCCGGTCTTCCAGCACCTCCCCTGCCCTTTAACGATGACTCGACCATGGTGCGAGTACTGATCTATATGTGAATTTCTTTATCCGGGTCTGGGAATTTGTTCACGATTAAAAATCGACGGATGTCGCAATTAACTGATAAATGTAATAAGGAAATGTGAAAATATTGGTTGGTGCTGTTTCTCTGTCATTTTCACTTTGATGATAATTTTCGGAGAGGTTTTTGATTTTAAAAGATCTCGTCATGGCGACAACCAACGAGAGCTATTTCCCCAAACCCTAAATCGTTGGGGCACAGTTGTTAAAGGGCATCCGTCTCGAAAACAATGTTTTAATGCCGATAAGAATAGTTTCGAAAACCGTCTCCAAGTGACTCAAGTGACTTCATTTTTTAAGAGCTGAGAAGAATAATTCAGAAAACTGACTCCAATAGTTTCGAAAACTTACTCCAATTGACTCGAATGGACTCCACATTTTAGTGTTGAGAAGAAGAGTTTCGAAAACCGACTCCAAGTGACTCAAGTGACTTCATTTTTTTAAGAGCTGAGAGGAATAATTCAGAAAACTGACTCCAATAGTTTCGAAAACTTACTCCAATTGACTCAAATGGACTCCACATTTTAGTGTTGAGAAAAAGAGTTTCGAAAACAAACTCCAAGTGACTCAAGTGACTCATTTTAAGAGCTAAGAGGAATAGAAAACTGACTCAAATTGACCCAAACGGACTCCCTTTTTTAGTGTTGAGAAGAAGTGTTTTTTAAAACTCACTCCAAGATGACAGAAGCTGATCAAGGAGTAGCAGTAGACGAAAATGTATTCCCCGCCCCAATTGGGACTACTGCTCGTTGACAAGAAGCATCATTAGAGAGACAATAAAAGCGTGTGCAAATGAACATGTCATGCCCCCCCTTCCTTTCATGCACCCACTGAACAAAGTCTTGAGCACAAGAATTCGCTGCTGGTAAAGTGTGCGGTCTCCTGTCTGAGTTCTAGTTAATTGTGCGGTCTCCAGCTAAGATAGAACTTAATTCGATGTTTTACCTTCTTTTTCGTTAGGTAGATAAGAACTTGACACAACCTAACACGAACCAAATAAACGAAAATATAGTAAAGTTTATCTTAACCTTGACACCTTTTTGGTCGGTTGGTAGTTCGCAGCTAAATGTTGACACCTTCGTAATCGGTAGACCGCACATTTACTCCGCACCCAGGCATTTTTACATACATCAACCTTGACTCAGCATTTGGGTTTGAGAAATTTATCAACTTTCCTGACCCACTTGATTTTTATCAGTATGTTTGTACTGATCCTTCATTAGTTTATGCTTGTATCCGACTATCCCCCCTTTCCCAGCCGAGTAACCACTCGTTGGATTAGACAAACTCTTGTAATTAGCCACAAATATCTCCCAGTACATTGAGAATTTGGTCCTGCAGATTTTGGTGACGCGGAAACAAGGATATAAACTCGAATGAATCCTCATTATTCGCGATCTCGTACCGAGTTTATGTGGGATCACTGAAGGAAGCCTTTCATCGCAACTGCTTAGCCACGACGGTCAGGACTAACGGGAAGGGGGGTGAGGGTGGATACGAGGTATTAAGGAAGCTTGACGTCTTGCCAACAACACGGCGGGGAGGAGGGGGGGAGGGGGAATCTGCGATTTGTCGGCTAAAACCATAGGATTTACAGTGGTATGAAAATCACGGGATTTGGGCGGCGATATTATGCAAATCTCGGGCCCACATAGAGGTCGCCTCACTCTTCTTAACTTAGGGAGATAAATAGCCCGCAGGAAACATAAGAATTACAGTGTCCTGTCAAGGGAACAGTCTTTTTAAGGAGTTTTGGGGAGTCACACAAAAAAGACCATGTCATAAATAGCCTACAGGAAAAAAAAGCAAACACAGGCGAAGGGGGCGTCAGTTGTAGCATGGGCTACCATGCCTGGCTTGATATCTGGAGGATTACGTGCCCTCCCGCCCCCGACACTCAAAGTTGAGTGCCTTCCCAGCCCCATTGCTCGCAGAAGGAATTGCGGTTGTCTACCACACATTTTCACTTCCATCTTCACCACTTTCTTTACAGATCTCTTTCAAACTTTCTGCGGTGAATGTCCTCGTTGGATTTCGCTTTAAATTTGGCGATTGTATCTCGTGTTTTCTTCCACGAATTCCATTAGTCTTCTAACTTCTCGAAGACGACCAGGGAAGTGTAGAGGAATTTGGTCTGTGTAGCTTGATATTGACATCGGGGGTTTCCCTGGTTTGGGAATCAATATTATGTTGGCCGCCTCGAATCCGTCTCGATAATGACCCATATTAAGGCTTTTTTTCTGTTTTTTAAGAGCCCATCTGGCGATTGCCTACCAGGGCATAAGTCGCCGAATCACAGTACAGCCTAATAGTAGGCTAGATTAAAAAATAAATAAAACATGTCAATAAAAAAAAACAAGAACAAAGGCTAAGAAACAAGTTAAAAATGTCAACATTAAATAAAAACAAAAGGAAACAAGATAAGCAGAAAAGCAACAAGGAACCAGGCTTCGGCGTCGGAGGTAGGCCCGACTCCCCCCGGCGCAAGCTCACGCGACCTACAATAGTGTCAAATAAAGTCCTATAGTCATATTAATCGAGGCATTAGATACTTGGTTGTTTCGTCTATCATTTTTTCAGGAGCATTGGTTATGCTCGCATTTAATAGGCTTGTCTTTATCTTCTTTATTTTATCTTCTCTTATTATTATTGTCTCGGTATCTGCCTGTTTATCTCTTTCCGTCTCCACTTTTGTGCTGGAAAAAACCAATGGTTGTTAATGAATTTGGTTAGGACATTTTCTTCGTTTTTAGGTCGAAATTTGCGTGTTTTCTTGTATTATTAAGAAGACTTTTTCTCCAGTGTTCTCTTAATCTATGTTCAATTTATGGAACGTTTTTTATTATGTTTTCCACTTCATCTTTAACTTTATTTTTTTTCTCTTCGGTCGTTTATTCTGTTAATGGTTGTCCATACCTTGCGTGGGCATTTTTCTTTAGCCACACTTTCAATCTTCTCTTATTATTATTGTCCCGGTTTCTGCCTGTTTATCTCTTTTCAAAGATCGTACAAGAAACAAAGGTAATTAAAAACTATATAAACAGAAATTTTTTTGAACAAAAATAAAATGCATACATATATGGTACGAAGTACAAATTTTTGAAAAACATTTGTAACATAGAAATATGGGAGTTTATAAGAATTATAAGGAGGAAACCGGGTGGGAGGGCGGAGGTGTTGCACTATTCGTCTTGGTGTTCTATCAAAATTACCATTTCTTTTAATCGGTGTATCTGATATCTACCACTCAGTTCGTTACTTGTTCCTCCTTGATATATATCTTTGATATTACTTATTTTCTTTTTCATCTCTGTCGTCCATTTAGGGTAAATTATTGTTTTATATTGAATATAGGCGACGTTTCCCTTGTTCGCCTTCATTGATTTCTTTATTTTTCTAGTTCGTTTGTTTTCTTTGGTGTCTGTCTCTAATGGAGTTAGGAGGGGGGGGTTCTTTAGCCTGTTCTTTATGGGTTTCCCAGTTGGCTCCGTCGTAACTCCTTCTCTGGGGAATAGGGACCTGTATAGGATTCTGGGTGGTCGGCACCGTTATTCCGATATGGTCGCTTCACGTGATGGCTAGTAGTTTCATGTGCATATGGTATGGCATCCGTTTGCTGCTGAATGGTATGCCAGGTCTTGTCGATACGCTTGCTGTTATGTATGTGGGGAATGTTGGCCCCACTCTTTTCATTAAGTTTCTATTTATCAGTGTTTCTAGGTTATGACCAACCCCACTTTTGTTGTACCCCGCCTGCCCGCAGTGAGCGTTAAGGTTACTCGATAGTAGAGGGGTCCCTTGAGTCAAATATTCCCATTAAGATGGGTATTGGTAATAGTTTCAGCGGGGAGGCTGAAACCCCGCTGCTATTGTTAGCGGAATGATTTGCATTTGCAGAGTAACTGCAATGTAATCTTCTTCCTCTCTTTCCATTCTAACTCTTTATTGTATTTCCTTTTTTGCATCGCCATTGCTTCTCCGTCGAATCCTTGCCCTGTTGGCTTTTGGTTATATAACATCATAATTAATATTTTCATTTGCTCCGTCTTGCGATCGTGATCCACTTCTCGGAATCTCCCAATATTATTTTCTTGTTTTTCCATCCACTTTAATTTAAATACATTATGTATAGTTAACTATTCATTGTCATTTTCTTTTTCTTTAGTCTGTTCTGCTTTGAGGTTGTTTTTTTTTCTAGTCCGACTCGTGCCTATTTCTTTCTTCGTTTTTTGACCATTTTTTCCGTTTAGCATCTGATTAAAGGCTTCTCTTTCTGGGGTCTTGACGTCGTCTGGATGAATTCTAATTTTATTTCCCTGGAGAGGTCTTTCAGTGGCCTCCTCCTCACAGATACCTTTTAATGTCCTTTTATAATGGCCTGGGTTTTGTCTGTTTGGTAAGGGCTTGACTTCGTTGATTAA
This sequence comes from Ceratothoa steindachneri, assembly GCA_963969495.1. NCBI lineage: Eukaryota > Metazoa > Arthropoda > Malacostraca > Isopoda > Cymothoidae > Ceratothoa > Ceratothoa steindachneri. The sequence continues at coordinate 56,416,053 of OZ018323.1, read as the reverse complement.
AATTGTAAAATCTAAAGTTCGAACCCTTTTAGCCTCATGCACGCAACCTGTTTTAGCCTTTTGCCTTTTCTATCGTCTTGAGGTATTAGCGTCGCCTTCCTCTTCTGTTTATGATTCCACTATTACTTTAGGGGCGGAGGTCTACTTGTTTTTCTTTGACGGTCTCTGATTCAGTCTCGTTTTCTTTTTTCGCTAGTTTCCTCTTTTGTTTCTCTTTTCTTATAATTTTCCGTGTGTTGCCCGAGTATTTATTTTGTTTAAAGGGTCTATACTGGCGAATGCTAGCAAGGGCATTGGCGCCGAAGTTTTTCACTTATAAAAAAATGTCTTCAGGCCAGAAATAGGTTAATTATTTAAAAACACAATCTAAGAAAAAAACACAACCAACTTAAGACAAACAAAGACAACAAACAACAACCAAGACTAAACCACAAAAAAGCAATTAACGCAAAGCAGGATCAAGCACCGGAGGGATGCCAACTCCCATAAGGGGCTCAAACACACACCTGTCACTTCCAAATTCAACAATTTCGCAAGTCAGTGTGCACAAACACGTTCCGAGTACAAGGAAGAGGCGGGTGTGCTCTGAGATTTGGGCTGAGCCTTGTATCGAGTCTAGTGTGTTTATTCCTAATATTTAAACTGATGGTGGATTCCTTGGGAACCATATTTTCGAGCATATGAATGAGTGTCTCGCGAGGAATATTCCTGGTTCGGCTTCGTTCTGGATATGTGGACACATGATACACTTAAGCATATCCAGTCCCGTTCCTTCGTTGGTGTTAAGAACTACCTTTAATTCCTGGGTTTCTTTTACTCCTGCCTTGGCGACGCTTGCGTAGGTCTCTCTTCTCTTCATTTCTTTCTCGTTCCTTAGATCTGATTCTTTCGTTCCCCAAATCTCTTCTCATTGGGAAATTAACTTTCATCGCCCTATGAGGAACTTGGCTGTTGGTGCATCTTTTGATTCGTCGCCTTGCCAACGACCAATGGAAGGATTCAGGTCAGCCCATCGGGCTGCATGGCAAAGATGGGAGACGGCTAACGGGAATTTAAAATTGCACGCCATAGCGCCGCGAATGTTCCCGTGGTACTACCCTTTCAATGCCTCCATGGTTACAGGTTGTCTTCTGTTGCCTCCGAATCGAACACACTCGCAGGAGGCCCCGCCATTTGATGGAGTGATCCCCTGCATTTTACCGCGACGACTGCGCAGTATCTCAGATTGTCAGTCATTCTTGGCGCACCCTACCGGTCCTGTACCGGGAATAGCAGGGTCGCTACCACTAGTCCTTTGTACTCGGTAAGAGTTCGTGCACACCTGACTGTGGCATAACTGACTTTAGAGAGGAGGAAGATTATGCACCCATTTGTTAGGTCATGCAATTCTGTCATTTTTAGTTCGACGTAAAGTGTTCTAATTATATCTCCTCGATCCGGTTTAGTTTACCCCTGTAAGGTTCTTAGGGGAATTCTTTTGCACTCTTCGCGTACATTGGTCTCCTTTTATGGGGATCCCTGCCCTTTACTATTCCCGATTTACCTTCCTAGTGTATGTTCTTAGCCACCATCCTACCACTACTAGGCCTGCTCTAATAGGCGCCTGCTCAAGGATTTGGGCTCGTGGGAGTCAAAATTATGGTTCCCAAGGAATCCAAAATCAGCTTAAATATTAGGACTAAACACATTAGACTCGATACAAGGATCAGCCCTGATCTCAGGGCACACCCGCCTGTCCCTTGTACTCGGAACGTGTTCGTGTACACCGACTTGCAGAATTGTTGAATTTTGGGGTGACGGGTGTGTTTAAGCCCTTTATGGGAGCCGGTTTCCCTCCGGTGCTTGATCACGCTTTGCGTTAATTACGTTAATCAGATAAATTGGGAGGATGGCAAGGTTTGGGGACGAGCCGGTAATAAGAAGAGTAGAGAGTTCCTCGAAGCCTAGTTTCTGACAATCACTGCTTCAACAGGTACATGGACATTTCTGACCACTAAAAACAGCCTCAACAATTCTTCATTGGTATTAACTTTTCCAACTTTGTTTATTTTTTTTTAGGGGCGGGAGGTCCTTTCCGTGTGGTTAACTCCATCTGATTCCATCTTTCATTTTGATTTAACTTTCACTGACTCTTGCCTCCTTTACCAAACCCATTGTTTGTCTGACTAAAAGGGTAAATTATCAAAGACAACTTGGCTATAAAATAAACGTGATTCATAGTGATCTAAAATCAAATACTATACGAAAAAAAAATATCTAACATGATAAAAAAACAACAAATTGACAGAGATAGCAATGTCACCTGTCACATATACACCACCTCATATACACCTTTATCACGGGAGGAAGAGAAAGGAGGCTCATGGTTAGATTTCTACTAAAGGATGAAGGACCATATTAATGAGGCGGGTTAATGAATTTAACATAAAGAACGTCTAATATTCGTAAATTACTTTCATCATTGGTTGTGTCTATAATAGAAAAAAAAATCGTCGCAAGAGGGTATATGCGTTCAATGGCGGATAAGAGAGGATAATCTGATGGGAAATGCTCTGGAGTAGTGATTGGGGCTTATGTTTTATGGTTAATGCCAAGATGTGCAAAGATAGAAGCTTGCACGATTAAAAATAGCCTCGGAATTACATCGCGAAGAGTTGTATTTAAATAACTATGACGCTTAATAAAGCGTCATAGTTTGTAGCGCTTTGAAATAGTGGTAAAAAGTAGGAGCTGGGGCAAGAGTGGTTGAGAATGGCAGAAACTTCGGACCACATAGGTGAGAGAGAGACCCCATATAAGGGTCGTTGTAGTAAAGTGCTTTTGGGTTAAACTTATTATTGAGAAACCTACGAAAGGCTTGTTAAAAAAAGGTTTTCGGATTTTTATTCGGCAAGAAATAGTTGGATATGAATTCGTTATGAAAGTTAAAGTGTGAGGATGCGAGCTAAAAGAAGCAGGAAAGTAGGGTTAGAATGGCATTTACTTTAAAAGTAGTGCCACGTTAGCTTAAAAAAAATTGCAACCCAGATCTTGTATGTGAGGATTTACGGGAAATTGAAACTTGAATAACTCAGTTAAATGTAATTGGATATAAATGAAAATTCGTATACAACTTATATGTATTCTTTATTTATCTCTGAAAATTTCAAAAAAATATCTGTAATAGTATTGATACTATTAAAAAAAATAAAGTGACTCAAAAATTTGCTTGCCAATTGCTCCACCCTTTCGGTAACATACAGCCCTTAATCGCGTTTTAAAGAAATACATTTTCCGATATCAGATAGCGTTATGTTATCCCATGCAAGAAGAACTTTTCTCTAAGTTCAGATTCACTAAATCTATTGTTTCTAATACTGTAAACTTTTTCTTTGAGTAAATTCCATAGGCTTTTGAAGAGGCCATTCATCCTTTTTGATAAAACGAGGTCAATTTTCTTCTTAATAATTCTGTATTGTTTTGCTAGTATGAGAGGGTGCACTTTTGTTAGAAAATGAAGTCTCCTTGAGGATATGGCACATGGCAATCAGGAAATAGGCCGATATATATTAGTTCAATGTAATTTTGTTAATTAACTTTGGATTTTTGTGTCTCGATAAAATGGATCTTCATTTTACCATCCATGACACCGAGATAAACCAATTCTACTTCAATCATTTTATTCTCTGTCATGGCAGGTTTATTATCTCCACCACTACCTACCTTTCGAGCTATTGAGCCACTAGTTTTTAACTTTTTAAATAAATTATAAACATTTCTACAAGGCCAATTTCTACCTGGAAATGAACAAAAGATTCTATTTCCATTCCAACAAAGCTTTTTCTTTAAAACATGCTTCTCAATTTTATCCTTTAAACTTAACACCATTGTTGATAGGGGGTAGAATATTACAACTTATAAGTTTAAAGTTTAAATGATGGCTAAAGGAGAGAGAAAGAGAAAAACAAAAAAACAAAACAAAAACAGAACAAGACTAATTATAGTCTTATAGCATTTGGACAAAGGCACAAATATCGCACGTTTTCTTGATTCGGCGAGCAACTTTTTGAGTGACTATTTTATTTGTTTGTAGTAGCAAAATACTACTAGAGTTATATTGTTTAAAATTCAAATAAGTTATTGTTTACTAATTTTCACTTTTATCCAATTACATTTGAATGAGTTATTCAACATTGAATTCAGGAGATTTGGCTGGGCCACCCTATTATATATATATATATATATATATATATATATATATATATATATATATATATATATATATATATATATATATATATATATATATATATATAGAGAGAGAGAGAGAGAGAGAGAGAGAGAGAGAGAGAGAGATAGAGAAAGAGAGAAAGAAAGACAGACAGAGAAAGAAAGACAGACAGAGAGAGAGAGAGAGAAAAAATAAATAAATAAAAAGGAAGTCTGTGTCTGTGTGTGTGTGTGTGTGTGCGTGTGTGTGTCTGTCTCTCCATTTATAGGAATAAAAAAAACAATCCGCTCTACCCCATCCCTACAAAAGGACCCCCCCCCTTCCCTATCCCGTTCATAAAATATAGAGTTATACAAGATATAGAATAGATAGATAAGACGCTCGATTTGTTTCTGTGGCCACAACGTTGTTCGCTCATAATCAACGGTCAGTTACGCGTCGGCGCGATAGTGAGAGCGCGCACCTCTCTTCAATATGCCTTAACCTAAATAATAATAATAATAATAATCAGCAAATAAAGATATTTTTATGCCACAATATAAGAATTTCAAAAAATTGTCATCTGTATTTATTTGCGCCAGGACTTTTTATCCCGGGCAACGTCTGGTATCTCTACTAGTGTGTATATATATATATATATATATATATATATATATATATATATATATATATATATATATATATATATACTAAAATTGTTGGCGAGGGAATAAAACGGTACCGGTATAGAGGAAGATAAGACCAAAGTACAGAGATCAAGTAATAAAAGGAGCAGAGGAAGAGGGGGGGGGAGGGAGATAAGGTTCAGGTAAATTTCTCGTAAATTTAATTTCAGTTTGGATCGAACCTACGAAGTTTGCGAAAAAATTATTGAATTTATGTGTTCAACTGACATGTTTTATTTTTAATTAACATTTCATTTATATATAGTTGTGTATCTGTGTTTTTTATTGGTAGACGGTAAGCGGCGGCCGAGAGACAAGGAATTCAAGCCAAAGCTCGATAAAATCGCTGCAATGTTTCAAGCTGGGACAGGATATCCATTTGCCCTTATTTAAGCTTTTATCTGCTCAAAATTTTAATTAGCAACTCGAGTGACGGCATTTCGCCTTTTCAGGGGACAGGCGCGCGCCTACAAGTGATTTATGCACACGCATCTGATTGTTTATATCTTAGTTACTGATTTCGGTTCATTCCAAAGGTCTATGTGCGCCTGTCGCTCCTTGCGTTTGGCTCACGTGTCTACGCTTATCCATATGTGCGCATGTGCAACCAGCTCGAATTGGCAGAGCCAAGTGACAGCTATGCACATTAGTGCCAAGATGAAAGTGCCACATATGGATACCTGCGAGTGGACGTCTCGGAAGGAGAGATTTAAAGCCATTTACATTAATCTATCATGTCCGCACTGCCCCCTGCTGCTCCGTCGCCCCCCACGCTCGCGATCAACGTCAACGACCTCCGCGTTAATTCGGGAGAGCAGCGTCGAGGAGGGGGGCAAAGAGGCCGTTTGGGGTTGTACGTTGCTTCCAGGGTCGCTGTTCTGCCTCGTGAGGGAGAGGGAGATCCGAACCATAGGCACTCACCCCCCAGAGTAGACGAAATCAAAAAGAGAGCGAAAGGTATAATCAAAGAGAACATTTTCAGTCAATTAAAAATAGTATTATTACTAGTGTTCCACTGGCACAAAAAATACAGTAATATTTAATTAATGTTATTCATTATGAGCTATACATATATATATATATATATATATATATATATATATATATATATATATATATATATATATATATATATATATGTATATAGAAGAAGGAGCAAATGCAAGTTCTGCGGGTGATAACAACCACCACAGGGCTTTCGCCATATTTATTTTCTGCCTTTCAAAACAATTTTGAAGACAGAAATAAAGGTGCAGAAACCTCGCATTGCAGACTATATTAAAATATAGTACAAGACAGAGAAATTGGACGCGAATGAGCAATGAGACAAGAAACAGGAGTTTTTTAGAGGTAAGAAAAAAGAAGAAGCCCTGTGGTGGTTGTTATCACCCGCAGAACTTGCATTTGCTCCTTCTTCTTTGTATGTGACCTTGGGGATGAGCCTTTAAATTGTAAGCGGGTAAGAAGATGTGGTATAAAAATTCCTTGGAGGTTCCTAGCTTAGAGAGATACTGGGTTTGATGGGGTAACGCTTTGGGCGAAGTAGAGTCACTGTGCCTGGTAGCTCAGCGGTAGAGCATCTGACCGGCAATCAGCAGACCCGGGTTCGAGTCCCTGCCAGGAATTTCGAACTTTTTTCCCCTGGCGTTATCTCTGTCTTCTCGGTCAAGGATTGCCTTCATTGTGCCGCCCTCTGCTCTCTTTGATTCTAGTCTTCTTCTAATGTCCCTTTCTCTTACCTCTAAAAAACTCCTGTTTCTTGTCTCGTTGCTCATTCGCGTCCAATTTCTCTGTCTTGTACTATATTTAAAATAGCCAATTGACGCAGTTATTTGGGGAGCTGTTAGATTGGCCTATTTGATACAGCGACTTGCTTGGTGTGATGAGCAGCGTTCAAAAGGTGAGGCCGATGCAGTGTCAAGGAGACAAATCATTGCCTTTTTTTTTCTACTGCATCATTAGCTACGCATAAATAGTAAAAGTATTACTTAAATTTATGATCATATATATATATATATATATATATATATATATATATATATATATATATATATATATATATATATATATAAATATAAATATATATATATAAATATAAATATATATATATAAATATATATATATATATATATAAATATATATATATATATATATAAATATATATATATATATATATATATATATATATATATATATATATATATATATATATATATAAATATATATATATATATATATATATATATATATATATATATATATATATATATATATATATATATATAAATATATATATAAATATATATATAAATATATATAAATATATATATATATATATATATATATATATATATATATATATATATATATATATATATATATAAATATATATATATATATATATATATATATATATATATATATATATATATATATATATATATATATATATATATAAATATATATATATATATATATATATATATATATATATAAATATATATATATATATATATATATATATATATATATATATATAAAAATATATATATATATATATATATATATATATATATATATATATATAAAAATATAAATATATATAAAAATATAAATATATATATATAAATATATATATATATAAATATATATATATATATATATATATATATATAAATATATATATATATATATATATATATATATATATATATATATATAAATATATATATAAATATATATATAAATATAAATATATATATAAATATATATATAAATATAAATATATATATAAATATATATATATATAAATATATATATATAAATATATATATATAAATATATATATATAAATATATATATATATATATATATATATATATATATATATATATATATATATATATATATATATATATATATGCGCACACAGGTATATGCGTATATGCCCATATAAATGCGCACATACATACGAGTACATATATGCACAACACAATATCATAGCAATAACTAACTTTGCTATTTAAAATTCTTTCGACCCAAAACTTGCCAAGAAAATCGTCACAAATTTACCTGTTCCCTAATCTATGCTTTCCTCTGTTACCCTCTCCCCCCCCTCCCCCCTCCTTCCCACTGAGCCTTCGCTTTGTACAGTTGAAGATGGCCGTAGATAACGAAACTAGTCCTGTAATGTTATAAACCCACTCTACTAAAGTGAGTTTTTATATATATATATATATATATATATATATATATATATATATATATATATATATATATATATATATATATATATATATATATATATATATATATACTGAGTAGCGAAAGTTTAAATGCAAATTTACATAACTTTAGTTAACGCAAGTTAATGAAATTTACAACGCAAGTGTAACTTTATGTAATAAAGACTATGTAATGATCAGAAAAGCAAAACGGTGGACATGAAAAACTTTAGAAGGACAAAAGTGAAATATGACAACGCAAACGTTTACAATATGGTTTAGTATTTGGTTGCATAATCTTTGTTGTAAATTACAGTTTACAGGCGCTTTGGGTATTCTCCTACAACCTTTCTACAGGTGTTGGGGCTGATTTTGTCCCAATCCTCCGAACATTTTTGTCTTCAAATCAGGTAAATTACGCGGTTCTCGTTTCTGGACAATGGGTTTCAATTCTTCCACAGATTTTCAATGTGATTGAGATCAGGAGATTGACTTGGTCATTCCCAAACATTAATTTCACCTTTATGAAATCAATTCTTTGTTTGTTTTGCTGTATACTCGGGGTGGTCATTGTCTTTTTGAAATGCCCATCTTGGTTTCAAATTCAGAGCACAAACGCTAACTAACAAATTTCTTTCCAAAATCCCCGTGCACATTTTGCTGTTCATTCTTCCTTCGAGTACCTAACTTCTTTCAACCCCCGATAAGCAAAAACAAGCTAAAATAATGATCGATGCAAAAAACAATTTGGTTGTAGGGATGGTATTCTTTAGTGAGTAGGCTTCACAATTTTTTCTCCAAACCTGTGCTGATTGAATTTTGAACGAAAAGTTCTATTTTGGTTTAATTTGACCAAAGATTTGTTACAAAAACGTTGCCGGTTTATATATAAATTGTCGAGGTTTGATTGAGTGGGTAATCCCAGTCCCACTTCCTGGACATATATTTTATTACCACACCGAGGTGTAGCGGAGGTGAAGCGTATCCAATACACCTACCTTAGCCACTTCCGGTGAATAAGAATAACCCCGGTGCGTACCCTTTTGATTAAAACTAAGATGATGATTCCTCGAGTGTGTTCCCCACTCAGTAAAAGCCAACCATGGTTGGGTCGGTGGAATATTGAGATTTAAGCCGAGTGGATTGCTTAATAATTGTCAAAGGATCGTCCAAATTAGTTAAACACACAGATACAAAATTAATCTTTAATGTACATGAATTTGAAATAAGCAACAGCGTATATAAATATAAATAGGATTAATCTTGCACTGAATAAATAGGTCTACATACAAAATGTCGTAGGGATTACTTGCAGATTACT